>CM024759.1:111944296-112571796 GCA_014218235.1 Colocasia esculenta | reverse complement strand
CGGTTAAGATGGTTAATAATGAAGTACAAAATGTGATATTAAGTGGTTACCGAGTAATGAGTTTAACGTGGCAATGGAGGTCACCTTGTGACCAATGATTGGCCAGGTTGGTTGACTACCGTGATTATGTGTGTGTTTGCGTAGGATAGTTTGTGGGTCACGGAGGACCAGTCAAGCTAGTCCTTACGTTTGTACCGTGGTTTGTAATAAAGATTGTATGAGTTTATGATGATTAGTGCATTTCCGAGTTTGGTGGTCCGGCGCCTATTCCGGAATGGTCTCTTCAGTTGGGTGCCCCAGGTTCCGAGGAGAGCAGGGCACGTGGGTGTGCTCGGGGCTTGTGTACGGTACAGTGGTACCGTTGAGGTTTTGTCGTCTTCCTGGACACCCTCACTCTCGGGGAGAGTTGTCGTCGGCTGAGGGAAAGACGGCAGTGGGCAGTGACTTGTGAGAGTTTGTGTTTGTCACTTAGCGCTGCTCGTAGCTGGGGTTAGGACACCAGTAGACGTACTGGGCCCTGGCTAGTCCTGGTACCAGTGCCTCACTTTAGAGAGCTCAGGCTAGAGTCTCTAAAGGTGCCAGGCATGGGGCTGCAGGGTGTAGACCTGTAGGTTGTGGTGGTTTGGGTGGTCTCCACAGTTCTTTGGCCCTTACTTGTGTTGTGAGCTACAGTTGGACCTTACGTCCATGACTGTGAGACTGAGAGGTAGTTCTTGTGTGGTGTTGTCGGGTTGGATATCGGATTGGGTTGGGTATTGAAATACGGATCTAAAAAATAGCCAAGTATATATAAAGGGTCAAAACACACAACCCGGGGGGGTCCAAAATCCCAAATAGGGATCGGATCGGCGTGCCGTTTCTCCGACCACGACCGGGTGGGTTAAAGTGACGTGTGGGAACTGACGGAATCCAATTGGATCTCCGGATTGGTTGGGCATTGAATGACGGATCTAAAAAACACCCAAGAAACGATGGATCTAAAAATAGTATCTAATTAAACTTGAGAATAATCACATATTTTAAATTTTTTGAAAATAATATATGTCTTTTAATATTATTAATGTTTCTATATTAATTTTTTTAATATAGGATCCACCTCCGGCCACATGACAATGACGACGGCAGGGACAGTAGACGATCCAGCAGATCTGTCTTGACTTTTATATTTATTATTTTGTATGGTTTTATATTATTGTATTTTATGTTGATCGTGAGTATTGTGAAATTATGAATATTGTAGCAGGTTTGAAAAAATTTTTTATTTGTCAATTTTTAAAAAAAATATATACAGCACATTCCGACGGATCAATTCATCGGAAATTCTTCTTTACCGACGGAAAATACGGCGGTAATTCCGTCTATGGTTTGACGGCAGATTTCGATGGGTTATTAATTTACGAGGGATGCTGTCGGTAAATACTACACAGTATTTCTGACGGTATTGCCGACGGATTAGTCCGTCGGCGTTTTCCGACCGATTGCCGACTGAAAGATCCGTCGGCGTTTTCCGACGGATTGCCGACGGAATTCTCTTACGTCGGTAATTCGACCAATAATTCCGACGGACCATTTCCGACGAGCTTAGGACGGAATCTGTCGGAAGAATCAGTTTCCGACGGAATGATGTCGGATTTCCGACGGAATCTTCCGTCGAAAACCGCATTTCTTGTAGTGGGTACTAGCGTCATGAACAGTAGTCTGTCATGTGGTGGCGTCGTGCTTTCCGGCTAGTGCTTTGCTATCAATTGTAGACGTGTGTTAGTGTGGTTTTACGCGTCGCAGGTGTGCCATGGTGTTGGTATGGTTGTTGTTGTGATTGGTGAGCGGAGACTCACTAGTTGTGGTTTGACTGGTTATATATGATGTGCCCAGGTGGTGGCATAGTTGTGTTTGTATTTCATGGGTGGTACCTCGTGGTGGTAGGTACCTGTACCTTTTGTGGGTACTAGTTTCTAGTGGTGGTAGGTACATGTACCTTTTGTGGGTACTAGTTCTCGTGGTACGCCTGAGTACTAGCCCTTTTCAGATGGTGAAGTGGAGGTTATGCGGTGAGACCTTCCACTTGTTGTGTTGTATCCTTATTGGGTAGGTTTCCGAATATGATTAGTGGCGATGGATGGCATCGTGGTAGCCAGTCTTGTTTATAAGTTAGGACATTCGATACATCGTGATTTAAGGGTATAAAGGATTAGCTCTTGGTTAGCAATCCTGTTACCCCACATGTTTAGAGGCTTGCCAGTGAAGCTAGTAGCTTAGCAATGCTTTGCCTGTGTGGCTTACAGTTTATGCGACCAGCTATTGAGGTGGTGTGCCTGTGAGGCTTGTGGCCTAAGCTTTCCAGTTATTGGGCAGACTAGTAGCGTGGTGCTAGTCCTACCGTTGTCTCATCTTATTTCTGGAATTGGTGTGAATTGACATAATTACGCTTTACTGTGAGCATGAAATAGTTTGGCTACCGGTGTTGCCAGTGAGACCCGTTGGGGTTGAGGTTCTCCTGTGTTGTGTGTGGTTTTAGGTGGTTCCTTACTGAGCCAGTGACTTGTTGAGGCTCACTCCCTTATAGTTCTTTTCAGGGTTTACCGTTGGTGTGACTTGTGGAGGTGTCATGACAGACTTGTACCACCAGCAGTAGTGTTAGTATAGTTATGTGAGCTTGTGCTCCCTCGGGGTATGCCCCAAGTAGTTGTACTCTTTTTAATTTGGGCATGTAATAATGTAATGGGACAGTTGTAAATTGTTATATGCAATTACGAGCACATGTACTTTATTGTGTCTCTTCTATTGTGGTTTGTCTTTTATATTCTTCTTGGACACGTGTTCGAGCTATCCCTTGCGAGACTTCGGTCCGTTCGCGGGAGACGGATCTGGATATGGACCCTTATTGGGTATAAATATCCAGGGCCGTTACAGTTGAGATATGAATCTCCTTATGAACTGTAGTCGCCCAATCAAGCCTCGAAGTTCGTATATGTTCTTAGGAGGAGGCATCTCATTTATCGCATTGGCCTTGTTTGGGTCTAATTGAATCCCCCGTTTGCTGACTATGAACCCTAGCAATTTGCCTGAGGAAACCCCAAACACACACTTCTTTGGATTCATCTTCAATTGGTACTCTTGTGCGCAACGAAACACCTTGGAAAGCACAGAGGAGTGTTCTCTTCGAGTTCGAGACTTCACCGCAATGTCATCCACGTAAACCTCAACATCAAATACTATCATATCGTGGAAGATAGCTAACATTGCCTTTGATAAGTGGCGTCGGCATTCTTTAATCCAAACGGCATGACCAATAGCAATAAGTTCCCCAGGGTTGTGGTGAAGGAGGTTTTCTCTTGGTCCTCCGGGGCTAGACGGATTTGATTATATCCTGAGTAACCATCCATAAATGAAACGGTTTCATACCCAGCGGTGTTATCAATTAAACATCCAAGTGAGGTAATGGGAAATTGTCTTTTGGACATGCCCTATTCAACTCCCGGAAGTCTATGCAGATTCGCACCCTTCCGTCCTTCTTCATTACCAGGACTATATTAGCCACCCACAATGGATAGAGGACTACACGAATGAATCTAGCTTTGTGTAGTTTATCAATCTCCTCTTTCATTTTTAACACAATGTGGGGGAGGAATCTCCTTAATTTTTGCTTAACGGCTATTGCCCCTGGCTTCAAGATCAACCTATGTTCTACTAACTCGGGGTCAATGTCGGGTATGTCATCGTACGACTAGGCAAAAGAATCCTTGTACTCCCTTAACATTTCTATGAGTGCTTCTTCTTCTTCAAGTGGGAGATTAGCAGCTATGGTCAAGAGCCTGGGATCTTCTTCAGTTCCAATATTTACCTCTTTGGTGGGTTGTCCACTGCCGATGTAGGCTCGTCAAATCTCCTCATACCACTTGCATACATCTCGGCAACGTCCTCTATTTCACCATCTTCTTCCTTCACTGGTCCTCCTCAGCTAAGATCTCATATACCCCAAATCCTTCATCTAGCCCTTCATCTTCGTGCTGAGCTTCTATGTTCAAAATTACAGCTTCTTGGATGAACTCCTTAACAGCTAGAAGAGAGCCACACCTTTGCACCAGATCCATCAAATACCTACGGGGTATGCCACTACCCTTACTCTTCCTAGACGGGGATGAGGACTTGCTAGACTCTACCCTTGAACCTAAACCAGGATTGATATTTACAGAAGGCTCTGGAGAAATGTCCAGAGGTTTATTGGAAGGGAAAGAAACAGGTGCGGCGGGGCCGCAAAGGTCCTCTGATGGGTCTTGAGGTGGAGGCGGGCCACCCGAGCTCAGGGTGCCCGCAGCAGAATTGGGATGTAGGGAACAGAAGGCCCTCACCCAGATCGCCCAGAGTGACCATGGTGGTCGGTGAGCGAGAATCGCAACTTAAAAAGGAGGAGGAGAAAGGCGGGGATCGCCGCCAGGCAGGAGGGGAGGAAGGACGGGGATCGCCATCAAGAGAAAGGAGGAGGAATGGCGGGTGACGGGATCATCGTCGAAAGCAGGTGACACTGAGACGGGGATCGCCGTCCGGGTGTAAAAATGGGGTGACGGGGATCGCCGTCAAAAAGCAAGGATTGCAGTGGAAGCCAAAGCGGGGAATGACGGGGATCGCGTCAGGAGCTGGGATTGCGAAAAGGGAATGGAAGGTTGGTGCTTGGAGAGGGGGGAAGGACGGGAATCGCCGTCTGATAAAGGAGGAAGGGGAAAGATGGGGATCGCCATCTTGAAGAAAGGGGAGGAGAGAGACGGGGGTCGCGTCCGATTACTGGGGATAAAAAGGGGGAGAAAGCATTTTTTTTGCTTCTTTTTTGACATATTAAACTAAGGAAAGGAATAAAGTATCCTACATGCGGAGGCATCGGGAGAAGGACAGAACCGAGCCATCAAAGGAAATAGTGAAAAGGGATGAAGAAATGGTTAACGCTTCGAGAGCGTCAGGGGAGAGTTGGAGGATAAGAGGAGGAGGAGAAGAAGGGATGGAGGCATATTTATAAACAAGGATGGAAAACACAAAATGACTGGAAGGCCGAGAATACCCTGTCCAGAACTCCTTTGTCAGGTTGATGGGGTCCAGAACTTCAAAGTCTTCACCGTGTCCAAGCAACTGTCGCTTGGTTGGTGGCTGCTGATTGACTGTGCCACTGTCGGGGGCTGTGTGGTGCTGTCCTCTCTGAACAAAAGGCTAACTACTGATATTAAGTCTTCAAGGTCTGGTTCTTCCGCCTCTGCTTCTTCAGGCTTCTTCTTCTTGTCGGGCCGCTGAGCTTCTAGGACTTGATATGCTGACGTCGGTGCTTCTATCATTATAGTATTGTACCCTGGCTGTATGGGCCCTCTGACAAAATGATCATAAAGTGTCCCAGTGAGAGGCTCTTGGTCTGACTCTAAAGTGGATGAGTAGTTTGTCCATTCCGTATAGCCTAGGCCACGCCTAGTGATCTGCTTTGCATTGGTGATGGCCCGAGTCCTCCCCTGGAGGTTAGCTCCCAAGCCCTTTCCCGGTTGATAGCCAATCTTAAGCATGATGTCCCATCCTTTGGCATTTGATGGCAAGCCCTTCCTGATAGCAGCCACCGATGGGCATATGGTTTGGCAGCTGGATGAGAAAGTGTAAGCCCAGGGATAATTCACATCGAGTACTGAAATGATGGGCTTGTTAGATGGCCAGACTGATGGCATGATTTTTTTGATGGCTTCCACAGTATATGTGGTTGCTGCACTTTTGACTTTAACTATTCGCCCTTGAAATGGAAATTTCAAACACTTATGAGCTATAGAAGGTACTTCCCCTAAGCTTCAATCCAAGGCGGCCCGAAATAGCCTTAAAAGTAGGATCAATGTCAAGCACGTAAACAAAAAATCCACAGTCATGACAAGCGGGCCTAATTCTGCAGTAAAGAGATGATGTCGTGGCAGGCCCGCTGAGAAAGTCATAAGCCGCTATGGTTGTAGGAGTGGGCTGCAAGCGGTGCTCCGAAATGTTTCAGGACCGTAAAGTGCTCAGTGGCACACATTTATGGAAGCTCTGATATTAACCAGGGCGGCATCGATGGCTGCTTTGTTTATTGTGAGAGTCACACATAAGGGCATCCTTGTAGCTTCTGGGGGAGCCAGCTCACCATCCGTGAAAGTAATTGTTGGCCCCTTGTTCACAATGGAGAGAACGGACAGCAGATTGTCAGGGCTCATATCCTCATTCACAATGACTCTTTGTAGGAAGGCTCTCAAGGCCTCTTGATGGGTATGTGACCTCTTGATCAATTCAAGGATTGATATCTTTGCTGGAGTCTGATCCAAATGCTTCAAAATATCATATTGGGTCCCCGAGATCGGATCTATCTCCTCGATGTCCTGTGGCTGTTGGTTGGTGGAAGGTTGGGTCGGCTGACCCGGCATAGACACGGATGCATTTGAGTACATCGGGTGGAACATCCGCCCGCTCCGTAGGGCGAGGTTATGGTGGAGTGGAGTGGAGGCGGAGCGGTGTCGATGATGGAGGGGTTGGCTAATATGGGTGCTGGTGCAGGGGAGAATGGGATGTTGAGAGGCGACGGTGTAATTGGCGGCATGACGGGGGAGTTGTAGAGTGGCGAGGTAATAGTGGCAATGGTGGGTGTGGTGGAGGTAGGTGTGACGTGGGAGATAGCCAAGAGTTGGCCTACTTCGTGCTCATCGTCATAGGCCCACGCGGCTGCTGGTGGCGGATGGTGGATGACAGGGTTAACTTGAGCTGGTGGAGGAGGTGGTGGAGCAGGTTGGGGGTTCGGAGCGGCCTGGTGCTGCGGCATAGGATTACGAATTATGCTGAGGTCATTTTCCGGTTGCTACGGTTGTTGTGGTTGTTGCTGCTGTTGGTATTGCTGTTGGAATGGTTGCTGGAATTGTTGTTGTTGTTGTTGGAATTGTTGTTGTTGCTATTGGAATTGTTGTTGTTGCTGTGGCTGCTGTCGCCTTTGCTGTTGCTGCTGCTGCCTTTGACCCAGTTGATCCCTCAGTGTCTGAATTAACCTCTTCATCTCGGCCCAATCAATTTTATTCTGCTCGTGGAGGTCATATATAATGTCCCAGAATTAGAAACAGTCTGATACATTGTGCCCTGGGTGCCGATGGTACACACAATACTTTGTTTGATCGGCTGCCATGTTCCAGTTTGGCTTCTCGGGAGGTAGCCTAAGGGCATTTAGGGATATAAGGGCTGCAAAAATGTCGGCCAGGGTCTCAGGAAGAGGAGGATATTGAGCTCTTTTGGGCCCATTGGGCTTCCTAGAAGCATAGCCATTTTGGGGTGGCGGGACCTGATTGTATTGGCGTTGATCCTGTTGGGGATTTTGGGTTTGAGGAGGTGGTTGTCTATTGTTCCAGGGTTGTTGGGGTTGCTGATTGAGGGGTGACCTACCTACCGGGCCCTGGGGGTTATTGACTGCACCTACCTGCTCATTGGTTTGGACTCCCTCGGTGACGGGACCCTAAGGTTTCTTAGGATAACGGGACTTAGAGGTCTCAAACATAGAGTGGATAGGAGAGCCCTTAAGTTGTGTATGAATGAAACGGGCTCGACTATAGAGTTGGTGCATGGAGGTGATGTCATTCATTGCTAGAATGGCTCGGTAGGTTGGGGTGGCATTGGAAATCAACAATTTGACATTTTCCTCCTCCGGCATGGGACATCGGACCTTAGCAGCCAGGGCACGCCACCTTTCGGCGTACATAGCAAACTCCTCATCGGGCTTCATTTTCTCGGCCACTAGATCAACAAAAGAATATTCGGGTCCGACCCGATCTTGAAACTGCTACAGAAATCTTTCTTGGACAACATGGAAATCTTCAGCCTCCTCGGGTGGTAGAGAGTAAAACCATTCAAGGGCCGGACCATCCAATGATTTTCTGAACAAGTACGCCATGAGATGGCAGTCGTACTTGTGGGGAGCAGACTCATAGACAAAATATTTCAAGTGTACATAGGGGTCACCTATCCTAGAATACCGCCGATAGATAGGGAGTTTTGATTGGGGTGGGACCCGGAGGTGTTGAAAAGACGGAAGTGGGATATCGGCGACCTTTCGGGGGTCCAATTGTCTTCTGAGGTCATGGAGCTCCCTCTTCATTGACGTCCATTCCGCAAGGAAGTCGGAGGGGGGTGTGGCATGGTGAGCAGAAATGAGGGAGCGGGATTGCTCCAAGGAATAGGACCTCTCACAGGGGTAAAAAGCAGGTTCGGCCTGATAGAATGAGGAGATGGGAGGGGATTTGGGCCGAACTTCCCGCGTCGGAAGGTAACTGGGCTCTGAGAAGTGAATAGCCCATAGACGGAGGGGTGTAGGATCTGCCACAGCGGAGGGTACATGTGGTGCTGAAGGAACAGGGGCAAAGGAGGCCGCCTGTTGGGCAGAACTATGAGAGGGTGGAGATAGGGGGCGCTTGCCTTTGGCAGCGGCCAGAAACTCACGGACTTGGTCCGGACTCAAATGCGGAAGAAGCTGACTGAATTAAGAGTGGGTCGTCTGCCCCAGGAGGAGAAGGAGGGCATGACTGACCACCGATGACGGTAGGGGACTGGATGTGCCCAGAGAGGACGGCCGCGGAGGGTTGGGCCACATCCTCGAGAAGCCCAATGGGTAAGTAGTCGTCGGCCAGGACACGGAAATGGTCCATACCGAACAAGGGATTATGGTATAATACAACAGATGGAGGGGACTGACTCGAAAGACCTAGACAATGACGCATACAATACCCCTAAACAACTAGGGGAGACGACACAAATACCGAACAAAACCTAGACTCTATCATAACAAGAAAGACGGTGAGATGAGAGGGGGTGCAGCAAACAAGCACTCAAGTTGTCATGATTATCATCAAGCTTTTAGGGTTCTCCTTGACCTTTAATGAATTGATTAATGAAATTGCACTCGGTTAATAGGGACCTTAATTAGGCAAGGACTCAAGTACTTCGGTGTAGCTAGAGGGAACACACAACTCACGCGGGAGATGGCTCAAACTAAGGGTACAACAGGTACTACCAGCCTGGCGAACCGCAACGTGCGTACGGCCACGGGGACTTACGGAGGCCCTTGGTAGGTGGCCCTGGTGCATGCAATTATCTAACCTATGCTAACACAGAGCAACCAACAGGCCTCGATTGAAGTCGCGGCGGCCAGATACGTCGCGACCCTATCGCGACCGGAAACCCAGCCGTGATAACAGCAGAGTGCTGAGACCCCTGGTCACACGCAAACAAAGGGCACACAGACTAACCTAAAGCACAATACAAGCATGGAAGGAATTAAACAAGAACTCATAATGATCTAGCCAGACAGAAACTGATGGTGGATGGAAAACAGTAACATACATAGTGTACCTTCAATCGCGTCTCCCCCCTACGGCGCGACTAAGTCGCGGTCCTCCGATATGCTGCAACAGTAACCAAAAACTTACAATGAAAATAAAAGGGAAAACCGGACCCTAACAGGATTCTAACAGAGGGAAACGTGAACATACATGAAATATCAGCATGGAGATGGACATGGATGCACCCTCAGAGCAGGGATCAGTGCATAGAAAAGAGGAAGAACACATACCTGTCGTCACGCCCTCCACGGAGGACGCGATCATGTCGCGGTCGCCCGATGCGCCACGTTAACAACAGAACGCAAAGAGACAGAAAGAGGACTGAAAATGGACTTAACAGGGTTCTACAACATGCTTAAATAGATCAACCAGGTAGGCAAGCAATCAAAGGTCACGAGGCTAGCACTAAAGGTCCCACCGTGATCGCCAAAAGGTGTAATCACGGGGAATGTGCACCCCCAAAACACACAACAAAGTATCAAAACTAGAAGTATGGAAATAAGGAATGTGATCGCCACCTAGATAGCTGCCGCCTATAGGAATTAAATGAGCTAGCTATACTAGGAAAAGAAAAGAGAACGGTGGACTTACTGAGATCGCGACGGGAAACCCCGTCACGATGGGCCTGTTATCGCGACGCCCAGGTAGGGTGCGTCTCTTGTCGCGTCGCCCGCCTCTGCCGCGTTCTCTGCAGTGCGGTAGAAAGCTTGGTTGGACCTTCTTCCTGTCCTCCGGCCGGTCAGGGGACAAGAGCTGCTCGTTGACGTTCGCTTGTGTGCCTGCCAAAATGGAGAAAACAACAATAAACACCATGTTAGACCATATTTAAGCGTAATATCAATTCATAAATGAAAAGGAAAAGTGAAGCATTGAAGGAACGGACCTGGGGGGTGGTTTTTAAACCCCTTGGGAAGTGAGAAAACGTATGAAGGAATGGGAAATGCATCCTATCTAAGAGAAAACTATAAAATGCATGAGAAGGGAAAAAAGAGAAGAGAGGGAAGAAAGAGCCCCAAAGGGGCGACTCCCTGGCTTCAGATGTCGTCCCATGGTGTTGTAGAAGCCGTAGAAGAAGGTAGAAGTCGCCCTCCTCAAGCTCCAAGCTCCATAGATGATGAAATGTGCATGGCTTGGTCAAGAGAATAGGAAGAAATGAGAGGGAATGGAAGAGCCATGGGCTAAGTGTAGGTTAGGGAAAATTTCGGCAGCACTTCGTGGTGAAAATGGGGCTCCCTCCTTCTCTGAAGGAGAGGCCTTGCTTTTATAAGATAGGAGAGAGAAAATCTCATCCTCAAGTGATAAACACCAAAATGAGAGGATAAATCTGAAGGAAATTCGCATGGGAGAGTCCTAGCCAGGCTCTAAGGTGTCCCATAAGCTCACACTGCACTCAGGTGGGTTGGGAGGTTGCATGGGATGATGATAAGGCCATGAGAGGATAAAGAGGAGGTGGTTGCGGAGGTCAGCGCACTCGGCTGTTGTCGCGACGGGTCGTAGGGGCGCGACATGGATGGACGCGACAGCCAGGCGGGTCGCGACTCTAAAGTCACGTGCATGGATATGCATGGGCTGTCGCGACAGCCATGGGGGGCGCGACAAGGCTAACGCGGCGCCCCGACCCGTCGCATTAAGGAAAATGATTATTCTCGAATTATTGGCCAATCATATGAGAGAATAACAGGCCTTCAAGGCACATAGACTCTTTTAAGAGGATAATGGACGGGATATCATGAAAATTGGGCTTTTAATGGGCTCAAAGCAAGGCTACTGGTGGGCTCAAGGTGAATGACTAACTTTGGGCTCATTAAGATAACAAGAAATGTGGTTCGACTTGTAGGCCAGAATCAGGTGTCTACAATGGGTAGTGCAAAAATTGATTGCAATCCTCATCCCACCTCTCTCGCAGCACCTCGAGGTAAGGGACGTCCACATGGAACGGGTGTACCGCCAAGAGGTGCCCGAACCCCATCCGTGCTATCCTCATCTGCTGGGCCTCTGGCAGCGCCCGGTACCACGCCCAGCACAAGTCCCACGTCACCCTACTCCTCATTCTGCCCTTTCCCTGCACAAAAAATAGACAATTAAATGTCAATATCGATCGCCGTTAATAACAGGTTGATGGAAAGCCCTATGCCATTTATTTCCCATTGACGTCAAGGGGGTCTCCATTTACACAGAGTCGATGGCATGGTGGTGGTCGTCGAGTTCAACGATTAACGTCCAAATCCTTGCCGCGAAGTTCATTTGAACGGCAATGGCTTGGAGATCGACAGGAACCCGACGTCAACCTATGTTGACGTCAAGTTCTTGTTGAACCCGACGGCGCCTCCCCTGTTTACCCCCATCTTTTCCACTTTTTACACTCACTCATTCATAGGGATTAGGGTTAATTTGACCTACTTTTTGTCGGTGTGGCGCTCTTTGAAGGGCTTCTCCCTCCATCTCTGCTCCCTCTCCATCTTCCGCCGCCGTATCCTCCCCCTCCGGTGCGCTGTCGGTCTCCGCCGCCGGTCCGGCCTCCTCCTCCACCGTGTCCGCCGTCGACCCTTCTGTTTCCTCTTCCTCCTCCCTCTGATGGGGGCGACCCCGGAGCATCAACCTCTTCTCCCTCGCCATTGGGAGAAGAGCAGCACAGTCCGATTAAGATTAGGAGATGGCAAGAGAAAGAAGGATTAAAAGTGTTAAGGAAATTTTGGAGAAGTCTGGAAGAATGAGAGCAAGAGAGAGTGTGAGAGGAGGGTCAATGGTGCTCCGACAGTTTGAATGGGGTGAAGAGGCACCGGAATAGGCCTCGGGAGCATAAAGCTGCATTTTGAAGTTGACGGCAAGGGGGTGGCCGTTAGTTTTCTCTTGACGTCAGCAAGTTGGCCGTTCATTCCTCGTTGACGGCCACCATGTGGCCGCCTATCTCTAGCCCCGATGCACCTTGTTAGACCCCGTACACCAATCAACGGCCTACGGGTGGACGCCGACTTTCCTATAGATGACCATCGATATGGTCGTTTATCCTTTGTCTAACTGTGAGCGGCCAGTATGTGGCCGTCTACTTGTCCTTGGAGGCCATCGATGTGGATGCCGACCCTTGCGCACTCAGTCTTCACAGAACACTCAATTCAGCACAATTGAAGCCAATTCAAGGCACTTTTACTCCATTGAAGGCAATTCAACATATTCCGCACAATTCAAGCCATTCAACACATTGAACACAAAGCTACTCATTGTTTATTCATCAAACTTGTGTTACACTTATTGAAATGAAAAGAGTACATCACTTTGCTCTACGAGCCATAAAGAAATCACAAGAGATTGAGCGAATTGTGTCAACATATTCCTCATACTTCCAAATGTCTTCCTAATTCTCCTGCAATGCCTGGCCCACCTTCTTGCTCACCGTGTACTTCTCCCATGTCTTCTTTGCTTTCTTCATGAACTTCTCATTCTTCCCTGAGATGATCATATCAGTGCAGTGGGATGAAGCTGGAATTCCCCGTGGTATTCCGAGCTGACACTGGCACCGGTGTGGCTGGTATGCCACCATCTGATCAGCACCCATCAGCCACAAGTCTCTATCCTCCTTGGTACGCACCTTGAACTCAATTGTCCTCATGAACAGTGGCCTCACAATGAAGTCCTCCACTGGAAAGTATCCTAGGTAGTCTCGCCAGGCATCTCTGCTCTTCAAATGTGTTGTCACACACTTGATCTCATCCTCTGGCTCATACCATGCCCTGCTGCAGTGCACCGAACTCCGAAGGAAGATTCTGGAGGGGGTAGGTTGCTTCTCAGCAAAATTAAATTTTAAATGAGCTTCCATCCATACCTGAAGCAGAAACAAGCTCCCGCATATGCGTCCGCCTAAGCTCATCGTGGTCAGGGAGCTGTAAAGTGAAGAGATGCAGAATTCCCTAAATGGTAATCTAGAAGGGGGGTTGAATAGATTACGGACAATTTAAAAGCTTAACGCCCTCTTTTTGCAATAGCACAGACAATTAAAGTGTTGGAAAAAATCAGACTATGTGTGGATGTGTGTGAGTGATTGGTAGATGAATAAGCAAGTACTCAAACGTGTATAAAAGTGTCGTGCCTACCAAACATCTAACGCAAATTCGTACAAACCATGAGACACGTAGATTTTACGTGGTTCAGAGTACACAACTCGTGTATCCTACATCCACGGGCCACACACACACGCAGAATCACCTGTTTATGAGCTAGTTCACGAACTACAACTCACACACGTGTTTATCTGATGTGAACCCACGATCAGATTAACACACACACACATGTATAAAGCACAACAACCGCTTGAGACACCACACACACACACAAGCATGGAATAGAAAGAACAGGGAAGGGTTTGAGAGTTGAAGAACAAATCCAATAAGCAAACTCTTCCTCTGAACGTCCTCCTGGAGTCCAAGCCTCGACTTTGAGATCAGATGTTGATGTAGATGCTTGAATCCAAGACGTTCGGACTTCACCTTCCGCTGCAAGAGTCTTCCGTTTTTGGTTCTGGGCGGTAGGTTGAAGCAGAGCAGCATAATAAGGCTTCTTGTAAGAACTCTTTAGGGTTTTTCTTGGAGGCTGCTTGTGTACGAGATTTGTTGCAAAAGGTTGCTTATATATGAGTGTTAACATATGGAGAGTCGTACTACATAGAACCACTAAGTTTGGCAACTTGCAAAACTTCCCGTAATATGATTTCAGTCTATCTGTCGACGTGAGATTCTACCGACGTCTCCCTCGATCACGCGAATCACTGGCGGGGCAACCACACAGGGTCGGTCTGTCACGACGATCAGAAGTTGTGTTCAACTCGGCACGAGAACTCCTCTCCAGGTCGTAAACATGGGTGCATAAACATCGCCGATATAGTCAGCCCGTCTGGATTGATCTCACCCCTTCAGCGAGAGAACCCAACCCTCGGCCCAAGCTGAGGACCCAATTTTCGCGGTCGCCGCCCACGGATCCAAGGACCCGGAAGGGCTATAACCCAAGCCTAACAGAATATGTAAGGGAAATAAACGTCAACTACTGAACTAGAAGCACACACACGAGGAAGGAGAAAGAAGTGCTGGACCACAGGGTATCGCTCTAGGTACAATCCCAACACACGCACAACTAGTACAAGTAAAAAGGGAAGGACAGAGCCCTTAGGAACATACCCCGAGGGTGACGTACAACTGAAGGGGGAAACCACTGCTAACTGCGGGGACGACGACTACCGCCCTGCCTACTCCGCCTGAAGCGCGCCCTGCCTACTCCGCCTGAAGCGCGCCCTGCCGCTGCTGAGAAGTCTCACCTGGAAAAAAAAGGGATCAACTTCACAACAGAAGCTCAGTAGGGACTACCAATCTCCTACTGGCTCTAATAGGCGGGAAAGAAATATATGAACAACTAAATAACAATAGTTATATATTCTACTCTACTATAGAAAGTGCGAAAGCAAAGCTACTAACTAACAACATAACGGAAAGACACCGGGGTCAGAAACTCTATAGAACCTGCACATCGTGACCACCACACGGCTGGCAACGCAGATAGAGATCTAAGAAGGATGGCCTTCAGCCGACCAGGTCGAAGAGCTGATTCCGAATTGCGAATTGCCCTAATATGATTTCAGTCTGGGAAACCGCTCACAGTTATCAGTATCGCTAAAAGACTCAACAAGGGTCACCTGCTAAACCTGAACTTGACCAAGGGTCACCTGCTAAACCTACACTAGCAAGTCGAAGAGCTGATTCCGAATTCCGAATTCCCGTAATGTGTTAATTAGTGTGAATTTGTGTGTGTGTTAATTTCGAAATTGTGTAAACTGTGCCGTGTGTGACACTGCTTCCATAGAGCGTTGTGGAACCGTACCGTGGAAAAGTCCCCACGGGAAGGTTAGTATGTTTACAAATGTGATATGCATGTGGAAAAGTATGTAGAATCCATGTTAGGAACGCTCTTCCTTTATGTGAAAAACTCCATGTCTTAATTGCTATCATGTTGCAACATAAATATAAATTTAGCTATCATGTGAGTAAATGTATAGAAAGCATGCAGTAGGTATATTATTGTGGAATGACATAAACCATGTATCATGTGTTATGAAATTGGTAGAAGTATCATGATAGGCTTTCTTAAATATTGTTCAAACGATGTTGCATGTATTGATTGACGTAATTGAGAGTAAAATGTGCGCATGATGTGTGTATGTATAATGTGTATGGATTACTTGTTGAGTCTTTTAGACTCACTCTTGCTTTGGCGTGCAGGTTTAGCAGGTGACCCTACATCCTTGGAGGAGATCGTTGAGAGCGATTTCGAGCGAGGAGAGTAGATTGATGTGGAGTCACCGACATTGTACTTTCTTTTCCATAGTATGAAATTTGAGACTTGTGTAATTGTGGATAAACAATGTAATTTGGATCTAGAATTTCATTATGTGGACTTTAGTTTCTTTTAAATTGCTATATGGGCTATGTATGTCGAATGTGGATGATGAAATAAATTTGACAGTTAGTTCTTTTACTTCCGCTATTCTATGTCTATATTTGTGTACATCTCAATCTTGTGGTAGTGATGGGTAAATGTCCCACTGTAACGACGTTCACTATATCGATGTGGATTGGTATAATGCTTATTCATTAAAGGTACGCCAACTCCCGAGGCAAGCCTACGAGGAAGTTAGAGAATACTGTGACCAAATAGTCAAACTTCAAAGAGTTGGAAATCATGACTGAAATCTGACTAGTGGCTGGCTGGAACTGCTAGAACTAGAAATGATACAATTCAAAAAAAATGACCCCATAGGAGTGAGTTATTTAAAAAAAGATTCCAATTCAACTATGTTTCTTCTGTTCTGTCATCCTAGTGTCAAAATAACACTATCCCAGACTGGCAGAAAAACTTCCATGGGAGAGGTCTCTAGTGTGTTTCACATTTTCTTCACTTGAATCATTTTCACATCTTCCCTGGGAGAGGTCTCATTTTCACATCTTCCCTGATTTAGACTGGATGTAAGACTGGCTGGATCTCCGCGGGGACTTTGCCGCTCTTGACATGTATTTTGACTTTGATTTGATTGGTCATTTTGATTTGCCCATTTGGAGGACGTCTTCTTATGACAGAGTGCCTTGGGTCGGTTGCCTTGCCCATACTACTTCTACTACCCATAGTTTGGCCGAATAGGAAGAGAAATAGACTTTGTGCCATTCAGGCGTGGCTGTGATGGTGACGGTGTCTACCGGGAGCAATCGGCTGTGGGCACCGTGAAGTGTGTGCGGATGCCCATGCCCAGGGCAAACCTTAATGACTCGGGAGAGAGTGCAGGACTCCTAGCGCAGAGTTATCATAACAAAAAAAAATGCTGGGACAGCATGGCAATGCTAAACAAATATTCATCATTTTTTTTAGGGATTTTCTCGACACTTGGTAGATAAAAATTTTCAAAGTAAGAACTTGGAGGATTAAAAGAAGATGAATGCCCATGCCCTGCGCTGGGGCGGATGTGCTCTACGTTGGGGGCGAGACTCGGGAGGTCTAAGGGATTTGACAAAATTCTTTATTCAAAATTAAAAGGACACGTGCGAGAAGGGCCGAAGGACCCGATTGAAAAATGGAGGTGACAATAAGAAATCGTTGTGCTGGAATACGTGGGTTTGTTTAGTTTGGGCATTATAAATCGTACATTACGATGGGCTCCTGGCCTATCTTATACGATGGGATATTCTGCCTCATCGTCATCATCACCCATGGGTTTCTTTTTTGGCCTATTCCATCCATGATTACGACGGTAAAAAAACCAACCTCATATGAGGCTGGGCGTTGGAATTTATTAACCTGGATAGGTACATTGTCAATAGAAAACCCAATTCAACTAGAGAGAGGTCTCTAGTCTGGGATAGTGTGCCGACACACTTTCTAGGGATTGAAGAGACTGAAACACACTAGAGACCATCTTCTTCACTTTTTCTGTGTCACTCTCAGGGAAGTTTGTGAAGAAAATGTGAAACACACTAGAGACCTCTCCCAGGGAAGATGTGAAAATGATTCAAGTGAAGAAAATGTGAAACACACTAGAGACCTCTCCCAGGGAAGTTTTTCTGCCAGTCTGGGATAGTGTTATTTTGACACTAGGATGACAGAACAGAAGAAACATAGTTGAATTGGAATCTTTTTTTAAATAACTCACTCCTATACGACGTTGTTGTTTGCCCGTATCTGAAGAGAGGATCGCCGATATGAGTTATATCCATACCTACTTCTTAGTACCTACCTCATCCCGTCACACAGTGAGGACACACTAACAATTTAAAAATCAGCGAACAGTGTATTGTAGTTTATGAATTCATTTTGAGGTCATGCAAACTTACCGACCTTACCTGAGCCGATGATCTGGCCTTTGTTGTTACCTCTGAATATTCAACAAAACCAGATTCTTATGGCATGCTTCGACTCAAGGCATGCCCCGCTTCCATGTCCGAAGGATCTGCATTCAACACAAACCACAGGCTTCCATTCATATTGCACCGGAATAGTTTCAATGGAACCATCCACATCCATGACCGAGAGCTCAGATGGAAATGCTGCATCAGTATCCATCATCACACAAGCACGGGCAAACAGCAATCTCTTCCGAGAAGCAGTCAAGGAGTCCATATGAAGAGGCCGACCCAAGAGACTTAAAAGCTTACTTAATCCCTTAACGGTCCACCATTACATTATTCCTAAATATTCCACAAAGAAATTTGTGCCAAGAAAAATCAGATTAGCCAAGTTTAAAGTGTTTCGTGACTTATTATCGTAATTCATAAATAAGTTGAAAAATTATTATCACACGTACTTGGATGAGTCAGAAAATTAAATAAAAATCATATACAGACTTCAAATAATATCCTCTAATGACCCATCAAGGAGTTTGGGTCAATCAAAATCGAAGGAAAACTCTAGTCATTGAGGAAGGTGGGTGGGTATAGGAAGACACAGAATAGTGTGGTTGTTATGTCTGCAAAAAAATCAAGTTTTTCCAGTGTTTAAGACAAGGCTCCTATTCGAGATGAGGTGACATATTATGGTGTTCTTCAAGAAGTATTAGAGTTGAACTATTACGATCAAACAAAGGTATTACTTTTCAAGTGTGACTGGGTTGACATTCAGCGAGGGGTAATTAAAGATAAGGTTTCACGTTGGTCAACCTACACTAAATTACGTACAGTGAACCATATGTTTTGGCCTCTAAAGTGGAACAAGTATGGTTATTTTACGAGCCTGTGCAATTGATTTTGAAGGATACTAGAGTGAACGATTACCCTTGGTCGAGTTCGCATATAATAATAGTTATCAAGCAAGCATCAAGATGCACCATTGAAGCATTATGGCCAAAGTTGCAAATAACATGTGTTGTTGAAGAAGACAAGAGAGGCAATGCTGGAACTAGAAATGATACAGACACCACTGAAAAGATAGGATAATCATGGTTCATGTTTAGGTTATTTAACTTTGCAAATTAGGGCTTATACAGAATAGGATAATCATGGTTCATCTTGTGACATCATAATATCATTGGTTGCTGATGTACTAAGTGCTTTCATGTTTCATATCATTTGATCATGTTTTCAATTCATAGATTGACTAGCCACATTGCAATCTTGCTAAAATGAACATCAGATGTGCACTTTTGGTCATAGTCAGCTAAAGCATAGACATCAAATGTACAATTTTGTTCTCTATCGTTCGAAGTTGAACTTCATATACGAAGCTAAGCTCGGATATACGAAGTCACTTGACTGATCATGATATATTTAACAATATAATTGTAATGACCTGAGAACCCACCCTCGGCCCAAGCTGAGGACCCATTTTCGCGGTCGCCGCCACGGAATCCAAGGACCCGGAAGGGCTATAACCCAAGCCTAACAATATGTAAGGAAATAAACGTCACTACTGAACTAGAAGCACACACACGCGGAAGGAGAAAGAAGTGCTGGACCACAGGGTATCGCTCTAGGTACAATCCCAACACACGCACAACTAGTACAAGTAAAAAGGGAAGGCAGAGCCCTTAGAAACATACCCCAGGGTGACGTACAACTGAAGGGGGAAACCACTGCTAACTGCGGGGACGACGACTACCGCCTTGCCTACTCCGCCTGAAGCGCGCCCTGCCGCTGCTGAGAAGTCTCACCTGGAAAAAAATGGGATAAGCTTCACAACATAAGCTCAGTAGGGACTACCAATCTCCTACTGGCTCTAATAGGCGAGAAAGAAATATATGAACAACTAAATAACAATAGTTACATATTCTACTCTACTATAGAAAGTGCGAAAGCAAAGCTACTAACTAACAACATAACGGAAGACAACCGGGGTCAGAAACTCTATAGAACCTGCACATCGTGACCACCACACGGCTGGCAACGCAGATAGAGATCTAAGAAGGATGGCCTTCTGCCGACCAGGTCGAAGAGCTGATTCTGAATTGCGAATTGCCCTAATATGATTTCAGTCTGGGAAACCGCTCACAGTTATCAGTATCGCTAAAGATTCAACAAGGTCACCTGCTAAACCTGAACTCGACCAAGGGCACCTGCTAAACCTACACTAGCAGGTCGAAGAGCTGATTCCGAATTCCGAATTCCCGTAATGTGTTAATTAGTGTGAATTTGTGTGTGTGTGTTAATTTCGAAAATGTGTAAATTGTGCCGGTGTGACATGCTTCCATAGAGCGCTGTGGAACCGTACCGTGGAAAAGTCCCCAGGGAAGGTTAGTATGTTTACAAATGTGATATGCATGGGAAAAGTATGTAGAATCCATGTTAGGAACGCTCTTCCTTTATGTGAAAAATTCCATGTCTCAATGCTATCATGTTGCAACATAAATATAAATTTAGCTATCATGTGAGTAAATGTATGAAAGCATGCAGTAGGTATATTATTGTGGAATGACATACACCATGTATCATGTGTTATGAAATTGGTAGAAGTATCATGATAGGCTTTCTTAAATATGTTCAAACATGTTGCATGTATTGATTGACGTAATTGAGAGTAAAATGTGTGCATGATGTGTGTATGTATAATGTGTATGGATTACTTGTTGAGTCTTTTAGACTCACTCTTGCTTTGGCGTGCAGGTTTAGCAGGTGACCCTACATCCTGGAGGAGATCGTTGAGAGCGATTCCGAGCGAGGAGAGTAGATTGATGTGGATCACCGACATTGTACTTTCTTTTCCATAGTATGAAATTTGAGACTTGTGTAATTGTGGATAAACAATGTAATTTGGATCTAGATTTTATTATGTGGACTTTAGTTTCTTTTAAATTGCTATATGGGCTATGTATGTCGAATGTGGATGATGAATAAATTGACAGTTAGTTCTTTTACTTCCGCTATTCTATGTCTATATTTGTATACATCTCAATCTTGTGGTAGTGATGGGTAAATGTCCCACTGTAACGACGTTCAATATCGATGTGGATTGGTATAATGCTTATTCATTAAAGGTACGCCAACTCCCGAGGCAAGCCTACGAGGAAGTTAGAGAATACTGTGACCAAATAGTCAAACTTCAAAGAGTTGGAAATCATGACTGAAATCTGACTAGTGGCTGGGTCACATGTACAGGCTCAAACAACGAGGTATATATATTATATCTAGCCTACCAGTGTTTGAAGCTTAGTGCACTAGCGAGTCGACATCGATTATCAAGGCAATAGGCAGTGATCGGCGAAGGGATTCATTAAGTAACGGAGCAGCGGTGTTGTCCATAAACTCGAGGTCATGTCTAAACTATGTTTAGGCCCAAAACAAGGCATGTATATCATATTATCCAACCTTTTGTGTTTGGAAACCTCTTGCCACAATGAGTCGGTAGCATTCATTCGAAGTAAACACAACCCATAACTGAAAGAAAATGATCACTACAGATAAGAAAATAACACCAAACAGTGATAATCTGTGTTATATTACATCACATTGGGCTCACATAAGATGTAGATATCAAATTATCTACCGTTTGATGCTCAAAAACTCTCATTACTGTGAGTCGGCAGCACTTGTTCAAGGGGAAAAATGAGCACCAGAACACCAACGAGCTCCCAAATGGGCAAATCAGATACACGCATAACATAAATAAAACAAAAGGGGCAATAAAAGGGGGAGGTCTTCCACAGATGTGTACGAAAGGGCTACACCTCTTCTCACAAAAAGGGTTGGATATTAGGATTACCAATCCCCAATTGGAGGAAAACCATCTATTACACAATGAAAAATAAAGAGGAGCTTCCAAACCGTACCGACTTGTCAATAAAGTGAAAAATAAAACAAGTAGAAGATATATCTTATTGCATGAAAAGAAGAAATATACTTCTCTATGAATATAAAATTAAGAGTCTCATAACATCTTAAACGAGGGGCCATTAATGCCCAATACACATTAGAAAGGGGAGAAGGACACCATGGTATAATGGAAAGTAAAAGGGAGTACAATAGAAAACAAGAAGAGAAGGAAGCAAGGATGATCCTCTCTCTCTCCCTCTTCTATGCTCTTCTCTTCTTCACTCACCCTCTTCTTCTTATCTTGTACTTATTTGCAGCCACCGATGCTCTCTGGAGGAAGAAGGAGAAACAACAAAAAAGGGGTAAGGGTTTACTTCTGCTTCAAGCAACTCTTTCTCTTAGCTCTTCTTCTTTTTCTTTGTTGCTGCCTCCCCACTCCTGCTACAGTCGTAGGTTCCTTTTTAAGGGGGTGGAGGTGGTGACAAGCCCTTTAGCTCACCTCTCCCCGCTTCACTTTAAATGGGCAAAACCCTTCTATGTGGTCCATGTCTTGGGTTTTTCGATGGGCTACCCCAATTGATGAAGCCCAATAAAATTGGGCTGCCAACAGGGGTGCACCAAGTTGGAGAGGAAGGAGAAGGGTGTTGTCTATGCTTTAACTCTGGAGCTTGGCTCAAGTTGTGCCAACTAATTATATTTATGGACTCTGGCATTTTTCACAAAAACTCTGTAACTATCTATAATAGCCAACCTACCTAATATGGCTGAAACTCTATTTGATGTTGAACAAGTAAAATCAACAGTGACATGTTCAAGTGAAGAAAATGTGAAACACACTAGAGACCTCTACGGGGAGTAAGGATAGTGATACTTACCTGTGAAGCTCTATTTTTTTTTTTTGATTTTCGGATTTTCTGATTTATCATGTACAAACAAGAGGGTGCTCATAAGCGATTAAGGTTTGACATTTGGTCTAGCCTAGCCGATTGGCCTGCAGGTTTCATTTTGGAGGGACATATGGACTTAGTGTATTGTATGGACTCAGTAGGGACTACCAATCTCCTATTGGCTCTACTGGCTAAAACTCTTTTTTTAAATAACTCACTCTATTTGATGCCTACTCTATTTTATTTATGTTATGCGTGTATCTGATTTGCCCATTGGGAGCTCGGTTGGTGTTCTGGGTGCTCATTTTTCCCCTTGAACAAGTGCTGCCGACTCACAGCAATGAGAGTTTTTGAGCATCAAACAGTAGATAATTTGATATCTACATCTTATGTGAGCCCAATGTGATGTAATATACAACAGATTATCACTGTTTGGTGTTATTTTCTTATCTGTAGTGAGCATTTTCTTTCAGTTATGGGTTGTGTTTACTTCGAATGAATGCTACCGACTCATTGTGGCAAGAGGTTTCCAAACACCAAAGGTTGGATAATATGATATACATGCCTTGTT
This sequence comes from Colocasia esculenta, assembly GCA_014218235.1. Taxonomy (NCBI): domain Eukaryota; kingdom Viridiplantae; phylum Streptophyta; class Magnoliopsida; order Alismatales; family Araceae; genus Colocasia; species Colocasia esculenta. Next base: position 112,548,713 of record CM024759.1, on the reverse strand, counting down.
TTGGGCCTAAACATAGTTTAGACATGACCTCGAGTTTATGGACAACACCGCTGCTCCGTTACTTAATGAATCCCTTCGCCGATCACTGCCTATTGCCTTGAATAATCGATGTCGACTCGCTAGTGCACTAAGCTTCAAACACTGGTAGGCTAGATAATAATATATATACCTCGTTGTTTGAGCTTGTACATGTGACCCAGCCACTAGTCAGATTTCAGTCATGATTTCCAACTCTTTGAAGTTTGACTATTTGGTCACAGTATTCTCTAACTTCCTCGTAGGCTTGCCTCGGGAGTTGGCGTACCTTTAATGAATAAGCATTATACCAATCCACATCGATATAGTGAACGTCGTTACAGTGGGACATTTACCCATCACTACCACAAGATTGAGATGTACACAAATATAGACATAGAATAGCGGAAGTAAAAGAACTAACTGTCAATTTTATTTCATCATCCACATTCGACATACATAGCCCATATAGCAATTTAAAAGAAACTAAAGTCCACATAATGAAATTCTAGATCCAAATTACATTGTTTATCCACAATTACACGTCTCAAATTTCATACTATGGAAAAGTAAGTACAATGTCGGTGACTCCACATCAATCTACTCTCCTCGCTCGGAATCGCTCTCAACGATCTCCTCCAAGGATGTAGGGTCACCTGCTAAACCTGCACGCCAAAGCAAGAGTGAGTCTAAAAGACTCAACAAGTAATCCATACACATTATACATACACACATCATGCGCACATTTTACTCTCAATTACGTCAATCAATACATGCAACATCGTTTGAACAATATTTAAGAAAGCCTATCATGATACTTCTACCAATTTCGTAACACATGATACATGGTTTATGTCATTCCACAATAATATACCTACTGCATGCTTTCTATACATTTACTCACATGATAGCTAAATTTATATTTATGTTGCAACATGATAGCAATTGAGACATGGAATTTTTCACATAAAGGAAGAGCGTTCCTAACATGGATTCTACATACTTTTCCACATGCATATCACATTTGTAAGCATACTAACCTTCCCGTGGGGACTTTTCCACGGTACGGTTCCACAGCGCTCTATGGAAGCAGTGTCACACACGGCACAGGTTACACATTTTCGAAATTAACACACACACAAATTCACACTAATTAACACATTACGGGAATTCGGAATTCAGAATCAGCTCTTCGACCTGCTAGTGTAGGTTTAGCAGGTGACCCTTGGTCGAGTTCAGGTTTAGCAGGTGACCCTTGTTGAGTCTTTTAGCGATACTGATAACCGTGAGCGGTTTCCCAGACTGAAATCATATTAGGGCAATTCGCAATTCGGAATCAGCTCTTCGACCTGGTCGGCAGAAGGCCATCCTTCTTAGATCTCTATCTGCGTTGCCAGCTGTGTGGTGGTCACGATGTGCAGGTTCTATAGAGTTTCTGACCCCGGTGTCTTTCCGTTATGTTGTTAGTTAGTAGCTTTGCTTTCGCACTTTCTATAGTAGAGTAGAATATATAACTATTGTTATTTAGTTGTTCATATATTTCTTTCCCGCCTATTAGAGCCAGTAGGAGATTGGTAGTCCCTACTGAGCTTCTGTTGTGAAGCTTATCCCTTTTTTTTCCAGGTGAGACTTCTCAGCAACGGCAGGGCGCGCTTCAGGCGGAGTAGGCAGCGCGGTAGTCGTCGTCCCCGCAGTTAGCAGTGGTTTCCCCCTTCAGTTGTACGTCACCCTCGGGGTATGTTCCTAAGGGCTCCGTCCTTCCCTTTTTACTTGTACTAGTTGTGCGTGTGTTGGGATTGTACCTAGAGCGATACCCTGTGGTCCAGCACTTCTTTCTCCTTCCACGTGTGTGTGCTTCTAGTTCAGTAGTTGACGTTTATTTCCCTTACATATTCTGTTAGGCTTGGGTTATAGCCCTTCCGGGTCCTTGGATCCGTGGGCGGCGACCGCGAAAATTGGGTCCTCAGCTTGGGCCGAGGGTTGGGTTCTCAGGGTCATTACAATTATATTGTTAAATATATCATGATCAGTTAAAGTGACTTCGTCATATCCGAAGCTTAGCTTCGTATATGATGAAGTTCGACTTCGACTGACAGAGAACAAAATTGTACATTTGATGTTTATGCTTTAGCTGACTATGACCAAAAGTGAACATCTGATGTTCATTTTAGCAAGATTGCAATGTGGCTAGTCAATCTATGAATTGAAAACATGATCAAATGATATGAAACATGAAAGCACTTAAGTACATCAGCAAACCAATGATATTATGATGTCACAAGATGAACCATGATTATCCTATTCTGTTATAAGCCCTAATTTGCAAAGTTAAACCTAGGTTGTATCCTGATTAGGAGGTAGAAGAGGATCATGAACATTGCAATGATGAATTCTTCCAATTAGATGATGTAGATGACTTCAGTCATGGTCACGGGGGTATGCTTGAACTGCAAGATGATATTCAGCTGTGTAATGACACGGAAATGGAAGAAGTTGAGGTAAATGACATAATAAGTGGACCAGAAGTTTATCAACAAGAAGAGGAGGAAGATGAGGAAGAAGAGGAAGAATTTCTAAGCAAAAGTACAACTGATGAGGATGATGATGAAAATGAATTGGATTTCTGTACATCTGAAAATGAGGATGAGATGGCCACTTCTGAGTAGTTGCCTTCTTGTACGTTGCTTCTTTTATACAATCAACTATTTTTTATGCAATCAATTTCTTTTTGTGTAATCAACTTCTTTTAGCACTTTACTTTGTCTTAAATCAACAATTGAATTATTCAACAGAATATGGTTCATGGACGTCGAGGTAGTCGAGGCATCTTAGGTACCAGGATAGGTACAGGTATATGTTGTCTACTATATATTAACTTCTTAGTTAATTTAATGTAACAAGTGATTTTAACCATTTTCTCTACAGGGTCTCAAACTATTGGTCGGGGCAATATAGGTAGAGGGACAGGTAGAAATATATGTTGTATACTTGTTCATTAATATAATGTAATAAACAATTGCAATTTTATTTATCGACAATTATAGGATCTCAGTCTGATAATCAACCTCCACCACCACTTCGCCTTCAGCACAACCTTCACCTTCACCTTCACCTATTTCTCCGGCTACAGTTGTGCCTTTAGGTAAATATTTTAATTTTATTTATTGTAATTATCGATGTCTTCGGCTATAGTTGTGCTTTCAGGTAAACATTTTAATTTTATTTATTGTAATTATCGATGTGTAATAAAATCACTTGTAGGATCTCAATCAGAGTCTCTACCTTCGCCTTTGCCTCCATTTGTGCCTTCAGGTATGCATTTTAATTTTATTCATTGCAATTATAAATGTATAATCAAATCAATTGCAGGTGCCCACCCTTTGCCTTCGCCTCCAGGACAACCTTCATCTTCGCCTCCAGTTGTGCCTTTAGGTATATTAATTAACTATATTTGTTGCAGATATACATATCTAATCATATCACTTGCAGGATCCCATCCCCCTGTAGTCGACCATCCTGACAGTGGTCCCTCAGAGACTAATGGTAGACAGTTGATTGCAATTATCTACAGTGATGGTAGACCGTAAGTATTTAGTTTAATTTATTCATTTCTATCTCATATATGTATTTGATTATTTTTTTTATCAAAATGAAAATTTTCTATTATGCAGGATGAAGTTTGAGCCACAAGACGTGACTCAAAGCATTACAAAAGCATTACTTCAGTATCTCCCCGGGCCAATTACACAATGGAAGGAGTACCCAAGGGAGGTCTTAGACAACTTATTTCAGAAATTTTTTGTAGAGTCTATTGTGTGAAGTTATTATCATGTACTTTACTATTTTTTTTTTGAATGACATTATCTTTTGTAACATAACTTTGTTCAATTGTATACAGACTTCTCACCATTTTGCGACTGAGAGGGAGGTGGCAGATGCAAGAACTACATGGAACAAAATTGCTGCCAATCGGTTCACCGATTATCTTAATAAGCATAAGGCAGCAGCAAAGAAAACATCTGGAAATTTTGATGATCCCCTAATGTGGAAAGGCCGCGGCCCACCCTCTATCAGGAGAGATTACTGGGATGCCATGTGTGACAAGTGGGCGACAGAGGACTTTCGACATCGCTCCAGGATTGCTGCAGAAAATCAGACTAAAATGCCTGAAGCGACTTTGCATACCAGTGGCTCTATAAGTTTTGGGAGACAAAAAAGGAAAATGGTAAACCTCATATGTTTAATCTTTATTATATGCATACTATTTAAACTAATATTCATGTTATATTTAAATTTGTAGGAGAAAGAGAAAGGTGGCCCTGTGTCTTACAAGGAGTTATTTGAGCACACACATCGAAAGAAAATACAGGTGATTTTGTATCACAAAAGTGAAAGAGGTGATGGTATGTATTTATTTTCTACAACTTATATATTGAACATTCTTCAATGTCTATGTATGTTTTATATTATTAATTAATTAAAATTTTAATATTTTGTAGGAGACGTATGCAGAACAGATGGTAGACAGACATGGCGGTGACTCCACTCAACATCCTGAGTTTGATGCCATGGCTTGGTTGGCCGCAACTGGCCAACCTAGGAAAGGTCGAGTATTTGGATTTGGGAGCGGTTTAGATGCCGGTCGAGTCATCAGCTCCTCTCAGGACTCACATGGCTCCACTATTGCGACGACTCCACCTCATAGTAGTACACTACCCAACGACCAAGTTCGTGAGGTCGTTTTTGATGCATTAAATAGTTGGTTAACACAGACCCTAGTCCCCACTTTACAGACTATGGGTGTTAGTCTTAGATCACCTGCTAGTGTGGCTTCTTCTGGTGCAAGTTTCATACTTACGTCACTCTTGCAGCCAGTTCATAGAACTACTAAGTTTGGCAACTTGCAAAACTTCCCGTAATATGATTTCAGTCCGTCTGTCGACAGGTATTGCATCTGCTGTCGACAGGCGAAGACAGCTTGTGAAGAACCAGAAGGCTAAAGGCTCTGACTGTGTGCATCTGTCGACAGGTGCTCTGTTGCTGTCGACAGGCGCAGGCCTTCCTGAGCTTTTGATCTTCGGACTGGTTGCATCTGTCGACAGGGTCACTCCTACTTTCGACAGGCAATGCCTTGGCAGAACTGGCTGCTCTCTGACTGTTTGTATCTGTCGACAGGTCCTTGCTTGCTGTCGACAGGTACCTTGTCTTTTGACTTTTTCTTGAACTTTCAAGCTTGTTTTTGGCACATGTCTTGCATGGTATATCTCCTACAAAAGTAAACATGATTAGTGACATATTATGAACATAAAATCAAGTATTGTACCAAGTTGTTATGACAAGTTATTGTTTGAAGATCTCATTCATTTAAAACTCAATTCACATTGTTTATCACTTGTTTGCATTGTACATCATTGCACATCAATGTTCATCATCAAAAACATGTTGTCATGTTGTATTGATTAATTAGAATGTGAGAACCCAACATTCTCCCCCTTTTTGATGATGACAAAATTAATCAATTAATGCATAATTGAGTTTTTCTCCCCCTTTTGTCAACATCCAAAAGCACACCATAGACACAAGTAAAATGCACAGAGCAAAGGTTTTCATTAATTTTCATGAGTGCATACACATGACATTGGGTGCTAATGAAAGGAAATAAGAAATAAAGGGAAAGTCATGGCATGATGACCATAGAACAAGCAAAAATACATTAAACATGACATGAATAAAATGAAACTTAGACTACAGGACTAGACTCAATCCTAGACAACTAAGCTTTCTAAGCATCTTCATCAGCGGGCTGTGAAGGAGCCGGTTGATCAGCATGACGCTCAGGAGCAACGTGGTCCAGGCGTGAATCTAGAACTGCAATGCTAGATTCCATATTATCCAATCTTGCATTGAGGCTTTCAAAACCAGTGGTCATCTGAAGTTGCAACTGAGCTAGCAATTGACGGATGGACGGCTCAATAGCACCAACAGTGACATCTCCCGGAGCATCAAACGACTCAGTGTGGAAGTCATCTTCATCTTCAGCGTCTTCCTCAGCTTCATCTTGATCTTCATTGACTTCTTCAACACCAACACCAATTTCTTCAGCTACATCTGCTCCCTTGCCCTTGAGATCTCTTGACACTATCCCATCAACTATCTTGTAGCCCATCCTCTGAGCTGCGATGAGGTCATAGGAGCTACGGGAGGAAAGATCCGTCATCTCCTCCTGTGGGATGTGGATGCCAAGAAAGAGGAATAGAGATGTGAGTTGGCATGCATAGGGCATTGATCTCTTTGAACTTCGAACACACTGGCGAAGGATAGAGATCATGAGGAGTGGAAGGTTGATGAGATCAGTGTGGATGAATTGGTGAAGCAGAGACTTGTGAAGGGAGGTCACAAGTTCACGGCTTCCATCCTTTGGAACAATTAGTGTGGTGAAGATGTGGTGGATTAGGCGATGAAGTGGAGGGAAAGAGTTGGCATTCAAATGCATACGACTGGTGGGGTCGTAGGGCTGCCGAACAACTAGATTGTGGAACTCCTCGGGAGTTGGATGAAAGGTTTTGATGTCAACTCCTGTATTGGGAATTTGAAGGGCAGTGGATAAAAGGTTTGGAGTTACAAAGAAGGGAGTGTATTTGACTTTGGTGATGAGCTTGTCATCTTTGGACAAGCGAAGATTGGTATAGAAGTCCGTCACAGCGGTGGGAGAGTACCGCTTGTGATCGTAACAAAGGGTGCCCAACCCTGGACATCAAAAAGAGGCAGAAGGCCTGGAAACATGTCCTGCAAAGAGATGAAGTCGACGTAGCAGGGTTGTGCGACTTTGGTGAAGATGCCATGGACGTTGAGGAGTTGGAGATTTGGCGGGATCACGAGCTCCGGCAAGCGATCCTCCCGGTGCTTCGTGTGACGCTCAGAGGTCGCCCTGGAGCCCTGGCCTTGTTCGGGAGATCTTGCACGATGACGAGATGCAATCTTCTTCACCGTTGGAGCCATGAGATGTTGATCCTGATGTAGGAGGGAGAGGGTGGAGGAAGAAGAGACACGAGACAGAGAGAATCCGCAAGGGAGACGGGATCTCTGTCTGCGCTCTGGAAAGGGAGGGTTTTTTTTGTGGAAGGAGGAGAAGGGTTTTTGGAAGGAGGTAGAAGGGAGAAAGGGGTGTGGGATCCTTTTTAAAGAGTTTAGAAAGGATTTGAAAGGTTGGTCCCACAAGAACCCGGTTTAAACCCTTGCCTTTTGGGCTTCCCGTTGGATTCTGGCCGCTTGCTGTCGACAGGGTCTTTGGTGCCTGTCGACAGGTACATTCAGAAAAAGGCCAGTTTGATGTTTTTTGATGATTTTGTGAACAGAATCTCTGAGCAATGTCTTCCAGGTGTTAGGTGAAGGTGTATAAGAGGTGAATCATGTATGTTAACCTACCATATACAAGGATATAATAAACCATAACAATTTCCTCAATGGTTTTAACATAATACCCAAGGAATTTAAGGTTAAAGCATTAAGAAAACACTCACTTAAATAAAGAACATTGCACACTCACCCTTCGTTGTATAAATACAATGTAAGACAACACAATCCCCATTTTGTGGATAGGCAAATGATGCATGAAATGATATCTATATGTCAAGACAATCACAAGACCAATGACCTTGGAAATTATGACTCAGTGGAGGCTACACACTATTTCCCTTTTTGTATGAAATTTAGAAAAAACAATGGGAGGAAATGGTACTTAAGAAGACGTCACACCTTTTGACGTGAGGATAGACATTACACGTGCCCATACCCCCAGTTAATTAGTGGAAGTTTCTATCATACCGTTGTACAGAGATGATGAGTTGGCCTTTTGACGCGAGGGCAGACATTTGTGATGCCCATCACCCCGGTTACTCAGCATAACCCAACATTGCTCTATACTCATCCCAATGTAAAGTTGATTTTCATTATCTATATTTTTTGTTTTCCTTGTGAAGGATTTTTCAAAAATAGGTAGCTTTTCTCCAAGTATTGTTTTAAAAGCCAATATCAAGTAGGTGATATGATTACCTATCAATATTAGACATGCACTTTCATGACCAAAAGGCTTATCAAGTAAATTGAGACTATGTTTGCCCACAAAGAATTAATGTAGAGGAGTGAGGTTGATATCATTTATAGTTATGAAATGTTTCCTAAATGATAGAACCTAAATCCAAACATGAATAGTATGTGAAAATCATAGTGGAATAAAGAATAGCTTAAATATCATTTGTATATAGTGTGGTCAAACATGCATTAACACCTTATAGACACCTTAAATGTTAATCATGAAGATGCTCACTGAATGGGTGAAGAAATAAGCATGAAGTTTCAAAATTCAGGGTATCTGTCGACAGGGAGAAAAGGCCTGTCGACAGGAAGACACAGACAGAAGTTGTAGATTTCGGGGAGGCAAAAAACTGTGTGCATCTGTCGACAGCAGGTAGAGGGCCTGTCGACAGATGGACACAGACAGAAGAATGAGAGTTCTGTCTGGGCTGAGCTGTCGACAGGGCCCTTGTAGCCTGTCGACAGGGACATGTTCAAAGCAGTTTTAAGGGTAGAATGAAGGTCTGAAATGACTAATGGTTGTGAGGGAGTTGAGATGGACAAAGGTTGAACAATTTCCTTCACATTTGCATTCATCTAACCCTAACTTGCTCCCCCATAATGTGTGCCATTTGATACAAAAGGACTCAAGTTCATGAAGACATATTTGCACACAAAGACCAAGCAATGAAGAACATCAAGCATGTAGAAAGACAAACCAACAAGTGTTTTCAGAATTTTAAAGAGAGTTTTGAATAGGAAAAATTATAAAGAAACTAATTCCAAATGTAGAGTACATGTCCCTTTTATGTCACATGACTATGGATACTTGGCGGAGAATATTTCTCACGCATAATGAGAGTTTCCAAACAAGCATGACTTGTTCTTCCACACATCACCATTTGATATACCTCACAGTTAGTGGACACAAGGGACATATGCTTAACATTTGAGTTAAGTTTCATTGCAATTTGCACAACCCCAACTCTCTTCGCAATGTGGTGAATCTATCTTCAGCTAGAGGTTTGGTAAAGATATCAGCCAATTGTTTCTCTGTGGGTATGAAACTGATTTCCAATGATCTATTGGCTACTTCATCTCTCAAGAAATGATGACGAATTTCTATGTGTTTCGTCCTGGAATGTTGAATGGGATTCTTTGATAGATTGATTGCACTAGTGTTGTCACACAGGATAGGTGTGCATCCAATATCGATGTTATAGTCACACAACTGACTTTTTATCCACAACACTTGTGTTGCACAACTCCCTGCAGCAACATATTCTGCCTCTGCAGTAGAGAGTGCAACCGAGTGTTGCTTCTTGGATGCCCACGAAACCATGCAACCACCAAGCATTTGGCAATAGCCACTAGTGCTTTTCCTGTCAATTTTACAACCAGCGTAGTCTGCATCAGAATAAGAAATCAATTCAAAACTACTACCAGCTGGATACCAAAGACCCAAGGCATGCGTACCTGAGAGATATCTGAAGATTCTCTTGACGCAATTAAATGGCTTTCCTTTGGACTAGATTGGTATCTAGCACAAAGGCAAACACTGAATTGTATGTCCGGTCTACTTGCAGTAAGATAAAGAGTGAGCCAATCATACCTCGAAATTGTTTGGCATCTACCGGTTTACCTTTCTCATCACATTCTAGCTTAATGCTTGTGCTCATTGGTGTTGAAGCGGGCTTGGCTTGTTCGAACTGAAACCTTTTGAGTAGTTCTTTTACATATTTCTCTTGGTTTATAAAGAATCCATCTTCAAGCTGCTTGACCTGCAAACCAAGAAAAAATTGAAGCTCCCCCATTAAGCTCATCTCAAATTCACTGTGCATGTGTTGTGAAAATTCTTCACACAGTGTGGGATTAGTGGAACCAAAGATAATATCGTCCACATAAACTTGAACAACAATTATGTGATTGCGAACTTTCTTTGTAAAGAGAGTTTGGTCCACCTTACCTCTTGAGTAGTTTTTGCTTACCAGATAGGTACTCAGCCTGTCGTACCAAGCTCGGGGTGCCTGTTTCAAACCATAGAGAGCTTTGTGCAATTTAAATACATGGTTTGGTTTATCATGGTCCTCAAAGCCAGGTGGTTGAGAGACATAGACTTCCTCTTTTATGTAGCCATTCAAGAAAGCAGTTTTGACATCCATTTGAAATAATTTGAACTTGTTTGAACATGCATATGCTAACAAGATCCTAACTGCTTCTAGTCTAGCTACAGGTGCAAAGGATTCTTCAAAGTCTATACCAAATTCCTGATTGTATCCTTTGCTACTAGTCTAGCCTTGTTTCTAACCACCTTACCCTCTTCATTTAGTTTATTCCTAAATACCCATCTTGTTCCTATGACAGAAATTTCAGGGTTCTAGGGACTAAACTCCAGACATTATTTCTTTGAAACTGCCCAAGCTCCTCATGCATGGCATCAATCCAAGAATTTTCTTTTAGTGCTTCTTCAACAGTTTTGGGTTCCACTTGAGATACAAAGGCTAAATGATCATGTTCAACTATTTGATTTACCTGAGACCTAGTTTGAACGGAATCATTTATGTTACCTATGACATTCTCAAGTGGATGAGCTTTAGAGTACCTCACATTAGTGATTGTTGAAGGCCCGGGTTGATCTTGCAATTGAGGAGGATTTTCTGGAGGAGGGGTGGCTGGAGGACTTTCATCTTGAGGTTGTTCTTCTTGTTGTGGATCTTCAGCAGGGACTTCATCATGATTTCTGATCAAACAACCGTCATCTTCATCATCGTACCTGCGAAGAAATCCACTCTTTCCTTTTGAAACTACTTGAGTTTTTCCTTTTTCTTTTCTTTGAAGTTCCTCAAGTGTTGTTCCTTCCATGTCATCAAACCTGTAGGAATTTACAATGTTAGGCTTGAGTTGGGATTCATCAAAAATGACATGTGGAGTTTCTTCCACAGTTCTAGTTTTCAGATTGAACACCCTATATGCTCTAGAATGTTCAGAGTATCCAAGAAAAATACCTTGATCGCTTTTGGCTTCAAACTTGTCCAAGTCATTTTTATCATTGTTATGTATAAACACCTTTGAACCAAAAACTTTAAAGTACCCAATGGTGGGTTTCTTACCTTTCAGAAGTTCGTAAGGAGTTTTCTTGAATACGGGTCTTACCATGGCTCGGTTAAGGATGTAGCAAGATGTATTTACCGCTTCTGCCCAAAAGGTTCGTGCTAATTGATTCTCGACTAGAAGCGTACGAGCCATCTCCACCAAGGTTCTATTCTTCCTTTCCACAACTCCATTTTGCTCGGGAGTTCTCGGGGAGGAAAACAGGTGGTCTATACCTTGGTTCCTGCAAAAGTCGGAGAAAGAATGATTGTCAAATTCTCCCCCGTGATCAGTGCGGATGGAGCAGATTTTGTTGACATTCCCATGCTCAATTTTGTTGAAGAATTCTTCAAAAACATTTAATGCTTCATTCTTGTGAGCCAGGAATTTTACCCAAGTGAACCTAGAGAAGTCATCCACAATGACAAAACCATAACGCTTGCCATTGAGACTGAGTGTTCTCGTAGGTCCAAATAGGTCCATGTGCAAGAGTTCATAGGCTTTGGAAGTACTTACAGGTGCCTTTGATTTGAAGGATTTTCGGGTTTGTTTTCCCTGTGCACATGCATCACAAAAATTTTCATTCTTGTTAAAGGAGATTTCAGGAAGACCACTACCAACTTAAGCCTCATGATCTTGTGCAATACATTGTAACTAGCATGACCGAGCCTACGATGCCACAATGTAAGCTCGTCCTGTTTGTTTGCTACAAGACACAAATTGTTATTTTCTGGATCATCTAAGTCAACCATGTAGATGTTATTCATTCTTTTTCCAGAAAATTTTAGGCTTCCTGTTTCCTTATCAAGAATTTGACATGAATTGGATTCAAAGACAATTTTATGACCTTTATCACACAATTGACTTATGCTAAGCAAATTGTGATGAAGGCCATCAACTAGTAGCACATTGTCTATAGAGTTAGAGGCAAACTTACCAACTTTACCTGAGCCGATGATCTGGCCTTTGTTGTTACCTCCAAAGATCACTTGACCTCTGTCTTTTTCCACGAGCAAACTGAATTTAGCTTTGTCGCCCGTCATATGCCTCGAGCAGCCACTGTCCAGGTACCATTTGTTTTGATTGTGGGCTGCTAGGCATTCCTGCACATGTGGATCAGACGAGAGGTTTTGGTACCCAAATTACTTTGGGTCCCATTGTATCATTCATGCCAAATAACAAATGCTTAGGAATCCAAACTTGTTTGATTTTCATTTGATTTTGGTTATTCCAGCATTGTTTTTTAGTGTGCCCAACCTTTTTACATATGTTGCATGAAGGTGGTTTTTGAACAACATTGTGCTTTACCTTTGTGATTTTTCCTTTTTGTTGCCTTGTAAGTTTAGCTTTAGGAGTTTGTTGTTTGTCCTGTTTTGAGCTTGTTGCAAATTCCTTAGATTGGCCAGGAGCAAACTTGACCATTTTAGATTCTTGTTTCTTTCCCTTGGAAGGATTTTTCCTGTTCTTTGAAGGGGTTCGTTTACTTGAACTTGGGCTGGTATCAATGAAGTTTGTTAACAGATTTTTGCCAATTTCCTTTGGCTTTACTTTTTGAAACCCAATCCCATGTCTAGCAACATAAACATTTGAACCTAAAATAGCATCCAGATTTTGCTTACTTTTGACAAAACTAGATAAATCTTTTGACTTACCTTTTAAGTCATTTTCAGCTTTTTCAATTTCTCCTTTAGCTTTTCATGCTCACTATTAAGGCTTTCAAGAGAGTTCATTAAATCATCTCTTTCCTTTTGAACTTCTTGAAATTTAAGTTTCATGCTGTCCAATTCATCACTATGTGTTTGTTCATCAATTTCATCATTTCAATTACCTTATTCAAGGATTCAATTTCATCATGGTTGTTTGACTCATGAACAAGGGAATTGAATTTTTTCTTGAGTGCTTTATTTTCAGACTTGAATTCACAGTATTTTTCAAATAGAACAGTGTAAGCTTCTTCCCATTGAATAATAGAGTATGTTTCAAAGGAGGAATTTACCTCATTCGAGTCATCACTTCTCGCCATGAGACAGTGGATTTCATCATCTCCGGAGGTAGCTTGACTGTTCTGGTCGTCATCCTCATCACTCCAAGTGGCCACCATTGCCTTGGCCTTCTTGAAGGTGAATTTGTCCTTCTTAAGCTTCTTTTTGAGCTCGGGGCATTCTCCTCTCATATGCCCTTGCTTCTTGCACTCATAGCAAACAACTTCAGACTTTTTGTTAGAATCAAACTTGTTAGAAAAGTCTTTCTTTTGGAAAGGTTTAGAGTTACCTGTACCTCTCCTCTTGAACTTCAAAAATTTCTTGAATTGTCTAGTGAGCATAGCCATTTCATCATTGTCACTCTCACTAGACGATTCACTGACTTCACTTTCCTGAATCAATTCCTTTTTGGAAACTGAAGAAGTCCTCCTGGAAGCCTTCAAGGCAAGTGGCTTCCTAGGATTTTCTTCATTTCTTTTCTTTTAACATTCAACTCATAAGTCATCAAGGAGCCAATTAATTCATCCACTTTCATTTTTGAGAGGTCTTTGGAATCTTCAATGACAGTGGCTTTGGTGTTCCAAGAGGATGGAAGAGACCGGAGTATCTTCCTCACCAAGTCACTCTCCGAGTATTCCTTTTTGAGACCTTTCAATCCATTTATGATTATCATGAATCTAGCAAACATGTCTGAAATGGTTTCATCATGATTCATTTTGAACATTTCATATTCTGAAACCAGCATGCTTACCTTTGATTCTCTTACCTCAGACGTACCTTCATAGATGAGCTCAAGCTTGTCCCACAACTCCTTAGCTGAGGTGCATGTGGAGACTCTTGAGTACTCCTTTGGATGGACTGCACACTACATCATATTGAGGGCGCTCCAGTTGAGTGTCCCCTTGGCGATCTGGTCCTTGGTCTAGGTGTCCTCGTCCTGAGGCAGTTCGTATGCTCCCTTTTTGACTATTTTCCATAGTTCGAAATTTTGTGCGCGGAGAAAAACCTGCATCTGATTTTTCCAATATGGATAGTCAGTGCCATCAAAGAAGGGTGGCTTGGTCACTGAGTGTCCCTCGGCCATATACCCCTTGTTAGATTCCATTTGACCGTGAATCTCCTGATCGTAGGATCAACCAGATAAAGCAGTAAATCGGAGAAACTCGGCTATGATACCAATTGAAGAGATGCGGAATTCCCTAAATGGTAATCTAGAAGGGGGTTGAATAGATTACGGACAATTTAAAAGCTTAACGCCCTCTTTTTGCAATAGCACAGACAATTAAAGTGTTGGCAAAAATCAGACTATGTGTGGATGTGTGTGAGTGATTGGTAGATGAATAAGCAAGTACTCAAACGTGTATAAAAGTGTCGTGCCTACCAAACATCTAACGCAAATTTGTACAAACCACGAGACACGTAGATTTTACGTGGTTCGGAGTACACAACTCGTGTATCCTACATCCACGGGACACACACACACGCAGAATCACCTGCTTATGAGCTAGTTCACGAACTACAACTCACACACGTGTTTATCTGATGTGAACCCACGATCATATTAACACACACACATATGTATCAAGCACAACAACCGCTTGAGACACCACACACACACACAAGTATGGAATAGAAAGAACATGGAAGGGTTTGAGAGTTGAAGAACAAATCCAATAAGCAAACTCTTCCTCTGAACGTCCTCCTGGAGTCCAAGCCTCAACTTTGAGATCAGATGTTGATGTAGATGCTTGAATCCAAGACGTTCAGACTTCACCTTCCGCTGCAAGAGTCTTCCGTTCTTGGTTCTGGGCGGTAGGTTGAAGCAGAGCAGCAGAACAAGGCTTCTTGTAAGAACTCTTTAGGGTTTTTTCTTGGAGGCTGCTTGTGTACGAGATTTGTTGCAAAAGGTTGCTTATATATGAGTGTTAACATATGGAGAGTCGTACTCCATAGAACCACTAAGTTTGGCAACTTGCAAAACTTCCCGTAATATGATTTCAGTCTGTCTGTCGACAGGTATTGCATCTGCTGTCGACAGGCGAAGATAGCTTGTGAAGAACCAGAAGGCTGAAGGCTCTGACTGTGTGCATCTGTCGACAGGTGCTCTGTTGCTGTTGACAGGCGCAGGCCTTCTTGAGCTTTTGATCTTTGGACTGGTTGCATCTGTCGATAGGGTCACTCCTGCTATCGACAGGCAATGCCTTGGCAGAACTGGCTGCTCTCTGACTGTTTGTATCTATCGACAGGTCCTTGCTTGCTGTCGACAGGTACCTTGTCTTTTGATTTTTCTTGAACTTTCAAGCTTGTTTTTGGCACATGTCTTGCATGGTATATCTCCTACAAAAGTAAACATGATTAGTGACATATTATAAACATAAAATCAAGTATTGTACCAAGTTGTTATGACAAGTTATTGTTTGAAGATCTCATTCATTTAAAACTCAATTCACATTATTTATCACTTGTTTGCATTGTACATCATTGCACATCAATGTTCATCATCAAAAACATGTTGTCATGTTGTATTGATTAATTAGAATGTGAGAACCCAACATAAAGGTGCGCCAGCATTGTAGGGGCAAGTGACTGCCCATGCCATAGTAGAGATAGGATCCCCACATGCTCGTATAGGAGGAAGTCACCACTGGTGGGGAACAAGAACACACCAGCCAGGCAGAGTGTCAGTCCCCTGGTCACTCTCTCACCACCAATCTCCTTCGCATGTTGGATCAACCACCAGGCCAGCTGGTCCAGGAAGATCCCGTGCTTGTTTGTCATTCTCAACACCTCCTTCTTGTCCCGTACGATGTTCGTGAGGATCTCTTCCCACCGGAGAAGAGGGGTCGTCACGTCGTACTCCAGGCACCGCCTTCACCCCAAGAACAACTCCACCTCTTCCAGAAACACACTCGCCTCAAATCCCTGGAACACGAACGTGTCCGTGTGCAGATGCCACAACTCCACGAGTGCTCCCAGGGCGTCAAAACCCCACCGCATCTCCTTCATGTTCTTCGCTAGCACCACCATGAAGCTCAGATTCCAAGCTCCGATGAAGCTCCTCATGTCGATAGTGATCACGTTCATCAGGTTAACCAGCCAGGAGAAGGCCCGTATGTGACGGAACGCCTCGCTCTAGCCCGTTAAACCATTAACGAACTAGATCCGCGTACGTCTCCCGCGAACGGGCCGTAGCCTCGCAAGGGATACCAAACACATGTCCGTGAAAAATAGAAAGGAATACACTTGATCACATATATGCTTCCTCATTTCATATATAATATACAAGATTTACATAACCAAATTTCAACAAAAGTACAAGATCCTGGGGCATACCCCGAGGTAGCTAGTACAACTGAAGAAAGAAACTACAATGCTGGAGGCGCTGGCCCAACACCGCTGCGATGCGGCCCCGAACTGGTAGATGGTAATGAAACGTCCTCCTCGCCCTCACTTGTGGGGGTAGGGGTGAGCTTCTCTAGTCACTGGCTCAGTAGGGAACTCCCCCAACACCGAGCAAACCAAAACACAAGTACAGAAGCAGTAAACTGCGCTAACATTTATAGAACAACTAAGCAGGATATTAAAGCTGTAAATGTACTCACCGTTTGCCGACTACGTAAAGCAACTGTAATAAATAAACGGCAAACCCAAACAGATGTACAAGCTACAGTAGAGACCACCACACACGAGCCACGTGAACTGGTTCGCGACACCAGTGACTAACTCGGACAAACTAACACAGGTCTACCTCTCAGTCTCACAGCCACGGACGAAAGGTCCAGCTGCCGCTCCACGTGGAAAAGTCAAACAACTGTGGAGTCCAACTATACACCACTCCTGCGGACACACAACCGCAGGCCCATGCCTGGCACCTCTAGGGTCTCTGGCCGGAGCACTCTAGAGTGAGGCACTGGAAAGGACTAGTCGGGGACCAGTGTCGACTACCGGTGTCCGTACCCCCAACTAAGAGCGTGCTACAAGTGACTAAAAACAAACTCAAGAGTCACTATCCCACTGTCGTCTTTCCCTCAGCCGGACGTACAACTCAAACAAGAAGTGAGGGTGTCCAGGACAGACAACACAAACCTCGATGGTACAGCACAAGTAACGGGACAAAGCCCCGAGCTAATAGCCTGGCTCACAGAGAACCTGGGGCACCCAACTAGAGAGGTAACCACGGTAGGCGTCGTACTACTCGCCACGCACAAAAAACCACGTGCACGTCACACACAAACAACGTGAAACGTCACGTAAACCTCTCGTAACAATGATTCACTACACGTGAACCTAACAGTGCTCGCGTGAACACCACGCAGCCACAAATATGACTAGCTAACTACGTACTCTGTATGCTAGTCTCAGAAATCACGTGCACTCAGTGCACCACAAGTGCCAATGCACCGCTCGATATCAATAAACACATCAAACCACGATAATCGGATAATCACATCATGTAAGTCATACACACACACAGCCCTCGACTGTGGTCATGACAGGCCCTTGAGTCGCCTTCAGAAGGCGTCAGCCCGACATGTCGCCTTGAAGATATGAACGCGACGGGTCGACCCGTCGCCTTCTTGATTGCGACAGCACCCCTGTCGCCTTCGCAGGGGAGAAACCCTAACCGGGTTCTCTCCTTCCAAACACCCAAAACTCATGCAAACCACCCTTAATTCGTCATTTACATACTTTAATGAAAACCTATGCATGGTATCTAGCATGATTAAAGCATTAAACTGATCAATCCTACGATTCCCCCGATTATTACCCCGGAACGGGGAGAATTCACCTACCTTTGCAAAGAATGTGCAGTATAATGCTTCCCCGGCGATCCTCACGCTCCACACGAACTCCTTACAGCGAAACCTCACCGAAAACCGAGCTCTCCACCCGAAATCGCCCGAGAAACCTTCAACAGCTCCTCCCTCGGCCGAGCAGAACTCACTGCAGTTCTGTCCGATTGGGGTTTCTTAAAAACACCCAGCGGTTGGGAACGCGACATATCGTCACGTCGCGACCTGATCGCGACACCCCCGACTGTCGCCTTCCTGAACTTAACGCCCCCAATGTCCACCACGTGGCGCACATGCACACGTCCAGTGCCAGAGGCGGTCAACAGAATGCGACGCAGCGCTCTGTCGCGTTCAAGAACGCGACACTCCCCCTGTCTCTATGACAGGCTGAGGACACTGGGGTGCTGCAGGCCCAGACTATCGGCCCAATAAGCCCCTAAAATATGCACACGTACCTCACACAAACCACATTGGCCTCACGATAGCCATCACAACCACTAAACACAGGATCCACGAGGATCCGAAAGACGCGCGACGTTACATTACTATCATCTAAAAAGAAAATTTCGACCTCGAAATTCATAACACAACTCAAACATAAACAACTTGAATATGTACATTTTTACAAGTACTATCATCTAAAAATAAATACAAAACCTTATTCAAACAGATAGGGATACCCCTTGGCCATCTCCTCAGCTAATTCCCAGGTATCCTCACCACCCAACCTATTTTCCCATCTCACTTTAACTAACTCAATTTCTTTATTCCTTAGTTTCTTTATCTTACGGCCAGTAATCTGCACCGGATACTCTGGCATAGTCATATCTGGTTTCAAGTCACCACCTTGGTAACTAATTATCTGTGCTGGATCTTCAATGCACTTTCTTAACATAGAAACATGGAAAATATCATGAACATCTGCAAAATCGGCTAGCAAATCAAGTCTATAAGTTGTTTCTCCAATTCTATCTAATACCTGAAAGGGTCCCACATATCTCGGACTCAATTTTCCGGTCTTGCCAATTCTCATAATACCCTTACTAGGGGAAACTCTTAGAAAAACAAAGTCTCCCACTTCAAACTGAAGTGGTCTTCTCTGATTATCGGCATAACTCTTCTGCCTACTTTGAGCTGCTTGCAACTTTTCTTTAATGAACTTTACTATTTCCGTGGTTTGCTGAATTAATTCAGGACCCACCATCTGCCTTTCCCCTACTTCATGCCAGTTCAATGGGGTTCTACATGGTCTTCCATATAGAGCTTCATATGGTGCCATCCCAAGACTGGTACGATAGCTATTATTATAGGCAAATTCAACCATGCCTAAATGGTGCTCCCAATTATCACCCCATACTAAACAACAAGCCCGCAACATATCTTCAATCGTCTAGATAGTCCTCTCTGTCTGACCATCCGTCTGGGGGTGGTAAGCTGAGCTGTATCTCAGCTCGGTGCCAACTACTTTCTGCAAGCTCCTCCAAAAACCAGAAGTAAACCTTAGATCCCTATCAGATACAATAGACTTTGGAACACCATGCAGTGGAACGATTCTATCAACATAAACTTTTACTAATCTGTCCACTGTCCAAGATATACTTACTGCCACCAATCTGCATACTTTGGTTAATCTGTCAACAAATACCCATATTCCATTATGTCCTATTGTTGACCTCGGCAAGCCTGCTACAAAGTCTATAGCAATATCATCCCATTTCCATTGCGGAACGGGCAACGGTTGCAATAGACCTCCAGGTTTCTGATGCTCTGCCTTAATTTGTTGACAAACTGCACATCTTGAAACAAATTCTGCTATTTCCTTTTTCATATGAGGCCACCAAAAATGTTTCTTCATATCCTGATACATTTTGGTACTTCCTGGGTGAATAGTGTACCAAGATTTATGGGCCTCTTCTAATACTCTTTGCTTTATTTCTCTTTCTGCTGGCACAAATAACCTGCCTTTGAGCCTGACCACACAGCTATCATCAATAGCAACTCCTTCCATTTTCACAATCTCAGCTAAATTTACATCCGCTCTCTGGGCCTCAATAATTTGCCAATACAGTGACGTCTCCACGGCACTATTAGCTAATATTGCCCTTCGCTGATTGCTTGGCACATACAGGGAATTCTCTGCTATTTCCTCATATAACTTCCATTATTTGATCATCATTTGGCTTAAGTATGCTTTTCTGCTTAGGGCATCAGCTACCACATTGGCCTTACCTGGATGGTAAGCCAAACTAAAATCATAATCTTTTAAATATTCCACCCATCTACGCTGACGAAGATTCAAATCTTTTTGGGAAAAGATATACTTTAAACTTTTATGATCTGTAAAAATTTCAAATATTTCACCATATAGATAATGCCTCCATATCTTTAAAGTAAACACAACTGCTGCTAGCTCTAAATCATGAGTGGGGTAATTTTCTTCTGCTGGTTTAAATTGTCTGGACGCATAAGCTATTACTTTACTATACTGCATAAGCACTGCGCCAAGCCCTCTTCTAGATGCATCTGTATATACAACAAAACCACCATTACCTGTCGGTAATGTCAACACAGGTGCCACTGTAAGCCTCTTCTTTAATTCCATGAAACTTCTTTCGCATTCACCAGACCATACAAATGGCACACCCTTTCTGGTTAGTCTAGTCATGGGTGCTGCAATTCTAGAAAAGTCTTGAATGAAACGCCTATAATAGCCTGCTAACCCCAAAAAGCTTCTAATTTCAGTAATTGTCTTTGGCACCTCCCATTTCATCACTGCCTCCACTTTACTTGGGTCAACTGCTACTCCCTAGCTGATATAACGTGGCCTAAGAACTGAATTTCTTTCAGCCAAAATTCACACTTGCTGAAATTGGCAAACAACTGATTATCTCTTAATAACTGCAAAGCACATCTCAAATGTGCTGCATGCTCCTCTTCAGATGCTGAGTAAATTAGAATATCATCTATAAAGACCACAATAAATTGGTCCAAATACGGATGAAAGATTCTATTCATCAGATCCATAAAAGCTGCAGGAGCATTGGTTAGCCCAAATGGCATAACCACGAACTCATAATGACCATATCGGGTTCTAAATGTTGTTTTATCAATATCACTCTCTCTAATTCTCAATTGGTGGTGCCCTGACCTTAAATCAATCTTACAAAATACCTTAGCTGATTGCAACTGATCAAACAGATCATCTATTCTCGATAACAGGTACTTATTCTTAATGGTCACATCATTCAACTTTCTGTAATCTATACACATGCGTAAACTACCATCTTTCTTTTTCACGAACAACACCGGTGCTCCCCACGGGGAATGACTTGGTCTAATAAACCCTTTCTGCAATAACTCCTCTAATTGCTTTTTCAACTCTTTAAGCTCTGCTGGTGCCATCCGATATGGAGCTTTAGAGATCGACATGGTACCTGGCAACAACTCAATGGTAAAGTCCACCTCTCTGTGTGGAGCTAAACCAGGCAAATCTTCTGGAAAAACATCGGCAAATTCCCTAACCACGGGAACTGCCTCCACTGACTGACTGGCCTCTATCAGACTTACTGAAGCTAAATAAGCTACACACCCTGCATTTATCAACTTTCTAGCTCTAATTGCAGAAATTATAAACTTAGAAGTGCGAGAAGGCATACCTTGATATTCAAACACTGCACCATTAGGATGACAAAATCTGATCCTTTTCTTTCTGCAATCTAACATTGCTCCATAGGTCTCAAGCCAATTCATTCCCAAAATAATATCATAATCTATCAATTGCAGGGCATATAACCGACCCGGCATCTGGTTCCCTCCAATCACAACAGGGGCTTCATCTATGTAGCTCGAAGTGAGCATAAACTCACCAGAAGGAACCTCCACTACCAATTCACAAGACTTTTCTTCCAAAGGATGAGTCATACAGTTCAGAAATTCTTCAGAAATAAAAGAATGAGAAGCACCTGAATCAAAAAGAACTCTGGCTGAAAAATCATAAAGAGGTATTGTACCTGCTATCATGTTCGATGCCTCTGCCTAGGCACGGGTGATAGCCATAACCCGGCCTCTACCTCACTGCTGCGGTACACCTCCACCACGACCTACTAAAGGCTGTTGGGGCTGCTGCTGTTGAACACCTCTACCATACCCATATTCTCTTGGATAAGGACAATTGCGGATCAAATGCCCTGGCTGATTACAATTATAACATCTGTAGCCTGGTGGAATAATGGGCTGCCTGGCAGTACTCTGCTGCGATTCTTCTACCTATGGCGTATAACTACGCCCTTGTTGAAACTGCTGACGACCTCCTCTTCCTCTTCCTTTGCCCTTGAATACTTGCTTCAACTTCTGACCCCATTTACTAAAACATGAAGAAGAAGGTCCTGCTGGAGCTTTTCCCCTACTAACTCCTACTGCCTGTTGTGGTAGCCGAAAACTACCTGAACTTGACCCACTTGCCTGACGAGCCCGAATAGATCTCTCAAGTGTAGCTGCTCTCTGGGTTGCCTCCTCAACTGTTCTACACATTAACGGTATCACTGCGTTCTGCAACTCTTCTCTCAAACCCCGAATAAAATATTCAACCATCATAGCATTATCCGATACTACATAAGGCGCATATCGGCTAAGTGCCATAAACCGCATCTGATATTCTAAAATTGAGGTATTACCTTGCTGAAGTGTTCGGAATTGCTCTCTCTTTGCTTGCTGCACTTGAAGTGGAAAGAATGTATCATTGAATGCCTCGAGAAATTTTGGCCAGGTAATAACTTCCTCTGTTCTGCCTGCAAAGGTGGTCTGCATCTTCAAACGCCACCACTGCTGTGACGGAACACCTCGGCCAAGCCCGTTAAACCGATAACGTACTTGATCCGAGTCCGCCTCCCGCGAACGGGCCGAAGCCTCGCAAGGGATACCAAACCACAGTCCGTGTAAACATAAAGGAACACACCACATTTTATATATATTTCACAAGTTTACATAGCCAAATTTCCACAAAAACTATAAAGAGGTACAAGAGCCTGGGGCATACCCCGAGGTACAACAGAAGAAAGTAAACAACTACAAAACTACACTGCTGGAGCTACTCTGCTGGAGGTGCTGACCCTGTACTGCTACGACGCGGCCCAGAACTGGATGTCGGACGAGAGATGTCCTCTTCGCTCTCACCTGTGGGGGTAGGGGTGAGCCTCTCTAGTCACTGGCTCAGTAGGGAACTCCCCCAAAACCGAGCAAAACAAACACCACAGGTACGAAAGCAGTAAACAATACCAACAATTTATAGAACAACTAAGAAGGTAAGTAAAGCTGTAAAAGTACTCACCGTCTGCCGACTACGAGAAACAACAGTAATAATTAAACGACAAGCCAGTACAGGTGTACAAGGTAAAGTAGAGACAGCCAACACGAGCCACGTGAACTGGTTCGCGACATCAGAAACTGACTCGGACAACTAACACAGGTCTACCTCTCAGTCTCGCAGCCACGGACGAAAGGTCCAGCTGCCGCTCCACGTGAAAAGGTCAAGCAACTGTGGAGACCAACTAAACACCACCACCTGCAGACCACACGGTCACAGGCCCATGCCTGACACCTCCAGAGTGATGACCAAACTGTCCCCATAATAAATATTTCCATTTATTTATATATTAATTTTGATGATTAACAAAATAACACTAATGGATTTCTTGAGCCTTGAGAACAGGAAGCAAAAGAAAAATGAAAGATCAAGACAATCTGGTAAGTCCCATCATTTCTATCCAAGTCCCTGTAACGACTTCTTTGATAAGCAGAACGACTTCCTCTTTGACCGGAACACTCAAATCGTTACCGTAACGATTTCTTTAGAACTCGCAACGACTCTCTAGCCGTAACGATTTCTTTAGACCTCGTAACGATTTCTTTAGAACTCGCAACGACTCTCTAGCCGTAACGACTTCTTTAGACCTCGTAACGATTTCTTTAGAACTCTCAACGACTCTCTAGCCGTAACGATTTCTTTAGACCTCGTAACGATTTCTTTAGAACTCGCAACGACTCTCTAGCCGTAACGACTTCTTTAGACCTCGTAACGATTTCTTTAGAACTCGCAACGACTCTCTAGCCGTAACGACTTCTTTAGACCTCGTAACGATTTCTTTAGAACTCGCAACAACTCGATAGTCATAACGACTTCGTGTAACGATTTCTTTACAACTCGATAGTCATAACAATTTCGTGTAACGATTTCTTTACAACTTGATAGTCATAACGATTTCTTTACAACTCGATAGTCATAACGATTTCGTGTAACGATTTCTTTACAACTCGATAGTCATAACAATTTCGTGTAACGATTTCTTTACAACTTGATAGTCATAACGATTTCTTTACAACTCGATAGTCATAACGATTTCGCGTAACGATTTCTTTATTAGTCACAACGATTTCTTGCAACGATTTCTTTAGAACTCGCAACGACTTGCCTGTTGTAACGGCTTCATAAGTTATCACAACGATTTCTTTACAGTTCATAACGACTTGCCATAATTCATAACGATTTCATAAGTTATGAAGTCAGCAAGACTCTTTTTATCGAATTTCTTGATGCATCAGTATAATGCTTTTTTAATAGCGTTGAAAAGTCAAAGTCATATCTTGTCCGTTGACTGCTATGCATTAAATGCTCTCCGATCATATCTCCCATGCATGCAGACAATATCTTCCATTTCGATGCTACTCTGTCTACGTACTTTTTGGGACAGAAAGGAGCTTTGCTATATACTGCAATATCTGTTCCCTCTCAACTAACAATAGACAGCAGTCCTAGCTGTCTTCTATTTATTGATGATATGCTTACAGATATCTGACAAGACTCATCTGGACAACGTTGGACACAAGATACAAAGTTCTATGTCATCTCTTTGGCGTGTACACCAGGATAAAGGACTGACGATCAGAAGCTTCCTCAGAGACCAGTCTAACGTACACAAGGATAAGAGACAACGGACACATCAACGTTCGAATTTGAATCAGCAGTTTAAATAGAAGACTCAAGACGAAAAGAAGAAGACACAGAGCAACATTGCTTGATTTTAGACGAAGAAAGAAATCCATCTCTTACAATTTTAGAACTTTGAAGAAGAGCGAAGCCTCCACTCCAAACCTGGTTCTAAGCTCTTAGCTCTCTGTGCTCAAAAGGAATCTTCTCTTTTGTAAGAGCCTGTGTGGTCCTTGGAGAGAAAAATCTTGTTAAATCTCTCTCTCTCGGGGGCTTAGGAGCTTCAGTGTGTAGCTGGTCAAGCTAGAGTCTGAAGCCTGTTTCCACTCTCTTTTCTTATTAGATTGTGTTCCCTTCTGGACGAAGGAAGACCTGGTGGTATCCAGGGTGGTTGTTGTACCCTTCTGGACGAAGGAAGACCTGGTGGTATCCAGGGTGGTTGTTGTGCCCTTCAGGCTGAAGGAAGACCAGTTGAGGCTGGGTGTAAGGATCCTTAAGGGGGATTGTACCCTTGGTAGTAAAATCCTGAGGTATTGCTCAGGGACTGGACGTAGGTCTCCTGTGGAGAGGAGTTCCGAACCAGGATAAAAATCCTTGTGTCTTGTGGTTGTGTTTTGTGTGATTGTTGTCTTGTTTGCTCTAACTCTGACCTTGTTATTAAGTTGTGCAATCTTTTTCAGTAAACAGGTTTTTAATCAAAGATCGAAGTTTTAATAACCCATTCACCCCCCCCTCTGGGCTAGCTAGCTGGGCAACAAGTGGTATCAGAGCCCGTCTCTTCGACAAAGAAGAAGATCCAACGATCTGAAGAGCAAAGATCAATGGCAGCCCAAAGTCACTTCGAAGGTGAATCTGTCAACAGACCTCCTTTGTTCGATGGTGAAGATTATACGTATTGGAAGACCAGGATGGAATACTTTCTACAAGGCCACGATTATCAAATCTGGTCAATAGTGGAAGAAGGTGACCTGGTCGTCACAAATGAGAAAGCACAATGGACAGATGAAGATAGAAAGAAAATCTCCTTGAACTGTAAAGCTAAGAGCATTCTATGTTGTGCTCTAAGCAAGAAAGAGTTCAACAGAGTTTCAGCATGCAAATCCTCCATGGAAATGTGGGAAAAGCTAAAGATCACATATGAAGGTACAGACAAAGTAAAGGAGACAAGAATCGACATTCTTGTCACTCAGTATGAAAGATTTCAAATGCAAACAGGTGAGTCTATTACCCAAATGTTTAGTAGGTTTACTGACATTACTAATGGCCTAGCAAGCCTAGGAAAGTCATATGAAAATGCAGATATGGTAAGGAAGATTCTCAGATCCCTGCCATCTTCATGGACGGCAAAGGTCACAGCTATCGAAGAAGCTAATGATCTTAAGAGAATGTCAGTAGAAAAACTCATTGGGTCTCTCATGGCCCATGAAATAAACATGGAAAGACTAGGAGAATCCTCCAGTAGAAAGAAGCAGTCAAATGCGCTTAAAGCTAATGGGGACTCATCAGAAGAATCCTTAGATAACAGTGAAGATAGCAAAGATAGTGATGATGAAGAAGCCATGCTCTCAAGAAGATTGCAGAGAATCTTGGCAAAGAAGAAGAAGTTCCAGTCTGGTAGGAGGTACTTCAAGAAAAACAAAGATCTCAAGAGACCAGATGGAAAAGATCAGAAGAGGAATGAGCCACTTTGCTATGAATGCAAGAAACCTGGACATATCAAGGCAGACTGTCCAATGTTAAAGAAAAATGATCACAAGAAGAAGGACAGCTCCAAGAAGTTCAGAAGATTCAAAAAGAAAGCCATGGCAGCTGCATGGGACAACAGCAGCGACTCAGATAGTGAGTCAAGCTCGAGCAGTGAAGGTGAAGAAGCCAACTTGGCTCTCATGGCGAATACCGAGGATAAGGTAACATCTGATTCTTCTTTCGATTCCTGTAATGACTCAGATTCGGATAATTTGGAAAGTGCATTTAATGAACTCTACGATAAGTATAAAGAAGTGTGTAAACTACTTAAGCTAAGCAAGAAAAATATCACATGTCTCGAAAATACCAACTCAGATTTAAAATCTGAAAACGAAGAACTAGAAAAACAAATAGTTGAGCTTAAGAGAAGAAATGAACTATTATGTGAAAACTTAAAAGACAAGAACAGAAAAATCACTGACCTAGAAAAACAGGGAAACTCAGATGATTTAAGAAAAACTGTAAATGAATTAAATGAAGAAAACAATACACTAGCAAGCACCCTAGAAAAATTTACCAATGGTAAAAACTCTTTAATATTAAAAGGTGCTAGGAGAGCGGGTAAAAAGAAAAATGGATTAGGATATACACCTCCAAATAATGAAGAAACCATAATATACCCTAAAACATATCCAACACCAAAATTTGTACCCGAACAAGATGTAGCATACAAAGCTGATTTCAAATACATAGAAAACGTAACTAAGTTATCCTGCTGCAGTCACTGCAACAGGTTAGGACATATTAAAATGACATGCCCAACAAGACATAAAAAATGGATATTAAAAGGTAAAATTGATGATACTAACCAATCAGGACCCAAAAGAATTTGGGTACCTAAAGCTTGATGTTCTCATTTCAGGTTAACCCTCGAGCATCCAAATGGTATTTGGATAGTGGGTGCTCAAGGCATATGTCAGGCAACAAGAAGATATTTGTTGATCTCCAAGCTGAAGAAGGTACAGTCACCTATGGAGATAATGGAAAAGGGACTGTGATAGGAAGCGGGTCTGTGAACATCAAAGGAAAATCAGTCATAAAGGATGTAATGCTGGTCAAAGGGTTAAAGCACAATCTCATCAGCATCAGCCAGTTGTGTGACAAAGGCCATCAAATTCAGTTTCAAGAATCAAAATGCAGTATCTTAAAGGATGGTGAAGTCATATTTGAAGCCTACAGAGAAAGAAATTTGTATGTTCTATATCTCGATGAACTCAAGGATCAAGATGTGTGTTTGGCAGCTAGCAAAGATAAATCAACTGAGTTGTGGCACAGAAGATTGGGCCACTGCAGCCTGGATGGGCTGAACAAGCTCAGAAAAAGAAAACTAGTTGAAGGACTGCCAAAGGTAAATTTCAGAATATTTGGATGTCCTTGCTTCATCCATAACAATGGAAAAAGGGACATTGGTAAGTTGGATGCCAAATCAGATGAAGGCATTTTCATGGGGTATTCCTCTAAACCTAAAGGTTATAGAGTTTTCAATAAACGTTCCTTATTAATTGAACAATCAGTACATGTTATTTTTGATGAATCTAACCCTTCCTTGAAAAAGGAAGAAATTAGTGACATTGATGATGCAGATGTCTTGTCCGAAAAATTAAAGAAAACTTCAATTAAGGACAAAGAGGATCCAACTCTGGAAGAACTGCAGCAAACAGAAATCCAACATAAAGATCTTCCAAAGGAATGGAGACACCAGAAAGATCACCCTCCTGAAAACATCATTGGTGATCCATCTGTAGGGGTAAGAACTAGAGGTAATGTAATTCCATGCGACTATTTAGCATTTGTCTCTCAAGTAGAACCTAAGACAGTCAATGAAGCTTTATCTGATGAATCTTGGATACTAGCCATGCAAGATGAACTAAATCAGTTCAAGAGAAACCAAGTATGGTCACTTGTTCCTAGACCATCCAATCATTCAGTTATTGGCACCAAATGGGTGTTCAGAAATAAACTGGATGAGTCTGGAATAATCTTAAGGAACAAAGCCAGATTGGTGGCTCAAGGCTACTCCCAAGAGGAAGGCATAGATTTCGATGAAACTTATGCACCTGTAGCTAGACTTGAGGCCATTAGGATTTTACTTGCTTATGCATCCGCACTTGATTTAAAACTTTTTCAAATGGATGTCAAATCAGCCTTTTTAAATGGTTTCATCAAGGAGGAAGTTTATGTTGAACAACCTCCAGGTTTTGACGACTCTGAATTTCCAAATCATGTATTTAAACTACATAAGGCTTTATATGGTCTAAAGCAAGCTCCTAGAGCCTGGTATGAAAGGCTCAGTAATTTCTTATTAAATCATGGTTTCACTAGAGGTAAAGTAGATAGTACATTATTTATAAAATCTAAGGTTAAACATATACTTCTTGTACAAATCTATGTGGATGATATTATTTTTGGATCTACTGATGAATCTCTTTGCAAGTACTTTGAAAAGCTTATGCAGGGAGAATTCGAAATGAGCTTGATGGGGGAGTTAAGCTACTTCCTTGGATTGCAAATCAAGCAAGGGAAGGATGGCACTCATATCTGTCAAGCAAAGTACACCAAAGAGCTGTTGAAGAAATTTAGATTTGAAGATGCAAAGCCATTATCAACTCCAATGAGCACATCAACCAGAATGGACAGTGATCAAAAAGGTAAAAGGGTAGATCAAAAGAATTATCGAGGTATGATAGGATCATTACTTTACTTAACTGCCAGTAGACCAGACATTTTGTTCAGTGTATGCATGTGTGCTAGATATCAGGCAGACCCTAGAGAGTCTCACTTAATCTCTGTAAAAAGAATATTTAGATATTTAGCTAGAACTCATGATTTAGGTCTCTGGTATCCTAGATCTTGTGAGATAAATCTAATAGGATATTCAGATGCTGATTATGCTGGTTGCAAAGTAGATAGAAAGAGCACCAGTGGATGTTGTCAGTTTCTTGCAGGATGCTTAATATCATGGACATCCAAGAAACAAAATTCAGTAGCTCTATCAACAGCTGAGGCAGAATATGTTGCTGCTGGAAGTTGCTGTACACAACTTCTTTGGATAAAGCAACAACTTGAAGATTTCGGCATTCACATCAAATCAATTCCTCTATTGTGTGATAATACAAGTGCCATCAACCTCACCAAAAATCCAGTTCAACACTCAAGGACGAAACACATTGAGGTAAGATATCATTTTATTCGAGACCATGTAGCTAGTGGTAATTTAGAAATTTCGTTTATAGATACAAATGGTCAATTGGCAGATATCTTCACAAAAGCCCTACCTGAAGAGAGATTTACATCTCTTAGAAGGGAACTAGGGATGTGCAATTTGTGAAAGAATTTCTGTGATTTTATTGACATATAAATTTTTCAGATTAAATGAAAAGTTCTCTCTCCGTTAAAGTTAAACAAAACTCAGTTATCTATATGCTTTGACCGCTTCTGTGTAGAAAGTTGTTTGACTTGTCAAACCTTTTTGTCGCTTTCTACCTTTGCCGCCTTTTGGCGCTCCTCCTGTCATTAAAGTAATATTATTTTATCCAAATCGCTTTGAGATCGATTCGTCTTCTACCTTTACCCTTTTTATTCTCTATCTGTTCACCCAAAGCTGATGCCCTAACGATTTTGGGATCGACTCTCTGGATCTTTCGAAGCCTTCTTCTCTTCCCGCGAAGAACTCCTTCGAGAACTTCCGTCCCTTCCATCATCCTCCCTTCCAGAATCTTTTCTTCTCTGCACCCATGGCCGCTCCGTTGATCTCCGGAAGTGTTGGGGGCTACAGTGCTGAGTATTTATCCCCAAGGGAGCAAGAAAGATTTACATTTGTGAAGACAAAGATTTGCGGAAATAAGGCAGTGGATGTTCAGAATCTTGAGAAGAGTGGCATGGCCAGGCTAGTTGATACTCTAAGAAGATCGCAGTGGATGGATGTGGTCACCTTCAGTGAGGTAAGCTACCCGGACTTGGTAAAGGCCTTCTACATCTGTCTGAAGTCAGAAGCAGATGGATCCCTTGTTTCCTCTGTCAAGGGTATCCAAATCAGAATAACCCATGAGCTTTTGCGTGATCTGTTTGGAGTAAAGACCTCTGGATTTAGCGGCATTCACTCTGTGAATGATGAAGTCAAAGGTCTCGGGATTATCGGTCCAGGATTTAAGTTGAAGGATGGGAAGCTTGATATTAATCAGATGTCCGCGTTCAACCGATTGCTTCACTTTATAGTCTGCCAAATCTTAGTTCCCCGTAGTGCTACCTTTTCCTCATGCACTAGGGCAGATTCGGACATAATGTTCTGGGCAATCCAGAACAAAGAGATAAACCTGGCCGCAGTGATGATTGAGCGAATGATGTTTGCACATGCTCAGTTATGGGAAACAAAGAGCAAGTTGAATGTTTCCCTTCCGTATGCCCATCTTCTGACCAAGATTTTCAAGCACTTTGGAGTAGATCTGTCAGGTGCGGTAGCTGAAAAGATGGGCCAGTCTATAAGGTCCAGAAACCTGAAGAAAAGTGGTTTTTCAGTGCAAGAAGGAGTTTGGTCAAAATCCTCTGTGGCTGAAGGAGAAGCAGTTATTGCAGATATTCCAGAAGCAGTAGAAGTAGAGCAAGTAGCAGCAAGTCAAGCAGAGCAAGAACCAGTTGAGTCAGCTGTGGGATGCCAATCCGAAGCTCAATTGGAAGAGGGTGCAGCTGGTGTGGCAGATTCCTCGCCCACCACCTTAGTCACCTCTATTTTAAGAGAGGTATTGGACTCCATTCCCTCCATCTCAGTCTCTTCTAAGGCAGGTGGACCTGATGAAGATGTTGTCTTGGAAGAAGCTCCTGCTCAGGGGGAGCAAGAAAGTATTGAAGTCCCTGCTCCCATTCAGGGGGAGCATGCTGAGAGTGAAAAGCCAGAGAATGAAGCCATGGTTGATGTTAGTGAAGGCCCAAGTGCAACTAAATCTTGAGGAGCCTGTCTCTCAGCCAGGTAAGCAGAAAAGAGTTGTTCACAGGAGGTCAAGGAAGGGCCACAGGAAAGTAAAGTTGAAGCATGTTATGGCCTTGTTAAAAGCCCAAGGAGAGATCTTGGCATCAGTTCAGTCTGGTATACAAGAAATTGTTTCAAATCAAGTTTCAACCTCCTCAGACGTATCCTCAATAAGAAATGCAATGAGGTATTTCAATAAAGAAATGTCTGATATGAAGAACTTGCTGGCTAAGCTTTCAAAGTCTAGAGGTGTCCCTCCTGCACCTACTCAGAGCAGTCCAGCTGAAGTTCCTAGGCCACCAGGGCCTCCAGCTGAAGTTCCTAGGCCACCAGGGCCTCCAGCAGAAGTCTCTCGGCCAACAGGGCCGCCAGTTCAAGGGTCAGGGCCATCAGGGCCATCAGTTGTAAGGTCACCCGGACCAGTGGCAGCCTCAGGGTCTTCAGGACCCTCTCCTGCAGTCAGAGAAAGTCAGGCCAAAGGAAAAGAGCCAGTGTCAGTCTCCAAGGCCCCTGATACTTCATCTCTTGCCACTCCAACCCTCTCCACACCTTCATCTCCTCCTACTGCACCTCCTGCTCCACCAACCATAAAACATCCCATGCCTCGCACCCAACCTTCCTCATCCTCTACTTCCTCTCAACCCTCCTTCTCACCTACTCCAGCTCTCATCTCAGCTTCATCCTCATTAACTCCTCAACCTTCACCTATTAAAATCCAAACATCTCATCCTCAACCAACCTCTTCCTTTAATCCTAAACACTTTTTCTATCCTCCTACTCCTCCTAATTCTGTTATCTTTCCTCCTGTGAAACCTCTGCCTCTTGGTATTTTTGACACCAATGTTCCAGACCATTTTGAAAGGAACACTCTCCTCACTATTCTTTCCACAGCCTCTCACATTCACAGGACTGACCCTCCTAGTCCTGTCTTGAAAAAGAGAAAAGCCTCTTCCTCTCTAAGCACTCCGTCTGCTTCTCTCTACCCTCCTTTATGGTACTCTCTTACCCTTGATCCTAAGAGAAGACCTATCTACAAAGAATACCTCCAGAAATGCATTCTTTCTACCATTTATGGTATTCCTTTTCTCAACCTCTCCGAACACCTGGCCATTGTTTTTCCTTTTACTCAGATATCTCAAGCTTTCAAATCCAAAATCTTTGAGGGCACTGAGTTCAAGACTGAAGATCAGTGGGCAGCTATCAAAGGAAACAAGGCTCAATACTCAAAATACCTGACTGCAAGGGCCGAATCTCTCTCTCTCAGAGCTCACCCACTCACCTTCTCTGAGTGGTTTATCTTCCAGCACAAGAACTCTTGGGGATCCTTCATTTTGAAGGAAATTCGCGTTGCCAGAGCCTTTCAGCTGTACAGTGACTTCTGTTACTTGAACAAAATTCCAGAAGTTCAATTTTTCCAGTTCAACTCGCAGATTACTGTGCTGCAATCAGAAACCCCTCTCAACCTTCCTCTTACAGTAGACTTTGTCTCCTTCAAGGTTGATTTTCCAGTTCTTCTGCCGAAGCTGCACTCGTTAGTGTTTAATTCAGATGCTGGATCGCATGCTCTAGATATGTTTGCAAGGCAGCTGGGCCGGATGTCAGCCAAGCAGGGCCGATCTCCTTCTTTTCTGCGGTTCATCTTCAGAGAATATCACTCTGGCCGCATGTCTTCTCAGACCTTAGCTCCACTCATTTCTGAGTGTGAACGACTCACCTCATCAGAATGGGAGCTTCTCTATCGGGCATCTTATCAGCAATTGGAAGCTATCAATCAAGATCTAGTCAGTCAGAGGAAGCCTGCTCTTTCTGCCGAAGCCTTTATGGATCTAAATTCCATCGCACCCATACCAGAGCTCTATGCTGTATGGGCATCTAGATATTCGGCTTTCTATGCCTTAAAGCAGGATCTGTTAAATCAAAAGATTCACTATCCAATTTCCTTGGACAGATTTCTCCATAGGGCCAGTTTTGGCAAGAGTACTTACTTCAGATTCATTTTGGACAAAACTCAGTATGGAGAATTCTTAGAGCAGCAAAGGCAACTCTACATTCAGAGGAACATCCCTTCCATGGGACCCTCCTTCTCAGTTACCTTTGGCGTTTTTCTGCAAATTTTTGAAGATCTTGAGATCAAGGCATGGGCTGTTATCTCACAGCATGCCTCCTTGTTATCTCCTCTGTATTATCTTTCTCCATCTTAATAAAAATCTTTCTCTCTTCTTTGTCTCACAGCTTATCTTTTTGCCTAATGACAAAATGGGGGAGACAACTAACGTAAATCTGAAAAACATATTTCATTTTTTGTATGATATTTAGTATATTTTGTCATCATCAAAAAAGGGGAGATTGATGACCAAACTGTCCCCATAATAAATATTTCCATTTATTTATATATTAATTTTGATGATTAACAAAATAACACTAATGGATTTCTTGAGCCTTGAGAACAGGAAGCAAAAGAAAAATGAAAGATCAAGACAATCTGGTAAGTCCCATCATTTCTATCCAAGTCCCTGTAACGACTTCTTTGATAAGCAGAACGACTTCCTCTTTGACCGGAACACTCAAATCGTTACCGTAACGATTTCTTTAGAACTCGCAACGACTCTCTAGCCGTAACGATTTCTTTAGACCTCGTAACGATTTCTTTAGAACTCGCAACGACTCTCTAGCCGTAACGACTTCTTTAGACCTCGTAACGATTTCTTTAGAACTCTCAACAACTCTCTAGCTGTAACGATTTCTTTAGACCTCGTAACGATTTCTTTAGAACTCGCAACGACTCTCTAGCCGTAACGACTTCTTTAGACCTCGTAACGATTTCTTTAGAACTCGCAACGACTCTCTAGCCGTAACGACTTCTTTAGACCTCGTAACGATTTCTTTAGAACTCGCAACAACTCGATAGTCATAACGACTTCGTGTAACGATTTCTTTACAACTCGATAGTCATAACAATTTCGTGTAACGATTTCTTTACAACTTGATAGTCATAACGATTTCTTTACAACTCGATAGTCATAACGATTTCGTGTAACGATTTCTTTACAACTCGATAGTCATAACAATTTCGTGTAACGATTTCTTTACAACTTGATAGTCATAACGATTTCTTTACAACTCGATAGTCATAACGATTTCGCGTAACGATTTCTTTATTAGTCACAACGATTTCTTGCAACGATTTCTTTAGAACTCGCAACGACTTGCCTGTTGTAACGGCTTCATAAGTTATCACAACGATTTCTTTACAGTTCATAACGACTTGCCATAATTCATAACGATTTCATAAGTTATGAAGTCAGCAAGACTCTTTTTATCGAATTTCTTGATGCATCAGTATAATGCTTTTTTAATAGCGTTGAAAAGTCAAAGTCATATCTTGTCCGTTGACTGCTATGCATTAAATGCTCTCCGATCATATCTCCCATGCATGCAGACAATATCTTCCATTTCGATGCTACTCTGTCTACGTACTTTTTGGGACAGAAAGGAGCTTTGCTATATACTGCAATATCTGTTCCCTCTCAACTAACAATAGACAGCAGTCCTAGCTGTCTTCTATTTATTGATGATATGCTTACAGATATCTGACAAGACTCATCTGGACAACGTTGGACACAAGATACAAAGTTCTATGTCATCTCTTTGGCATGTACACCAGGATAAAGGACTGACGATCAGAAGCTTCCTCAGAGACCAGTCTAACGTACACAAGGATAAGAGACAACGGACACATCAACGTTCGAATTTGAATCAGCAGTTTAAATAGAAGACTCAAGACGAAAAGAAGAAGACACAGAGCAACATTGCTTGATTTTAGACGAAGAAAGAAATCCATCTCTTACAATTTTTAGAACTTTGAAGAAGAGCGAAGCCTCCACTCCAAACCTGGTTCTAAGCTCTTAGCTCTCTGTGCTCAAAAGGAATCTTCCCTTTTGTAAGAGCCTGTGTGGTCCTTGGAGAGAAAAATCTTGTTAAATCTCTCTCTCTCGGGGGCTTAGGAGCTTCAGTGTGTAGCTGGTCAAGCTAGAGTCTGAAGCCTGTTTCCACTCTCTTTTCTTATTAGATTGTGTTCCCTTCTGGACGAAGGAAGACCTGGTGGTATCCAGGGTGGTTGTTGTACCCTTCTGGACGAAGGAAGACCTGGTGGTATCCAGGGTGGTTGTTGTGCCCTTCAGGCTGAAGGAAGACCAGTTGAGGCTGGGTGTAAGGATCCTTAAGGGGGATTGTACCCTTGGTAGTAAAATCCTGAGGTATTGCTCAGGGACTGGACGTAGGTCTCCTGTGGAGAGGAGTTCCGAACCAGGATAAAAATCCTTGTGTCTTGTGGTTGTGTTTTGTGTGATTGTTGTCTTGTTTGCTCTAACTCTGACCTTGTTATTAAGTTGTGCAATCTTTTCAGTAAACAGGTTTTTAATCAAAGATCGAAGTTTTAATAACCCATTCACCCCCCCCCCTCTGGGCTAGCTAGCTGGGCAACACAGAGACCCTGGCCTGGGCTCGCTAGAGTGAGGCACTGGAAAAGGATTAGCTGGGGACCAGTGTCGACTACTGGTGTCCGTACCCTCAACTACGAGCGCGCTACAAGTGACTAAAAACAAACTCAAGTGTCACTGTCCCACTGTCGTCTTTCCCTCAGCCGGATGTACAACTCTAACACAAGAGTGAGGGTGTCCAGGTCAGACGACACAGACCTCGACGGTACAGCACAAGTACCGGGACAAAGCCCCGAGCTAACAGCCTGGCTCACAAAGAACCTGGGGCACCCAACTGGAGAGGTAACCACGGTAGGCGTCGTACTACTCGCCACGTACACAGAACCACGTGCACGTCACACACAAACCATGTGAAACCTCACGTAAACCACAAGTAACCATGGTCCACTACACGTGAACCCAACTGACTCGTGTAAACGATACGCAGTCACCGAAGTCAACAACTAACTGCATACCTTGTATGCTGAACACGAGAACCTAGTGCACTCAGTGCACCTCATGTGTTAACACACATGCATTATCGATAAAAGCCGTAATTAACTATTCCTGTTCACACACATGCTGACGGCAACATCGATTGCCGCTTATACCAAGTCAATGGCAAGGGACCTGGCCGTTAACATCTTGGCTGAGGAGCTTGGCGACAAGCGATCTTGACGCCAAGTTCTCCAGCCATAAACCCTGCAGAAACCCTAATTTGCCTCTGCGGGCTTTCTAACTGTTCTAACTACTGAAAAACATGCAAATGCAATTCCTTTAGCATGCTAATACCCAATATAACCCATTATAACATGCCTCGTGCATTAAACTACTCAAACCACCCATTATCCCGTATGGTGCAACTTGATCCAAAACATGCATTATCATGTTAATTCTGGTGGTTATGATGAGTTTTAATGTTTCTATGGAGCTACCAGGGTTCGTCCCCTACCTCAGAATGCGTTAGAATCTCCTGCAATCCCCCGGTTCACGCTGAGCCCTCCGTGAGCTCCCACGCGAATTGCACCACGCCGCGACGTTTTCTCGCGCAATTAAGCGACGCCACGCGTTCTACGACCGTCCAGCTACTCCTTGGTACCTGTTGGAAGCTTCAAAGACTCGGGGGCAGCAAGCTGGGGCAAGAGGGAATGAGTGAGAGCTGAGAGAACTGCCCTCGGGTGAGCCTATAACCTGCACCATTCTCAGGTTGGCGTCAACCCCCATGCCGCCAACAGCAACCGCCACCCTCTGCGTCCACATCTACTACTGCCAAGTTCATGCAGTAAACGTCCACTAAGCTGGACGCCAACAGTTAACGACCACCCCTGGCCGCCAACTTCAACTGAACAGCAGCAGGTCCCGTTTCATTTCAGAACCAACCCTGCTCTTCACCTGCTCAAACCACACATCCACACCATACATTCCACACAACCTACTCACACTGGCCTCACAACGGCCGCCACAACCACAATACACACGATCTGCATGGATCCGAAAGGCACGCGACGTTACATTACTATCATCTAAAAAGAAAATTTCGACCTCGAAATTCATAACACAATTCAAAGTTAAACAACTCATACATACACACCTTTACAAGTACTATCATCTAAAAAGAAAATACACAAGCTTACTCAAACAGATAGGGATATCCTTTAGCCATTTCTGCGGCCAACTCCCAGGTATCCTCACCACCTAATCTATTTTCCCATCTCACTTTAACTAGCTCAATTTATTTATTCCTTAGCTTCTTCATCTTTCGATCTGTGATCTGCACCGGATACTCTGGCATAGTCATGTCCGGCCTCAGGTCACCGCCTTGACATCTAATTATTTGAGCTGGATCTTCAATACATTTTCTCAACATGGAGACATGGAAAATATCATGCACATCTGCAAAATCAGCTGGCAAATCTAGTCTATAAGCTGCTTCCCCAATCCTTTCTAACACTTGGAAGGGTCCCACATATCTCGGACTCAACTTTCCAGACTTGCCAAACCTCATAATACCTTTACTCGGGGAAACTCTCAGAAAAACAAAATCTCCCACCTCAAACTGAAGTGGTCTCCTCCGCACATCTGCATAACTTTTCTGCCTACTTTGAGCTGCCTGCAATTTTTCTTTAATAAGCTTCACCACTTCCGTGGTTTGCTGAATCAATTCAGGACCCACCAATTACCTTTCTCCCACTTCATGCCAGTTCAATGGGGTTCTACATGGCCTTCCATATAAAGCTTCATACGGTGCCATCCCAAGACTGGTATGATAACTATTATTGTAGGCAAACTCAACCATTCCCAAATGATGCTCCCAACTACCTCCCCAAACTAAACAACAAGCACGCAACATATCTTCAATTGTCTGAATAGTCCTCTCTGTCTGACCATCTGTCTGGGGGTGATAAGCGGAGCTATACCTCAATTCAGAACTAATCACTCTTTGCAAACTTCTCCAAAAACCAGAAGTAAATCTTGGATCTCTATCAGATACAATAGTCTTTGGAATACCATGCAGTGGAACAATTCTTTCAACATAAATATTTGCCAACCTGTCCACTGTCCAAGACATACTTACTGCCACTAATCTGCATACCTTAGTCAATCTGTCAACAAACACCCATATTCCATTATGCCCGGAACTTGACCTTGGTAAACCTGCCACAAAGTCCATTGCGATATCATCCCACTTCCACTGTGGAATAGGTAATGGTTGCAATAGACCTCCAGGCTTCTGATGCTCTGCTTTAATCTGCTGACAGATAGCACATCTTGCCACAAATTCTGCTATTTCTTTCTTCATATGAGGCCACCAAAAATGCTTTCTTAAATCATGGTACATTTTAGTACTACCTGGATGAATAGTGTACCTAGATTTATGAGCCTCTTCCAGAACTCGCTGCTTCACCTCTCTCTCTGCAGGAACAAACAACCTGCCTCGAAGCCTGACCACACAATTATCATCAATAGAAACTCCTTCCATTTTCACAATTTTAGGTAAACCTGGATCTGCTCTCTGCGCCTCAATAATCTGCCAATACAAAGACGGCTCTATAGCACTAGCAGCTAGAATTGCCCGTCGCTGACTGCTGGGCACATACAAGAAATTCTCTACTACCTCTTCATATAACTTCCATTCTTTAATCATCATCAAATTCATATATGCTTTTCTGCTCAAGGCATCTGCTACAACATTGGCTTTACCCGGATGGTAATCCAAACTGAAATCATAATCTTTCAAATATTCAACCCATCTGCGCTGGAGAAGATTCAAATCTTTCTGCGAGAAGATATACTTCAAGCTTTTATGATCTGTAAAAATCTCAAATCTCTCGCCATACAGATAATGCCTCCACATTTTTAAAGCAAATACAACTGCTGCCAATTCTAAATCATGAGTGGGGTAATTTTCTTCTGCTGGCTTCAATTGCCTGGACGCATAAGCTATCACTTTACCATGCTGCATAAGCACTGCACCAAGACCTCTTCTTGAAGCATCAGTATATAACACAAAACCACCACTCCCTGCCGGTAATGTCAATATAGGTGCTGATGTAAGTCTTTTCTTCAATTCCATGAAACTTCTTTGACATTCACCGGACCACACAAAAGGCACACCCTTTCTGGTCAATCTAGTCATAGGTGCTGCAATCTTAGAAAAATCTTGAATAAAGTGCCTATAATAACCTGTTAATCCCAGAAAACTTCTAATCTCAGTTATTGTCTTAGGCACTCCCCACCTAGACACAGCTTCCACTTTACTCGGGTCCACTGCTATTCCCTTGGCTGAGATAACATGACCCAAAAATTGAATTTCCTTCAACCAGAATTCACACTTACTGAATTTAGCAAACAGCTGGTTATCTCTTAACAACTGCAAGGTAAACCTCAAATGAGCTGCATGCTCCTCTTCAGATGCTGAATAAATTAGAATATCATCAATAAAGACCACAATAAATTGATCTAAATATGGATGAAAAATTCTATTCATCAAATCCATAAAACCTGCAGGAGCATTAGTCAACCCAAAAGGCATTACCACAAACTCATAGTGATCATATCTGGTTCTGAACGCTGTCTTATCTATATCCTCCTCCTTGATTCTCAACTGATGGTACCCGGACCTCAAATCAATCTTAGAAAACACCTTTGCTGATTGCAACTGATCAAATAAATCATCTATCCTCGGCAACGGGTACTTATTCTTTATGGTCACATCATTCAATTTTCTATAATCAATGCACATCCAAAAACTTCTATCTTTCTTTTTCACAAATAAAACCGGCGCTCCCTACGGGGAATGACTCGGTCTAATAAAACCTTTCTGCAACAACTCTTCTAATTGCTTTTTCAATTCTTTAAGTTTTGCTGGCGCCATCCGATATGGAGCTTTAGAAATCAGCATAGTACCTGGCAGTAACTCAATAGAAAAGTCCACCTCTCTATGTGGAGCTAAACCAGGCAAATCTTCCGGAAAAACATCAACAAATTCCCTAACCACGGGAACTGCTTCTATTGGCTGACTGGCCTCTACCAAACTTACCGAGGCTAAATAAGCCACACCCCCATCATTTATCAACTTTCTAGCTTTAATTGCAGAAATTAAAAACTTGGAGGTATAAAAAGGCATACTTTGATATTCAAACACTGCACCATTAGGATGACAAAATCTTATCCTTTTCTTTCTGCAATCTAACATTGCTCCATACATTTCAAGCCAATCCATACCCAAAATGATATCATAATCTGACAACTGCAGGGCATACAACCGACCCGGCATCTGGTTCCCTTCAATCATAACAGGAGCTTCATCTATATAGCTCGAAGTGAGCAAGAACTCACCTGAAGGAACCTCCACCACTAACTCACAAGACTTTTCTTCTAAAGGATGAGCTATGCAATCCAGAAATTCTTCGGAAATAAAAGAATGAGAGGCACCCGAATCAAATAAGACTCTTGCTGAATATTCATAAAGAGGTAAAGTACCTTCTATCATATTTGACGCCTCTGCCTGGGCTCGGGTGATAGCCATAACCCGGCCTCTCCCTCGCTGCTGCGGTGCTCCTCTGCCATGACCTGCCTGTGGCTGCTGGAACTGCTGAGGCTGCTGCTGCTGCACACCTCTGCCATACCCATATTCTCTTGCATACGGACAATTGCGGATCAAATGTCCCGGCTGATTGCAATTATAACATCTATACCCTGGAGGAACCATAGGCTGCCTGGCAGTGCTCTGCTGCGACTCCTCCACCTCAGGCCTACTACGGCCCTGCTGCAACTGCTGACGACCTCCCCATCCTCTTCCTTTGCCTTTAAATGCTTGCTTTAATTTCTGGCCCCATTTCCCGAAACCAGATGAAGAAGGTCCTGCTGGTGCCTTGCCCTTGCTTGCACCTACTGTCTGCTGCGGTAGCCGAAAACTACCCGAACCAGATTCACCTACCTGACGAGTCCGGATAGACCTCTCCAAAGTAGCTGCCCTCTGCGCTGCTTCTTCCATTGTCGTGCACATAAGAGGTACTATCGCATCCTACAATTCCACTCTCAAACCTCTGATAAAATACTCAACCATCATATTATTATCTGAAACCACATATGGCGCATAATGGCTAAGTGCCATAAATCTCATCTGGTACTCTAAGACTGAAGAGTTACCTTGCTGAAGAGTTCAGAATTGCTCTCTTTTTACTTGCTGCACTTGGATCAGAAAGAATGTATCATTGAACACATCAAGAAACTCCGGCCAAGTGATAGCTTCTTCCGTCCTGCCTGCAAAAGTGGTTTGCATCTTCAATCGCCACCATTCCAAGGCAAAGCCTCTCAACTGATAAGCAGCTAATGCCACTCTATCTGCTTCCGGACACCTCATGGTCGCAAAAACTCTTTCTATTTCATGAACCCAATGCTCAGCTGTATCTGGATTCGGCCCTCCTGAATAAGTAGGAGGCTGCAATCTTAGAAATTTCTCCACCTGCATCACTGGTTCTTCTGCTATCAACACTGGTGGTGGTGGTGGCACAGGTGCTACAAAAGGTACCTCTACTCTCGGTGGAACTGAAGCAACAGGTACCGCCTCTCCATCCCCAGGTGGCACTGCAACCGATGGTACTGGCGCCTGCTGATCCATTCTCGTACGAATATCCGTAAGGCTCTCCCAAATTCTTTCTATCATACGCTGGGTGCTTTCCTCCGGATCATCTCCTCCACCACCCCAATCTCTCCTATCAGCCATTTCAGAAATTTCTACATACACAAAACACCAGACAAAAATCAAAACCACGAATTATCAAAAACCAGGGTCCCTACCAGTAGTGTATAATGACCAAAATAAGGCTATGTATCCTTCTAATTCCCTTATATTAACACGGACCTTGCTCTGATACCAACTGTGACGGAACACCTCGGCCAAGCCCGTTAAACCGATAACGTACTTGATCCGAGTCCGCCTCCCGCGAACGGGCCGAAGCCTCGCAAGGGATACCAAACCACAGTCCGTGTAAACATAAAGGAACACACCACATTTTATATATATTTCACAAGTTTACATAGCCAAATTTCCACAAAAACTATAAAGAGGTACAAGAGCCTGGGGCATACCCCGAGGTACAACAGAAGAAAGTAAACAACTACAAAACTACACTGCTGGAGCTACTCTGCTGGAGGTGCTGACCCTGTACCGCTACGACGCGGCCCAGAACTGGATGTCGGACGAGAGATGTCCTCTTCGCTCTCACCTGTGGGGGTAGGGGTGAGCCTCTCTAGTCATTGGCTCAGTAGGGAACTCCCCCAAAACCGAGCAAAACAAACACCACAGGTACGAAAGCAGTAAACAATACCAACAATTTATAGAACAACTAAGCAGGTAAGTAAAGCTGTAAAAGTACTCACCGTCTGCCGACTACAAGAAACAACAGTAATAATTAAACGGCAAACCAGTACAGGTGTACAAGCTAAAGTAGAGACAGCCAACACGAGCCACGTGAACTGGTTCGCGACACCAGAAACTGACTCGGACAACTAACACAGGTCTACCTCTCAGTCTCGCAGCCACGGACGAAAGGTCCAGCTGCCGCTCCACGTGAAAAGGTCAAGCAACTGTGGAGACCAACTAAACACCACCACCTGCAGACCACACGGTCAAAGGCCCATGCCTGACACCTCCAGAGACCCTGGCCTGGGCTCGCTAGAGTGAGGCACTGGAAAAGGACTAGCTGGGGACCAGTGTCGACTACTGGTGTCCGTACCCCCAACTACGAGCGCGCTACAAGTGACTAAAAACAAACTCAAGTGTCACTGTCCCACTGTCGTCTTTCCCTCAGCCGGACGTACAACTCTAACACAAGAGTGAGGGTGTCCAGGTCAGACGACACAGACCTCGACGGTACAGCACAAGTACCGGGACAAAGCCCCGAGCTAACAGCCTGGCTCACAAAGAACCTGGGGCACCCAACTGGAGAGGTAACCACGGTAGGCGTCGTACTACTCGCCACGTACACAGAACCACATGCACGTCACACACAAACCACGTGAAACCTCACGTAAACCACAAGTAACCATGGTCCACTACACGTGAACCCAACTAACTCGCATAAACGATACGCAGTCATCGAAGTCAACAACTAACTGCATACCTTGTATGCTGAACACGAGAACCTAGTGCACTCAGTGCACCTCATGTGTTAACACACATGCATTATCGATAAAAGCCGTAATTAACTATTCCTGTTCACACACATGCTGACGGAAACATCGATTGCCGCTTATACCAAGTCAACGGCAAGGGACCTGGCCGTTAACATCTTGGCTGAGGAGCTTGGCGACAAGCGATCTTGACGCGAAGTTCTCCGGCCATAAACCCTGCAGAAACCCTAATTTGCCTCTGCGGGCTTTCTAACTGTTCTAACTACTGAAGAACATGCAAATGCAATTCCTTTAGCATGCTAATACCCAGTATAACCCATTATAACATGCCTCGTGCATTAAACTACTCAAACAACCCATTATCCTGTATGGTGCAACTTGATCCAAAACATGCATTATCATGTTAATTCCGGTGGTTATGATGAGTTTTAATGTTTCTATGGAGCTACCAGGGTTCGTCCCCTACCTCAGAA
Source organism: Colocasia esculenta (assembly GCA_014218235.1). Lineage (NCBI taxonomy): Eukaryota > Viridiplantae > Streptophyta > Magnoliopsida > Alismatales > Araceae > Colocasia > Colocasia esculenta. The sequence goes on along the minus strand of CM024759.1, from coordinate 112,504,480 downwards.
CGCGTTAGAATCTCCTGCAATCCCCCGGTTCACGCTGAGCCCTCCGTGAGCTCCCACGCGAATTGCACCACGCCGCGACGTTTTCTCGCGCAATTAAGCGACGCCACACGTTCTACGACCGTCCAGCTACTCCTTGGTACCTGTTGGAAGCTTCAAAGACTCGGGGGCAGCAAGCTGGGGCAAGAGGGAATGAGTGAGAGCTGAGAGAACTGCCCTCGGGTGAGCCTATAACCTGCACCATTCTCAGGTTGGCGTCAACCCCCATGCCGCCAACAGCAACCGCCACCCTCTGCGTCCACATCTACTGCCGCCAAGTTCATGCAGTAAACGTCCACTAAGCTGGACGCCAACAGTTAACGACCACCCATGGCCGCCAACTTCAACTGAACAGCAGCAGGTCCAGTTTCATTTCAGGACCAACCCTGCTCTTCACCTGCTCAAACCACACATCCACACCATACATTCCACACAACCGACTCACACTGGCCTCACAACGGCCGCCACAACCACAATACACACGATCCGCATGGATTCGAAAGGCACGCGACGTTACAACTGCTGCGCAAAACCTCTCAGCTGATATGTGGCTAGCACAACTCTGTCTGCTGCTGGACACCTCATAGTCGTAAAGACCCTTTCAACCTCATGAATCCAGTGCTCTGCTGTATCTGGATTCGGCCCTCCTGTATAAGTAGGCGGCTTCAACCTCAAAAACTTTTCAACTTGCATCATTGGCTCTTCTGCTGCCATTTCTGGTGGTGGTACAGGTGCCACATAAGGTACCTCCACCCTTGGCGGTGGTGCAACTGGGGTCACAGGTATTCCAGCATCTGGTGGTATTGCTGCTGGAGGTACCGGTGCCTACTGATCCATTCTCATCCGAATATCAGTGAGGCTTTCCCAAATCCTCTCAATCATACATTGAGTGGATTCTTTAGGGTCCTCTCCTCCACCACCCCAATCCCTTCTATCAGCCATCTCAATTTCCTGCACAATAACATATTCATTACAAACAAAATCGATCATTACGAAACCAGAGTCAGCTACCAGCAGTGTACAAATGTAGAAACATGGCTATATAATTTCCCAGTTCCTCTATATTTACACGGACCTTGCTCTGATACCAACTGTGACGGAACGCCTCGCTCTAGCCCATTAAACCATTAACGAACTAGATCCGCGTCTGTCTCCCGCGAACGGGCCGTAGCCTCGCAAGGGATACCAAACACATGTCCGTGAAAAATAGAAAGGAATACACTTGATCACATATATGACTCCTCATTTCATATATATTATACAAGATTTACATAGCCAAATTTCAACAAAAGTACATGAAAGTACAAGAGCCTGGGGCATACCCCGAGGTAGCTAGTACAACTGAAGAAAGAAACTACACTGCTGGAGGTGCTGGCCCAGCACCGCTGCGATGCGGCCCCGAACTGGTAGATGGTAATGAAACGTCCTCCTCACCCTCACCTGTGGGGGTAGGGGTGAGCCTCTCTAGTCACTGGCTCAGTAGGGAACTCCCCCAACACCGAGCAAACCAAAACATAAGTACGGAAGCAGTAAACTGCGCTAACAATTTATAGAACAACTGAGTAGGATATTAAAGCTGTAAACGTACTCACCGTTTGCCGACTACGTAAAGAAACTATAATAAATAAATGGAAAACCCAAACAGGTGTACGAGCTACAGTAGAGACCGCCACACAGGAGCCACGTGAACTGGTTCGCGACACCAGTGACTGACTCGGACAAACTAACACAGGTCTACCTCTCAGTCTCGCATCGACGGATGAAAGGTCCAGCTGTCGCTCCATGTGGAAAAGTCAAACAACTGTGGAGTCTAACTAAACACCACTCCTGCGGACACACAACCGCAGGCCCATGCCTGGCACCTCTAGGGTCTCTGGCCGGAGCACTCTAGAGTGAGGCACAGGAAAGGACTAGTCGGGGACCAGTGTCGACTACCGATGTCTGTACCCCCAACTAAGAGCGTGCTACAAGTGACTAAAAACAAACTCAAGAGTCACTGTCCCACTGTCATCTTTCCCTCAGCCGGACGTACAAATCCAACAAGGAGTGAGGGTGTCCAGGACAGACGACACAAACCTCGACGGTACAGCACAAGTACCGGGACAAAGCCCCGAGCTAACAGCCTGGCTCACAGAGAACCTGGGGCACCCAACTAGAGAGGTAACCACGGTAGGCGTCGTACTACTCGCCACGCACACAAAACCACGTGCACGTCACACACAAACCACGTGAAACGTCACGTAAACCTCTCGTAACAATGATTCACTACACGTGAACCTAATAGTGCTCGCGTGAACACCACGCAGCCATAAATATGACTAGCTAACTACGTACTCTGTATGCTAGTCTCAGAAATCACGTGCACTCAGTGCACCACATGTGCCAATGCACCGCTCGATATCAATAAACACATCAAACCACGATAATCGGATAATCACATCACGTAAGCCATACACACACACAGCCCTCGAATGTGGTCGCGACAGGCCCTTGAGTCGCCTTCAAAAGGCGTCAGCCTGACATGTCGCCTTGAAGATATGAACGCGACGAGTCGACCCGTCGCCTTCTTGATTACGACAGCACCCCTGTCGCCTTCGCAGGGGAGAAACCCTAACCGGGTTCTATCCTTCCAAACACCCCAAAACTCATGCAAACCACCCTTAATTCATCATTTACATGCTTTAATGAAAACCTAGGCATGGTATCTATCATGATTAAAGCATTAAACTGATCAATCCTACGATTCCCCTGATTATTTCCCTGGAACGGGCAGAATTCACCTACCTTTGCAAAGAATGCGCAGTATAATGCTTCCCCGGCGATCCTCACGCTCCACACGAGCTCCTTACAGCAAAACCTCACCGAAAACTGAGCTCTCCACCCGAAATCGCCCGAGAAACCTTCAACAGCTCCTCCCCCGGCCGAGCAGAACTCACTGCAGTTCTATCCGGCTAGGGTTTCTTAAAAACACCCAGCGGTTGGGAACGCGACATATCGTCGCATCGCGACCTGATCGCGACACCCCCAACTGTCGCCTTCCCGAACTTAACGCCCCCAATATCCACCATGTGGCGCACATGCACACGTCCAGCGCCAGAGGTGGTCAACAAAACGCGACGCAGCGCTCTGTCGCATTCAAGAACGCGACACTCCCCCTGTCGCTATGACAGGCTAAGGACACTGGGGTGCTACAAGCCCAGACTATCGGCCCAATAAGCCCCTAAAATACGCACATATACCTCACACAAACCACATTGGCCTCACGATAGCCATCACGGCCACTAAACATAGGATCCACGAGGATCCGAAAGACGCGCGACGTTACACCATACCTGGTCCTGGCTTGGGAAGGCAGGCACCTCCTGCACATCCAGGGAGTGCTGTGAGAGAATGTTTGGGAGTTTTTAGCATGAAGAAGAGCAAGATCAGGCGTTACTTACCTCCCCGTTGGCCAATCGGGTGCTCAGATGCAACGGAACCTCACTTAGAATCCCTGGGTTCACGCTCGTGGACATTCCGGTCGATGAGGAGGCCATTGTCAACTGCTGCAGGTCACCCAAAGTCCTCTGGTTCGGAGTTGAGGAAGGAGAGGACGGAGGAAAAAGATGGAAGAGTCCTTATGGCCTTCCAATAGCAATTTTTTCGGTCTGATCCGCTGGCATGTTAACGTCCACATCGTTTAACGCATGTTTACTATTGACAGCATCATTTGTGGACGCCTACTCTTGTAGACGGCGCATCTTGTTGATGTCAGCTGTACATGGGCGGCAATCGGTCTGGACGTTAACCTCCCAGAATTTTCAAAAGCTTTATTGTCAATATGGCCATTATCTCTCATCTTGTGCTTCAAGTTGTTTTACAGATATTTAAGCACAAGCGACGCTTCAAATTCAGGAACACTCATGCGACCGTGAGTGTTGCACAGGTATGTCTAACAGAGGATTAGTCATCAGAGGTGAATAACTTGGCGACCGTGAACCTAGAGTTCCCCTTTACCAAAAACTATGACGGATTTGTGATCTCTCAGTTATTTGTTGGCCTTAAAATTTTCCTCTGGTTCTAACTCGCATTTTTGATAGGGAACCCACACCAACATGCATTTAGGATTTCACTGCTAACATTCTCTTACTAACTCAAAAAAAAAAAAAAATGGAGATTTTCCTCAATCACTCTGTGGTTCCTCCAGCTCAAGTGGCCTATCAGGTCAGCACCACTTTCTTGAATATCCGAGCCAATATCGGGTTTTCGTTGCCCATTCTCCAATTGTCCCACCGTGCATATCACAAGTAATCATTTCAGTCTTATTGAGTTCATGTGAACCGTTCGCCAGTTTTGAACTTAATTCTGGACTTTCGGCTTTCCAAACATTTATTCCAATTAGAACCTTTTGATAATACTTTGAGAGATCAATCAATCCTTGTCTTTACAACCCCCTAAATCTGGACAAACATCCTAATTAGGTCAGCGGGCCCAAACGGACTCCGGTTGTGAGATTCCCTCGATTCAACCGTCATATTACAACTCCTTTGACTCAGACAACACCAGAAACTAGTCAAAGTCCTAAACGGCAATGCTAGGGACCCTACCGTTGGGTTGAAGTTGTAGTTACACGGGTAGATCACCCTTCCTCCTTTCCCACATTTGTCTCTCAGACGATTCGTCACTTGTTTCTAGCCTAACTCATTCATGTGGCTTGCTAGAATTCCTATCCTCGAAGATGGCCCTTCTATCTAATCTCCGCGTCCTTTATTTACCGAGACACCAACTTTTCAGTCCGCTCTGCTCCCTTGTAAGACCGGATGTCTCGGAGGGGCATTTGTAGACGCGAGATTTGGCCCATCTCCGCGTGGTTCATGGCCCAATAAGGCATGTTTGACCGCTTGTTGACTTGCCTCAGATTCCATGTAAACGGCAACATCGACTGCTGCTGACTACAAGTTGGTGGCATAGTCCCTTGACGTCGACGCCGGTTGACGTCCACAGGGGTTGACGTCTGCATGGGGTTGGCAGCAGCAACGCTTGCCGTCAACTTGGGTTTACTTGGTCTACGCAACTGCTCGGGATTCCAGCCCACTTGCGCCCTCTCTTTCCCCCATGCAATGTATGGGGCCGTTCCTAACGGGCAAATGGGCCACCTTGGCACCCCCTTGACCCAGTAAAAGTCCTACATGGCCCCCTCTCATTGGTTCAAGCCTTAACACATGGATTGCCACATGTTTAAGTGTGTTTCTTCGCACTTGAGCATCCTATGCTCCCTAGCTTCGACCCTACTACCTATATAGGGTACTCCTTGGCCTTCTAAGTGAAGGGGGGAGATGCTGGACGACCAAGCTTTCTTGCTTTGAGAGAAGAGAGAGAAAGTGCACCTAAACCTCCACCCTTGTTCCCTCTCTTCCTCTCAACATATGGATCATTCAGGAGGCTTCACCACAAGCTGGAGGAGCCCACGAAGGAGCCAACCACGACCACAAATGAGGATCATCTCCCTCTTCTCCTTCTCTCTCTCTTCCTCTTCCTTTAGCTTTGCATGCAACTCACTACACACACACACACACCCTAAGCACGTAGTGCACCTTCCTACACACCTAAAAGGGGTTTTCCAAACCAAAAATGAAGGGAAGAAGGGTGGTCATAACACTTGGCCACCCCTTTTCTCAAGCCCGCAACCGGTACGGGGCTCTCCTTTTGGGTCTTCTTCTTTTCGTTTTGGACATTTACCACACTTCCTTAAGTCTAATAGAGTTCTCTCTTTGTTGCAGGAATGCTCAGATGAGACCGTGGAGCTTCCTTTCTTTGGCCGACCGAAGAGAGGAAAGTTGGAGTCCCATCACCATCCGCTACGCGAGGCAGCGTCACCGTCGCGATCAAGACACCTCCTTGGGCACAGGTAAGGCCCTCGCGATCACCTCCCTTCATTTACTTTGCTAGTTTCTTTGTTTTCCCCCTTGGTCAATCTGGTCAAACCGTAGTCAAAGGAGCTAGCAAGAGTCAACCAGCACCCATCCAACGCCAACGAGGGAGCAGCAATGTTCGGGAACCTCCGGAGCAACCAACACCGCATCGGGGTGCGCGGAACGGAGCGTCCACAATCCCTGATGACTTATGAGATAAATCTAAAAAGAAAAGAAACTTAGGTTAATCCCAAAAATTCCATTGCTTTAAAAGCCTCTAACAAAGTTTCTTCAAGTTCAAAGAAAGAGGTTCAACAAGAAAATGAGGAAACTGATACATCTAGTGAAAGTGAGAATGATGAAATGGCAATACTCACTAGACAGTTCAAAAAATTTCTCAAGTTCAAAAGGAAAGAATCAGGTTACTTCAAAACTCTTCCAAAAAGAGAATTCTCAAACAAATTTGATACTAACAAAAAATCTGACATGATTGTTTGCTATGAGTGCAAGAAATATGGGCACATGAGAGGTGAATGTCCAGAGCTCAAGAAGAAGCTGAAAAAGGACAAATCTTCATACAAGAAATCCACAGCCATGATGGCAACTTGGAGTGATGAAGATGAAGATGAGAATGCTCAAGAAAATTCTGACGATCAAGAGATCCAGTGTCTAATGGCAAGAAGTGAGGACTCCAATGAGGTAAACTCTTCCTTTGAAAACTATACAGTTGATGAATGGGAAGAAGCATATACCATGCTGTTTGAAAATTTTTGTGAATATTGAAAGGTTGCGGAATTCCCTATATGGTAATCTAGAAGGGGGGTTGAATAGATTACTGTCTATTAAAAGTTTAATACAACCCTTTTAACCACAACACAGACTTTCTGAGTTTGCAACAGAATCAAAGTGAGACTTAGATGTGTGTTGGTGACGTGTAGATGAAAGAGTAGTTTATCTCGCGTGTGTAGATGCAACGTGCCTATCAATCATCTAATGTAGAAACGTTCAAACCACATTACACGAAGATTTACGTGGTTCGGAGTACACAAATCGTGTATCCTACGTCCACAGTCCACACACACACGCAGAGTAAACTGCTTATGAGCGAGTTCGGTGACTACAACTCACACACACATGTGTTTTCTGATGTGCACCCACGATCAGAACAACACACACACGTGAATCAAGCACAAGGGTCGCTTGAGACACACCAACACACACACATATGATGAAAGAAGGAAAGCAGGAAGAGTTCTGAGTGGAAGAGATGAATCCTGGTTGAGAACTCTTCTGGGAACACCTGGATGGAGTTCAAACTTCGTCTTGATGGCTTCAGATTGATGGAGAAGCTTGAGTCCACGACGTTCTATCTTCAGAACTGCTGGATCGATTGATCTTTCTGTCTCTGAGCAGCAGCTTGAAGCAGAGCAGCAGCAACACCTTCTGTTCTTGGACTTGCTCTAGGGTTTTTGGTTGTGGCTGCCTCTGTACAAGATTTTCTTCAGAAGGTTGCTTATATAGAGGTGTTTTCATATGGAGAAACGTGAGAGTTGGAAACACCATCTTTGGTAACTTGGAAAGTTCCCGTATTTGAAGATTTTATGCGGCTGTCAACAGGCCTTGATCATCTGTCGACAATTTGCAACAGTTTTGCAACAACAGAGATCTGGGATTTCAGTTCTGTGAGATCTGTCAACAGTCGACTGAGCATCTATCGACAGATGGCTGTATCTTGAGCTTGTGTGTTTTCTGTCTGATCACACATGTGGCATCTATTGACAGGCACTTTGGGATCTGTCGACAGGTGACAGATTTCAATGTATATGTGACCTTTTTCTCTGATTTTGTGAGAGCTTGGATGTATGCATTCACACCTACATCATAAAACATGTATAATCAGATATTTTGAATACATAAATAACCAAATATTGCATCAAATTATTGTCATGTATCAAATCTCAATTAAGATTATTCATCATCAAAAACATGTTGTTATAAACATTAGAATGAAAACCCAACATTCTCCCCCTTTTTGATGATGACAAAATTATTCAATTAGTGCATAATTGAGGTTCTCCCCCTTTTGACAACATCCAAAAGTATACACAACAGTCAGAGACGTTGAGATAGCAAAGAACTGTGAATGCATTGATATGAGATGAAGCATACACAGTACAAAAAAGTGTTTACTAGTGAGACATGAAAGGGAAAGAGATTACATGATGACCAAGTAAAAGCCACATGACACAAGACAAGACAAGACTCAGACGGAAATAAGATAACAGGACATGACCATCAACCAAAAAAGAAATAGATAGTGACTCCTAGACCCATAGACACTCTTGAGCAAAGGTTACACAATGTATAGAGAAGGTGTAAAATAGGTGAGCACACATTTGAACCTACCATATACACGAATATGAAAGCCATCCCATTTACCTAAATGGTTTAAACATAATACTCAAGGAGTTTCAAGTTAGAACATTAAGAGAACATCTTACGGTCTTAGAGAAAAGACACCAACACTCATGTTTGATGAAGGACATTGTAGAACAACACTATCCCTAGTTTATGATGACTGAAATGAATGTCTAAATTTCTTGATAACCATAAACAACAATGACCTCATGATTTAAGACACAGTGGAGGCTTCACTCTATTTCAGTTTTTCTTTGCTGGCAATGACTGAATGCAATGGGAAAAGTGGTAATTAGGAGAACTTCACACCTTTTGACGTGAGGATAGACATGACAAGTGCCTGTACCCCCAGTTACTCAGTGGAAGTGTCCATCATACCGTTGTATAGAGATGATGAGTTAGCTTTTTGACGCGAGGGCAGACATTTGTGATGCCCATCTCCCCGGTTACTCAGCAAGACACATCATTGCTCTACCTTTATCCCAAGTTCTGATTGACTTTATTTATTTATTTGTTGATGTTTTTCTGAGATAGGTAGCTTTTCTCCATTTTAGATTAAAACTCAAGATCAAGGAATGTATATGATTAGCCGTCAATATGAGACATAAAGTTCAATGACCATAAGACCTTTCAAGTTACTTGAGAATAGTGTTTTCCTACAAGGAAATTATTCAATAGAGTTAGGTGTTTATCCTCTAAGAGAGTTCAATGTTTTCAGAATGATGGAACCTAAACTCATGCATGAGTAGTATATCAAAATCATGGTGGTTTTTAGGGAAGAACCTTAATATCATATGAATATGATGGAGTCAAACATGCATGATCACCCAATAGACACCTTATATGAAAGACATGAACCTGCTCAAGAAGTGTGTTGTGAAATAAGCATTAAGTTCCTTGATTGAAGGTGTTTGTCGACAGCTAGAAGAGAGCCTGTCGACAGCCACACACAGACTGAGTATTGCCTGGTCGGGGATCAAAAACTGTTGTGATCTGTCGACAGATGAAATTTCGTCTGTCGACAGATGCACACAGAGTGCAGAATGTGTGTTCTATGAGCCCTGATCTGTCGACAGGGTGAAAGAGGACTGTCGACAGATGCCTGTGCAAAGCCATTTTAAGGTTAGAATGAAGGATTAAATGACCATTGGAGGTGAGGGAATTGAAAGTACACAAAGATGAGTGATTTCCTTCACAATGACAACCACCTAACCTGAGCTAGCTCCCCCATAGTGTGTGCTCATGTGTACACAAACAATGAAACAAATCAAGACACACTGGCACAATTGGACTAATCAAATAAACAAACCAGAGTTTGTAGGAAGACAGACCATGAAGATGTTCAATCTTTCAAAAAGAGTAGAGAATGGGCAAAAATGTAAAGAAACTAATCCTTATAGAAAGTACATGACCCTTACATGTAGCATAACTATGGATACGTGGTGGAGAATTTTTTCTCACGCATAATGAAAGTTTCCAAACAAGCATGACTTGTTCTTCCACAAATCACCATTTGATATACCTCATAGTTGGTGCACACAAAGGACATATGCTTTGTATATGGATGAGTGTCATTGCATTTTGCATAAGCCCAATTCTCTTCTCAGTGTAGTGAATCTATCTTCAGCTAGAGGTTTGGTAAAGATGTCAGCCAATTATTTTTCTGTGGGTATGAAGCTGATTTCCAAAGTTTGTTGGCAACCTCATCTCTCAAGAAATGATGACGAATTTCTATGTGTTTTGTCCTAAAGTGTTGAATGGGATTCTTTAATAAATTGATTGCACTAGTGTTGTCACATAGGATAGGTGTGCATCCAATATTGATGTTATAGTCACACAGTTGACTTTTTATCCACAACACTTGTGCAGCACAACTCCCTGCAGCAACATATTCTGCCTCTGCAGTAGAGAGTGCAACCGAGTGTTGCTTCTTGGATGCCCACGAAACCATGCAACCACCAAGGATTTGGCAATAGCCACTAGTGCTTTTCCTGTCAATTTTACATCCAGCATAGTCAGCATCAGAATATGAAATCAAGTGAAAGCTACTACCTGCTGGATACCAAAGACCCAAGTCATACGTACCTGAGAGATACCTGAATATTCTCTTAACTACAATTAAATGGCTTTCCTTTGGACTAGATTGGTATCTAGCACAAAGGCAAACGCTGAATTGAATGTCCGGTCTCTTTGCAATAAGATAGAGGAGTGAGCCAATCATACCTCGAAATTGTTTGGCATCTACCGGTTTACCTTTGTCGCCCGTCATGTGCCTTGAGCAGCCACTATCCAAGTACCATTTATTTTGATTGTGGGCTGCTAGGCATTCCTGCACATGTGAATCAAACAAGAGGTTTTGGTACCCAAATTACTTTGGGTGCCACTGTATCATTCATGCCAAACAGTAAATGCTTCGGAATCCAAACTTGTTTGAATTTTTGTTTATTTGGATTTTTCCAACATTGTTTTTCATTGTGCCCAATCTTTTTACAAATATTGCATGATGATGGTTTATTGACAACAATGGGCTTGATGTTCTTTGGAGCATGCATAGGCATTTTTCCTTTTTGTTGCCTTGTGAGTCTATCTTTGGGAGCTTGAAGATTTTCCTGTCCACAGCCCTTGATTTGATTTTTCTTGTTCTTTGAAGGATTTTGTTTGCTTGAACATGGGCTAGGATCAATGAAAGAGGTTAACAGATTTTTGCCAATTTCTTTTTGTTTTACTGGTTGATACTCTATCCCATGCTTTGCAACAAAAATATTGGATCCTAAAATTGCATCTAGATTCTGTTTTCCCTTTACCATGGAAGTAAGAGCTTCAGATTTTCCTTTTATCTCAGTTTCAGCTCTTTCCAATTTTTCCTTTAGCTTTTCATGCTCACTTTGAAGAGACTCAAAGGAGTTCATTAGATCATCTTTATCCTTTTGAACTTCTTGGAGTTTAAGTTTCATGCTATCCATTTCCTCACTGTGTGTTTGTTCATCAATTTTCATCCTTTCAATTTCCTTATTCAAAGATTGAATCTGTTTATTATTGTTAATTTCATGAACAAGGGAATTGATTTTCTTCTTGAGTGCTTTGTTTTCATACTTAAATTCACAGAATTTTTCAAATAAGACAGTGTAAGCCTCTTCCCATTCATCAACAGTATAAGTTTCAAAGGAAGAGTTTACCTCGTTGGAGTCATCATTTCGTGCCATGAGACACTGAATTTCCTCATCTCCCGAGGTAGCTTGATTGTTCTCATCTTCATCATCATCACTCCAAGTGGCCATCATTGCCTTGGCTTTCTTGAAAGTGAATTTGTCTTTCTTCAGTTTTTTCTTGAGCTCGGGGCACTCTCCTCTCATGTGCCCTTGCTTATTGCACTCATAACAAACAACATCAGAATTTTTGTTAGTGGAATCAAATCTTTTTTAGAAGTCTTTCTTCTGGAAAGTTTTGGAGTTACCTGAACCTCTCCTTTTAAATTTCAGAAACTTTTTGAATTGCCTAGTGAGCATGGCCATTTCGTCATTTTCACTCTCACTAGACGATTCATACACATCACTTTCCTGAATGGCATCCTTTTTGGACCCTGAGGAGTTTTTCTTAGAAGCTTTTAAAGTAATCATTTTTCTTGGGTTCTCCTCAGTTTCCTTTCTCTTGACATTTATCTCATACGTCATCAGAGATCCAATCAGTTCATCTAATTTCATTGTTGAGAGGTCTTTAGAATCCTCAATGACAGTGGCTTTGGTGTTCCATGAGGATGGAAGAGACCGAAGTATCTTCCTCACCAAGTCACTCTCTGAGTATTCCTTTTTAAGACCTTTCAATCCATTTATTATCAACATGAACCTAGCAAACATGTTTGAGATGGTTTCATCGTTGTTCATCCTAAACATCTCATATTCAGAGACAAGCATACTTACCTTGGATTCCCTTACCTGAGACGTGCCTTCATAAATCAATTCGAGCTTGTCCCACATCTCTTTTGCAGATGTGCACATGGAGACCCTCGAATATTCCTTGGGGTGGACTGCACATTGCATCATGTTGAGGGCGCTCTAGTTGAGTGTCCCCTTGGCAATTTGGTCCTTGGTCCAAGTGTCTTCGTCCTGAGGTAGGGTGTATGCTCCTTTACTGACTATTTTCCACAATTCGTAGTTTTGTGCTCTCAGAAACACCTGCATACGATTTTTCCAATAAGGATAGTCAGTGCCATCAAAGAAGGGTGGCCTGGTCACTGAATGTCCCTCGGCCACGTACCCCTTACTAGATTCCATTAGACCGTGAATCTCCTGATTGTAAGATCAAACAAGTAAGACAGTAAATTGAAGAAACTCGGCTCTGATACCAATTGAAAGGTTGCGGAATTCCCTATATGGTAATCTAGAAGGGGGGTTGAATAGATTACTGTCTATTAAAAGTTTAATACAACTCTTTTAACCACAACACAGACTTTTTGAGTTTGCAACAGAATCAAAGTGAGACTTAGATGTGTGTTGGTGACGTGTAGATGAAAGAGTAGTTTATCTCGCGTGTGTAGATGCAACGTGCCTATCAATCATCTAACGTAGAAACGCTCAAACCACAAGACACGAAGATTTATGTGGTTCGGAGTACACAAATCGTGTATCCTACGTCCACGGTCCACACACACACGCAGAGTAAACTGCTTATGAGCGAGTTCAGTGACTACAACTCACACACACACGTGTTTTCTGATGTGCACCCATGATCAGAACAACACACACACGTGAATCAAGCACAAGGGTCGCTTGAGACACACCAACACACACACATATGATGAAAGAAGGAAAGCAGGAAGAGTTCTGAGTGGAAGAGATGAATCCTGGTTGAGAACTCTTCTGGGAACGCCTGGATGGAGTTCGAACTTCATCTTGATGGCTTTAGATCGATGGAGAAGCTTGAGTCCACGACGTTCTATCTTCAGAACTGCTGGATCGATTGATCTTTCTGTCTCTGAGCAGCAGCTTGAAGCAGAGCAGCAGCGACACCTTCTGTTCTTGGACTTGCTCTAGGGTTTTTGGTTGTGGCTGCCTCTGTACGAGATTTGCTTCAGAAGGTTGCTTATATAGAGGTGTTTTCATATGGAGAAACGTGGGAGTTGGAAACACCATCTTTGGTAACTTGGAAAGTTCCCGTATTTGAAGATTCTATGCGGCTGTCGACAGGCCTTGATCATCTGTCGACAGTTTGCAACAGTTTTGCAACAACAGAGATCTGGGATTTCAGTTCTGTGAGATCTGTCGACAGTCGACTGAGCTTCTGTCGACAGATGGCTGTATCCTGAGCTTGTGTATTTTCTGTCTGATCACACCTGTGGCATCTGTCGACAGGCACTTTGGGATCTGTCGACAGGTGACAGATTTCAATGTATATGTGACCTTTTTCTCTGATTTTGTGAGAGCTTGGATGTATGCATTCACACCTACATCATAAAACATGTATAATCAGATATTTTGAATACATAAATAACCAAATATTGCATCAAGTTATTGTCATGTATTAAACCTCAATTAAGATTGTTCATCATCAAAAACATGTTGTTATAAACATTAGAATGAAAACCCAACAAATATAAATCTGAAAACAAATCACTAAAAAATAAAATCACCACTCTTGTTCATAGCACAAGCAATGATGAACAACTTGCAATCCTAACAAAAGAGATAGAGTTACTGAAAATTGAAAAGGAAAGCCACTTGGTTGAAATGGATTGTATGAAAGAAAAACTCCAAGGAAATGAAAAATAAAAACAAGTCTCAAATACACTTACAGAAACCCTTCAAAATGAAAACCAAGATATTAAGAAAAAGATTGAAGAGGTTCAAAAGGAACTAAAAAATAAAAATGAAGATCTGTCAAGATTTTTAAAAGGAAAGCAAAATCTTGATGCTATTTTGGGAGTTAAAACAAACATAACAAGGCATGGGCTTGGATTTCAAAATGAAAGTCAAAAGAAACTTGGAGAAAAACTGATCACATCATTTGTTGAGTGCAGAACAAGTACAAGCAGGAATGTCCAAGCCAAAGGTAAGGAAGTGAAAAATAAACAAAATATTTCAACTGTTCAAAAAAGAAAGACATATGTTGACAGACTCCAAGTGAACTATCGACAGGCCTAGAAATCTGTTGAAAAAGGAAAGCCAACCAAGCAACAAAAAGGGCAAAAATACCCACAATCTCAACACAACAGCAATAGAAAAAAGTAAAACTCCATCATGCAACTGTTGTAAAAAACTTGGCCATACTGAAGCACAATGCTGGAATAAATTGAATATGTTGAAATACAAACAAGTATGGATTCCAAAGTATTTACTTTTTGGCATGAATGAAAGAATGGGACCCAAAGTAATTTAGGTACCAAAACCTGTTGTCTGGTTCATCTATGTAGGAATGCCTAGCAGCCCAAAAACAAAACAAATGGTACTTAGACAGTGGCTGCTCGAGGCACATAACGGGCGATAAAGGTAAATTTTGCTTGCTGGTTGAAAAAGATGGAGGTCAAGTCGTATTTGGAGGTAACAATAAGGGCCAAATAATTGGCATAGGTAAGGTAGGTAAGTATGCCTCTAACTCAATTGATAATGTGCTTCTAGTTGACGGTCTAAATCACAATCTCCTAAGCATTAGTCAATTGTGTGATAAAGGCCATAAAGTCATTTTTGATTCAGATGCATGCCAAATCATTGATAAAATTTCAGGAGGTGTCAAGTTTTCTGGAAAAAGAGTTAATAACATCTATCTAGTTGATCTAAATGAACCAGAAAACAAAAATTTGTGTCTTGTTGCAAATAAGCAGGATGAATTGTCTTTATGGCATCGTAGGCTAGGCCATGCAAGCTACAATGTTTTGCACAAGATCATGAGGATGAAACTGGTAAGTAGACTTCCTGAAATACATTTCAATAAAAATGTGAGCTTTTGTGATGCATGTGCACAGGGAAAACAAACTAGGAAGTCATTCAAATCCAATGCACCTATAATCACTTCAAAACCTTATGAACTGTTGCACATGGACCTTTTTGGACCTACTAGAACACTTAGTATCAATAGTAAACATTTTGGGTTTGTCATTGTAGATGATTTCTCTCGGTTCACTTGGGTTAAATTCCTAGCTCATAAAATGAAGTTCTGAAAATTTTTGAAGAGTTCTTTAACAAGATTGAGCATGAGAACATAAACAAAATATGTTCAATCCGCACTGATCATAGGGGAGAGTTTGACAATAATTCATTCTCTGATTTCTGCAGGAACCAAGGTATTGATCACAAGTTTTCCTATCCAAGGACTTCGGAACAAAATGGAGTAGTGGAGAGAAAGAATAGAACCTTGGTGAAGATGGCTCGCACACTTCTGGTTGAAAGTCAACTCTTAAGGAGCTTTTGGGCAGAAGCTGTGAACACATCATGCTACATCCTAAATCGAGCCATGGTAAGACCTGTGATGAAGAAAACCCCTTATGAGCTCTTGAAAGGTAAGAAACCCAGTATTGGGTACTTCAGGATCTTTGGCTCCAAAGTCTTTATCAATAATAATGACAATGTTGACTTAGATAAATTTGAAGCCAAAAGTGATCCAGGTATTTTTCTAGGCTACTCTGAACACTCTAGAGCCTACAGAGTGTTTAATAATAAAAACAGAACTGTGGAAGAGACTCCACATGTTGTTTTTGATTAATTTCATGCAAAAACTTAAAATTCAAATGCTTGCAGGTATGATGATGAAGAAGGAAGAATACTTGAAGAACCAGATGAGAAGCCTCTGTCGAAAGACCAAGAAGAGGTTGTCGACAGATCTGAAGAAGATCAATCAAATGATCAAATTCTTCAAGAACAAATTCCCCAAGAGCAAACTCCTCAAGAGCACCATCCTCAAGAACAAGTTCAACAGGGCCAGTCCACAATAAGAAATGTAAGGTACTCAAAAGATCACCCACTTGAGAATGTTATTGGAAATATAAATGATAGAGTTTACACTAAGTCACACTTTAGACACATTGTTGAACAAGATCATCTAGCATTTATTTCTCAAGTGGAACCTAAAAATGTTGAAGAAGCTTTAAAAGAAAACTCTTGGATTGATGTCATGCATGAAGAACTTGCTCAATTCCAAAGAAACAATGTTTGGAGCTTAGTTCCTAGGACCACTGCAATCTCGGTAATTGGAACAAGATGGGTATTTAAGAATAAGCTGAATGATGAGGGTAAAGTGGTGAGAAACAAAGCTAGACTGGTAGCAAAAGGGCATAATCAAGAATTTGGAGTAGACTTTGAAGAATCTTTTGCACCGGTAGCTAGGCTTGAGGCAGTTAGAATTTTGTTAGCATATGCATGCTCAAACAAATTCAAACTTTTTCAAATGGATGTTAAAATTGCCTTCTTGAATGGTTACATCAAAGAAGAAGTGTATGTTTCTCAACCACCTATATTTGAGGTTCATGATAAACCTAACTATGTCTACAAATTGCACAAAGCTCTCTATGGTTTAAAACAGGCACCCCGAGCTTGGTACGGCAGATTGAGCAATTTCTTGGTTAGTAAAAACTACTCCAGAGGTAAAGTGGACCAAACTCTTTTCACTAAATGTGTTCGTAATCATATAATTGTTGTTCAAGTCTTTGTGGATGACATTATTTTTGGTTCCACTAACCCCTCACTGTGTGAAGAGTTCTCAAAACACATACACAGTGAATTTGAGATGAGTTTAATGGGGGAGCTTCAATTCTTTCTTGGCTTGTAGGTAAAACAATATGAAGATGGCTTCTTCATCAATCAAGAGAAATATGGCAAGGAGCTACTGAAAAGATTTCAGTTCGAACAAGCCAAGTCAGCCTCTACACCAATGAGCACAAGTGTAAAATTGGAAAATAATGAAAAAGGTAAAATGGTAGATGCAAAGCAATACCGGGGTATGATTGGCTCTCTCCTTTACCTTACTGCAAGTAGGCCGGATATACAGTTTAGTGTTTACCTTTGTACTAGATATCAATCTAGTCCAAAGGAAAGCCATTTGATTACAGTTAAAAGGATTTTTCGATATCTCTCAGGGACATGTGATTTGGGTTTATGGTATCCAGCAGGTAGTAGTTTTGATTTGGTCTCATATTCTGATGTTGACTATGCTGGGTGTAAAATTGATAGGAAAAGCACTAGTGGGTATTGTCAATTTCTAGGGGGTTGCATAGTTTCGTGGGCATCCAAGAAGCAACACTTAGTTGCACTCTCCACTGCAGAAGTAGAATATGTTGCTGCAAGGAGCTGTGCAGCTTAAGTGTTGTGGATCAAAAGTCAGTTGTATGATTACAACATTGACATTGGATGCACACATATCCTATGTGACAACACTAGTGCTATCAATCTTTCAAAGAACTCAATTCAACACTCAAGGACAAAACACATAGAAATAAGACACCACCTTTTGAGAGATGATGTAGTCAACAAAAACTTGGAACTTAACTTCATTCCAACTAAAAAATAATTGGCTGATATCTTCACTAAACCATTGTCAGAAGATAAGTTTACATCACTGAGAAGAGAAATGGACTTATGCAAAATTCAATGAAACTAAAGCTAAATTCAGGAATAAATGACCTTATTATGTAGTGACTATGTGATATATCAAATGGTAAAATGTGGAAGAACAAGTTAGGCTTGTTCGAAAACTATCATTATGCGTGAGTAAAAATATTCCGCCAAGTATCCATGGTCTTCTTATACATAAAGGTCATCAATCAATAAAAAAATTTATTGAGTCTTCAAAAAAAACATCTCTTTAAAAGAATGAAATTTTGGTGCTCACTTGTTCATGGATGTTTCCTCTTTGTGCACAAGTTTGGCATGAATGTGTATATAACTGCTTGAATTGCTTGAATGTTGTTTCACCACATGCACACATTATGGGGGAGTAAGTCAAAGTAGTTTGAGTGAGATGCTTGAGGGACACACTTTCATAATTGTTGTAATCATATCTCAACCATTTGATCCATTTGTCCCTCAATTCCAAGCCTCCATACTATTCTTTTTTGTAGTTGTCGACAGTCAGAACACCAGTTGTTGACAGATCCCCCCTTCCAGAACCACATTCATACTATTTTACAGTAGCTTTCAACAGTCTCCCTTCACCTGTCGACAGATGACCTTGTTTCAGTGCATTCTTCTTGATTTCTCAAAATTTCCATGAGTATGTTCATTATCTTTATGCAAGGAAAGAATTGGGCCTTAATACTTCATTACAACCTTTCATACTCACATAGTACCAAAGATATTGACTAATTCCCAATGATTTTGAAATAATATTCTGTGCATGAGTCTAGGTTGTATCCTCTAGAACACATTGAACAAATCAAATGGCCTTAACATAACTCACTTGAATAACTCCTTTGTGGACAATCATTTTTCTGAAATGGATTGATAAGTAAGAAGGTTTTTGAACTTAATGTTTTTCATTGACTTTTGACCTTAAATAACCTTTTGCACTTGATCCTTCAATTAAAAAAAAAAGGAGAAAAGCTACCTATTTCTAAATTCATGAAAATTCAAATAACATATATTTGAAATGGAGAAAAGGCAGAGCAATGATGAGCATCACTGAGCAACAGGGGACATGGGTATTACAAATGTTGGTCTTCGCGTCAAAAAGTCTATGTATTATCTCTGCACAATGGTATGATGGTCACTTACACTGAGTAACTGGGGGTATGTGTTGCCCAGTTGACGAGCCCAGAGGGGGGGTGAATGGGTCTTTTAAAATAATCAACAAGATACCTGTAACTAAAAATATTCACACAAACGTTCTTCAAAGGAGGTTAGTGAATGTTAGTTTAAATATCAAACACACAAAGAAGACAATCACACAACACAAGAATTATCCTGATTCGGACCTCCTCTCCTTAGGAGTCCTACGTCCAGTCCCTGAGCAACAACTCAGGATTTCACTAACTAGGGTACAGTCCCCCTAAGGACGCAACAACACCCAGCTCAGCTGGTCTTCCTTCACACCCGAAGGGAACAACAACACCCTGGATACCTCACCAGGTCTTCCTTCACAACCGAAGGGAACTACACCCTGGATACCACCAAGTCTTCCTTCACACCTGAAGGGAACAACAACTCAAAGAGAATTGAATGAAATTCAAGCCCCTAGATCAAGCTTTTAACAAGCCAAGATCTGAAGCAACTAGCACTGAGAGGAAGAATCTAAACAAAGCACACTCTCAGAACTACACAGGCTCTCTTAGAAAATCTATTACAGCACAGAGAGCAAAAGAGCTGAAGGTGATGAGGAAAGTGATTCTTGGCTCTGGACTTCTTGCAGAAGAATTTGAACGTTTGAACACAAGATACTTGTTCTCTACTTCGTTGGTTCTTTTTCTTCTGTCTTTGAGTTTATATCTCCTTATTTCAAATACAGCCGTTGAAGTATCCGTTGTCTCTTGGTTTGATAGACGTTAGACTAGTTGACATTTTGGAAACTTCAACTATCTTTTATCCATTTGAGCACGCAAAGAGATAATGTCTTCTGACGTCTATAGGTCCAACGTTGTATGATAGAAAGTCTTCACGACCCTGCACACATTAAATGCTAGACAGTAGACAACTCAAACTGTCTCTTGTTGTCAGTATACGTTGATGTGAGTATTCACTAGAGTAGCAATCCCAAATAGCTTGTTTTAAAAGATGTATACAGAGTAAGCACAATAATGGATGATATTGTCTGCATGCATGCAGAGATACGTTCAGAACTCATAAATGCAGGAGTGACAGATAGATATATGCGTGACTTTGACTAGTCAATGCTTCAAGAGATAAGATAAAAATCAAGTTGATATAAACTGTAAAGTCGTTGTCTATATGACTTATGAAATCGTTATGAATACTAACAAGTCATTATAGAGAGCAAATTGTTATGAACACTTATCAAGTTGTTATGAAAACTAACAAGTCATTATAGAGAGCAAATCGTTATGAACACTTATCAAGTCGTTATGAGCTCTAAAGAAATCGTTGCGCAAAGTAAATCGTTGTGAGCGCTTAAAGAAATCTTTGTGCAAAGCAAATCGTTATGAGCGAGCAAGTCATTGCGAGTTCTTAAAGAAATCGTTACGGTAACTTATGAAATCGTTACGACAGGCAGGTCGTTGTGAGTTCTAAAGAAATCGTTACGGTAACTTATGAAATCTTTACAACAAGCAAGTCGTTGCGAGTTCTAAAGAAATCGTTATGATAACTTATGAAATCGTTACAACAAGCAAGTCGTTACGAGTTCTAAAGAAATCGTTATGATAACTTATAGAATCATTGCGGCGAGCAAGTCGTTACGAGTTCTAAAGAAATCGTTGCGATAACTTATAGAGTCGTTATGACAGGCAAGTCGTTGCGCTTTCTAAAGAAATCATTGCGATAACTTATAGAGTCGTTATGACAAGCAAGTCGTTGCACTTTCTAAAGAAATCGTTGCGATAACTTATAGAGTCGTTATGACAGGCAAGTCGTTGCACTTTCTAAAGAAATCGTTGCGATAACTTATAGAGTCGTTATGACAGGCAAGTCGTTGCATTTTCTAAAGAAATCGTTGTGATAACTTATAGAGTCGTTATGACAGGCAAGTCATTGCGCTTTCTAAAGAAATCGTTGCGATAACTTATAGAGTCGTTATGACATCGACTTGATTGAAACAACATGACTTTTCGGTCTTATAAGGAAATCGTTATGAATTTCAACAGAAATCGATATGAACTTAGAGAAATATCATGTTGAAAAGATTAAAGCTTCAGAGAAGTAATGCATACCTTTATTGGCTTGATTGACCTTGGTATTTTTCCTATACTTTAAGACTTATGAAATATTCATTAGATATTATTTATAAAAACTGGTTTAGTTTTGTTAATCACCAAAATACATATGTAATTAATTAAAATTACATGGAGACAGACTGATCATCAATCTCCCCCTTTTTGGTGATGACAAAACTGAACAATAAGCATGGATGAAAAATATCTGAAATCAGTCTGAAGATAAGACATGCTAATTTTCTTCCTTAAAAATTATTGGAATGTATTTCAGACATGCTAATTTTCTCCTCCTTTTAGTCATTGAGCAAAAAGACAATCTGAGACAAAGAAAGAAGAGAAAAGAGAGAGATAGATGACCAAGGGAATTTTCATTAACTTTGAGGTGGTACAGGTAAATAGAAGGCAGGAGACAAAAGAGAGGCAAAATGGGAAATGGTTTCCCATGCTTGTGCTTCCTGCTCTTCAAAATGAGTTTTAAAAACTCCAAAAGACAAAGAGTAGGATGGTCCCATGGAGGAAGCCATCCTTTTGAGATGAAGATCTAGGTGCTGATAGAGAAGATCAGCATATGCATTCTTGTCCATACTCATCTTGAGAAAATGACGAATCCCAAAGCTGGCACAGGTGAGGAATTGGTCCATGGTCACAGGATAGTGATTGTGGTTGTCTCTGAGAGCCTTGTGCATAGCCACATATACTTTGTATCTTTCCTCCCAGACTTTGAAAGGGTCATTAACAAGATGAATGGAATTCATATCCAAGAAGGTAGCTAGAGAAATGGCCGGTTTGCCTTCCCTGGCCTGAGCTTCATTCAGTGCAAACAGCTGCTGAGCTGATAGAGGATAGAACTTGAACCATTCTGAGGATGTCAGCCTTTCACATTCAGACAGAATGGGGGCTAGAACTTCAGCACTTACATGCCCCTGGTGATATTCCCTAAATAGGAATCTAGGAAAAGCAACCAGGCAGCCTTTCTATACTTTAATTCTGCCCATTACTCTGGCAAAACGCTCAAAGATGATGGATCCTACAGAGGATTCCATGACAAGGAAATGGATTTGAGGAAGGGCTATCTCTTCAGGTACTTGGAGGGTAGCAAAATCTACCTGAACATCTGAAGTATGTGAGATGTCTGGAGTGAGAGCTGAAATGGCCCTTTTGAACTGGCTGAGCTGAACTTCAGGAAGTCGATGGACATATCTGTAGTTGTTGAACAACACATAGTGTCTGACCATCTTGATTTCCTTTTGAATGAAGGGTTCCCAAAGTTCCCTATGATATATCCTGAACCACTCTGATAAGGTCAGGGAGTGGTCCCTTGGAGGGAATCTAGCAGATTTGGCAAGAATGAATTTCTTGAGGAGATCCTTGTGACCTTTGCCCCACTGCTCTTCAGTTTTGGAGTGGGAAAGAGAGAAGATTTTGGACTTTTCGGATTTTGAAAGAGAAGTGTAGGGTAGAATGGTATTCAAATGATCTGAAAGATTTTGAAAAGGAAGGTTAATGATGGTGGCAAGAACAACTTTGGAAAGGTATTCCCTATACAGTGGGTTATGTTTGTTGTCCACTGTGAGAGAGAACCACAAGGGAGGATATTTAGGTTCAGAGGAAATGGAGGAAGTGGAAGTAATTTTCCTCTTCTTGGGGGCAGGACTGGAAGAGTCTGTCCTATGGACATGTTCTCCAACCTTCAACACAGACCTGAGGATCCCTTCCTCAAACTCATCCTTTATCTGTTCCATAAAGGGAGAGTTGAGTTGAGCTCTTTCAGGTATGATAGTGATGAAAGATGATGGAGGAGTAGGATGAAGAAAAGAATGTGATGTAGTAGGGAGGTCATCAACTGGTCCAAGGGAGGGACAGAGGAGGAGGAGGAGGCTCCAGCTGAGGATGTTGGAGGGACCTCAAGTATAGGAGAAGGAGAAGGAGAAGGAATTGTAGTAGAGGAGGCAGGAGATGAGGTGGAATGAGGAGGAAATGGAGTAGGAGAAGAAATTGGTCTGGATTGAGGTTTTTTGAATGTTTGGGGAGCAGGAGGAGCTGTAGGAGCTGAGGGTGGAGTTGGAGGAATAGGTGTGTGAGAGGGAGAAGAGGGAGCTGGGGGCTTGGGTGCCAAGGACTCTTCTGCCTCTTTCTGCACAGACTCACTCTCCAATGGCCCTGATGGCCTTGACCCTTGCTCAGATGGCCCTGGAGGCCCTTCAACCTGATCAGCTGGCCCAGATGGCCCTTGCACAATCGCTGCTGCCTCTGCTGGTGCTGCTGCTGCTTCTGGCCCTGTTGGCCCTGCTTCTTGAGCTGATGGCCCTGACTCTAGAACCTGGGCTGCAGGAGGTGGAGGAGGAGAAACTTGATCTCCAACAACTTTGAGAATTTCTCCCAGCAAACTTTTCCTGGTTAAACCACTTCATGGCATTCCTGATTTGAGCTAACTCTTTGTTGGTTGAAGCTTGGCTCAGAAATATAGAATTTACATCTGACTGGAGAGAACATAATAGCTCACCTTGCACATTCAGCCTTTCAATCACTGGCTTCAAATTTATAACAATTTTCTGTTTGACCTGCCTCTCAAAAGGTGTATCAGCCAGAGAGGAACTTCAGAGGCAACTTCTTTTCCTTTCTTCTTACCTTCTTTTGCTGGAGGAGGTTCATCATCATCTGAGCTCGAAGAGCTTGCAGTCTCCCCTTCTCTGTCATCAAGTTTGGAGAATCTCTATGCCTTTCCTCCTGACCATCAACAACTGGAGTTGCTTCTACTGAACCTTCTTTTGATAGCTCCCCCTCAATAGGAGCATCTTCTTCATTTGGTACTTGCTCCCCCTGAATGGGAGCATCCGCCATCACAGAGTCACCCTGAGCAGCTGGGTGCTCTAGCTCTACTGGAACATCTTCCATTGGTACATCAATGTGGCCTGATGCCACAACCTCTTCAGCAACTCTGCCACTAGTTTCTGGAGCACTAGAGGTGGAAGGAATCGAATCAATAATATCTGAGAGAATAGATGCAACGACAGTTGAGGGTAGTGGGTCCTCAACCGGAATAATATCCTCTGGGAGAATATCCTCAATTCTCCTCTCTGCAAAATTTAGAGCTAATTCTTCTGGAAATTCTGAAGCGGCTTCTGATACTCTTTCTTCTTCTACTGCAATTTCAGGCTGAACTTCTGCTATAGAGGGGCCTGATGATTCTGCTGCCCCAACTGCTGGAACTGAAACTGACTCCACTGGAAATTCTGGAATCATAGCCGCTGATCCCATTTCCTGATGAACAACTGAGGCATCGTCAATGATGGCTTCGCCTTCAGCGACTGAAGCCTTGGACCAGACACCATTTTCCACAGAGAAGCCACTCTTCTTCAGGTTCCTGGACCTGATTACTTGGCCCATTTTCTCTACAACTGCCCCAGAAAGATCAACACCGAAGTGTTTGAAGATCTTGGTAAGTAGGTGGGCAAAGGGCAGGGACACATTTAACTTGCTCTTGGTGTCCCAAATCTGATCTCTGGCAAATTTCATTCTTTCCATCATCACTGGGGCCATATTTATCTCCTTATTTTGAATGGCCCAGTACATCATGTCAGAGTCGGCCTTTGTGCAAGATGAAAATGTTGCACTTCTGGGAACTAAGATTTGACATACAATAAAATGAAGGAGGCGGTTGAAAGCAGTTAGTTGATTTATATCAAGCTTGCCATCCCTTAGCTTGAAGCCCGGCCCTACAATTCCCAAACCTTTCACTTGGGCGTCCACAGTGTGAACCCCACTAAACTCTGAAGTCTTCACATCAAACAACATCTTCAGCAACTCAGAGTCTATTCTAATCAGGGTTCCCTTTACTGAAGAAACTAGGGACCCATCTTCCTCTGTTCTCAAACAAACGAAGAATGCTTTTACCATATCCGGATAACTAACCTCGGAAAAGGTGGTAACTTCCGTCCACTGCATCTGATTGATCAATTCTACCACGCTGCTCATTCCATTTTTCCTCAGATTAGCAACATCGACTTCTTTATTGCCACAGAGCTTCGTCTTCACAAAGGTAAACCTCTCTTGCTGCTCAGGAGTGAGAAACTCAGCGTTGTAGCCACCCAAACTGCCGGCGATGACTGGTGCGGCCATGGATTCAGGTGGGAAAGTCTCTGGAGGGTTGAAACAGAAGGAGAAGAGAATGAATCCTCAAGAAATTTTGCGGGAAGGAGGAGGAAGGTTCAAATTTGCAGAGGGTTGAGGTATGAGTTGTTAGGGCATCAGCTCATGCGACAGGATGAAAGGGGGAAAAGGTAGACGATGAGATACGAATCGTTATCTCATTCAATTTTTAGGAATAAATTAATGCGTTGTGGAAAGTGAGGCGCCAAAAGGTGGCAGAAGAAGACAAAAGAGTTTGACAATTCAAACCGACTTCAATGAGAGAGCAGTTACAAAGGATAATTTGAATTTCTTTTGCTTAAAGCCATGGAGGGAAAAACTGCTTAATTCTGAAATTTAATGTGTCAGTTTTAAACAGAACCTTTTTCACAAATTGCACATGCCTAATTTCCTTCTAAGAGATGTGAATCTCTCCTCGGGTAAGGCTTTTGTGAAAATGTCTGCTAACTGACCATTTGTATCAATAAAAGATATTTCAATATTCCCATTTGCTACATGATCTCGAATAAAATGATATATAACCTCAATATGCTTGGTCTTTGAATGTTGAACTGGATTCTTGGTGAGATTAATGGCACTGGTGTTGTCACACAATAGTGGGATAGATTTGATGTTTAATCCGAAATCTTCAAGTTGTTGCTTTATCCATAAGAGTTGTGTACAGCAACTTCCAACAGCTACGTATTCAGCTTCAACTGTAGATAGTGCCACTGAATTTTGTTTCTTTGAAGACCAAGATATCAAGCATCCTGCAAGAAATTGACAACAACCACTAGTGCTTTTTCTATCTAATTTGCATCCATCATAGTCAGCATCAGAATAACCTACTAAGTTAATTTCACAACATTTTGGATACCACAGACCTAAGTCATGAGTTCTTGCTAAATATCTAAATATTCTTTTCACAGAAATTAAATGTGATTCTCTAGGATCGGCCTGATACCTAGCACACATGCATACACTAAATAGAATATCGGGTCTACTAGCTGTTAAGTAAAGTAATGATCCAATCATACCTCTGTAGATCTTTTGATCTACTTTCTTACCATCTTTATCACTGTCCATCCTTGTTGATGTACTCATTGGTGTTGACAGTGGCTTGGTATTATCGTATCCAAATTTCTTCAAGAGTTCTTTTGTGTACTTTGCTTGACAGATGTGAGTTCCTTCCTTTCCTTGTTTGATTTGTAGTCCAAGGAAATAATTAAGTTCTCCCATCATGCTCATTTTAAATTCTCCCTGTATCAACTTTTCAAAATACTTGCAAAGGGATTCATCAGTAGAACCAAAAATAATATCATCTACGTAAATTTGGACCAGTAGTATGTGTTCGACCTTTGACTTTATGAAAAGAGTACTATCTACTTGACCTCTACTGAAACCATGATTTAAAAGAAAAGAACTAAGCCTTTCATACCAGGCTCTAGGTGCTTGCTTTAAACCATATAATGCTTTGTGTAATTTGAAAACGTGATCCGGAAAATCAGTATCATCAAAACCTGGAGGTTGTTCTACATAGACTTCCTCCTTAATAAAAGCATTCAAAAATGCAGACTTAACATCCATTTGAAATAATTTCAAATCTAATGCGGATGCATATGCAAGCAAAATTCTAATAGCCTCAAGTCTAGCTACAGGTGCATAGGTTTCATCGAAATCTATGTCTTCCTCTTGTGAATAGCCTTGAGCTACCAATCTGTCCTTGTTTCTTAGGATCACACCAGTTTCATCCAGTTTATTTCTGAACACCCATTTGGTGCCAATGACTGGATGGTCTGATGGTCTAGGAACAAGTGATCATACTTGGTTTCTCTTGAATTGATTTAATTCATCTTGCATGGCTAATATCCAAGATTCATCACAAAGAGCTTCATTGACTGTCCTCGGCTCTATTTGAGAAACAAATGCTAGGTAATCATAGGGAATTACATTTCCTCTTGTTCTTACCCCTACAGATGGATCACCAATAATATTTTCGAGTGGGTAATCTTTCTTGTGTCTCCATTCCTTTGGAAGATTTTCATGAGTAATTTCTTCTTATTGCAAGTCTTCCAGAGGTGGATCATCTTTGTCCTCAATTGATGTATTCTTTAGTTTCTTGGACAGCTTATCTGCATCATCATTATCACTATCTTCTTCCTTTCTCAAGGAAGGGTTAGTTTCATCAAAAATAATATGTACAGACTGTTCAATTAATAAAGAGTGTTTATTAAATACTCTATAGCCTTTGAGTTTAGAGGTGTACCCCATGAAGATGTCTTTATCTGATTTGGCATCCAGCTTACCAATGTCTCTTTTTCCATTGTTGTGGATGAAACAAGGACATCCAAAAGTCCTGAAGTGGCTGATCTTTGGCTTCTTCCCTTTGAACAGTTCATATGCAGTCTTCTTCAGGATTGGCCTGATCATTACTCGGTTGATAATGTAGCTTGCTGTGTTGACTGCTTTAGCCCAGAAGTATCTTGGCAGATCATATTCTGAGAGCATAGTGTAGACACGGGATTTGGCCCATCTCCCGCATGGCTCTTTTGGCCCATTAAGTCTCGTTTGACCATTTGTTGACCAGCCTCGGATCCCATGTAGACGGCAGCATCGATGGCCGCCGACTACTGGTTGGCGGCAAGACCCCTGGACGCTGACCCAGACCGACGTCCACATCCCTGGACGTCTGCATGCGGTTGGCGGCCTGATCGCTTGACGTCAACAGGGTTTACCTGGTCTGCGCAACTACCCCGAGATTCCAGCCCACTTGCACCATTCTCTCGGCCATGCAACGCATGTAACCGTTCCCAACGGGTATATGGGCCACCTAGGCACCCCATTGACCCAGTAAAAATCCTACTTGGCCTCTCCCCATTGATTGGACCTTTAATGCATGGATTGCCAAGTGTGCAAGGGTGTTTCTTCACACTTGAGCATCCAAGGCTCTCAACCCCGAGCTCCACTGTCTATATAACCTCCCTTTGAGCCCTCTGAGCCAAGGGGGGAAGGCTGGACGTCCATATGCTGAAGCTTTGAGAGAGGAGAGAGAAAATCTTACCCAACCTTCCATCACTCATCCTCTTCACTCTCTCCACACTTGGGACGTCCAGGAGGCTTGCTTTGGAGTTGGAGGAGTCCTTGCAAGGAGCTACAACATTAACAACGAGGATCTACACCTCCTTCCCTCTCTCTTCTCTTACTTACTTTTTAGCTAGTTTGCATGTTGCACACACCTTCCCATTCACCCTAGGCACGTAGGTCACTTTCCTACACACCTAGAAAGGGGTTTCCCAACCAAAAACGGAGGGAAGAAGGGTGGTCATAGTATTTGGCCACCCCTCTTCTCAAGTCCGCAACCGGTACGGGACTTTCCTTTTGGGTCTTTCATACTTCATTTTGAGCATTTACCACACTCCCTAGAGTCTAATAGAGTCTTTGTTTTGGCAGGAACGACCCGCAGAAGACTACGGAGCTCTTCTCCTTTGGCCGGCCGGAGGAGGAGAAGTTGAAGTCCCACCATCACCCGCAATGCGAGGCCACTGCACCGACGTGATCACAGCAACCCCCTTGGCCACAGGTAAGGCCCTGGCGATCACCAAATCCCCTTTGTTTCGCTTGTTTGCTTCATTTTCCTTCCAGTCAACTCAGTCAACCGGAGGGTCAACGTGCTCAACCGGCGACCCCTTCATCGCCAACGAGAGTCCGGCGGCGTCACCAAGCATCCGAGAGATCCGGTGACGGAGCGGAAACGAACCGTCTACACATAGTTCTTTCCATATCCAATAGGGTTCTATTCTTTCTCTCAACGATACCATTTTGCTGTGGTGTTCTTGATGCTGAGAAATTATGCTCAATTCTCTGATCATCACAGAATCTAGCAAACTTTTCATTCTGAAATTCACCACCATGATCTGATCGGATAGACACAATGCTGAACTTCTGATCTTTCTGGATTTTCTTACTGAAACTGACAAAATTTTCGAAAGTGTCATCTTTATGCTCTAGGAATGATACCCATGTGAATCTTAAGTAGTCATCGACTATGACAAATCCAAAGTTCTTTCCTCCAAGACTGGTAGTCCTCATTGGCCCAAATAGATCCATATGAAGGAGCTCTAAGGGTTTTGAGGTGGTCACCACCGTCTTTGACTTGAAGGAGCTCTTGGTGTGCTTTCCCTTAGCACAAGGTCTACAGACACCATCCATTTTTGTACTGACCTTAGGTAGACCTTCCACAAGATTCTTCTTCAGCAATTTTCTCATGCCATCTATACTACAATGACCTAGTCGTCTGTGCCATAATTCAGTAGATTTATCCTTATTTGCTGCCAGACAGACATCTTGTTCCTTGAGTTCCTCAAGATAGAGCACATACAAATTCTTTTCTCTATTAGCTTCAAAGATGACTGCTCCATCCTTCAGTATGCTGCACTTTGACTCTTGAAACTTGATCTGATGGCCTCTGTCACACAGCTGGCTGATGCTAATAAGGTTGTGCTTCAATCCCTTGACTAATAACACATCTTCTATGACTGTTTTTTCTTTGTTATTCACAGAGCCACTGCCTATCACTGTTCCTTTCCCATTATCTCCATAAGTGACTGTTCCTTCTTCAGCTTGGAGATGAGAGAATAACTTCTGGTTTCCTGACATGTGCCTTGAGCACCCACTATCCAAATACCATTTGGATGCTCGAGGGATAACCTGAAATAAAAACATCAAGTTTTAGGTACCCAAATTCTTTTGGGTCCAAATGGGTTAGTGTCATTTATTTTACTTTTTATTATCCATTTCTTATGTCTTGTTGGGCATGTCGTTATGATATGTCCTAACTTGTTGCAGTGACTATAGCAGGATAATTTGGTTATTTTTTCTATATATTTGAAATCAGCTTCGTATGCTATATCTTGTTCAGGTACAAATTTTGGTGTTGGATATGTTTTAGGATAAACTATGGTTTCCTCATTATCTGGGGGTGTATATCCTAATCCATTTTTCTTCTTACCTGATCTTCTAGCACCTTTTAATATGAGAGAGTTTTTACCATTGGTGAATTTTTCTAATGTGCTAGATAACTGTATATTTTCTTCTGTTAGTGTTTTGATTTCAGTTCTTAGTTCATCTACATTTTCCTGTTTTTCAAGTTTAGTTATTTGTTCATTCTTAGCTTTTAGGTCTTCACATAACAGTTCATTTCTTCTTTTAAGTTCAGTTATTTGACTTTCTAATTGATCATTTTCTGATTTTAGATCTGAGTTTGTATTTTCTATACAGACTATGTTTTTCTTGCTTACTTTTAATAGTTTGGTTACTTCTTTATATTTTTCATATAGTTCGTTGAAAGCCTCTTCTAAACTATCGAAATCTGAACCATTGCATGAGTCAAAAGAAGAGTCAGAGGTTACCTTTTCTTTAGTATTAGCCATGAAGGCCAAGTTGGCTCCTTCTTCATCGCTGCAGGAGCTTGACTCACTGTCTGAGTCACTACTGTTTTCCCATGCTGCTGCCATCGCCTTCTTTTTTTACTTTCTGAACTTCTTGGAGCTGTCTTTCTTCCTGAACTCCGGCTTCTTAAATTTTGGACACTCAACTTTAATGTGTCCAGGCTTCTTACACTCATAGCAGATGGGTTCAACTTTCTTCATCTCTTTTCCATCTGGCTTCTTGAAGTCCTTATTCCTTTTGAAGTGCCTTCTACCTGATTGGAACTTCTTCTTCTTAGCCAAAATCCGCTGCAATCTTTTAGATAGCATTGCTTCCTCATTCTCGCTGTCTGCATCACTTTCACTCTCAACTGAACTTGCTTCTGGTGAATCTTCTTCAGCTTTTAAGGCGTTGGAGTGCTTCTTTCTGCTAGATGACTCTCCCAGCCTTTCCATGTTGATCTCATGAGCCATGAGGGACCCAATGAGCTTTTCTACTAACATTCTCTTCAGGTCATTAGCTTCTTCTATTGTTGTGACCTTTGGGGTCCATGAGGACAGTAAGGATCTAAGTATTTTTCTCACCATGTCTCCAATCTCATAAGTTTTCCCCAGACCAGCTAGTCCATTTGTGATGTCAGTGAACCGGCTGAACATTTGAGTTATGGATTCACCTGATTGCATATGAAATCTCTCATACTGAGTGACAAGAATTTCGATTCTTGTTTCCTTTACCTTGTCTGTGCCTTCATATGTGATCCTGAGCTTCTCCCACATTTCCATTGAGGATTTGCAGGCAGAAACTCTGTTGAACTCCTTCTTACTTAGAGCACAGCATAAGATGCTCTTTGCTTTGTAATTCAAGGAGATCTTCTTTCTGTCATCATCTGTCCATTGAGCTTTTTCATTTGTGACTATCAGATCACCTTCTTCTACTATGGACCAAATTTGATAGTCGTGGCCTTGTAGAAAGTATTCCATTCTGGTCTTCCAGTAAGGATAATCTTCACCATCGAAGAGAGGGGGTCGGTTGACAGACTGACCTTCAATGTTGCCTTGGGCTGCCATGGATCATTACTCTTCAGATTGTTGGATCCTTTCTTTGTCGAAGAGACTAGCTCTGATACCACTTGTTGCCCAGTTGACGAGCCCAGAGGGGGGGTGAATGGGTCTTTTAAAATAATCTACAAGATACTTGTAACTAAAAATATTCACACAAACGTTCTTCGAAGGAGGTTAGTGACTGTTAGTTTAAATATCAAACACACAAAGAAGACAATCACACAACACAAGAATTATCCTGGTTCGGACCTCCTCTCCTTAGGAGTCCTACGTCCAGTCCCTGAGCAACAACTCAGGATTTCACTAACTAGGGTACAGTCCCCCTAAGGATGCAACAACACCCAGCTCAGCTGGTCTTCCTTCACACCCGAAGGGAACAACAACACCCTGGATACCTCACCAAGTCTTCCTTCACAACCGAAGGGAACTACACCCTGGATACCACCAGGTCTTCCTTCACACCTGAAGGGAACAACAACTCAAAGAGAATTGAATGAAATTCAAGCCCCTAGATCAAGCTTTTAACAAGCCAAGATCTGAAGCAACTAGCACTGAGAGGAAGAATCTAAACAAAGCACACTCTCAGAACTACACGGGCTCTCTTAGAAAATCTATTACAGCACAGAGAGCAAAAGAGCTGAAGGTGATGAGGAAAGTGATTCTTGGCTCTGGACTTCTTGCAGAAGAATTTGAACGTTTGAACACAAGATACTTGTTCTCTACTTCGTTGGTTCTTTTTCTTCTGTCTTTGAGTTTATATCTCCTTATTTGAAATACAGTCGTTGAAGTATCCGTTGTCTCTTGGTTTGATAGACGTTAGACTGGTTGACATTTGGAAACTTCAACTATCTTTTATCCATTTGAGCACGCAAAGAGATAATGTCTTCTGACATCTATAGGTCCAACGTTGTATGATAGAAAGTCTTCACGACCCTGCACACATTAAATGCTAGACAGTAGACAACTCAAACTGTCTCTTGTTGTCAGTATACGTTGATGTGAGTATTCACTAGAGTAGCAATCCCAAATAGCTTGTTTTAAAAGATGTATACAGAGTAAGCACAATAATGGATGATATTGTCTGCATGCATGCAGAGATACGTTCAGAACTCATAAATGCAAGAGTGACAGATAGATATATGCGTGACTTTGACTAGTCAATGCTTCAAGAGATAAAATAAAAATCAAGTTGATATAAACTGTAAAGTCGTTGTCTATATGACTTATGAAATCGTTATGAATACTAACAAGTCATTATAGAGAGCAAATCGTTATGAACACTTATCAAGTTGTTATGAAAACTAACAAGTCATTATAGAGAGCAAATCGTTATGAACACTTATCAAGTCGTTATGAAAACTAACAAGTCATTATAGAGAGCAAATCGTTATGAACACTTATCAAGTCATTATGAGCTCTAAAGAAATTGTTGCGCAAAGAAAATCGTTGTGAGCGCTTAAAGAAATCTTTGTGCAAAGCAAATCGTTATGAGCGCTTAAAGAAATCTTTGTGCAAAGCAATCGTTATGAGCGAGCAAGTCATTGCGAGTTCTTAAAGAAATCGTTACGGTAACTTATGAAATCGTTACAACAGGCAGGTCGTTGTGAGTTCTAAAGAAATTGTTACGGTAACTTATGAAATCGTTACAACAAGCAAGTAGTTGCGAGTTCTAAAGAAATCGTTATGATAACTTATGAAATCGTTACAACAAGCAAGTCGTTGCGAGTTCTAAAGAAATCGTTATGATAACTTATAGAATCATTGCGGCGAGCAAGTCGTTACGAGTTCTAAAGAAATCGTTGCGATAACTTATAGAGTCGTTATGACAGGCAAGTCGTTGCGCTTTCTAAAGAAATCATTACGATAACTTATAGAGTCGTTATGACAGGAAAGTCGTTGCGCTTTCTAAAGAAATCGTTGCGATAACTTATAGAGTCGTTATGACAGGCAAGTCGTTGCGCTTTCTAAAGAAATCGTTGCGATAACTTATAGAGTCGTTATGACAGGCAAGTCGTTGCGCTTTCTAAAGAAATCGTTGCGATAACTTATAGAGTCGTTATGACAGGCAAGTCGTTGCGCTTTCTAAAGAAATCATTGCGATAACTTATAGAGTCGTTATGACATCGACTTGATTGAAACAACATGACTTTTCGGTCTTATAAGGAAATCGTTATGAATTTCAACAGAAATCGATATGAACTTAGAGAAATATCATGTTGAAAAGATTAAAGCTTCAGAGAAGTAATGCATACCTTTATTGGCTTGATTGACCTTGGTATTTTTCCTGTACTTTAAGACTTATGAAATATTCATTAGATATTATTTATAAAAACTGGTTTAGTTTTGTTAATCACCAAAATACATATGTAATTAATTAAAATTACATGGGGACAGACTGATCATCAGTATGGGCATCACAAATGTCTACCTTCATGTCAAAAGATGAAAGTGAATCTGATTATCACTTTTCCCACATCAACTTGACAAAATAGTTCAATGCTAGAAATAGAGTGAAGCCTCCATGTTTTTAAATCAAGGGCAACTTGTTGTTTATTGTTAATTGCTCGTGTAAACATACCTTCACTTACTAACTGAACATCCCTACCAAGAAATATATTTTTCTACAACGGTTTTATTCAAAGAGGTTATCTTATATTCATTTGCTTTTGAACGGTGTCTTCTAAATGCTACAACTTAAGGTTCCCGGAGTATTATCTCTTAACCATTGTAGAACATTTAAATGTCTTAACACTAGTGTGTATGACACTTTGTAATGGGTATGTACCAGTTCTCAACCTTAAAATGCCATTTGAACACTTATTCCCCGATCGCTGTGACGGAGTTTTTCAACAACATGGGGGTGACTGTGGATGAGGAGTTATACACCATGGTCAAAGGTACATCCTTCCAGATCACTTCCAACCTCCTCAATCGTGCACTGCAGATACCCAATTTCGGGGCTGACGTTCTTGTCAACCATCCTCCTGCCTCGGAGTATTACACCCTAATCACCCAACAACCATATGACTCTACCAAGGATCATGCCAAACTCAATGCCAACTCCTTCCCCCCACTTCACCGTATTATCCACCACATCTTCACCACCCTTATTTCTCCTAAAGATGGAAGTAGGGAGCTTGTGACCGAGGTTCACAAGTCCCCTTTCTTCTTCTTTTTGAAGGACAAGCAGATCAATCTGCCTAAACTCATGTTTGACCTCATCAAGCAATGTTTCGACAATCCTGAGAGGTCAATGTCATATGCTTGCCCTATCACTTCTCTCTTGTCCTTCCTTGGCATTCATATTCCTGAAAGTGAGTTTGTCTCTCGCAAGTCCCGCAACGCATATGATCTCGCTGCTGCCCATCGGATGGGCTACAAGCTGGTTACTGGGAGAGTCACCAGGACTCTTAAGGGTCAGGAGCCAGATGTAGAAGAAGAGTCGGCTGAAGATGAGGCTAGTGAGGAAGACTCCCATCCGGAGCCAATGGATGTTCAGGGAGAAGCTGAAGATGTTCCGGATGCACCAGCTCCGCAAGCTGCCACTCAGGATATTCGGGAGTTCATGGACGATCAAATGGCTCAGCTGACATAGCTCTTCACTGCTCGCTTTGATCAGATCAACACTAAAATGGACACACTTGCTAATTCTCAAGCTCACATTCAGCAGCAGCTTGATCACCTCACTACGGACTTTCATGGATTCTGTGACGGAACGTCTCGCTCTAGCCCGTTAAACCATTAACGAACTAGATCCGCGTCCATCTCCCGCGAACGGGCCGTAGCCTCGCAAGGGATACCAAACACATGTCCGTGAAAAATAGAAAGGAATACACTTGATCACATATATGATTCATCATTTCATATATAATATACAAGATTTACATAGCCAAATTTCAACAAAAGTACAAGAAAGTACAAGAGCCTGGGGCATACCCCGAGGTAGCTAGTACAACTGAAGAAAGAAACTACACTGTTGGAGGCGCTGGCCCAACACCGCTGCGATGCGGCCCCGAACTGGTAGATGGTAACGAAACATCCTCCTCGCCCTCACCTGTAGGGGTAGGGGTGAGCCTCTCTAGTCACTGGCTCAGTAGTGAACTCCCCCAACACCGAGCAAACCAAAACACAAGTACGGAAGCAGTAAACTGCGCTAACAATTTATAGAACAACTAAGCAGAATATTAAAGCTGTAAATGTACTCACCGTTTGCCGACTACGTAAAGCAACTGTAATAAATAAACGGCAAACCCAAACAGGTGTACGAGCTACAATAAAGACCGCCACACACGAGCCACGTGAACTGGTTCGCGACACCAGTGACTGACTCGGACAAACTAACACAGGTTTACCTCTCAGCCTCGCAGCCACGGACGAAAGGTCCAGCTGCCGCTCCACGTTGAAAAGTCAAACAAGTGTGGAGTCCAACTAAACACCACTCCTGCGGACACACAACCGCAGGCCCATGCCTGGCACCTCTAGGGTCTCTGGCCGGAGCACTCTAGAGTGAGGCACAGGAAAGGACTAGTCGGGGACTAGTGTCGACTACCGATGTCTGTACCCCCAACTAAGAGCGTGCTACAAGTGACTAAAAACAAACTCAAGAGTCACTGTCCCACTGTCATCTTTCCCTCAGCCGGACGTACAAATCCAACAAGGAGTGAGGGTGTCCAGGACAGACGACACAAACCTCGACGGTACAGCACAAGTACTGGGACAAAGCCCCGAGCTAACAGCCTGGCTCACAGAGAACCTGGGGCACCCAACTAGAAAGGTAACCATGGTAGGCGTCGTACTACTCGCCACGCACACAAAACCACGTGCACGTCACACATAAACCACGTGAAATGTCACGTAAACCTCTCGTAACAATGATTCACTACACGTGAACCTAACAGTTCTCTCGTGAACACCACGCAGCAACGAATACGACTAGCTAAATACGTACTCTGTATGCTAGTCTCAGAAATCACGTGCACTCAGTGCACCACAAGTGCCAATGCACCGCTCGATATCAATAAACACATCAAACCACGATAATCGGATAATCACATCACGTAAGCCAAGCACACACATAGCCCTCGACTGTGGTCGCGACATAACCTTGAGTCACCTTCAGAAGGCGTCAGCCCGACATGTCTCCTTGAAGACATAAACGCGACAGGTCGACCCGTCGCCTTCTTGATTGCGACAGCACCCCTGTCGCCTTCGCAGGGGAGAAACCCTAACCGGGTTCTCTCCTTCCAAACACCCCCAAAACTCATGCAAACCACCCTTAATTCGTCATTTACATGCTTTAATGAAAACCTAGGCATGGTATCTAGCATGATTAAAACATTAAACTGATCGATCCTACGATTCCCCCGATTATTGCCCCGGAACGAGGAGAATTCACCTACCTTTGCGAAGAACGTGCGGTATGATGCTTCCCCGGCGATCCTCACGCTCCACGCGAGCTCCTTACAGCGAAACCTCGCCGAAAACCGAGCTCTCCACCCGAAATCGCCCGAGAAACCTTCAACAGCTCCTCCCCCGGCCGAGCAGAACGCAGGTGTGTTCTGCCAGCTGGGGTTCTTTAAAAACCTGCAGCGGTTCGGAACGCGACGCACCGATGCGTCGCCACCTAAATGCGACACCCCCGACTGTCGCCTTCCCGAACTTAAAGCCCCCGCTGCCCGCCACGTGGCGCACATGCACACGTCCAGCACCAGAGGCGGCCACATGAACGTGACACACCGCTCTGTCGCGTTCAAGAATGCGACACTCCCCCTGTCGCGATGACAGACTAAGGACACTGGGGTGCTGCAGGCCCGGACTATCGGCCTAATAAGCCCCTAAAATACGCACACGTACCTCACACAAACCACATTGGCCTCACGATAGCCATCACAACCACTAAACACAGGATCCACGAGGATCCGAAAGACGCACGACGTTACATTACTATCATTTAAAAAGAAAATTTCGACCTCGAAATTCATAACACAATTCAAACATAAACAACTTGAATATGTACATTTTTACAAGTACTATCATCTAAAAAGAAATACAAAATGTTATTCAAACAGATAGGGATACCCCTTAGCCATCTCCTCAGCTAATTCCCAGGTATCCTCACCACTCAACCTATTTTCCCATTTCACTTTAACTAACTCAATTTCTTTATTCCTCAGTTTCTTTATCTTACGGCCAGTAATCTGCACCGGATACTCTGGCATAGTCATATCTGGTTTCAAGTCACCACCTTGGTAACTAATTATCTGCGCTGGATCTTCAATGCACTTTCTTAACATAGAAACATGGAAAATATCATGAACATCTGCAAAATCGGCTGGCAAATCAAGTCTATAAGTTGTTTCTCCAATTCTTTCTAATACCTGAAAGGGTCCCACATATCTCGGACTCAATTTTCCGGTCTTGCCAAATCTCATAATACCCTTACTAGGGGAAACTCTTAGAAAAACAAAGTCTCCCACTTCAAACTGAAGTGGTCTTCTCCGATTATCGGCATAACTCTTCTGCCTCGTTTGAGCTACTTGCAACCTTTCTTTAATGAACTTCACTATTTTCGTGGTTTGCTGAATTAATTCAGAACCCACCATCTACCTTTCCCCTACTTCATGTCAGTTCAATAGGGTTCTACATGGCCGACCATATAGGGCTTCATATGGTGCCATTCCAAGACTGGTATGATAGCTATTATTATAGGCAAATTCAACCATGCCTAAATGGTGCTCCCAACTACCACCCCATACTAGACAACAAGCCCGCAACATATCTTCAATAGTCTGGATAGTCCTCTCTGTCTGACCATCCGTCTAGGGGTGGTAAGCTGAGCTGTATCTCAGCTCGGTGCCAACTACTCTCTGCAAGCTCCTCCAAAAACCATAAGTAAACCTTGGATCTCTATCAGATACAATAGACTTTGGAACACCATGCAGTGGAACAATTCTATCAACATAAACTTTTGCTAATCTGTCCACTGTCCAAGACATACTTACTGCCACCAATCTGCATACTTTGGTTAATCTGTCAACAAATACCCATATTCTATTATGTCCTGTTGCTGACCTCGGCAAACCTGCTACAAAGTCCATAGCAATATCATCCCATTTCCATTGCGGAATGGGCAACAGTTGCAATAGACCTCCAGGTTTCTGATGCTCTGCCTTAATTTGTTGACAAACTGCACATTTTGAAACAAATTCGGTTATTTCCTTTTTCATATGAGGCCACCAGAAATGCTTCTTCATATCCTGATACATTTTGGTACTACCTGGGTGAATAGTGTACCAGGATTTATGGGCCTCTTCTAATACTCTTTGCTTTATTTCTCTTTCTGTTGGCACAAATAACCTGCCTTTGAGCCTGACCACATAGCTATCATCAATAGTAACTCCTTCCATTTTCACAATTTCAGCTAAATTTACATCCGCTCTCTGGGCCTCAACAATTTGCCAATATAGTGACGGCTCTACGACACTACTAGCTAATATTGCCCGTCGCTGACTGCTTGGCACATACAGGGAATTCTCTGCTATTTCCTCATATAACTTCCATTCTTTGATCATCATTTGGCTTAAGTATGCTTTTCTGCTTAGGGCATCAGCTACCACATTGGCCTTACCTGGATGGTAAGCCAAACTAAAATCATAATCCTTTAAATATTCCACCCATCTACGCTGACGAAGATTCAAATCTTTCTGGGAAAAGATATACTTTAAACTTTTATGATATGTAAAAATTTCAAATCTTTCACCATATAAATAATGCCTACATATCTTTAAAGCAAACACAACTGCTGCTAGCTCTAAATCATGAGTGGGGTAATTCTCTTCTGCCGGCTTCAATTGTCTGGATGCATAAGCTATTACTTTACTATGCTGTATAAGCACTGCGCCAAGTCCTCTCCTTGAAGCATCTGTATATACAACAAAACCACCATTACCTGTCAGTAATGTCAACACAGGTGCCGTTGTAAGCCTCTTCTTTAATTCCATGAAACTGCTTTGGCATTCACCAGACCATACAAATGGCACACCTTTTCTAGTTAGTCTAGTCATGGGTGCTGCAATCCTAGAAAAATCTTGAATGAAACGCCTATAATAGCCTGCTAACCCCAAAAAGCTTCTAATTTCAGTAATTGTCTTTGGCACCTCCCATTTCATCACTGCCTCCACTTTACTTGGGTCAATTGCCACTCCCTCAGCTGATATAGCATGGCCTAAGAACTGAATTTCTTTCAGCCAAAATTCACACTTACTGAATTTGGCAAACAACTGATTATCGCTTAATAACTACAAAGCACATCTCAAATGCGCTGCATGCTCCTCTTCAGATGCTGAGTAAATTAGAATATCATCTATAAAGACCACAATAAATTGGTCCAAATACGGATGAAAGATTCTATTCATCAGATCCATAAAAGCTGCAGGAGCATTGGTTAGCCCAAATGACATAACCACAAACTCATAATGACCATATCGGGTTCTAAATGTTGTTTTATCAATATCACTCTCTCTAATTCTCAATTGGTGGTACCCTGACCTTAAATCAATCTTAGAAAATACCTTAGTTGATTGCAACTGATCAAACAGATCATCTATTCTCGGTAACGGGTACTTATTCTTAATGGTCACATCATTCAACTTTCTATAATCTATACACATGCGAAAACTACCATCTTTCTTTTTCACGAACAACACCGGTGCTCCCCACGGGGAATGACTTGGTCTAATAAACCCTTTCTGCAATAACTCCTCTAATTGTTTTTTCAACTCTTTAAGCTCTGCTGGTACCATCCGATATGGATCTTTAGAGATCGGCATGGTACCTGGCAACAACTCAATGGTAAAGTCCACCTCTCTGTGTGGAGCTAAACCAGGCAAATCTTCTGGAAAAACATCGGCAAATTCCCTAACCACGGGAACTGTCTCCACTGACTGACTGGCCTCTATCAGACTCACTAAAGCTAAATAAGCTACACACCCTGCATTTATCAACTTTCTAGCTCTAATTGCAGAAATTATAAACTTAGAAGTGCGAGAAGGCATACCTTGATATTCAAACACCACACCATTAGGATGACAAAACCTGATCCTTTTCTTTCTGCAATCTAACATTGCTCCATAGGTCTCAAGCCAATCCATTCCCAAAATAATATCATAATCTATTAATTGCAGAGCATATAACCGACCCGGCATCTGGTTCCCTCCAATCACAACAGGGGCTTCATCTATGTAGCTCGAAGTGAGCATAAACTCACCAGAAGGAACCTCCACTACCAATTCACAAGACTTTTCTTCCAAAGGATGAGTCATACAATTCAGAAATTCTTCGAAAATAAAAGAATGAGAAGCACCTGAATCAAAAAGAACTCTGGCTGAAAAATTATAAAGAGGTATTGTACCTTCTATCATGTTCGATGCCTCTGCCTGGGCACGGGTGATAGCCATAACCCGGCCTCTACCTCGCTGTTGTGGTACACCTCCACCACGACCTACTAAAGGTTGTTGGGGCTGCTGCTGTTGAACACCTCTACCATACCCATATTCTCTTGGATAAGGGCAATTGCGGATCAAATGCCCTGGCTGATTACAATTATAATATCTGTAGCCTGGTGGAATAATGGGCTGCTTGGCAGTACTCTACTGCAATTCTTCTACCTCTGGCGTATAACCACGCCCTTGCTGAAACTGCTGACGACCTCCTCTTCCTCTTCCTTTGCCCTTGAATACTTGCTTCAACTTCTGACCCCATTTACCAAAACCTGAAGAAGAAGGTCCTGCTGGAGCTTTTCCCCTACTAACTCCTACTGCCTGTTGTGGTAGCCGAAAACTACCTGAACTTGACCCACTTGCCTGACGAGCCCGAATAGATCTCTCAAGTGTAGCTGCTCTCTGGGCTGCTTCCTCAACTATTCTACACATTAACGGTATCACTGCGTTCTGCAACTCTTCTCTCAAACCCCGGATAAAATATTCAACCATCATAGCATTATCCGATACTACATAAGGCGCATATCAGCTAAGTGCCATAAACCGCATCTGATATTCTAAAACTGAGGTATTACCTTGCTGAAGTGTAATGCCCTCAAATTTTAAATACCATGATTTACTTAGAAATTCTTGTTTATGCAAACCGATTAGGTTTAAATTGTGATATTTAGGATTAAGGGTATGTTTAAGACACTTTATCATACCCAGGTACTACTTTCGGTCGTACGCACCCCGACAGGGCGACACCGGAAAACTGTAACGAAAATAAAATCTGAGAACACCATAATTCTTAGAAAATTATGGAGATATCAAATATGTAATTATCCGGAATTTTTGACGACCGGATTTTGAGATTAAGTAGACGCAACTATTTTCCGGGCGATTTTTCACCCAGTAGAAAATGAATTCTAAAAATTAAATAAAAATCATGACAATTAGTAAAACCTTCCTATTAGTCTATGGTTGAAATTTCAAGTTAAACGGATATCATTAGGACACCTAAACATGAAGATCTTTGGCCCAGCTGATTTATGGGCTATTTACGGCAGGGATTTTTTGGGTTTTTCTTGGAGCTACGTGTGAGGCTTAGGAGAAGCCAACACACATTAGGATAAGGCTTAGCCAAGGGGTTGGGCTATCATTACGGTTACTTGCGTGTAACCAAAGAGTGTGTTGCATGAGATAAGTGGCCTCACATAGTTTAAGCGGGTTTACACCATGACACATCCATGGCCAACGTGCCCAGTTTGCAAGGGAACTGGGGAGCTTATATAAACCTCCCAACACCCATCGTATACATCTTTCCAACACTTATGTTCTTCCTACTCCTACTGTTGCTGAGGTTACAAGCCTGGTGTTGGTAAATTGTTGTTGGGGCTGTATGCGTTGGAGCCACTTTTTACTGGAGGTGTAGCTGCTGAAGTCCCTGTTTCAGCAGTCTTCTTACTTCCTCATCTTGTTGCTGTGTTGATCTCTATATAAAGAAGAAGAAGAGGAACTTTTGTTCTCTTTCAGATCAAGTAGGTGTCATACCATGAATCCTTCTCAGTTTCCTATGTACATGCTCATGGTTTCCTCATTCGTAGAAACCATGTCTCTTGTTTGTGCCATGATCTGTAGAGTTCTTCTTGTTTTGGTTCACTTTTGATTATAGGTATTCAAGGATTTTGTTTACCTTGAGGAAAAGTAGATTCCTATCTTCTCCTCATACTTCTACCCACTGCTCTAGTTAGAAAGATCATAACCTTACATGAGTTGCCTTCAAGCTCACTAACCAGTCTTGGTTAAGTCTGTGTACGAGATTGCACTTTCAGAATTTTTCGTTTGATTTTCCCTATTACCTCTGGAATCATATAATTATCAAGGAGCTTCTTCACTCCCCTTTAGAATTTAAGTAGATTTCAAACCTCTTGTCCCACCCATGATCCAAGTTTGTGTTATAGAGTTTTGCTAGAAATTTCGATATCCTAAAATATTGTGATTTCTTTCCTTTCGGATGTTTGTACCTCAAGCCTTGATTTGGAACATTAAATATCTTGTGTCTTAGTGTTCATTTTTAAAGAATCTCCCAATAATCCATTGCTATCAAGACCACACTTCCAACAATATACTATGTCTAGTTTCTAGCTAGACAAGCTTGAATTGCAAACCTCTTGTTTCATCTCGCTAGTTCGGTTTATAAACCACTGTGAGAACTATAATTAGACTCTTCTATTTGATATACATCATGTCTTGATTCATAGGTTCCATGGTTAGCATGTTTAGAGTGCATTTCATAGTCCCTTATGAGTGAAGAATAGGCGGCTGTCGACAGGCAGCTCATAGCTGTCGACAGGCCAGCCTGCCAGAACTCTGGTTAACTGGGACTGTGTGCATCTGTCGACAGCCATCTTGTTGCTGTCGACAGATACATACAGTCCAGCAAGCTAATGTTCTGTCTGCAGCCATCTGTCGACAGGCCCTTCTTGGCTGTCGACAAGTACAACCCTGAATT
The DNA here is from genome assembly GCA_014218235.1 of Colocasia esculenta. NCBI lineage: Eukaryota > Viridiplantae > Streptophyta > Magnoliopsida > Alismatales > Araceae > Colocasia > Colocasia esculenta. The sequence goes on along the minus strand of CM024759.1, from coordinate 112,460,723 downwards.
GGATTTCTACACTCTTTCATGTCTGAATCCATGTTAGAACTTCATCCTAAAAGCCATGTAAGTTACCCTCTCATTTACCTTGGTATTTATTATCATACTACCTCAAAGGTTACCCACATTATGTACCTTAACCTCCCTTGAGTCATTCTTAAAGTTGGCAATTACGAATAGTACTCCAATTGAGTCTATTCTTCGGTATTCGGTAACTGAGGTTATAAAACTTGACCACTTGAGAGTTCATATGTTTGAATACCTCATGAGATGTGAATAATTTGTGATGACCATTATGGATCTTCATTTTCTTTTGGATTCTTATATGATTCAAATTTTCTGAAGTTATTGACTTGAGTCATAACCCTGTCTCAGCCAATTGTCTTTCTCATACTCTTGAACTCTGAGCTACTTTGTCACTAAGATATGTGTACTAATTCTCAACCAAAACTACCTTTAGATTTCCCATTTCCTTTATGCTCATGAAAAGAAATTTATGATTTGAAGACAGTGCTCTCTTCAAAGAGGGTTTAGGATCACTTGTGGTAGCACCAGCCGCTTGTGATCAGCTGAGGGCGACAGTTTGTAGGTAAATCCAAGTCAATGGACTGACGATGGTGGGTAATAAACCCCATTCTTGCGCAATGAACAAGATCTAAGGTGCTGGAATCGCCTAGGCACTGAGGATGGTATATTACATCTATATAGTAACCTCTTGAGAGCAGTGATGCCTGTCAAGTTTGTTCCGAAATCAAGTTATGATATGAATTTTGAAAGACAAATATGACTTTGTTCTTATATTCGTTTGAGCCCGTCATGAAATTAATTTGGGCTATATGTTTATGTTAAGTATGAAGATTCATGAGCAATTATGTTTGTTCCATATATGCACTTTCTGAATACTCTTGAAGCTCTAAAATTTGAAACTCCTATCTTTATGTTTACTGTCACCTGCTGAGTCCTTCCGACTCACGCCTTTGTTTCCTCCAACCCTTTCAGATTGAAGGTGTGTATAATCTCAGCTACATGTGAATCCTAATTCCGCTGTGGACGATGAAGAGATGAAGAAGAATAATGTAGTTTTAGTAGTTTCTTTTAGTTGATAATGTATTAAGTTAGAGAGAGAGAAACTTGTCTTTTGTAAATAATGAGTATTTATACTTTGCTACCTACTGAATTATAATGTGTTCGAAGATACCTTTGTGGAGTGGTTTTCCAGTTTTGAGCATTGCACGGATATATCTACCAATAACGAAAGTTTGTCAGCGTAACCCCTCTTCCGATCAAAGGTTACGTATGTGTTTGTGTGAAGTCGGAGGAGGGTGTTACAGAGGTGGTATCAGAGCAGGGTTATGGGTGATAGATATCTCTGTGACCATTTTCACAAAGGAAATAAATAAAACATTTGTGTGTATTCTAGAATTTTAAAAGATCATTTTGGTTCTAACAAAACTTAAGTAGTTAGCATGAATTAATTGGATGTGTTTGATGGTGTTCCAGGAAATGGCAGACAAAGGGAAAGCTATCGACACATCCAGTGAGGATAGGCATGAGGAAAGCTTTAGGGAGGAAGTTCACAATGTCCCATTGGCCGGAAATTCTCAAGAAGGAAGTACTGGGACTCCTGATTTTGCTACTTTTATGCAGTCATTTCAGGGAATGGTGCAAACACTAATGAAGAACCAACAAGATGTGGGTGGAGAAAGAATTTCTGGAGCATCGTTGTTAGAGAAATTTAAGAAGATGGGACCTCCAGCCTTCAAAGGAAGCAGCCAACCTGAAATTGTAGAAGGATGGGTTAGAGAAATGGAAAAGATATTTAAGGCAATTAGATGTGAAGAAGAAGACAAAGTCACATTGGCGACTTATATGCTTCAGGATAGAGCAGATGAATGGTGGCAATCTGCCATGAGAAGTGCATTCAAAAATAGAGAAGATAACATTAGTTGGGGAGAATTCCTGAGAGAGTTGTATGAAAAATACACTCCACCACATATCAAGGATAGGAAGGAAGTGGAATTTTTGCAATTGGAACAAAAAGACATGACGGTGGCAGAATATGAAACAAAATTCACTGAACTGGAAAAGTATGCACCTCACATTTGTGATAATGAACTCAGAAGGGTAAAGAAGTTTGTGAGAGGATTGAAACCCAGTGTGAGGAGTAGAGTAGCTCCACTAGATCCCCAGAGCATGGCTGTGGCACTAAAGACTACGTTTATAGTGGAATCCGAGTTTATGGAGTATATGAAAAACAAAGAAACCAATAGGGGTAAGAAGAAAAATGTATATACCAAAGAAACAAAAGGTCAGAAGCAAAAGGTTGATTCAACCAAGCAACAGGGAGAACAGAAAAAGAGTTGGCCCGTGTGTGTTCAATGTGGAGGAAGACACCCCGGTGATGAATGCTGGAAAGTAGCAGGGAAATGTTATGGATGTGGTCAGATTGTCCACACAAAGCAGACCAGTCAAAAGTGCAAAAACCACAACCTTACTTCCAGCAACCCCCAAGACAACCACCCAAAGGACCAGCTAGAGTCTTCGCTCTGACAAAGGAGGAAGCCCAGGACACCCCTACAGTAGCTAAAGGTATTCTCCTAACCGAAAATATGTATGCTAGAGTGTTATTTGACCTTGGAGCTACACACTCTTTTATTTCTCGGGTGTTTGTTAATTCTATGTCTCGGAAACCAGAGAAATTAGTAGGAAGCATGATACTTGACTGTCCTACTGGTCAAATAGCTACACTTACCTCTGTTATTCCAGAAATAACTCTGAAAATAGGAGAATGTGAACTTACTGCATATGTATATGTACTGGATAACATGCAAGATTTTGACATTATACTGGGAATGGATTGGTTAGCAGAAAATCATGTCGTATTAGATTGCCATAAGAAAGTTTTAACATTTAAAAGGTCGGGATTAGCAGATTTCTGCTATATATGTCCAAGGAATAATGGAAACAAGAAGACTATATCAGCACTTAAAGCCATGAAATGGCTAGGAAATGGTTGTCAAGGTTATTTGGCAAGTGTGATGGTTATACCAAATGAACATAAACAGGTATCAGTTCAAGATATCGATGTTGTAAAAGAATTTCCAGAAGTTTTTCCTGATGATTTATCTGGATTACCTCCAATTAGAGAAATTGACTTTACCATTGAACTTTTACCTCGAACTTTACCTATATCCATAGCTCCTTACAGAATGGCACCAGCCGAATTGACAAAATTAAAGAGACAGTTGCAAGATTTGTTAGATAAAGGTTTTATTAGGCCAAGTGTATCACCATGGGGAGCTCCGGTATTATTTGTTAGAAAGAAAGATGGATCCCTTAGATTATGCATTGATTATAGAAAGTTGAATCAAGTCACAATTAAGAACAAATATCCATTACCTAGAATTGATGACTTGTTTGATCAACTCCGGTCTGCTATAGTATTCTCTAAGATCGATTTAAGGTCGATGTACCATCAATTGAGAGTTAAAGAAGATGATATTTCTAAGACTGCATTTAGAACCAGATATGGACATTATGAGTTTTTAGTACTCCCCTTTGGATTGACTAATGCACCTGCGGTATTTATGGATTTGATGAATAGAGTATTTCAGCCTTATTTGGATAATTTTGTGGTAGTATTTATAGATGATGTGTTGATATACTCTTCTAATGAAGAAGAACACAATGAGCATTTGAAAATTGTACTACAAACATTAAGGAATCATCAATTGTATGCTAAATTAAGTAAATGTGAGTTTTGGTTCAAGGAAGTGAAATTTTTGGGTCATGTGATTTCTGGAAAAGGAGTGGCAGTAGACCCGAGTAAAATTGAAGCAATTCTAAATTGGGAAATACCCAAGAATCCATCAGAAATTCGAAGTTTCTTGGGATTAGCTGGCTACTATAGAAGATTTATTGAAGGCTTTTCTTCTATAGCTATGCCTTTGACTCAGTTAACCAGAAAAGAAATACCTTTTGTGTGGAATGAGAAATGTGAGGCCAGTTTTCAAGAATTAAAAGGGAAGCATACCACAGCTCTGATTCTTACCTTACCTCAAGGATCGGGAGGATTTATAGTGTATACAGATGCATCTCAAAAAGGAATTGGATGTGTTCTCATGCAACATGGGAAAGTGGTAGCTTATGCCTCTAAACAATTAAAAGATCATGAAAGGAATTATCCGGTTCATGATTTAGAATTAGCAGCAATCATACATGCTTTGAAGATATGGCGCCACTATTTATATGGGGAACAATTTGAAGTTTATACTGATCATAAGAGTTTAAAGTACATATTTTCTCAGAAGGAACTGAATTTAAGACAAAAAAGATGGTTAGAATTTTTAAAGGATTATGATTTTACGGTGAATTACCATCCGGGTAAACCTAATGTGGTTGCCGATGCTTTGAGCAGAAAGAAATCAAGAGCATTACAATTGCACCAACAATGGAAAGAAATGACATATTTGATCGAATACTCACCAAGGTGTGATGCAGAAAATCTGATATTAATTATCAGTAAGGTCAGCACTAATAGATAAAATTAGTGAAGCACAGAACCAAGATCAGAAACTAAAAGAGATGGTAAATAAACCAGGATACATCAGAGATGGTCAAGGGATAATTAGATTTCAAAACAGAGTATGCATACCAGAGAGTGAAGAAATTAAAAGTTAGTTATTGAAGGAAGGACACAAATCTCAGTATTCAATTCATCCTGGAAGCTCCAAAATGTATCAGGATCTGAAAAAGCAGTTTTGGTGGTATGGAATGAAAAAGGACATAGCAAAATTTGTGAGTAAATGTCTGACATGTCAACAAATAAAAGCTGAGCACCAGAAGCCAGTAGGGCCTATGCAACTCATTGAAATTCCAATATGGAAATGGGAGCAGATAACTATGGACTTCGTGATGGGTTTGCCAAAGACAAAGAAGAAGCATGATGCTATTTGGGTGATTGTGGATAGATTAACTAAATCGGCTCATTTTCTAGCAATTACAAAGACACAATCATTAGAAGATTTGGCTCAATTGTATATAAAGGAAATAGTGAGACTTCATGGAATTCCTTTGTCGATAATTTCAGATAGAGATCCAAGATTCACTGCTAGATTTTGGAAAAGTCTTCAAGCAGCCATGGGTACACAATTAAAATTCAGTTCAGCATATCATCCACAAACCGATGGCCAATCAGAAAGAACTATTAGAACACTCGAAGACATGTTAAGAGTCTGTAGTTTGGATTGGCGTGGTAGCTGAGATGATTACTTATCCTTGATTGAGTTTGCATACAATAATAGTTACCATACAAGTATTGGAATGGCACCATATGAGGCATTATATGGTAGACCCTGTAGATCACCCCTCTGTTGGGCAGAAGTGGGAGAAAAGAGTCTCATTGGGCCAGAATTAATTCAGAACTGCTCAGAGAACATTAAGCTAATCAGGAAAAGATTGCTAATAGCTCAAGACAGACAGAAGAAGTATGCTGATAGAAGAAGAAGGCCACTGGAATTTAACATAGGTGATCATGTATTTCTAAAGATCTCTCCAACCAAAGTTATTATGAGATTTGTTAAGAAAGGAAAACTCAGTCCAAGATATGTAGGACCTTTTGAGATATTACAAAGAATAGGGGAAGTAGCATACCAATTAGCTCTTCCGCCCTCTTGGTCACACATTCATAATGTATTTCACATATCTATGTTGAGGAAATACATAATGGACCCCTCTCATATGATCAGCCATGAAGATGTGGAAATACAGTCAGATTTAACCGTACAAGAGGAACCCGTGAAAATATTGGACAGGAAAGAACGAGTCCTCAGAAACAAAGCAATTTCTATGGTGAAGATCTTATGGAAAAGTGCGTTCATCGAAGAAGAAACGTGGGAATTGGAGCAAGAGATGAAAGAAAATATCCACAGCTATTCGGTAAGTAAATTTTGCCAATTTCAAGGACGAAATTTATTTTAACAGCGGGAGAAATGTAATGCCCTCAAATTTTAAATACCATGATTTACTTAGAAATTCTTGTTTATGCAAACTGATTAGGTTTAAATTGTGATATTTAGGATTAAGGGTATGTTTAAGACACTTTATCATACCCAGGTACTACTTTCGGTCGTACGCACCCCGACAGGGCGACACCGGAAAACTGTAACGAAAATAAAATCTGAGAACACCATAATTCTTAGAAAATTATGGAGATATCAAATATGTAATTATCCGGAATTTTTGACGACCGGATTTTGAGATTAAGTCGACGCAACTATTTTCCGGGCGATTTTTCACCCAGTAGAAAATAAATTCTAAAAATTAAATAAAAATCATGACAATTAGTAAAACCCTCCTATTAGTCTATTTTTGAAATTTCAAGTTAAACGGATATCATTAGGACACCTAAACATGAAGATCTTTGGCCCAGCTGATTTATGGGCTATTTACGGCAGGGATTTTTTGGGTTTTTCTTGGAGCTACGTGTGAGGCTTAGGAGAAGCCAACACACATTAGGATAAGGCTTAGCCAAGGGGTTGGGCTATCATTACGGTTACTTGCGTGTAACCAAAGAGTGTGTTGCATGAGATAGGTGGCCTCACATGGTTTAAGGGGGTTTACACCATGACACGTCCATGGCCAACGTGCCCAGTTTGCAAGGGAACTGGGGAGCTTATATAAACCTCCCAACACCCATCGTATACATCTTTCCAACACTTATGTTCTTCCTAGTCCTACTGTTGTTGAGGTTACAAGCCTGGTGTTGGTAAATTGCTGTTGGGGCTGTATGCGTTGGAGCCACTTTTTGCTGGAGGTGTAGCTGCTAAAGTCCCTGTTTCAGCAGTCTTCTTACTTCCTCATCTTGTTGCTGTGTTGATCTCTATATAAAGAAGAAGAAGAGGAACTTTTGTTCTCTTTCAGATCAAGTAGGTGTCATACCATGAATCCTTCTCAGTTTCCTATGTACATGCTTATGGTTTCCTCATTCGTAGAAACCATGTCTCTTGTTTGTGCCATGATCTGTAGAGTTCTTCTTGTTTTGGTTCACTTTTGATTATAGGTATTCAAGGATTTTGTTTACCTTGAGGAAAAGTAGATTCATATCTTCTCCTCATACTTCTACCCACTGCTCTAGTTAGAAAGATCATAACCTTACATGAGTTGCCTTCAAGCTCATTAACCAGTCTTGGTTAAGTCTGTGTACGAGATTGCACTTTGAGAATCTTTCGTTTGATTTTCCCTATTACCTCTGGAATCATATAATTATCAAGGAGCTTCTTCACTCCCCTTTACAATTTAAGTAGATTTCAAACCTCTTGTCCCACCCATGATCCAAGTTTGTGTTATAGAGTTTTGCTAGAAATTTCGATATCCTAGAATATTATGATTTCTTTCCTTTCGGATGTTTGTACCTCAAGCCTTGATTTGGAACATTAAATATCTTGTGTCTTAGTGTTCATTTTTAAAGAATCTCCCAATAATCCATTGCTATCAAGACCACACTTCCAACAATATACTATGTCTAGTTTCTAGCTAGACAAGCTTGAATTGCAAACCTCTTGTTTCATCTCGCTAGTTCGGTTTACAAACCACTGTGAGAACTATAATTAGACTCTTCTATTGGATATACATCATGTCTTGATTCATAGGTTCTATGGTTAGCATGTTTAGAGTGCATTTCATAGTCCCTTATGAGTGAAGAACAGGCGGCTGTCGACAGGCAGCTCATAGTTGTCGACAGACCAGCCTGCCAGAACTCTGGTTAACTGGGACTGTGTGCATCTGTCGACAGCCATCTTGTTGCTGTCGACAGATACATGCAGTCCAGTAAGCTAATGTTCTGTCTGCAGCCATCTGTCGACAGGCCCTTCTTGGCTGTCGACAAGTACAACCCTGAATTGGATTTCTGCACTCTTTCATATCTGAATCCATGTTAGAACTTCATCCTAAAAGCCATGTAAGTTACCCTCTCATTTACCTTGGTATTTATTATCATACCACCTCAAAGTTTACCCACATTATGTACCTTAACCTCCCTTGAGTCATTCTTAAAGTTGGCAATTACGAATAGTACTCCGATTGAGTCTATTCTTCGGTATTCGGTAATTGAGGTTATAAAACTTGACCACTTGAGAGTTCATATGTTTGAACACCTCATGAGATGTGAATAATTTGTGATGACCATTATGGATCTTCATTTTCTTTTGGATTCTTATATGATTCAAATCTTCTGAAGTTATTGACTTGAGTCATAACCCTGTCTCAGCTAATTGTCTTTCTCATACTCTTGAACTCTGAGCTACTTTGTCACTAAGATATGTGTACTAATTCTCAACCAAAACTACCTTTGGATTTCCATTTCCTTTATGCTCATGAAAAGAAATTTATGATTTGAAGACAGTGCTCTCTTCAAAGAAGGATCACTTGTGGTAGGAGCTCGACTTGTAGGTAAATCCAAGTCAATGGACTGACGATGGTGGGTAATAAATGAACAAGATCTAAGGTGCTGGAATCGCCTAGGCACTGAGGATGGTATATTACGTCTATATAGTAACCTCTTGAGAGCAGTGATGCATGTCAAGTTTGTTCCGAAATCAAGTTATGATATGAATTTTGAAAGACAAATATGACTTTGTTCTTATATTCGTTTGAGCCCGTCATGAAATTAATTTGGGCTATATGTTTATGTTAAGTATGAAGATTCATGAGCAATTATGTTTGTTCCATATATGCACTTTCTGAATACTCTTGAAGCTCTAAAATTTGAAACTCCTATCTTTATGTTTACTGTCACCTGCTGAGTCCTTCCGACTCACGCCTTTGTTTCCTCCAACCCTTTCAGATTGAAGGTGTGTATAATCTCAGCTACATGTGAATCCTAATTCCGCTACGGACGATGAAGAGATGAAGAAGAATAATGTAGTTTTAGTAGTTTCTTTTAGTTGATAATGTATTAAGTTAGAGAGAGAGAAACTTGTCTTTTGTAAATAATGAGTATTTATACTTTGTTACCTACTGAATTATAATGTGTTCGAAGATACCTTTGTGGAATGGTTTGCCAGTTTTGAGCATTGCACGGATATATCTACCCATAACGAAAGTTTGTCAGTGTAACCCCTCTTCCGATCAAAGGTTACGTATGTGTTTGTGTGAAGTCGGAGGAGGGTGTTACATGAAGTGTTTGGAATTGCTCTCTTTTCGCTTGCTGCACTTGAAGTGGAAAGAATGTATCATTGAATGCCTCAAGAAATTTCGGCCAGGTAATAACCTCCTATGTTCTGCCTTCAAAGGTGGTCTGCATCTTCAGACGCCACCACTGCTGCGCAAAACCTCTCAGCTGATATGTGGCTAGCACAACTTTGTCCGCTGCTGGACACCTCATGGTCGTAAAGACCCTTTCAACCTCATGAATCCAGTGCTCTACTATATCTGGATTCGGCCCTCCTGTATAAGTAGGCGGCTGCAACCTCAAAAACTTTTCAACTTGCATCATTGGCTCTTCTGCTGCCATTACTAGTGGTGGTACAGGTGCCACATAAGGTACCTCCACCCTTGGCGGTGGTGCAATTGGGGTCACGGGTATTCCAGCATCTAGTGGTATTACTGCTAGAGGTACCGGTGCCTGTTGATCCATTCTCATCCGAATATCAGTGAGGCTTTCCCAAATCCTACAGACACACAACTAAAACATAATTACAAGAGAGGGACACATAGTTCTCTTAAGAATTCCCAAGTTCAAAGGCAGATATGTAGGTGTTCATGAATTCTTTAGCAAATGTAGGAAACAAGGATTTAGAAAAGAGTGAGAAAGGAAGAGAATCCTACTTGATCTGTAAAGAGAACAAAAGTTCTTCTTCTTCTTCTTAGTATAGAGATCAACACAGCAACAACAGGGGCAGCAAGATGGGGATAATAGCTTTTAGCAGTTGCACCCACCATAGAATCAATAGAAGCAGTGGTTCCAGTAGCAATCGCCCAGGAGCAGCAGTAGCAGAAGAATGCAAATATAAGAATTGAAGAGTACAAGGGCATGAGCTGGAAAAAGTGCTCACGATGGGTGTTGGGAGGTTTATATAAGCTCCCCAGTTCCCTTGCAAACTGGGCACGTTGGCCATGGACGTGTCATGGTGTAAACCCCCTTAAACCATGTGAGGCCACCTATCTCATGCAATACACTCTTTGGTTACATGCAAGTAACCGTAATGATAGCCCAACCCCTTGGCTAAGCCTTATCCTAATGGGTGTTGGCTTCTCCTAAGCCTCACACGTAGCTCCAATAAAAACCCAAAAAATCCCTACCGTAAATAGCCCATAAATCATCTGGGCCAAAGATCTTCATGTTTAGGTGTCCTAATGATATCCGTTTAACTTGAAATTTCAACCATATACTAATAGGAAGGTTTTACTAATTGTCATGATTTTTATTTAATTTTTAGAATTTATTTGCTACTGGGTGAAAAATCGCCCGAAAAATAGTTGCGTCAACTTAATCTCAAAATCCGGTCGTCAAAAATTCCGGATAATTACATATTTGATATCTCCACAATTTTCTAAGAATTATGGTGTTCTCAGATTTTATTTTCGTTATAATTTTCCGGTGTCGCCCTGTCGGGGTGCGTACGACCGAAAGTGATATCAAGGTACGATAAAGTGTCTCAAACATACCCTTAATCCTAAATATCTCAATTTAAACCTAATCGATTTGCATAAATAAGAATTTATAAGTAAAACATGGTATTTAAATTTTGAGGGTATTACATTTCTCCCCCTGTTAAAATAAATTGCGTCCTCGAAATTGGTAAATTTTACTTACCAAATAGCTGTGGATACTTTTCTTTCATCTCTTACTCCAATTCCCACGTTTCTTCTTCGATGAACGCACTTTTCCATAAGATCTTCACCATAGAAATTGCTTTGTTTCTGAGGACTCGTTCTTTCCTGTCCAATATTTTCACGGGTTCCTCTTGTACGGTTAAATCTGACTGTATTTCCACATCTTCATGGCTGATCATATGAGAGGGGTCCATTATGTATTTCCTCAACATAGATATGTGAAATACATTATGAATGTGTGACCAAGAGGGCGGAAGAGCTAATTGGTATGCTACTTCCCCTATTCTTTGTAATATCTCAAAAGGTCCTACATATCTTGAACTGAGTTTTCCTTTCTTACCAAATCTCATGATACCTTTGGTTGGAGAGATCTTTAGAAATACATGATCACCTATGTTAAATTCCAGTGGCCTTCTTCTTCTATCAGCATACTTCTTCTATCTGTCTTGAGCTATTAGTAATCTCTTCCTGATTAATTTAATCTTCTCTGAGCAATTCTGAATTAATTCTAGCCCAATGAGACTCTTTTCTCCCACTTCTGCCCAACAGAGGGGTGATCTACAGGGTCTACCATATAATGCCTCGTATGGTGCCATTCCAATACTTGTATGGTAACTATTATTGTATGCAAACTCAATCAAGGATAAGTAATCATCTCAGCTACCACGCCAATCCAAACTACAGACTCTTAACATGTCTTCGAGTGTTCTAATAGTTCTTTCTGATTGGCCATCGGTTTGTGGATGATATGCTGAACTGAATTTTAATTGTGTACCCATGGCTGCTTGAAGACTTTTCCAAAATCTAGCAGTGAATCTTGGATCTCTATCTGAAATTATCGACAAAAGAATTCCATGAAGTCTCACTATTTCCTTTATATACAATTGAGCCAAATCTTCTAATGATTGTGTCTTTGTAATTGCTAGAAAATGAGCCGATTTAGTTAATCTATCCACAATTACCCAAATAGCATTATGCTTCTTTCTTGTCTTTGGCAAACCCATTACGAAGTCCATAGTTATCTGCTCCCATTTCCATACTGGAATTTCAATGAGTTGCATAGGCCCTGCTGGCTTCTGGTGCTCAGCCTTTATTTGTTGACATGTTAGACATTTACTCACAAATTCTGCTATGTCCTTTTTCATTCCATGCCACCAAAACTGCTTTTTCAGATCCTGATACATTTTAGAGCTTCCAGGATGAATCGAATACTGAGATTTGTGTCCTTCCTTTAATAACTCACTTTTAATTTCTTCATTCTCCGGTATACATATTCTATTTTGAAATCTAATTATCCCTTGACCATCTCTGATGTATCCTGGTTTGGTTACCATTTCTTTTAGTTTCTGATCTTGGTTCTGTGCTTCACCAATTTTATCTACCAATACCGACCTTACTGTCAATTGTGCCAATATCAGATTTTCTGCATCATACCTTGGTGAGTATTCAATCAAATCTGTTATTTCTTTCCACTGTTGGTGCAATTGTAATGTTCTTGATTTCTTTCTGCTCAAAGCATCGGCAACCACATTAGCTTTTCCTGGATGGTAATTCACTGTAAAATCATAATCCTTCAAAATTTCTAGCCATCTCCTTTGTCTCAAATTCAGTTCCTTCTGAGAAAATATGTACTTTAAACTCTTATGATCAGTATAAACTTCAAATTGTTCTCCATACAAATAGTGGCGCCAAATCTTCAAAGCATGTATGATCGCTGCCAATTCTAAGTCATGAGCCGGATAACTCCTTTCATGATCTTTTAATTCTTTAGAGGCATAAGCTACCACTTTCCCATGTTGCATAAGAACACATCTAATTCCTCTTTGAGATGCATCTGTGTACACTATAAATCCTCCTGATCCTTGAGGTAAGGTAAGAATCGGAGCTGTGGTAAGCTTCTCTTTTAAATCCTGAAAACTGGCCTCACATTTCTCATTCCACACAAAAGGTCTCTCTTTTCTGGTTAACTGAGTCAAAGGCATAGCTATAGAAGAAAAGCCTTCAATAAATCTCCTATAGTAACCAGCTAATCCCAAGAAACTTCGAATTTCTGATGGATTCTTGGGTCTTTCCCAATTTAGAACTGCTTCAATTTTACTTGGGTCTACTGCTACCCCTTTTCCAGAAATTACATGACCCAAAAATTTCACTTCTTTGAGCCAAAAATCACATTTACTTAACTTAGCATACAATTGATGATTCCTTAATGTTTGTAGCATAATTCTCAAATGTTCCTTATGTTCTTCTTCATTAGAAGAGTATATCAACACATCATCTATAAATACCACCACAAAATTATCCAAATAAGGTTGAAATACTCTATTCATCAAATCCATAAATACCGCAGGTGCATTAGTCAATCCAAAGGGGAGTACTAAAAACTCATAATGTCCATATCTGGTTCTAAATGCAGTCTTAGAAATATCATCTTCTTTAACTCTCAATTGATGGTAACCCGACCTTAAATCGATCTTAGAGAATACTGTAGCAGACCGGAGTTGATCAAACAAGTCATCAATTCTAGGTAATGGATATTTGTTCTTAATTGTGACTTGATTCAACTTTCTATAATCAATGCATAATCTAAGGGATCCATCTTTCTTTCTAACAAATAATACCGGAGCTCCCCACGGTGATACACTTGGCCTAATAAAACCTTTATCTAACAAATCTTGCAACTGTCTCTTTAATTCTGTCAATTCGGCTAGTGCCATTCTGTAAGGAGCTATGGATATAGGTAAAGTTCCAGGTAAAAGTTCAATGGTAAAGTCAATTTCTCTAATTGGAGGTAATCCAGATAAATCATCAGGAAAAACTTCTGGAAATTCTTTTACAACATCGATATCTTGAACTGATACCTGTTTATGTTCATTTGGTATAACCATCACACTTGCCAAATAACCTTGACAACCATTTCCTAGCCATTTCATGGCTTTAAGTGTTGATATAGTCTTCTTGTTTCCATTATTCCTTGGACATATATAGCTGAAATCTGCTAATCCCGGCCTTTTAAATATTAAAACTTTCTTATCGCAATCTAATACGGCATGATTTTCTGCTAACCAATCCATTCCCAGTATAATGTCAAAATCTTGCATGTTATCCAGTACATATACATATGCAGTAAGTTCACATTCTCCTATTTTCAGAGTTATTTCTGGAATAACAGAGGTAAGTGTAGCTATTTGACCAGTAGGACAGTCAAGTATCATGCTTCCTACTAATTTCTCTGGTTTTTGAGACATAGAATTAACAAATACCAGAGAAATAAAAGAGTGTGTAGCTCCAGGGTCAAATAACACTCTAGCATACATATTTTCGGTTAGGAGAATACCTTCAGCTACTGTAGGGGTGTCCTGGGCTTCCTCCTTTGTCAGAGCGAAAACTCTAGCTGGTCCTTTGGGTGATTGTCTTGGGGCTTACTGGAAGTAAGGTTGTGGTTTTTGCACTTTTGACTGGTCTGCTTTGTGTGGACAGTCCTTAATCATATGCCCTTTCTGACCACATCCATAACATTTCCCTACTACTTTCCAGCATTCATCACCGGGGTGTCTTCCTCCACATTGAACACACACGGGCCAACTCTTTTTCTATTCTCCCTATTGCTTGGTTGAATCAACTTTTCACTTCTGACCTTTTGTTTCCTTGGTATATACATTTTTCTTCTTACCCCCATTGGTTTCTTTGTTTTTCATATACTCCATAAACTCGGATTCCACTATAAACGCAGTCTTTAGTGCCACAGCCATGCTCTGGGGATCTAGTGGAGCTACTCTACTCCTCACACTGGGTTTCAATCCTCTCACAAACTTCTTTACCCTTCTGAGTTCATTATCACAAATGTGAGGTGCATACTTTTCCAGTTCAGTGAATTTTGTTTCATATTCTGCCACCGTCATGTCTTTTTGTTCCAATTGCAAAAATTCCACTTCCTTCCTATCCTTGATATGTGGTGGAGTGTATTTTTCATACAACTCTCTCAGGAATTCTCCCCAACTAATGTTATCTTCTCTATTTTTGAATGCACTTCTCATGGCAGATTGCCACCATTCATCTGCTCTATCCTGAAGCATATAAGTCGCCAATGTGACTTTGTCTTCTTCTTCACATCTAATTGCCTTAAATATCTTTTCCATTTCTCTAACCCATCCTTCTACAATTTCAGGTTGGCTGCTTCCTTTGAAGGCTGGAGGTCCCATCTTCTTAAATTTCTCTAACAACGATGCTCCAGAAATTCTTTCTCCACCCACATCTTGTTGGTTCTTCATTAGTGTTTGCACCATTCCCTGAAATGACTGCATAAAAGTAGCAAAATCAGGAGTCCCAGTACTTCCTTCTTGAGAATTTCCGGCCAATGGGACATTGTGAACTTCCTCCCTAAAGCTTTCCTCATGCCTATCCTCACTGGATGTGTCGATAGCTTTCCCTTTGTCTGCCATTTCCTGGAACACCATCAAACACATCCAATTAATTCATGCTAACTACTTAAGTTTTGTTAGAACCAAAATGATCTTTAAAAATTTTAGAATACACACAAATGTTTTATTTATTTCCTTTGTGAAAATGGTCACAGAGATATCTATCACCCATAACCCTGCTCTGATACCACCTCTATAACACCCTCCTCCGACATCACACAAATACATACGTAACCTTTGATCGGAAGAGGGGTTACGCTGACAAACTTTCGTTATGGGTAGATATATCCATGCAATGCACAAAACTGGCAAACCATTCCACAAAGGTATCTTCGAACACATTATAATTCAGTAGGTAACAAAGTATAACTACTCAATATTTACAAAAGACAAGTTTCTCTCTCTCTAACTTAATACATTATCAACTAAAAGAAACTACTAAAACTACATTATTCTTCTTCGACTCTTCATCGTCCGCAGCGGAATTAGGATTCACATATAGCTGAGATTATACACACCTTCAATCTGAAAGGGTTGGAGGAAACAAAGGCGTGAGTCGGAAGGACTCAGCAGGTGACAGTAAACATAAAGATAGGAGTTTCAAATTTTAGAGCTTCAAGAGTATTCAGAAAGTACATATATGGAACAAACATAATTGCTCATGAATCTTCATACTTAACATAAACATATAGCCCAAATTAATTTCATGACGGGCTCAAACGAATATCAAAACAAAGTCATATTTGTCTTTCAAAATTCATATCATAACTTGATTTCGGAACAAACTTGACAGGCAGCACTGCACTCAAGAGGTTACTATATAGACGTAATATACCATCCTCAGTGCCTAGGCGATTTCAGCACCTTAGATCTTGTTCATTGCGCAAGAACGGGGTTTATTACCCACCATCGTCAGTCCATTGACTTGGATTTACCTACAAACTGTCGCCCTCAGCTGATCACAAGTGGCTGGTGCTACCACAAGTGATCCTAAACCCTCTTTGAAAAGAGCACTGTCTTCAAATCATAAATTTCTTTTCATGAGCATAAAGGAAATGGGAAATCCAAAGGTAGTTTTGGTTGAGAATTAGTACACATATCTTAGTGACAATGTAGCTCAGAGTTCAAGAGTATGAGAAAGACAATTGGCTGAGACAGGGTTATTACTCAAGCCAATAACTTCATAAGATTTGAATCATATAAGAATCCAAAAGAAAATGAAGATCCATAATGGTCATCATCACACAATCATCCTTGTAGTGAATCAAGGTACACAAGGATTTACTCAAAGTTCACACACAATAATTATGGAACTCTGTTCCTTTACTAATTTCAGAATTTGAGAATCTCACAAGAACAATCTTGTTTGGAACTTTGAAGGAATGGTTCATGGTGGAAGAAAAGTAACATGACTGATTCTTGTAGGTGTTTAGGTGGTAAAAACCACAAAATTTAAGTGGTCCATTGGTTGGAATAATTGGGTAAGATTTACAACAAGAAACGAAGCAAAACAAGTGCTGGAAACATGATATTGTCAGCACCTGTCGACAGGCAAGAGCTTGCTGTCGACAGGGGCTGGTTTCCAGAACTGGAATTTCAGTTCTGTGTGTCCCTGTCGACAGCAAGCTATGGGCCTGTCGACAGCAACACACAGTGATGGTTTTCTGGTTTCTGGAAATAGGTTCCTGTCGACAGCAAGAGGTTCGTCTGTCGACAGATCCTGTTCAAACTTTCAGAAAGTCATTAAAATCTACTCTAATTGGTTCTCCAAATTTACTCTATCACTCCTAACATGATTAGGACCTTAAACAAGTATGATTTCAGATTTACAACTCAAAGTAACATGACAACAAGATGAAGGAAAGATCATGGAATATAAATCCCACGAATGATTGACAAGGAGTTGAACTCAAGGGAAATTAAATGAGAGCACTTTTCTCAAATTCTTTTCTCTTTTCCCATTGAACATAGGTCAAATACACGCACTTAGAGTCTTCTATCAATGAATCCATTTCACTAATGAGAAAGAACCGTTATGGTTCAGTCCACTCTATATAGTGAAATCAACATGATTTTTAGGTTCAGACAACTTGAACAGAGGGAGTAATATATAACTACCTATAACTTGAAGATTAACTAAAACATGATGGAATGTTCAGTTCCTATCATGAACATATATTCTACACTTTGATAATATCGTGACAAGTAACATGACTTCTCAGTTTTGACAATAATCTGAGTTCTCAGATTTAAAGAATAGCATGATAAGATTCCACATGTCATTTACCAATGATTCAAGGAAAAGGTGGTAAGAGAACTAGAAAGATTAAGAAGGGAATCCTACAGACACACAACTAAAACATAATTACAGGAGAGGGACACATAGTTCTCTTAAGAATTCCCAAGTTCAAAGGCAAATATGTAGGTGTTCATGAATTCTTTAGCAAATGTAGGAAACAAGGATTTAGAAAAGAGTGAGAAAGGAAGAGAATCCTACTTGATCTGTAAAGAGAACAAAAGTTCTTCTTCTTCTTCTTAGTATAGAGATCAACACAGCAACAACAGGGGCAGCAAGATGGGGATGATAGCTTTTAGCAGTTGCACCCACCGTAGAATCAATAGAAGTAGTGGTTCCAGTAGCAATCGCCCAGGAGCAGCAATAGTAGAAGAATGCAAATACAAGAATTGAAGAGTACAAGGGCATGAGCTGGAAAAAGTGCTCACGATGGGTGTTGGGAGGTTTATATAAGCTCCCCAGTTCCCTTGCAAACTGGGCACGTTGGCCATGGACGTGTCATGGTGTAAACCCCCTTAAACCATGTGAGGCCACCTATCTCATGCAATACACTCTTTGGTTACACACAAGTAACCGTAATGATAGCCCAACCCCTTGGCTAAGCCTTATCCTAATGTGTGTTGGCTTCTCCTAAGCCTCACACGTAGCTCCAAGAAAAACCCAAAAAATCACTGCCGTAAATAGCCCATAAATCAGCTGGGCCAAAGATCTTCATGTTTAGGTATCCTAATGATATCCGTTTAACTTGAAATTTCAACCATAGACTAATAGTAAGGTTTTACTAATTGTCATGATTTTTATTTAATTTTTAGAATTTATTTGCTACTGGGTGAAAAATCGCCCGGAAAATAGTTGCGTCGACTTAATCTCAAAATCCGGTCGTCAAAATTTCCGGATAATTACATATTTGATATCTCCACAATTTTATAAGAATTATGGTGTTCTCAGATTTTATTTTCGTTACAGTTTTCCGGTGTCGCCCTGTCGGGGTGCGTACGACCGAAAGTGATATCAGGGTATGATAAAGTGTCTCAAACATACCCTTAATCCTAAATATCTCAATTTAAACCTAATCGGTTTGCATAAATAAGAATTTATAAGTAAAACATGGTATTTAAAATTTGAGGGTATTACATTTCTCCCCCTGTTAAAATAAATTTCGTCCTCGAAATTGGTAAAATTTACTTACCAAATAGCTGTGGATACTTTTCTTTCATCTCTTGCTCTAATTCCCACGTTTCTTCTTCGATGAACGCGTTTTTCCATAAGATCTTCACCATAGAAACTGCTTTGTTTCTGAGGACTCGTTCTTTCCTGTCCAATATTTTCACGGGTTCCTCTTGTACGGTTAAATCTGACTGTATTTCCACATCTTCATGGCTGATCACATGAGAGGGGTCCATTATGTATTTCCTCAACATAGATATGTGAAATACATTATGAATGTGTGACCAAGAGGGCGGAAGAGCTAATTGGTATGCTACTTCCCCTATTCTTTGTAATATCTCAAAAGGTCCTACATATCTTGGATTGAGTTTTCCTTTCTTACCAAATCTCAAGATACCTTTGGTTGGATAGATCTTTAGAAATACATGATCACCTATGTTAAATTCCAGTGGCCTTCTTCTTCTATCAGCATATTTCTTCTGTCTGTCTTGAGCTATTAGTAATCTCTTCCTGATTAATTTAATCTTCTCTGAGCAATTCTGAATTAATTCTGGCCCAATGAGACTCTTCTCTCCCACTTCTGCCCAACAGAGGGGTGATCTACAGGGTCTACCATATAATGCCTCGTATGGTGCCATTACAATACTTGTATGGTAACTATTATTGTATGCAAACTCAATCAAGGGTAAGTAATCATCCCAGCTACCACGCCAATCCAAACTACAGACTCTTAACATGTCTTCGAGTGTTCTAATAGTTCTTTCTGATTGGCCATCGGTTTGTGGATGATATGCTGAAATGAATTTTAATTGTGTACCCATGGCTGCTTGAAGACTTTTCCAAAATCTAGCAGTGAATCTTGGATCTCTATCTGAAATTATGGACAAAGGAATTCCATGAAGTCTCACTATTTCCTTTATATACAATTGAGCCAAATCTTCTAATGATTGTGTCTTTGTAATTGCTAGAAAATGAGCCGATTTAGTTAATCTATCCACAATTACCCAAATAGCATTATGCTTCTTTCTTGTCTTTGGCAAACCCATTACGAAGTCCATAGTTATCTGCTCCCATTTCCATACTGGAATTTCAATGAGTTGCATAGGCCCTGCTGGCTTCTGGTGCTCAGCCTTTATTTGTTGACATGTTAGACATTTACTCACAAATTCTGCTATGTCCTTTTTCATTCCATGCCACCAAAACTGCTTTTTCAGATCCTGATACATTTTAAAGCTTCCAGGATGAATCGAATACTGAGATTTGTGTCCTTCCTTTAATAACTCACTTTTAATTTCTTCATTCTCCGGTATGCATATTCTGTTTTGAAATCTAATTATCCCTTGACCATCTCTGATGTATCCTGGTTTGGTTACCATTTCTTTTAGTTTCTGATCTTGGTTCTGTGCTTCACCAATTTTATCTACCAATACCGACCTTACTGTCAATTGTGCCAATATCAGATTTTCTGCATCATACCTTAGTGAGTATTCAATCAAATCTGTTATTTCTTTCCACTGTTGGTGCAATTGTAATGTTCTTGATTTCTTTCTGCTCAAAGCATCGGCAACCACATTAGCTTTATCTGGATGGTAATTCACTGTAAAATTATAATCCTTCAAAAATTCTAGTCATCTCCTTTGTCTCAAATTCACTGGAACTACTTCTATTGACTAATAGGAAGGTTTTACTATTAGTCATGATTTTACTATTAACTTGAAATTTCAACCATAGACTAATAGGAAGGTTTTACTAATTGTCATGATTTTTATTTAATTTTTAGAATTTATTTGCTACTGGGTGAAAAATCGTCCGAAAAATAGTTGCGTCGACTTAATCTCAAAATCCGGTTGTCAAAAATTCTGGATAATTACATATTTGATATCTCCACAATTTTCTAAGAATTATGGTGTTCTCAAATTTTATTTTCGTTACAATTTTCCGGTGTCGCCATGTCGGGGTGCGTACGACCGAAAGTGATATCAGGGTATGATAAAGTGTCTCAAACATACCCTTAATCCTAAATATCTCAATTTAAACCTAATCGGTTTGCATAAACAAGAATTTATAAGTAAAACAAGGTATTTAAAATTTGAGGGTATTACAGTTAAAGCCGGTTCGTCCTCAAGTCAAGCTTCATCTTCGTCATCTGATCATCATCAACGTGAAGCTTGAAGCTCTTCTAGACGACCACATCGAGGAGTTCATCTTTGGATTTGTTCTTCAACTCTAAACTTCTTTCTTTCTACTTTTCATTACTCTGTGTGTGTGGTAGTGGTTTGAGCGTTCCTTGTGCTTGATCTACGTGTGTGTGGCTGTTCTGAGTACGTGTTTGCCTCAGACACCATACTTGTGTGTTGTTGGGTTGAACTCGCTTCATAAGCAGTTTTCCGTGTGTGTGAGTGTGGACGGTGGACGTAGGATACACGAGTTGTGTACTCCGAACCACCTTAAATCATCGTGTCCTGTGGTTTGCACACTCTTACGTTAGATGTGTGGTAGGCACGATTATTTGTTCACACGCTTGTTAGACTGCTAATTTCCCAATCATATTCTGCACGCACGTCAAAGCTCGAATTTGATTCACATCTGTTTAAGTTTTCATCAAGTCAGTGTTAACATCGAAAAGGAGGTTAAATTGGTTTTAATAGGTAGTAATCTATTCAACCCCCCTTCTAGATTACTGCTTTAGGTGATTCCACACACCTTTCAGAGAGGTCCGTTCGGACTCGTCAGTCAGGGGAAACAGGTTCAGGTAGTTTTCGACTACCGCAGCAGTCTTCGGGGATCAGTAAAGGAAAAGCACCGGCGGGGTCATGTTCCTCAGGTTTCAGTAAGTGGGGTTTGAAATTGAAGAAAATATTTAGAGGATGAGGAGGAGTTCTCCAGCAGATGTTTCAGCAGGGGCGAGGCTACAGGCCAGAGGTGGAAGAATCATAGCAGAGTACAACAAGGTAGCCAATAATTCCACCGGGCTATAGATGTTATAACTGTAACCAGTCGGGACATTTGATCCGCAATTGTCCCTATCTAAGGGAGTATGAATATGGAAGAGGTGTGCAGCAACAGCAGCCCCAGCAGCACGAGGTAGAGGAGCACCACACCAGTGTGGCAGAGGCCGGGTTATGGCTATCACCTGGGCACAGGCAGAGGCTTCAAATATGATAGAAGGTATATTGCCTATTTATGAATTTTCAGCAAGAGTTTTAATTGATCCAGGTGCTTCTCATTCTTTTATTTCTGAGGAAATTTTGGATAATATGGTGCACCTATTAGAAGAAAAGTTATGTGAATTAGTTGTAGATGTTCCTTCAAGTGAGTTTATGCTCACTTCTTGCTATATCGATGAGGTTCCTATTGAGATTCAAGAAAACCAGTTGCCTGCTAGATTATATGCTTTGCAGTTAAGAGATTATGATATCATTTTGGGTATGGATTGGCTGGAAGCCTATAGAGTAATGGTTGATTGCAGAAAGAAGAGGGTCAGGTTTTGTCACCCTAATGGAGCAGTATTTGAATTTCAAGGTATGTCGTTCTACATTTCCAAGTTTATAATTTCAACACTTAGAACTAGAAAGTTATTGAATGCGGGCTGTGTAGCATACTTAGCTTCAGTAAGTTTGGTTGAATCTGGTAAGTCAATAGAAGTAGTTCCAGTGGTCATGTTAATTCACTGTAAAATCGTAACACTTGAGGATTACTTTGCAGACTTTGCGAGACAATTAGTTGTATGCTAAGTTTAGCAAGTGTGAGTTTTGGTTGAACGAAATTTAGTTTCTAGGTCATGTTATTTCAGCAGAGGGAGTTGCAGTTGATCCAGCCAAAGTTGAGGCAGTTATGAAATGGGAAGCGCCGAAGACAATTACAGAGATCAGAAGTTTCCTGGGTCTAGCAGGTTACTATAGGCATTTTATACAGGATTTTTCTAAAATAGCAGCACCAATGACCAGATTAACCAAGAAAGATGTACCTTTTGTATGGTCAAGTGATTGCCAGAAAAGTTTTATGGAATTGAAGAAAAGGCTTACAGCAGTGTCAGTATTGGCATTACCCATAGGCAGTGGGGGCTTTGTGGTATATACAGATGCGTCTAGAAGAGGGCTTGGAGCAGTATTAATGCAACATGGCAAGATTATAGCTTATGCATCCAGGCAGTTGAAGCCAGTAGATGAGAACTACCCAACGCATGATCTGGAGTTAGCAGTAGTTGTTTTTGCTTTGAAGATATGAAGGCATTACCTTTATGGTGAAAGATTTGAAATTTTTACATATCATAAAAGTTTGAAATATATTTTCTCTCAAAAAAATTTGAATCTCCGTCAGCGCAGGTGGGTAGAATATTTGAAAGATTATGACTTCAGTTTAGCTTACCATCCAAGTAAAGCGAATGTTGTAGCAGATGTATTAAGCAGAAAAGCATATGTGAGTCACATGATGATTAAGGAATGGAAATTGTATGAAGCAATAACAGAAAATTCATTATATGTTCCAAGTAGTCAGTGGCGTGCAGTGTTAGCTAGTAGTGCTATTGAGCCATCCTTGTATTGGCAAATCGTTGAAGCTCAGAAAATAGATGTAAATTTAGCAGAAATTGTTAAAATGGAAGGTGTCATAATTGATGATAACTGCATAGTCAGGCTCAGAGGCAGGTTATATGTACCGGCAGAAGTGGAAGTAAAGCAAAGGGTTTTAGAAGAGGCACATAAATCCAGGTATACCATTCACCCAGGTAGTACTAAAATATATCAAGATTTGAAAAAGTATTTTTGGTAGCCACATATGAAAAGAGAAATAGCAGAATTTATTGCAAGGTGTTCAGTTTTTCAACAGATAAAAACAGAGCATCAGAAGCCAGGAGGGCTACTTCAGCCATTACCAATCTCGTAGTGGAAGTGGGATGATATTGCTATGGATTTTGTGACAGGACTACCAAGGACAGCTACAAGGCACAATGGTATATGGGTGTTTGTTGATAGATTGACCAAGGTATGCAGAATGCTAGTAGTGAGTATGTCTTGGAGTGTAGACAGATTAGCAAGAATTTATGTTGACAGAATTGTACCATTACATGGTATTTCGAAGACAATTGTTTCTGACAGGGATCCAAGATTTACTTCTAGTTTTGGAGGAGTTTACAGAGAGTTGTTGGTACTGAACTGAGGTACAGTTCAGCTTATCACCCACAAACTGATGGTCAAACAGAAAGAACTATTCAGACAATTGAAGACATGTTACGAGCTTGTTGTTTAGTGTGGGGATGCAGTTGGGAACACCATCTGGGAATGGTAGAATTTGCCTATAATAACAATTATCACACCAGCATTAAGATGGCACCTTATGAAGCCTTGTATGGAAGGCCATGCAGAACACCATTAAACTGGCATGAAGTTGGAGAGAGGCAGGTAATGGGTCCTGAATTAATTCAGTAGACTGCAGAGATGGTCAGGTTTATTAAAGAGAAGTTGTAGACAGCTCAAAGCCGACAAAAGAGTTATGCAAACACCCGACGTAGGCCACTTCAATTTGAAGTTGGAGATTACATTTTTCTGAGAGTTTTTCCTACTAAAAGTGTTTTGAGGTTCAGTAAGAAAGGTAAGTTAAGCCCGAGGTTTGTGGGCTCTTTCCAAGTTTTGGAAAGAATTGGAGAGACAGCATATAGAATTGATTTTCCAGTAGATTTCACATATGCTCATGATGTCTTCCATGTTTCTATGTTGAGAAAATACATTAAAGATCCGTTGCAGGTAGTCAGCTATCAACATGATGATTTGAAGCCCGACATATCTATGCTAGAATAACCAGTGCAGATCACAGGCCGCAGGACACAGAAATTGAGGAATAAAGAAATTGAATTGGTAAAGGTCAGATGGGAGAACAAGCAAGGAGGAGAAGATACATGGGAATTGGCAGAAGAAATATTCAAAGAGTATCCTTACCTGTTTGAGTAAGCTTTTAATTCTTTTTAGATGATAGTACATGTTGTTGTGTTTATTACTTTACGTGTTTAAATTTCTTCTTGGATTTCGATGTCGAAATTTCTTTTTAGATGATAGTAATGTAACGTCGCACTTTTTTCGGATCCTTGTGGATCCTCGCTTAGTGGGTTTGGTGGCCGGTGTGCGGCCCAGAATAGCGTGTATAAAATGTTTATAACAGGTTATGTATAGGTGGTGTGTGTTGGAGGCCTGGAACCAGGCTAAACCAGCTTCTGTTGGCATTTTTAGAAACACAACAAGATCAGGCGACGCGATTCTGAGAATCGCGACCGCCCTGGTCAACGCATTTCTAACGCCGTTTCCCGAGGTGCGCGTCTACATGCGCGCCACGTGGCCATGCAGAGGCGTCGCGTTTAATTGCATCGGTGTTATCCGTCACGATTATAAATCGCGTCGTCGAGCCTCGTCACGATTCTATTTTGAGTTTAATGTCGGCAACCCCAGGCCAAGCAGCGCAGGGAACATTGCTCAGCCGTGGGGGCAGCCTGTGTGAGGTTTTGTGTGGGGATTTTCGGCGATTTGGCGATCCCGACGTGCGGATTGGCAGGTTTCCGGCACGAGGATGTTGCGTGGAGCGCGGGAAACGCCAGGGCAGCGCCGATTTACGCATCTTTTGTGTTCTTCATGTGGTAGGGGGATTCTTCTCCTTTCCGATTTAAATGAACCATGTGTAATGATTTAAATAGGTTTAATGGGTTGCAGATAGATGGCATGTATAGGGATTTATTTTATTGTAAATATGCATGTGAATGGGCCATACTGGGTGATTTGGGCTCCCCTGTAGGGGATTTTTTTAGTAGGGTTCCGTAGTTGAATCACGACGGATCCAGACATCGCGATTCAGTCTGTATCGCGACGGCTTGGCCCGTCGCGATTCAGTCATCAAAGGGCGTCATCTGTGTATGACGCGATTTAGATGACTGCTACCCGAGCCCTTGTGTGTCTACACAATGATATGTTATGCTTTCATGTATGGGGTCCTATGAGTGGTGATTTGCATATTATGGTTATTAAGCTGTGCATTGGCACTTGTGGTAAGTGGCATTTCCGAGTTTACGTGGTTGTACGTGCGAGGCAAGTCGGGTACACGACGCCGCTTGTGGTTACCTCTCGAGTCGAGTACCCCAGGTTCTTTGTGAGCCAGGCACGTAGTGATCGGGGTCTTGTCCCGGTACTTGTGTACCTTTAGGGTCTGTGTCGTCTTCCTGGACACCCTCACTCCGTAGCTTGAGTAGCACGTCCGGCTGAGGGAAAGACAACAATGGGACAGCGGCTTGTGTGTTGTGGGTGTACTTAGTCACTTGTAGCGCGCTCTTGGTTGGGAGACGGACACCGGTAGACGTACTAGTCCCCAGTTAGTCCTTGTTTTCTAGTGCCTCACTTTAGGGTGCTCGGGCCAGAGACCTTAAAGGTGCAAGGCATGGAGCTGTAGCCGTGTGAGCTGCAGTTGTGGTGTGTGTTTGTCTCCACAGCTTGTTGGTTCTGTGTAGTGGAGCGGTAGCTGGACCTTTCGTCCTTGGCTACGAGGCTGAGAGATAGACCTGTGTTGCTTGTCCGGGTCTGTAGCTGGTGTCGCGAACCAGTCTTCGTGACTCGTGTTTGGCGTTACCCTTTTTTAGCTTGTACTTCTGAGCGTGGTTTGCCGTTTAACTTGAGTTGTTGTTAATAGCTTAATTTTATTTAAGCAATGTGATTATTATTCCATGCTCAGTTAGACTTGTTGGCTATAAATAACTGAGTTCTACTCCTGTTTCTCTTGTGTTTTATGGTTTGCGGCTTTTGGGGGAATTTTCCTACTGAGCCAGTGACTCGTGAGGCTCACCCCTTATTGCTTTCAGGTGAGGGAGAGCATGAGGCTTCTCACCCGTCTTCTAGTCTGGAGTCGCGTCGCAGCAGTGTTGGGTCGACGCATCCAACAGTGTAATTTACTTTTCTATTGTGTCCAGGGGTATGCCCCAGGCCTGGGTACTTGAGTTTGACTTTTATTTAAATTTGGCTATGTAAATCCATTATAAATATGTGTGAGATGTTGAATCTTATATATATATATATATATATATATATATATCAGTGCGTTCCTTTGTGTTTTCACGAACTTGTGTGTGATATCCCTGGCGAGGCTTCAGCTTGTTAGCGGGAGGCGGAGTCGGATCAAGCTCGTTATTAGGTTAACAGGTTTGAACGACGTGGTCCGTCACAATTTAGATGAAGTGAGTATCGTATATGACGAAGTAAACTTCAAGTATGACGAAGTGATTGTTTATGTAAGACGAAGTGAGCTTCGTATATGATGAAGTGAGCTTCGTATATGATGAAGTGATCTTCGTATATAAATTTGCACACGACGAAGTGTTCTTCGCATATGACGAAGTGACCTTTGTGTATAAGTTCATTCATGACGAAACATTCTTCACATATGACTATAGACACCCGAATTTGGCCTATAAGTTGAATCATATTCCTTGTTCTCTTAATGAGCCCCAAGTTGGTCACTCACCTTGAGCCTATTTGTTACTCATGTTTTGAGCCCATTAAAATCTAATTCTCAGCTTGTCTCGTCCAATGATCACTGTTAGAGTCTTTGTGCTAGGATTTCAACCCTCAAATCTTAACGTGACGGCCTTGAGGGTCGCGTTCATGCCATTTAACCGATTAAATTCCTTAAATAATTGATTATTTTTCTAAATAGTCGATCAAAATTCCAAAATAATCGATCAACCTTAACGTGAGGGGTCATGGCATCGCGTTATTCCTCAAGTCGCGTCTTCTCTAGCCGTCGCGACAGCCCATGCATATCTATTCACGTGTTTTCATGGTCGCGACCACCTTGGCCGTCGCGACAATCCTTGTCCCACCCCTATGACCCGTCGCGACATGGTCTGCATACGCCGGCCTCCGCAACCACCTCCCATTTATCCTCCATTTGACTTTATCTTCATCCAAACAACCCCCACAACCCCCCAGCTGTGATTTGAGGTTCCATCTCTTCTTGGAACCCTCTTAGGACTCTCCACATGCGGATTTACTTGACTTTTTATTATTTACATGGATCATTATCACTTATGGACGGGATTTTCTCTCTCCTCTCTATATAAGTGATTCTACCCTTTCAGAAGGAGAAGAGGACCTCATTTTGCCACGAAGTGCTGCCAAAATCTCCCCAGAACTCTCCCTTAGCTCGTAGCCTTCCCATTTCCACCCATTTTCTCATTATCTTCTTCATCAAGTCATGCTTCTTTCTTCAAGTATGGAGCTTGGTAGCTGAGGAGGTAGCTTCCACGTGCTTCAAAGGCTGCTACACGACCAGGAGCATCATTCCACAGCCAGGGAGTCATCCCTTTAGGGCCCTTTCTTTTTTCTCCTTCTCATTTCCCTTCATGCATATTGTTATTTTCGTTTAGATAGGAGCACACCTTCCTTTCCTAAATTTTTATACAACCCAAGGGGTTTAAAACACCCCCCCCCCCAGGTTCGTTCCCTCCATGCTTCATCATTTTCATTTCATTTTGAATAGTTACTTCACTTAAATATGGTCTAACAGGGTTTCTTTTCTGTGTTTTGTTGTTTTGGTAGGTACTAAGGCAAGGGTAGACGAGGCGTTCTTGTTCTCTAACTGGCTGTAGAGCAGGAAGAAAGTCCCTCCACTCATCTCCCGCACTGTAGAGAAGGCGTCGGCCACCTGCGTCGCAACAAGAAGAACGTCCCCGGTCGGGGAGTCGCGATAGCCATCATATCGCGACGGGGAGGCCCGTCGCGACATCAGTAAGTGCTCGCTTCTCAGTTCCTTTTCCTAGCACGTTAGCCTTAATTTCATTCATATTTAGAGCAACTTATTAGGGGGCGATCACATTCTCATATCATGCAGTGAACATTTGATCATGTTGTGTGTTTCGAGGGACGCGCAATGTAACGTCGTGTGCTTTTCGGATCCTTATGGATCATGTGTGTATTGGTTGTGGTGGCCGTTGTGAGGCCAGTGTGGTTTGGGTGCGTGGTGTGTACAGGTGTGGTGCAGGTTGGGTCCTGAAATAAAATAGGACCTGCTGCAGTTGAGTAGGAGTTGGCGGCCAGGTGTGGTCGTTGACTTGTAGGAGTCCATATGTGTTGACGTTTACTGTATGAACTTGACGACAAGGGATATGGACGACTAGCCTTGGCGGTCTGATTGGAGACAGCCATGTTGATGCCAACCTGTGCGACCTGCAGAATATAGTCTACCCGAGAGCAGTTCTCTCAGCTCAATCTCTCTCTCCCTTGCCCTGTCTTCATGCCTCTTGCTTCCCCAATGCTTCCAACTGTTGTAAAAGGATAATTGGAGGAACGTGGAACGAGAGACGGTGACGAATTGGCCAAGGAAACGCCGAACCGTGGTGCAATTGTCGTAGGAGCTCGTGGAGGGTTCGCCGTGGACGGGGAGAATTTAGGAGGTTTGAGTCCGTATTGAGGTAGGGAATGATCCCTTTAGTTCTTTTAGTTCCTTTTAATGCATTTGGAACGTGTGAAACTGCATGTTAATTGTGTTTTTGGGTAAGGGTATCCATGCGGGGTACATGGGTGGTTTGAGCAATTTAACATTGAAAATATGTTGTTTTGAGTTGATTAGGATTCATGCATGATAGAGGAAGTATTTCCTTATGTTTTCACGATAGTTTTGGGACTAAGGATGCCTGTAGAATCGGTTTAGGGTTTCTGTAGGAATTGGAGTTAAGGAGCTTGGCGTCAACATCGTTTGACGCCATGTTCTTCAGCTGGGAACTTAACGGCCAGATACCTTGCCGTTTATATCCCATCGACGGCAGTCGATGTTGCCGTCAGCATGCTTTTGGTTTAAATATTGATATATTGAATATTTGTTGTTATCGAGCGGTGCAACGATAATCGTGGTGCACCCAATGCTCGTGGTTTCTGAGATTAGTGTACTGGGTACGCAGTTGGCTGGTTCTTTACGTGTTCACGTGTAGTGGACTACTAGTGCACGCGGTTTACGTGAGTCTTCACGTGGTTTGTGTGTGACGTGCACATGGTTTTGTGTACGTGGCGAGTAGTATGACGCCTACCGTGGTTACCTCTCCAGTTGGGTGCCCCAGGTTCTTTGTGAGCCAGGCTGTTAGCTCAGGGCTTTGTCCCGGTACTTGTGTTGTACCGTCGGGGTATGTGTCGTCTGACCTGGACACTCACTCCTGTGTTTGAGTTGTACGTCCGGCTGAGGGAAAGACGATAGTGGGACAGTGACACTTTTGTTTGTCTTTAGTCACTTGCAGCGCGCTCGTAGTTGGGGGCACGGACACCAGTAGTCGACACTGGTCCCCAGCTAGTCCTTTTCCAGTGCCTCACTCTAGCGAGCCCAGGCCAGGGTCTCTAGAGGTGTTAGGCATGGGCCTGCGACCGTGTGGTCCGCAGGTGGTGGTGTTTAGTTGGTCTCCACAGTTGCTTGACCTTTTCACGTGGAGCGGCAGCTAGATCTTTCGTTCTTGGCTGCGAGACTGAGAGGTAGACCTGTGTTAGCTTGTCCGAGTCAGTCTCTGGTGTCGCGAACCAGTTCACGTGACTCGTGTTTGGCTGTCTCTACTTTAGCTCGTACACCTGTACTGATTTGCCGTTTAATTATTACAGTTGTTTCTCATAGTCGGCAGACGGTGAGTACTTTTACAGCTTTCATATCATGTTTAGCTGTTTTATAAATTGTTGGTACTGTTTACTGCTTTTGTACCTGTGATTTTGGTTTGCTCAGTTTTGGAGGAGTTCCCTACTGAGCCAGTGACTAGCGAGGCTCACCCATACCCCCACAGGTGAGAGTGAGGAGGACGTTTCTCGACCGTCGTCCAGTTCAGAGCCGCGTCGTAGCGGTGCAGGGTCAGTACCTCCAGCTGTGTAGTGGCAGCTCCAGCAGTGTAGTGTAGCTAGTTTGTTACTTGTTTAAGTTGTACCTCGGGGTATGCCCCAGGCTCTTGTAATTTCTTTCAGTTCTTATGGAAATATGGCTATGTAAACTTGTGAAATATATATGTGAAATGGTGTGTTCCTTTGTGTTTACATGGACTGTAGTTTGGTATCCCTTGTGAGGCTTCGGCCCGTTCGCGGGAGGCGGACTCGGATCAAGTACGTTATCATTTTAATGGGCTTGGCCGAGGCGTTCCGTCACAGTTGGTATCAGAGCAAGGTCCGTGTTAATATAAGAGAACTAGAAAGATACATAGCCTTATTTTGGTCTTTGTACACTGCTGGTAGGGACCCTGGTTTCTGATAATTTGTTGTTTTGTTTTTGTTTGATGTTTTGTTTATGTAGAAATTTGAAATGGCTGATAGAAGAGATTGGGGTGGTGGAGGAGATGATCCAGAGGAAAGTACTCAGTGTATGATAGAGAGGATCTGGGAGAGCCTCACTGATATCCAAAGGAGAATGGATCAGCAGGCGCCGGTACCACCGGTTGCAGTGCCACCTGGGGATGGAGAGACTGTACCTATTGATCCAATCCCGCCAGGAGTGGAGGTGCCTTTTGTAGCACCCTTGCCACCACCACCACCAGTGTTATTAGCAGAGGAACCAGTGATGCAGGTGGAGAAATTTCTAAGATTGCAGCCGCCTACTTACTCAGGAGGGCCGAATCCAGATACAGTGGAACATTGGGTCCATGAGATTGAAAGAGTCTTTGCGACCATGAGATGTTCGGCAGCAGATAAAGTTGTGCTAGCTGCCTATCAGTTGAGAGGTTTTGCATTGGAATGGTGGCGATTGAAGATGCAGACTACTTTTGCAGGCAGGACAGAAGATGCTATCACTTGGTCGGAATTTCTTGATGTATTTAATGATACATTCTTTCCGATTCAAGTGCAGCAAGTGAAGAGAGAGCA
The DNA here is from genome assembly GCA_014218235.1 of Colocasia esculenta. Classification (NCBI taxonomy): domain Eukaryota; kingdom Viridiplantae; phylum Streptophyta; class Magnoliopsida; order Alismatales; family Araceae; genus Colocasia; species Colocasia esculenta. The sequence goes on along the minus strand of CM024759.1, from coordinate 112,429,173 downwards.
GTTTCGGACACTCTAGCAAGGTAACTCTTCAGTTTTAGAGTACCAGATGAGGTTTATGGCGCTTAGTCGATATGCACCTTATGTAGTATCAGATAATAATATGATGGTTGAATATTTCATTAGAGGTTTGAGAGTGGAGTTGCAGGATGCAATAGTACCTCTCATGTGTAAAACAGTGGAAGAAGCAGCTCAGAGGGCAGCTACGTTAGAGAGGTCTATTTGGACTCGTCAGGAAGGCGAGTCAGGCTCAGGTAGTTTTCGGCTACCGCAGCAGTCAATGGGTACGAGTAAGGGTAAAGCACCAGCAGGACCTTCTTCATCAGGCTTTGGCAAATGGGGCCAGAAATTGAAGCAAGCATTTAAAGGTAAAGGAAGAGGATGGGGAGGTCGTCAACAATTTCAGCAAGGTCGTGGTAGGCCAGAGGTGGAAGAGTCGCAACAGAGTACTGCCAGGCAGCCTATTACTCCACCAGGATATAGATGTTATAATTGCAATCAGCCGGGACATTTGATCCGCAATTGCCCCTATCCAAGAGAGTATGGATATGGAAGAGGTGTGCAGTAGCAGCAGCAGCCTCAGTAGTTTCAGCAGCCACAGGCAGGTCGTGGCAGAGGAGCACCGCAGCAGCGAGGAAGAGGCCGGGTTATGGATATCACCCGAGCCCAGGCGGAGGCATCGAATATGATAGAAGGTACTTTACCTCTTTATGATTATTCAGCAAGAGTTTTATTTGATTCGGGTGCCTCTCATTCTTTCATTTCCGAAGAATTTCTGGATTGCATGACTTATCCTTTAGAGGAAAAGTCTTGTGAGTTGGTAGTGGAGGTTCCCTCGGGTGAGTTCCTGCTCACTTCGAGTTATATAGATGAAGCTCCTGTTATGATTGAAGGGAACCAGATGCCGGGTCGGTTGTATGCCCTGCAGTTGACAGATTATGATGTTATTTTGGGTATGGATTGGCTTGAGACTTATGGAGCAATGTTAGATTGCAGAAAGAAAAGGATCAGGTTTTGTCTTCCTAATGGTGCAGTATTTGAATATCAAGGTATGCCTTTTTATACCTCTAAGTTTCTAATTTCTGCAATTAGAGCTAGAAAGTTGATAAATGCTGGATGTGTGGCTTATTTAGCCTCGGTAAGTCTGGTAGAAGCTAATCAGTCAGTAGAAGCAATTCCCGTGGTTAGAGAATTTGCTGATGTTTTTCCTGAAGATTTGCCTGGTTTGGCTCCACATAGAGAGGTGGACTTTACCATTGAGTTGCTGCCAGGTACCATGCCGATCTCTAAAGCTCCATATCGAATGGCACCAGCAGAACTTAAAGAATTGAAAAAGCAATTAGAAGAGCTGTTGCAGAAAGGGTTTATTAGACCAAGTCATCCTCTGTGGGGAGCGCCGGTATTATTTGTGAAAAAGAAAGATGGAAGTTTTCATATGTGTATTGATTATAGAAAGTTGAATGATGTGACCATTAAGAATAAGTACCCGTTGCCGAGGATAGATGATCTATTTGATCAGTTGCAATCAGCGAAAGTATTTTCTAAAATTGATTTGAGGTCCGGGTACCATCAGTTGAGAATTAAAGAGGAGGATATTGATAAAACAGCATTCAGAACCAGATATGGTCACTATGAATTTGTGGTTATGCCATTTGGGTTGACCAATGCTCCTGCAAGTTTTATGGATCTGATGAATAGAATTTTTCATCCATATTTAGACCAATTCATTGTGGTCTTTATTGATGATATTCTGATTTATTCAGCATCTGAAGAGGAGCATGCAGCTCATTTGAGATTTACCCTGCAGTTGTTACGGGATAACCAGTTGTTTGCCAAATTCAGTAAGTGTGAATTTTGGTTGAAAGAAATTCAATTTCTAGGTCATGTTATCTCAGCTAAAGGAGTAGCAGTGGACCCAAGTAAAGTGGAAGCAGTGATGAAATGGGAAGTGCCTAAGACAATAACTGAGATTAGAAGTTTTCTGGGATTAGCAGGTTATTATAGGCGCTTCATACAAGATTTTTCTAAGATTGCGGCACCTATGACCGAGTTGACCAGAAAAGGTGTGCCATTCGTGTGGTCCAGTGAATGTCAGAAAAGTTTTATGGAATTGAAGAAAAGGCTTACAACAGCACCCATATTGACATTACCGGCAGGAAGTGGTGGTTTTGTGGTATATGCAGATGCTTCAAGGAGAGGAATTGGCGCAGTGCTTATGCAGCATGGCAAAGTGATAGCTTATGCGTCCAGACAATTGAAGCCGGCAGAAGAGAATTACCCCACTCATGATTTGGAATTGGCAGCAGTTGTGTTTGCCTTGAAAATGTGGAGGCATTATCTGTGTGGCGAGAGATTTGAGATCTTTACAGATCATAAAAGTTTGAAGTATATCTTCTCGCAGAAAGACTTAAATCTTCGTCAGCGCAGATGGATTGAATATTTGAAAGATTATGATTTCAGTTTGGCTTACCATCCGGGTAAGGCCAATGTTGTAGCTGATGTCTTGAGTAGAAAGGCATATATAAATCTGATGATGATCAAAGAATGGAAGCTGTATGAAGAGATAGTGGAGAACTCCTTGTATGTGCCTAGTAGTCAGCGACGGGCAGTACTAGTTGCTAGTGCTATAGAACCGTCCTTCTATTGGCAGATTGTTGAGGCCCAGAGAGCAGATGTAAGTTTAGCTGAAATTGTAAAAATGGAAGGAGTTACCATTGATGATAATTGTGTGGTTAAGCTCAGAGGCAGGTTGTTTGTTCCAGCAGAAAGAGAGGTGAAGCAGCGAGTGTTGGAAGAGGCTCATAAATCCAGGTACACTATCCATCCGGGTAGTACTAAAATGTACCACGATTTGAGAAAGTATTTCTGGTGGCCTCATATGAAAAAGGAAATAGCAAAATTTGTTGCAAGGTGTGCTATCTGTCAACAGATTAAAGTAGAACATCAGAAGCCTGGAGGTTTATTGCAACCGTTGCCCATTCCACAGTGGAAATGGGATGACATTGCTATGGACTTTGTGGCAGGTTTACCAAGATCGAGTTCCGGGCATAATGGAATATGAGTATTTGTTGATAGATTGACCAAGGTGTGCAGATTAGTGGCAGTAAGTATGTCTTGGACAGTGGACAGATTAGCAAAAGTTTATGTTGAAAGAATTGTTCCATTGCATGGTATTCCGAAGACTATTATGTCTAATAGAGATCCAAGATTTACTTCTGGTTTTTGGAGAAGTCTGCAGAAAGTAATTGGCACTGAGCTGAGATATAGCTCCGCTTATCATCCCCAGACAGATGGTCAAACAGAGAGGACTATTCAGACGATTGAAGATATGTTGCGGGCTTGTTGTTTAGTTTGGGGAGGTAGCTGGGAGCATTATTTGGGAATGGTTGAGTTTGCCTACAATAATAGTTATCATACCAGTCTTGGGATGGCACCGTATGAAGTTTTATATGGAAGGCCATGTAGAACCCCATTGAACTGACATGAAGTGGGAGAAAGGCAATTAGTGGGTCCTAAATTGATTCAGCAAACCACAGAAGTGGTGAAGCTTATTAAAGAAAAATTACAGGCAGCTCAAAGCAGGCAAAAGAGTTATGCAGATAATCGGAGGAGACCACTTCAGTTTGAAGTAGGAGATTTTATTTTCCTGAGAGTTTCCCCGAGTAAAGGTATTATGAGATTTGGTAAGACTGGAAAATTGAGCCCAAGGTATGTGGGACCTTTCCAGGTGATTGAGAGAATTGGGGAAACAGTTTATAGGCTTGATTTGCCAGCAGATTTTGCAGATGTCCATGATATATTTCATGTTTCTATGTTAAGAAAATGCATTGAAGATCCAGCTCAAATAATCAGTTACCAAGGTGGTGACCTGAGGCCGGATATGACCATGCCAGAGTATCCGGTGCAAATCACTGATCGAAAGATAAAGAAGTTGAGAAATAAAGAAATTGAGTTGGTTAAAGTGAGATGGAAAAATAGGTTGGGTGGTGAGGATACCTGGGAATTAGCCGAGGAGATGGCTAAAGGGTATCCCTATCTGTTTGAATAAGTTTTTATATTTCTTTTTAGATGATAGTACTTGTAAAGGTGTGTATGTTTAAGTTGTTTAAGTTTGAGTTGTGTTATGAATTTCGAGGTCGAATTTTTCTTTTTAGATGATAGTAATGTAACGTCGCGTGCTTTTCGGATCCTTATGGATCATGTGTGTATTGGTTGTGGTGGCCGTCATGAGGCCAGTGTGGTTTGGGTGCGTGGTGTGTGCAAGTGTGGTGCAGGTTGGGTCCTGAAATAAAATAGGACCTGCTGCAGTTGAGTAGGAGTTGGCGGCCAGGTGTGGTCGTTGACTTGTAGGCATCCATATGTGTTGACGTTTACTGTATGAAGTTGACGACAAGGGATATGGACGTCTAGCCTTGGTGGTCTGATTGGCGACAGCCATGTTGACGCCAACCTGTGCGACTTGCAGAATATAGTCTACCCGAGAGCAGTTCCCTCAGCTCAATCTCTCTCTCCCATGCCCTGTCTTCATGCCTCTTGCTTCCCCAATGCTTCCAACGGTTGTAAAAGGATAATTGGAGGAACGTGGAACGCGAGACGGTGACGAATTGGCCAAGGAAACGCCGAACCGTGGTGCAATTGTTGTAGGAGCTCGCGGAGGGTTCGCCGTGGACGGGGAGAATTTAGGAGGTTTGAGTGCGTATTGAGGTAGGGAATGATCCCTTTAGTTCCTTTAAGACGTGATAATGCATTTGGAACGTGTGAAACTGCATGTTAATTGTGTTTTTGGGTAAGGGTATCCATGCGGGGTACATGGGTGGTTTGAGCAATTTAACATTGAAAATATGTTGTTTTGAGTTGATTAGGATTCATGCATGATAGAGGAAGTATTTCCTCATGTTTTCTAGATAGTTTTGAGACTAAGGATGCCTATAGAATCGGTTTAGGGTTTCTGCAGGAACTGGAGTTAAGGAGCTTGGCGTCAACATCGTTTGACGCCATGTTCTTCTGCTGAGAACTTAACGGCCAGATACCTTGCCGTTTATATCCCATCGACGGCAGTCGATGTTGCCGTCAGCATGCTTTTGGTTTAAATATTGATATATTGAATATTTGTTGTTATCGAGCGGTGCAACGATAATCGTGGTGCACCCAATGCTCGTGGTTTCTGAGATTAGTGTACTGGGTACGCAGTTGGCTGGTTCTTTACGTGTTCACGTGTAGTGGACTACTAGTGCACGCGGTTTACGTGAGTCTTCACGTGGTTTGTGTGTGACGTACACGTGGTTTTGTGTACGTGGCGAGTAGTACGACGCCTACCGTGGTTACCTCTCCAGTTGGGTGCCCCAGGTTCTTTATGAGCCAGGCTGTTAGCTCGGGGCTTTGTTCCGGTACTTGTGTTGTACCGTCGAGATCTGTGTCGTCTGACCTGGACACCCTCACTCCTGTGTTTGAGTTGTACGTCCGGCTGAGGGAAAGACGACAGTGGGATAGTGACACTTGTGTTTGTCTTTAGTCACTTGTAGCGCGCTCGTAGTTGGGGGCACAGACACCAGTAGTCGACACTGGTCCCCAGCTAGTCCTTTTCCAGTGCCTCACTCTAGCGAGCCTAGGCCAGGGTCTCTAGAGGTGTCAGGCATGGGCCTGCGACTGTGTGGTCCGCAGGTGGTGGTGTTTAGTTGGTCTCCACAGTTGCTTGACCTTTTCACGTGGAGCGGCAGCTGGACCTTTCGTTCTTGGCTGTGAGACTGAGAGGTAGACTTGTGTTAGCTTGTCCGAGTCAGTCTCTGGTGTCGCGAACCAGTTCACGTGACTCATGTTTGGTTGTCTCTACTTTAGCTCGTACACCTATACTGATTTGCCGTTTAATTATTACAGTTTTTTTTTGTAGTCGGCAGACGGTGAGTACTTTTACAGCTTTCATATCCTGTTTAGCTGTTCTATAAATTGTTGGTACTGTTTACTGCTTTTGTACCTGTGATTTTGGTTTGCTCGATTTTGGGGGAGTTCCCTACTGAGCCAGTGTGTAACGTTGCGCGTTTTCCGGATCCCCGTGGATCCAGGTTTAGTGGGTTTAGTGGCCCATGTGAGGCCCATTAGTGTGGTGTGTTTCTTACTAGATCCTTACCGGGTTTGGTTTGGGTCCGTGTTGGTGTTCAGCTTGCTGGACACAGTGTGTTGGCGTCCAGGTGGTGACGTCGACTGTGTGTTGGCGGCAGTGGTGTGCCGTTAACATGGTGTTAACGTCCATCGATGAGGACGTCGACTGTTGAACTTGGCGTCAAGCTTTGTGGACGTCTAGTTGTGGCGGTCTGGTTAAACGGCCTAGAGGTTGACGTTAACCTGGCATGCCTGTGTTTTTATGGCAGACCCGAGCTCTGTTCTTTCCCCTCTCTCTCCCTTCCTCTTCCCCCACCTTCACCCTTGAGCTTCTTCGCGAGTTCTGACGGTTGGCGGGAGCTCGTGGGAAGGCCGTGGTGCGCGTGGTAGCGGCAGATCGGGCGGGGAATGACGGATTGGAGCGCGGTGTTCGTGGGACGTTTCTCGGGTTTCGGCGTGATTCGAGGTTCTTCGGGAATTTAATTGCGTTTCTGAGGTAGGGGTCGAGCCCTGTTAGCTTGTTAGAAACATTAAAACACAACGTAATCACTTGAACCCGCATTTTTATTGTATTTTCGGATTAAGTTGCACCATGCGGGGTTAATGGGTGGTTTGATGATTTTATGTAGTAAAGCATGTTGTTTTAGTTTAATTATAATGCATGGGAGTTAGAGGAACTGTTTCCTCTTATTTTCTTAATGATTTCGGGGTCAGGAATGCATGTGGGATCGATTAGGGTTTCTGCAGGGTCTGGGGTTGAAGATCTTGGCGTCAACATCGATTGACGCCAGGTTCATCAGCCAAGAGATAAACGGCTAGATCGCTTGCCGTTTACTTCCTTCAAGCGGCAGTCGATGTTGCCGCCAACCTGTGCATGTGTTCATGCAGTGTTGTTTACGTAGTTTTCTTATGAATATTGTGTGATTGTGTGTGCATGGCGACGACCGGTGTGAGCCAGTGAACTTGTTATGCTCTTGGAGCATACTGCTCATGTAATGGGCATGTTTTACGTAAATGATATGTGATGTACGTCGCTTTCCGTGGTATGTGTGGTGCGTTGGCACCCGTGGCACTCTTGGAGTGCGTTGTCCATGTGTCGGACATGTGGTTTACGTGGAAGACGTGTGGTACACCATCCAGGGTGTAATATACACGTATTGTCTACGTGGTTTGAGTGTGTGTGTGCTACACACTTTGTGGTAATATAATTCTGGTGATTTATCGTAGTAACTGGGCAGTGAGGTTCCTGTGTGAGCCTAGCCATGACTTTGTGGTGTTTAGGCAGTGAAGGTCCATACCGACCTAGCCCTGGTCCGTTGTTGTCTTTCGAATAATATTATATGGATTTATGAAGTAAGTAAATGGTGTGTTGTTACGAAGGTTATCTCATGACCGATGATAGGCCAAATATGTTTGGCTATCGTGATTTATATATGTGTTAGTGTGAGTTAGCTTGGAGGTCACAAGGTGACCAATGATAGGCAAGTTTGTGGTTCAGGTATGTGTTGGTGTGGGATAGCTTTGGGGTCACACGGTGACCGATGTTAAGCTAATCCTAACACTTGTATATTGTGAATTATAAGTAAAGGTTATATGTGTAAGTATCGTGGTTTGAGCTAGCCGAGTGTGGTGGTCCGGCGCCTAATCCGGAATGCCTCTCTAGTCGGGTACCCCAGGTTCTTTGTGAGCCAGGCACGTGTGTTTGTTGTGCTCGGGGTTTTGTCCCGGTACTTGTGTTGTACCGTCAAGGTCTGTGTCGTCTTCCTGGACACCCTTACTCCTGAGTTTGAGTTGTACGTCCGGCTGAGGGAAAGACGACAGTGGGATAGCGACTTCCCAGAGTTTGTTCTTGTGTCGCTTGTAGCTCGCTCGTAGTTGGGGGTACGGACACCAGTAGTCGACACTGGTCCCCAGCTAGTCCTGTTTTCCAGTGCCTCACTTTAGAGTGCTCCGGCCAGAGACTCTAGAGGTGTCAGGCATGGGCCTGCAGTTGTGTGTCTGCAGGTGTGGTGTTGGTTGGTCTCCACAGTTGTTTGACTTCTTCCTAGTGGAGCGGCAGTTGGACCTTTCGTCCGTGACTGCGAGACTGAGAGGTAGTTCTTGTGTTGTGTTGTCCGGGTTGGATATTGGCCTGATCAGCCAGTAGTCTGTTCCCGTGTGGTGGCGTCGTTCTTTCTGACTCGTGCTTTGCCAGTGACTGTGGTTTGTGAGTATATGACTCGTGGTCGAGGTTTGACTTGTTCGAGGTGTGCCCTGGTGTTGGCACAGTTGTGTCTCAGTTGTGGTTTGTGTGACTCGTCGATTAAGGTTTCACCTGTAATATTGTGCTTAATTAAAAGTATAATATAATTATGGATCAGTGTGGTGTTTATCACCTACTTGTACCCTTGTTTGGGTGTTTGAGTTGTGGTACCTCAGAGTAGTAGGTACCTATTTCCTTCGAAGGTTACTTTGTAGTTTTGTGGTGGTACATTGTGTACCAATCTTTCTGGGTACTTGTGTGTTGTGGAGGTCTTGTGGTTTGACCTGCCACTTGTTGTATCCTAACTAATCTAAGTAGATCTTTGTTTATAATTTATTGTGGATTAGTTTGTGATTATTAATTATGTTACCTTTGTGGGTAATTTGCCGATGAGGCTTATGACCTAGGCATATTGTGGTTTAGTTGAGCTATGCTCCGTGGAGGCCGTGTGAGACCTTCCACAGTTTGAGTTTTACTCATCTTGGGTATGATTCCAATTATAGATTTAGTGTGTTATGGATTGGCTTCGTGTTAGCCAGTTCCATTACCTTTGAGTAGTTCTGTTGTAAAGTGGTTTGGAGTATAAAGGACCAGCTCTTTGTTAGCAGTCCTATTACTCAAGTGTTTGAGGTTCGCCTGTGAAGCTTGTAGCCTGGGCAGTGACTTGCATGTGTGGCTTATAGTTTAGGCAACCCGTTGTTGTAGCAGTGTGCCAGTGAGACTGTGGTTTAGGCACTTTGGTTGTTGGGCTGACTAATGATATTATGTTAGTCCTGTAGTCCTACTTTTCTTCTGAGGACTTTATGTTTATTATCATGAGCATGTTAAATTGTTATTTATTGTAATGATGTGAGCATGAAATGGTTTGGCTATTGTTGTTGCCAATGAGACCCATTGGGGTCGAGGTGTCTGTGGTTACAGTGTTGTTTTGGGTAGCCCCTACTGAGCCAGTGACTTGTTGAGGCTCACTCCCCTACAGTTCTTTTCAGGGCTTGCCGTGTGTTTGGCTTGCAGTGGCGTTGCATCAGACTTGTACCACCAGCAGTAGTTTAGTAGTTAGTGTTGTGTGAGCTTGTGCTCCCTCGGGGTATACCCCAGGTAGTTGTACTCTTTTAATTGGACATGTATTAATGTTATGGGACAGTTGTACAAATTTGTGAACAGATATGAGCACATGTACTTTCTTGTGTCTTATATTCTTGTGGTTTGTCTTTTTGTACTCTTACTGGACTCGTGTGTGAGATATCCCTTGCGACACTTCAGTGCGTTCGTGGGAGGCGGATCTGGATATGGAGCCTTAATGGGCATAAATACCCCGGTCCGTTACACAGTGACTAGCGAGGCTCACCTCTACCCCCACAGGTGAGAGTGAGGAGTATGTTTCTCGACCGTCGTCCAGTTCAGAGCCGCATCGTAGCGGTGCAGGGTCAGTACCTCCAGCTGTGTAGTGGCAGCTCCAGCAGTGTAGTGTAGCTAGTTTGTTACTTGTTTAAGTTGTACCTCGGGGTATGCCCCAGGCTCTTGTACTTTCTTTCAGTTCTTATGGAAATATGGCTATGTAAACTTGTGAAATATATATGTGAAATGGTGTGTTCCTTTGTGTTTACACGGACTGTAGTTTGGTATCCCTTGCGAGGCTTCGGCCCGTTCGCGGGAGGCGGACTCGGATCAAGTACGTTATCGGTTTAACGGGTTTGGCCGAGGCGTTCCGGCACACGCAATCTCGTGATTACAATGACGAGGTGACTTTTGTGTATGAGTTAGCTCATGACGAAGTGTTCTTCGTATATGACGAAGTGACTTCATGTTTTAAACTTCATGTAAGAAGAAATAGGCTTCATTTATGATGAAGTGAACTTAGTGTATAACGAAGTGATCTTTATAAACATCATTTGATGAAATATTTTAACTAACATGTTATCGAAAGAAGATGAATAAGTCTGAATATTAATTTAGATGTTAATATATATATTAAATTAGAAACATTTTTGTTATCATCAAACATGAATGTTAACATTCAATTACATGAACGTCTCAACACTTTGTACATATGTCACTCTATCGAAAATATGAAAGGTAAAATAATAATATAATGGTCTCTAATTCCTTTTAGGCAACGTTCGGAAATACTTGCCAAGTTGATTGCGGCTCTGCAAATCTCTGACAAAGTCAAACTGAAACCAAATGTGCCCAACATGTTTCGACTTCCGTGCTGAGAGGATTTTGTGGGGAGGAATGAGATAGAGAGAGCTACTGCCTTCTCTCTCTACTGTTGAAAAGTAGGTTCTCACCCACTTTTGGGGATTTTGGGCACGAGCGATGAGGTCAAACTCATCATTGTGCCTAATCAACCAGGAGGGAATTTTTTTTCTTTTTAATGTATTAGGCATGCCTCATCGGCTGTGCTGTGAAAAGCACAGATGATGAGGCCGAAAAGAGTCGTTGTGCGGGCTTTCATGCGAAATTGACTTTTGCCGATTTTTTACTTTTTGACTAGCATTCCCAAACACTACCTTAGCTATTGTTAGATTGATAAGAAGTTAATTTATATATGAAAAAGTTATTGCATGTAGTATTTTTTAAATAGGATGATAATTTAATGAGTTTTAATTATAAATATTACAGGGAGTTATTAAACTATGATAACTTATGAGAAGTTATTCGTAAAAATTCGCTTAAAATAACAATCCAAATGACAGATCACTCAAGCTCCATTTCCTATATGGTGTAGGTCTTTATAGGGGGTCTCTAGTTGGGGTTGTTTTTTTTTTGGAGGGGTGTGGGGGTGGAGGCACCTGTACTTCTTCTTCTTCTTCTTCTTTTTTGACAGTGAAATTGATTTAAAAAGAGTCAAATATAGAGATAGGAAGGATGGGACGCGTGAAGCCCTTCTTCTTCAAAACATGAAAACTCCGACAAACGTAAAAAAGAAACGTGTGCTGCAACAAGTCTGCTCTAGGCAAGAGGCTGAGGCATGAAGTTAAGGTCCTTACACGATGGAGAAAGTAATTAACTAACCACTCACAGGATGACAAAGTACATCTCACTTGAGCGCTAGAGGAAATTCTCGAATGTTGTCGACGGTCAATCGATGGGGTAACGAGAACCCACAACCTTATGCATCGCTGAGGGGGGGTGCTTGATGGTGTCGAACAGCAGGAGTCCTTTCGTGAGGCTCCAACAGAGGTGCATACAGGAGATTGCACCCTAAAATCAAAGGCCATCCCAAAGTTTCAATAGAGGACGGAGGCAAACACTGTCACGGTGGAACCCTAGATCGCTCCAAAGGGGGCGAACAAGGCCACCTGCATCAAAAACCTCGCCGAACTTGACCCAGATGAGAGAAAGAAGAAGATACTTTGAACACCGACTCTATAGAATATGAAACAAAGAAAACTAGCTGTAACTAAACTCCAAAAGAACGGAAGCTACCGCACCAGCAATCGAGGGCAATGTTTGTGCAAGACGGCAAAATAACCTAAGAAAGTAGGAGAACAAACTTGGGAAGAGATTCCAGATAAAAAAAATTCTCAAAGAAACACACTACTTCGATCGAAGACAATGGAGGGAGGGGGGTTCTCTAGATCACATGCCGAGATTTTGCACTCTTTTGGGCATCCGCAATAACCAATTTTAATGTGACTTAACATTTATTATTTTTCCAAGGTGGTTGTAGCAGCATTTCGAATCTCTTCTTCCCAAAGGAGTCATACTTATTTCTTCCTAATTGAAAAGGTATGTAGATGAGATTTTTTTTGGTATGTCAGATCTCAAGTTTCACACTCTGATATGCATATTATAAAATTTTAAAAATTATTTAATATTCTTAATAAATTGAAGAATCGAATAGATCTCCTGATGTATGATAGAGTACCATAACAATGGGACCACTCTTTATGTACCAGAGATATGCATATAATTATAAAAATAAATAAATAAGGAGGGATGCGAGATGGAGACAGCTTTTTATCCAGCAAAAAGAATATGTCTGTAGCTGAAGAAATATTCCCCTATATCTGAAAGTAAAATTTTGAGCTTAAAAAATTATTATTTCTTTGCTAGTTTTATAGAGAAGAACTTAATTTATTTGACTTTTAAACTTTGTCTTTATATTTCTTTATTTTTATTGACCAATAAAAAGAGAATACAATACATCTATCTAATAAAAAAGAAAAAATATAAATACAAAATATAAAACTCAAATACGTTAAATTATTCTTAATTTTATATATAATTTACTGATACGGGATTGGCGGCGAACACGTGCAGAGTGGGCGTGGAAACCGGAGGTCTCGGTACCGTCTGCGCGGGACGCCGCGGAAGGACGAGTCGGGAGAGGGACTCCGTTAACACACGAGCGGAGGCGCCACCGGCAAACGGAGAAAGCAGGTGGGTCCCACGCTGTGCACCCCCGGCGAGAGTGGCTGGCAGGACTGGCCGGCGGCATCATCACAGATACAAATTCTAGTCTAGTAGCGGTCCTGCTCTGTGATGAACGGGACCCAAACGGGGGTGAGGTTGGTGCCCGTGCCAGCGTGTTTGACGCGTGTGGAGGAGCTCAGGGTGTGTGTTGGGGGGGGGGGGGGGGGGGGGGGGGGGCGGGGGGCGGCTGTGGCCTTGGGGGGGGAGCCGCGGATAGGCTGAGGAAGCTTCTTCGCCATGCTCCGCATCTCTGGCTGCGTTCCACTCCATCTTCCTGCGGTTTATAAGTTAGAAGGAAAATTGTTGTGAGGGTGTGGCTGGAAGGTGGGGGGGGGAGGGGTGGGGGTGGGGGTGGGGGGGGCGGGGGGCGGAGAAGAAGAAAAAAAAAAAAAAAAAAGGAAAAGAGGTGCGTCGGGGCAGGGTGGTGTCTTTGACTCTAGCTGTCTCTCGTGCAAACGCCGGCCACATTACGACAAACCGCTCCCCAGGCGAGGCGAGGTGAGGTGAGGGGGAGGAAGGACGAACGAACGGGAGAAGGAAAAGGAAGAGAGGTAGGGGGGGTTGGGGTTGGTGGTGGCAGGCGGAGGGCACGAGCAGGCTGCGACTTGCTGCTTTACTCCTTCGGTTCTTCCCCCGCGATTATCCTTGTGTTGTGTCCTTGATCCTGCTACAGGGGGAGGACGACGACGACGAAGAGGGGATCACTTAGTGGTGGCCGCTGTTCCCCTCCCTGGCGGCCGTCTTTCGAGATCAGATCTTGTCCAATACGCTTTCCTCCCTCCTCGCCCCTTCTCTTTCCTCCCCTCCCACCCCCAACCCCGTCAAATCGCTTTTCCCTTCAAACCTCGCCGTTCCAGGCGGCACCCTACACCACCCAGTCCAGCCTCCGTCTCCACACTCAAAATTTCCTCCTTTACTCAGACACCACCCTCACAAGCACAACAGCAAAACCCTCGTCCCCTATTTATTCCTCTCGGAGCTCCCCTCCCTTCCCACTAAAATCAGACCTCCATCGGTGGGTGTGGGTGTCCAAGTATAGAGGCACCCACACCGCCGTTCCATCTAATAGTGCCCTGAGCAATCGAGAGAGGGAGGATAACACAGCTACGCCTGACCATCGGATCTCCTCCGCCGGTCCGTTTCTCCGCCATCCGCCGCCACCCGACTGCATCATAGAGGTACGTTGATACACATCCATCCTTTCCTTGCACGCCTTCTGTTTGTTTATTTGCCTCTGACGATATTATCGTCCTCTCTCTTCTATTATCTGTCCATCATGTTATCGATGAGCGACAGCCGTCCTCTTGCTGGGAGGCTGGCGACTTGGTTTCTCCTGTACTCCGTTGGCTGACCGGCCAACCGACCGGCCAGCTGGCTGCTGCACCCGACGTCCCTTCTCCAAACCGTCAACTGATATTCTTTCCACACCTATTCTCTTTTCTCTTACCCCTTGTACACTCTTTATCTGCCCATCTTCCTGCTTTGCTCAATACTCCCTTACCAGACTTCAGGGTCTGACGAAATTTCTCATTAATGGACAGGTGAACGCAGAGAGACACCAGGTGTAGATATAGAGATCTGTTCCCTGATGAAAGGTGACAGAGGAGTTGGAACAGAGAGCATGAAGGCTCAAGCACAGCCGCCTCTGCCGGATGGTGGAATTATCAGGGACGACAATAGTGTCTCTGTGGACTCCAGGATTGGAGGTGGTATCGGGAGAACCACAGCTGACCAGCAATCGCCGCCTCAGCAGCAGAGCCGGCGGCTGCCGGACTTTCTCCAGAGTGTCAACCTCAAGTACGTGAAGCTCGGTTATCACTACCTCATCACCCACCTGGTTACACTCTTCCTTGTTCCACTCATGGTTGTCATAGTCATTGAGGCCAGTCGCACCAGCCCGAGGACCTCCGCCAACTCTGGCTTAGCCTTCAGTACAACCTCGTCGGTGTGCTGGTGTGCTCCACTTTCCTCGTCTTTGGCTCCACTGTCTACTACATGACCCGCCCCGCACCGTCTATCTTGTCGACTATGCGTGCTACCGCGCCCCGGATGCCCTTCGTGCCCGCTTCAGCCAATTCATGGAGCACTCTAGGTTGAGCGGTGCATTCGATGAATCCGCCCTCGAGTTCCAGCGCAAGATCTTGGAGCGCTCCGGGCTTGGCGACGAGACCTATGTTCCTGAGGCCATGCACTACGTTCCTGCCCAGCCCTCCATGGCCGCTGCGCGCAAAGAGGCTGAGGAGGTCATGTTCGGCGCGCTGGACATCCTCTTCCGGAACACCGCCATCCGCCCAAAAGACGTCGGCATCCTCGTGGTCAACTGCAGCCTCTTCAACCCCACCCCATCTCTCTCCGCCATGATCGTCAACCGCTACAAGCTTAGGGGCAACGTCCGCAGCTTCAATCTGGGGGGAATGGGCTGCAGCGCGGGCGTTATTGCCGCCGACCTTGCCAAGGATCTCCTTCAGGTTCACGGCAACACCTATGCTATCGTTGTCAGCACCGAGAACATCACCCAGAATTGGTACTTCGGCAACCGCAAGTCCATGCTCATACCCAACTGCCTCTTCCGCGTTGGCGGGGCGGCCGTCCTCCTTTCCAACCGTTCAGCCGATCGTCGGAGGGCCAAGTACCGGCTCCTACATGTTGTCCGCACGCACCGTGGTGCTGACGACAAGGCGTTCCACTGTGTGTACCAAGAACAAGACGATGCGGGGAAGGTTGGTGTCTCCTTGTCCAAGGATCTCATGGCCATCGCCGGTGGGGCGCTTAAAGCTAACATCACCACCCTCGGGCCGCTTGTTCTCCCGATCAGCGAACAACTCCTTTTCTTTGCGACCCTCGTGGCAAGGAAGCTGTTCAACGCCAAGGTGAAGCCTTACATTCCCGACTTTAAGCTCGCGTTCGACCACTTCTGCATCCACGCCGGAGGGAGGGCGGTGATTGACGAGCTGGAGAAGAACCTGCAGCTCTTGCCCATCCATGTGGAGGCCTCCAGGATGACCCTGCATCGGTTTGGTAACACATCCTCTAGCTCCATCTGGTACGAGCTCGCTTACATTGAGGCCAAAGGGCGGATGCGAAGGGGCCACCGTGTCTGGCAGATTGCGTTCGGGAGTGGATTCAAATGCAACAGTGCCGTCTGGCAGGTGCTCCGAACTGTGAGGCCATCCCCTAGCAACCCATGGCATGATTGCATTGATAGGTACCCTGTGGAATTGGTCGATGGTGTCGCGCACCCTGTGCCGCAGAAGACAGAACAAGTAGCTCCACCTCTCCGAGCCCAGATAAGTACATAGATGGCCGCCTGCAGAGCATATGCTATCCATGGTGTACTACTACACATCTGATTCAAATGCTCTCTGCTGTCTTTGAGTCATTTCAGCAGTTCCCTGCTTCTAATTTGCACAGTCAATCAACCTCGAGTACTTTTTCATTCTTGGGAGTGTCAAAATAGGGAATCTTGTAGGCGGGATGAACATTGAGTGGGAGGGAGGGTTGCAGTTCGAGTCCGGGTGTTTATTTGAGTCAATTTTTAAAAAAAAAATCTTGTGTGGAAAATCCTCATTCTTTCTGGACTAGGTATATCTCTAGTCTATATGGTAGAATGAGCAAAATAGCTTTTATCCTTCAGTTCATTTCTTTTTCCCTGTGAATTGTAACACTAAGTATCAACATAATTTATCCCTCTATCCTATCTTCTAATTGCTCAGGTTTTCTTAAAATGAAATTTAGGTAGGTCCATCATCTCTCCAGAGAAACTATAATTATTTGGACTCTCCCCACTCTTTGATTTTTGTCTGAGATTCTATGTGGCGAGCGGGATTGGTTTGCCTCACAAGGCATCGACTCATGTTTGACGTCTGAATGGTCGCTTCATGCAGCTTCACTATATATATATTCTTTTTCTTTTATGTCATCTATATAAATTTGGAAAAATTAATTAGGAAGAAGAACTGACTTAATTCTTAGTTCCCATCAGAAGTTACAAAGTCCTTGCTTTTCTATGTAATTTAACTTCTAGTCTTTATATATCAGTTATGAGCCTGGAAAGACGATTTTTATCTTTTTAACATCGGTATTTCTTTTAAATTCTCACTTTATCATTCTATCTTTTCATCTTCATCATGAACTATAGGTTTAAAACAGTTACACTAAGTCTACACAGTTCTGTTATAGTAAATATTATTCTTTATATAGCATATGTTATGTATTGTTATAATAAATATTATTTCTTGTTATAGCATGCGTTAAATTTTATTATAGTAAATATTATTTCTTGTTACAATATGAGTTAAGTCTTGTTACAATATATGTTAAGATTTATTACAGTAAATGTTATTATCTGTTATAGTATATGTTATTTTCTGTTATAGTATATGTTAAGTTCTATTACAGTCAATAATTATAAACTTTAAGAAAGTAAAAAATCTATTTACCTATGACCGTTGAGATTCAAACTTAGGTCTTCACAGACTCAATACGGAATCCTCATCATTAAACTACAATCACACTGTGTTAAAACATAACATACATTTTTTTTTCAGAAAGTCTTGATTTTACTTACAATAAATATACACATCATTTACAATACATCTTAATACCACTTACAGTATACATTAAGTCATGTTACAACAAATGTTATTTTCTATTATAACATATATTTATTCTCTATTACAACATATGTTACTCCACAGTACAAGAAATAGTAATCTCTGTTACAGTATAAGTTTAATCGTATTACAATATACATTAAGTCCTGTTATAGTAAATATTATTATCTATTGCAATATATAATATATCTCATTATAATTAATGTTCCAATAAATGTTAATCTATGTTACATTATATGTTAAATCTTGTTATAATAAATATTACAATAAACATTATTCATTGTTACATTATATGTTAAATCTTATTACAATATACTTTAAGTTTTGGTATAGTAAACATTAAGTTTTTTTTATTGTAACAGTAAACTTTGTTAATGTTTACTATAACAAACTTTGTATTTACTATAACAGTAAGTAATAATGGACAAAATAGAAAATATAAAGCAAGACAAAAATAAGTTACAAACATATGCAGGGCTCTAATTTCTAACTTTGACTTTCATGCAACCTGACATCGACTATTAGACTATTAAATTCTTAGCTTTATATACAAAGTAGCAATTTAGAGAGAGGAAGAGAAAGAGACTAGTGAACTGGGAGAGTTGCGCGGGGGTTGGGGGGGAGGAGGAGCGGAGAAGGATATGGCAGGAGTAGGACATGGGAAAAAAGATGTTTTTGCTATTAAATTGTTGAGAACTATAAGGCTAGTTAGATTTTAGAATTAGAAAAATGGTTTTAACTGCATATTGCTTACCCTCCTGGGTCTCTAGTAGAGGAGTTTAGGAGAGATCTTGTAGAGGTCCTCGTCGACCGCCTTGGGCCTCCTCGAGGGCTGCTGAGTGGTCACATCGCAGTCGCACACCCTTCCCTACTTCTTCAGCTGATGCGATGCTTCCTCTTCCCTCACCTACTGTAGTCACTTCCTTGCTACTGTAGTTGCTTTTGCTGTTTGAGCTGCTTTGTTAATGTTTATTGTAACAGCTTTGTTACAATAAAAAAAATTAATATTTACTATAATAAAATATATATTGTAACAAAATTTAACGTATAATGTAACAAGTGTTGACTCATTTGGATGGCAACAAGATTTACCTAAAAAGGGGGGGGGAGTTAATAGAAAATTTGAAAAATTGAAAACACAAAACCCCACTTTAAAATTTGGTTAGTCTAAATAAGCGTGTGCAAAGAAAATTAAATGGCCGAAGCAAATACAGACACAGACACAAAGATTTATCTTGGTTCGACCCTTCCTACATAGAAGTCATACGTCTAGATCTCAAGCAAACTATTGGAATTTTATTAATCAAGAATATAATCCCCCTTAAGGACATACAACACACAACCTCTGTTGGTCTTCTTCTCTTTCCGGACAAGAAGGCAGCTCACTTCTTTTCTAGACTCAGAAGCAAACTTGATGGTACAGACCTCCAACTGGTCAACCCATCAGACATAAGTTAGTCTTCTTCTCTTTTCGGACAAGAAGGCAACTCACTTCTCTTACAGGTTAAGAAGCCAACTTCCTGGAACAAACTCCAGTGCGGTTCTTCCCTTAACACAAGGAGAACACTTGCACAACAAGTTTTTTCTTCCAACCGAAGAGGAACACTTCTGAACACAAAAGTTATGGACTTGAAGTCCTTAGATCAAGCTCAAGATAAATAATGAAATGTTTGATCTGAGACAAAGCCTAAGAATGAGGAAGATAGAAATGCTTGAATGTTTTTTCTTGACTGTGCTCGAGCTCTTCCTCTCTTGCTTTGAGTGTGTATGGAGTTGAATGCTCACTAGATGTACACTCCTTGAATAATCGTCAGATTTTCTCTTATCTTGTTCTTCAGCTTTTGACTCATCCTCATATGGAGCAATGAAGAGTGTCGTTGACAGATGACTGTTGGAGTTTATTGTCCTTATCATTACAACAAGACTTCTTGAACTTGACCTTTGTTTAAGAACCATACTTGAAAAATAGTCCAATGGAAATAGTATGGCATACTGTGGATCTTCGGACTCTCTTGAACTAATGCATGTGCAAATGGGGCCGGTCTAGTCCTAGGAGAAGCACTCGAATTCGATTACTAGTCGTACGGATTGAAGATGGATTGAAAATGAACCGAAAATATATATAATTACTAACCACTTATTTCATAGAAGTACTTGTAATTCAGTTGGTCAGTATGTGCCTGCGAACCGACTCCTAACCTCAAACAAGATGAATAAAGGTGTTGCCGCCTGTCGGTCAAAATATATCACGTGGCACGTGTGCATGGATGGCCCCCCACAACCATTTACGGACGTCGTTGTTGATGTATGGGTTGGGTTTGCTGGGCTTTAGTTGCCTACTTACTAGTCGTCTCCTCCATTGGGAACCTTTGATCAGTTGATGAGGTGACGCACTGCATGCTAACCAAAGGAACCGCACAGAAATTTTGGCGTGTCTCTACCATTCAAATTTCCTATCATGTATGTTTGCAAACAAATTGAAAATTATGAGAAATATTTAGTACACACTTTGGTGTGCACTAAGCATGGCACACCCACTAGAGGTGTGCCATTTGTCCTTGGGGGGATTATAATATCTCCCCCATCCCACTTTTTCAAACTCCAAGGACAAATGGCACATCCCTAGTTATCCCCCCCCCCTTTCATTTACGTAAATCTAAGACGTAATTCCCTCATCATGCACGAGCCGGCTGGGTTCTCGGAACTCGCAACAGTCCTAAGTCTCGAAGTAACCCTAATCCAGTGACGGAGCTATGAAGAGGTCAGTAGAGTCACGTGACTCTACTGAAAATTTGAAACTCTATTAATAGGTATACATTTTTTTTGTTAAATTAGGTTGGTTGAAAATTTTTCTATGTAGAGTAATCCACTGGATTTTAGCACAAAATTCATTAGTGCACCCTTACTTTTGAAGTGACCCTACTGAATTAAATTTCTACATCCGCCACTGCCCTAATCCTCAGTTCTATAATTTTGTTGGCAGACACGTTTAATTAATCCAATGAACGTCCAGCTTTTCCTACTGAGTCTTCTCCACGAATAATCACAACACGTGCAGCAGCAGCAGGAGTGTCCGTAATTGCAAGACATGTCCATTAAGTTTTAGGAAGCATTAGCTTTCAATCTCGATTTCTGACTTCAAGATATACTGCTTGCCGTAGAATGGAAAGGAAAATTCTCGCACACTTCTACCACGGACTCTTTTTTTTCAAAAGACAAGAAGAAAACACGGCACCGCTGAGAGGAAGCGTGGATGCGAAAATTAATGAGGATTGGCATCCTGCAAGCCAACACGAGTCTCTCCGCGGAGACGGTAATCTCTCTCCTTCTCTCACTCTCTTTTTTTTTTTTTACTGTTTTCAAGACTACATAAGACGGTAATCTCTCCGCGGAGACGGTAATCTCTCTCTCCTTCTCTCACTCTCACAGACATATGACAACCTTTCAAGACATATCCTCTACTTTGATTAGTAATTGAAGGTTCATATGGTTAATGTTCAGGACTACATAAGACGGTCTTGGGCTCTGTGTTCATAGAGCTGCTTTAACTAGCAGTTCTTGCTGGAAGTAAGCAAGCTCCTGATCGCTTTGGAGACCCATGAGGGCAACCCATCGTAAATAAACAAAACAAACTTGCAGAACAAGAGGTTAACACCTCAGCAGTAAGCCCATCAAAACATAAAAGGTTTGGTTGGTGGGGGTGGTTGGGGAATGGGGACAACATCGGGTAAAATCCAAATTCTATGCTTAATCTCAATTTCCAGACGTCCGCTTCAAAGCCGAGGTGTTCTCCGGTACCAACCACTCTTGATAGAAATGCACATTTTCGAAGATAACAAAAGTCTGCACAACACGGACACCGGTGAATCATACTGGAAAAAAGAAAAATTGATAATCCTGGCTGCTCCTTGAGTCAAAATTCTGAAGCATCATGCTCAGGTGAGGAGTGAACTCCGACGTCTGTAGGCACAGATTCTTCCTCATCATCATCTTCCTCATCCCCAAAATCACCATCAACAGTAGGGCACCCATTAAGGTCAACATTCACACCATTTAACTGTCTCACAAACTGGCCCCGAACCCTTGGTCGCCTTTCTGCCAACCGCTTTCGGTTCACATATCTGATTTTCTTGTCAAAACACCTATCTTTCCTTTTCTGCCTAAATTTCATAAGAGCTGCTTCCCTTCTTTCAATTCGACCAGACCCCTCTGGAGTAGATGAGTTGGGCATCGTCGGCCATACATGGGGAGAAGGAATCTGTTTCGGTTGCAAACCTAGATTTACCGGATAGTAAGGAAATGAGGATATGATAGGCACCTGGGGGCCTTGAGGTAGTGGATTGTACTGAGGTAGCACAACTGGGGAACCTTGCACCTGTACATCATGAAAGCCACCTTGATATAGTGATGGAAAAGAATGCATCACATTTTGCATCCTGCATCATTCCTGGAAAGTAATAAGGCATATGAAAAACTGTTGAAACACCTGAAGCATCTGCTTGGCCATCACTGTTTTGTGGCTGAACGGCATACGATGACGGTCCTTTAGATAGGTGCCATTCTGCAGAAGGTTGTGATGGCTCTGAAGGCAAGTTAACATTTCTGGGATCACCACCAACCAATCTATCTCGATCACTACATGATACTCCCTCATGCCAATCACTTTCGTCCACCAGTGTACAAGGCATTTGATGTTTCTCTTTACTGCTTGAGGGTTGTAACAGAACCTCTGGTTGACCATGCCATCTGAAATGTTTTGTTTGTGCATTTGATTTGACGTATGTGAAAAAGGCCGAAGACTCACCAACCTTCAGTTCACTCTTCTTTGGACATGAAAGAATCCTTCCTAAAAATAATGATATAATATTATTTCACATCCAGAAGAATGAATAGCATGAAAACAACAAAAGTAGACAAACAGAACTAAACACTCAACATGGGGAGGTACATCTGGCTGCTTACCTGACTCATTCCTACCCTCTGGGACATCAAGTTTATGTTCCAATAACTTATCATGTTTGACTTCTGCAGCAGAGTGCTTAGACTGGATATGAAAAACAGCTAACTTTTAGAATGTAAAATGAGACAAATTACAATATTCACATATACTAGAATTACAAAACAAATAAAGCAAATTGTTAAAATAATACAACAGATGTGCTTTGCTCACTCATTTAAGTGTTTCCCTAGAGAAAATTACATATTGAATTATTGCTTCGACGAATATTCATCCAAAGACTACTTCCAAAGTCCAGGGACCATATGACATTGTAACACCTCAATTTTATTTATAAAGATAATTAGATATTTGGTCATTTAATTTTTAAATATTACATGATAATGTTATGTTTAATTGAGTATATCTCACACTGTCATTACCAAAATAGTTCTTGAAGGTAAGCACACATGAGTTCATATAAAATGACTACTTAAATAAATAAGATTTGTATTGATAGAAAGGGACTAAAAGAATATTGTATTATATTAAATGAATATATATATATATATATAATTACACACTTGATTACATAATATGATTATTGTTCGCCTATGTAATCACTGTAACATATTAACCCTCCTTACGTATTAACCTTGGGTAAAATCCCTCCAAAGAGCTCATCCCCATTGTCCACCTGTTGGGAAATTCACGCACGCCCCTCATATGTAAGTTCCATATAAATACCCATGTTGATCCTTAGCCAAAGCCTCGACTGCTTGCTGTTGCCGAAGGCTAAGGAAGGAGTAGAAGGAAGGGTGCAGGGTGCTAGGTGAAAGAAGGAAACTCTGGAGTTGGTTATTCGGTCTTCTGGTCATCTCCTTGTCTTCTTGTCATTCCATTGCCAGATAGGAAATCTTGTCTTTCCTTTTCTCTTACTATTTGCTAAGATTGATCCTCCCAATTACTGGATGATGTTAGAGGAAACCCCTTGTACCAACCTCCAAACATCCTCTAGACCCCATCCCACCATTGCAAAATAGAAAGAAAACCAGTCTATAACATAGCCGGAATCGGTCGACCGACTGATCATTTTGGTCGACCGATCCCCTCCATTTTGCCTACCCGACAGAGAAAAAGAAGAGAGATAGGAGCTTAAAACCTCTCATTTTCCTTGAAAATCATATACACCCGTAGAATAGTCCTTACTCTTCTATTCCTAGTTGTTTGTTTTCATTCTCAAGTTAGAAAAAGTGGTGTGAGTTCAACCTATGTAAATCTGAATTTTTTCGGAATCGGTCGAGCGAAACCAGATATCGGTAGACTGATCTTACCTTTCCAGTCGATTGACTTTGTCATTCCGATCGACCGATTTCACCTTACTTTGAGAACCAAGCTAATAGGTCGGTCGACCGACTTTGTCATTCCGGTAGTCGGTCGACCGATTTCTTCTTAAATCTAGAACCAAGCTACTAGCTAGGTCGGTCGACCAACTTCGTCATTCTAGTTGACCGATTTCTTCTTAAATACTAGAATCAAGCTATTGGCTAGGTCGGTCGACCGACTTTGTCATTCCGGTCGATCGATTTCTTCTTAAATACCAGAACCAAGCTGCTGGCTAGGTCGGACGACCAAAATTTCCTGAACGGTCGACCGATTCTCCTATTTGTTCCAGCTTGTTCTTTTTCCCAACTTTCTTATATAATTCTATATTACTTAAACTTGGGCCAACCCAACTTGCTAATCTTACCTTTGTCTTGTTATCATTATACTCTTGCATTGGACATGTTTTATTATTATCTTGAGATCCGCCCGAACCATAATAAAAGAATGATCAAATGAAAATGGTGACATTTTGGGTCTTCGGACTCTTCTAGACCAATGCCTGTACAAATGGGGCCAATCCAATCCCAAGAGGAGCACCCGAATTTGATTAATGGCCAGATCGAAAATAGATCTACTGGGTGTTTGGCATGACACCACCTACTGCTAAATTTAGTCTACGTTTCCATGAACTGTATTATGGTATGAATTTTATTACAGTTTGGTTCCAGCCAAATCTTGTTATGATATCATTATTTAACTGCATTACAGTATCACTATGTATATCAGTTTGTATTCTTTTATTGACTGGTATACATATTTTCTTTCTATACTACCTTCTTGCCCTACTTTTACTATTGAAGGCAAATTCCTACTAGGCAAAATTGCTCATGTACCCCTATTTTCCATTCAGACATCCCAGATGGGGCAAACTCTCCAGGGGATTGTACGATAAGTGAACCTTAATTTTAGCAAACCAAACTTCTTTTGGATTTTGCCACTTAGACTGTTGTATATATTGAACTGAAAACACCAACTCGTATAACCCACGTAATGTATTATTCCGCTGCATTGCCTTACGAATATAAACATTGTCCTTATTTGCTTTATCTGGAATCCCCTGTCATATCTGAAAATCGTCAATAATTAGGACGTAACAAGACTTGGTATCAGAGCATAGATCCCCAAAGCCTATAAATAACCTGTGAAATGGGTAGAAATTTGAAAAGTTAGTACTGGAAATAATTGTGATTATCTCCTTTTATATAAATTAACCTGTTGCCTGTAACAGAATGGATACCAATGCACGCGAACAGTTGCTACTAGCTATGGAACTGTTGTGTTAAGATATCGAACTTTATGCCTAAGCTCAACGCGATGCCTACATAAGAATTAAAGAGGAAGTTTTAAATTTAACTAGTACGGCATTCCTAGCAAGAAACCCTTGTTGCACCGGGTTTTGCCCAAAGAAAAGAAAACAGAAGAGAAAAAAAAAACCGGGGGGGGGGGGGGAATCTTACTCGTCACCGCCTCTGGTGGAAGAGGAAAAGGAGGGTCGGCCGTCGCCTTTACCTACAGTCGCCGCCGCGGCTGCCTGACCCCTCCATCGCCGCCAGCCTGCCTGTGCGCCGCCACTGCTGCTGCCTTTGGCCCCCGCCGTTGCTCTGTCTGAGAGACGCCGCTGCTGCTTTTGGCCCACACCGCCGGGGGAAGAAGAAGAAGAGGAAGAGAAGAGAGCCGCCGTTGGAGGACCCAGTCGCTGCCGTCTTCGCCCCCCACTGCCACAGTTGCTGCTCTTCCCTCCGTCGCCGCAGAAGGAAGCTGTCGTCGTCGCCATTGCTCCTTCCTTGCTTGCCGCCGCCAACCGCCTTGCTTGCCGCCACCCTTGCTCGCCGCCGGCCAAGCGAGGAAGAAGAGAGGAGGAGGCCGCATGCCTCTTCCCTCCCAATCGCCTCTCTCACGCTCTCTCTCTCTCTCCCGATGCCCTAAAGGGTATAAACACAAAAGGAAAAAAGAGAGAGGGGTAAAAAGAAAAAAGGAAACAAGGGGAAATATGTAAAAAGTCAAGTGCAAATGACCGGGACGGGGTCTCTCCCCATTCCCTATAAAAGCAAGGAGGTGGCCAAGCTCAAAGGGGGGATTTTGGCTAACTCCAAAGAAGCAAGGTTTCTAGACTGCAAGGCAATCCAAGGAGAAGGGTCTGCAAGGTAGCCCTAAGAAATATTGTGCAAGGCACAATACGAATTTTCTCAAATTTTTAAAAAGGTCCATTGGACTTTCTTATTGGGCCGAACTTGTTTAATGGGTCAAATATTATGTAACTTCATGCCATGACTTGATGAATGATCATGTTTAAAGCTTATTGGGCCTAATGTGCGTATTGGGCCAGCATTTGACAAATTTTCTCATGTGTTCACCTCCTCAACATGTTAATGGGCCTAATGGGCCAAGTTTGTTATGATTAATTATGTTCTGATGTTCAAATTACATGTAGTGTCACGTTTATTTCATGCTCTTCACCGATTAATTTCTTAATTAAAATCAACCAATTTTCCGACAAACTTTAATAAAATATTTCATAAACATTGTTATTTAATTTACCATAACTTAAAAATAACAAACAAGTCATGTTTCATATCATTTTTTATCCACCATAGGTTAATCTCTCTTTAAATCAAATAAATAAGTGAAAATATTATTTAATTCAGGGAATCATAATTTAAATAAATAAATGACGAAAATAATAAATCAATGAAATTAATGATTTTAAAATAGATAAAAAAAATATGAAAATAAATTTAAAAATCAATAAAAAAATGAAACAAATATCAAAAAATTTTCAAAAAAAATAGATTACATGCTTGTAACTTTGTTTTCTTTCATGTACAATTTATTTCATTCAATTGTGAGTCACGTTCTTCTGTTTCAAATGGGTTGTCTGATGGTTAATCAAGGGTGTTCAGTCTTTGTGCTGATCTAATTAGCACTAACCAAGGTTAGTGGGGGAGGTCAAATGAACTAAATAAGACCATGTCTATGTAAATAAATAAATAAAATTTTAAATGATATCTTTGTTAAAATATGGTTCACACAAAGATGGCGACTCCACTTAGGACCTCCCTTCCCTTCATCTCTCCATTAGACAACACCATAACAATAAGATGTACTCACATTGTAATTTTTGTGCAGGTCATAACTCTGCAATGGCGGCTACTGCTCATACTCCGGGTGTGTTCTTCGGCCCACTTGTGGTCCAAGACCACATAAGGAATGGCTACCTCACTAAGCCAACCAAGTTTGAGGATTTCCCACCAGTGGTGGAGTCTCCATATTTTCTTGGCGTGATACCGGTTGTGCAACCTACTGCTGCCAAGATCCATGAAGCAAAGCAAACAAAGGAAGAATTTCAAGCTCATAAGGCTAATTTACTACAAATGTTCACATCTTATGCTATCAACTTCACCAACATTCCAGTTACTAGAAAGAACAAAAGACACAAGTCTAAGAGAAAGCCCACGACACGTGGCATCTCAAGTTCTGGCAAGACTATCTTGGTTGGCGATCTCCGGACCCATCTGGATGGGAGTAAGACCCTGATGGTACTGAAGCGGCATGTAGCAGCTGTACCGGTAAAGAACAGATTCAACATACTCCCTAAAATGCAGCAGGACAAGCCAAACTTTAAAGTGAAGAATGTGAAGAAGCAATGGACGAAGGTTGAAACTAAGAACAACAAGTTTGACAAAATTAGCTTAAGGAAATATAAAGCCAATGTTGAAAAAGATGAGGCGTACTGCTCGCCATGTGTTAAACGAGTTTGGGTCACCAAAGAAGAAGCCCAAGAACTTCAAAGGACTAGGGCGAAAGAATGCAAAAGCTGTTATAAAACAAGATCCAGCAAAGTGACAAACTTTCAGAAGAAGATGGGTCCCAGAGAGAAAGGGAGCCTTCCCAAGAGTCTTAAACCAAACAATGCACCCCTTCTTTGCCTGATAACCTGCAAAGAGGATATAAAAGAAAATGGGTATATCAAGAAAGAAAGACAAGCTAGCCCGGAGACAGAGCAAAATTTCAAGTCTCAAGAACACAAGAGGGACAATGATATCCCTAAAAGTTCAATTTTCCAACGCCTGGGTGCCACTGTACGCCCTAAGCAGAAGAAGAGAAGAACAGTGCATATCACTGAAGAGGGCATACATATATACACATGCTATGCCTCTAACATTAACACCCAAAATCTGCCTAAAACAGTTGACCAGGTAGAAACCTCAAATATAAAGCAACATCCCACGATGACCAATCGCAAAAGGGAGCAAGCTCGAGTCTGGCTTGACAGGGTAAACGTGGAGGTGGACTTACCACCTCAAAATGAAGGGGGCATGGCGGCTGCCAACATTGCCACTACATCAAATTACGATCAAGGTCGAACTGCTGAAGGTCTAAATATGGAGGCAACCTTATCACAAACCCTGGAAATGGTAATGCAAGAAAATCAAAGGCTGAGGGCTATGCTTGAAAGCCTCATGCAACAGTTGGGGACGACACTACCCCCATAACCACAGCAGCCACAACCATCACCACAGTTGTTGCAGCAGCAACATACTACATTGCCCACAACGGCATTACCTTCAGAAAATATGCCACCAAATACTCCTTGCGCAAAACCTATGGCCAGACAGCCAATTGAAAATCCAAATTCAAGCCACGAAGAAACTCAAGAGGTGCATGTCACGGAACAAAGGCAGAATGCCCCACAAATGAATACTTCATTTGAAGGAACAATGGTCTCTCAGAGGGCCATAATTGAACAAATAATTGAGGCAAAGATGACTGAGCATGGTGAAGGGTCCGCCACCTATGACCTATATTGGGTACCATACCCTGTACACCATCTCTTCAAAACGCTCTCGGCAGAACACCCAAAGGTGCCCAAATTCTCAAAATTTAACGGGGACGGGTCTCCTCATGAACACAGCTCATTACATGAGCATCATGGGAGAACTGGCAATTGAAGAGGCATACCTTTTAAGGTATCTTTCAACATCCTCTACAGGGCCAGCCTTCCAATGGTATGCCCGACTGAAGCTCAACTCGATAGTCGGTTGAGAAGATATGCAAAGAAAATTCTTCGCTTTCGAGTGACAGAAAGAAGAGTCACCCTAGCAGAGCTCATATCTCTGAAGCAAAACAAAATTGAGTCTACTCTAGACTTCATTAAAAGATGGCGTGACATGAGTATGAAATGTGAACAACCACCAGTACATGAAGATGCGGTGAAACTATGCCAAAGAAGTTTGAAGCCAGAAAGCAAGAAAAAACTCCTAGGAGCCAATATTTGAACATTTGAGCATCTCAACAACACAGTGGCAGAAATCGAAATCTTCTTTGCAGAAAATCCAACCACGGTGTTTGGGAAAGGCAAACTGCCCAAAGATAAAGGCACAGGATCACAAGAAGTGAATGTTGTGAACTTCTCAACAGCTCTTGGCAAAAAAGGGAGCAAGGGTGAAGCATTCGTTCCCTCAAATTCCAAGAAAGATGAAAAAAAGATCAACACTTTCGTTGGCTGAGAGACTCAGTGCTCCTTATTCATTTACTAGGGAGCACACCAAAGAATTGTTGGACATATGTCTCCAAGAGAATCTAATTATTCTCCCGGAGCCTAAGCGCCCAGAAGAAGCAACAATGGTGGACAAGCCCAATTATTGCGCATACCATCGTATGCTGGGCCATACTCTGGAAACTTGTTACATGTTCAAAAATCGAGCAGAAAAACTGATTCAAGCAGGAATCATTAACATGGGAGAGCACTTGGTGAATCCACATCACCTACATCAACAACCAAAGCTCACATTCACTGCAAATGTAATCCACTCTACAACTCGAGCAGAAGTGGCACAAGTAAAGGAGTCGACAAACCACTCTGGATTTGGCGCATATCAACAACTCCCAAATGATATTGTGGAAAAGACCATTAATGTAACATTCCACAACAAGCAAGAGGAAGTTGGCTGGACCCAGGTATGCACAAGCAAAGGGTCAACCCCTAAAAAGCTCCAAAGAAAGCAACAGTCCAGGAAATCATGTCTCGGGGGTGTCGCCCCTCCCAAGGAAATAGCAAACGAAAAGACTCTGCAAGAATTGGCAGTCTTGCGGAGGAGAATCAAGAATCAAAAAAGGAATGAGAAAAGGAAAATGAAGAGGGAAGCTACGGTCTATGAGACTTCCACAGCAAATAAGGTCAATGACCCTCTCAAAAGGCTCTAGGGGTTAATTGATGAACTCGAAGAATATCAACAAACATCGCCAACCAAGGCAACCCCCCTGGAAAAATACATATCATGGGAAGAACTGGAGCGTAAAATGCACTTAAAGAAATGGCTTATGGAGTTGCAAGAGCGTATGTAAAAAGATGAGGATGTTCTTTCCTTTGTCAGTGAAACTGAAATGTTCTGGGGAACTGACTGCACCGTTGAAGACTTAATCGACAAAGTGCAGACATTCTCATGTAATATGACCTATGTGTTTACCTCCCAAATAGGGGGACGGCCCAAATCGGGGATCAGCTGTGTACCCCCCGAAGCTAGAAAGCCATTCAAAACTTATCAAAAAAATAATCCACCCCAGAAGGTCATACTTCAGAGGGAAAAAACTAGGGCCTATCCCTGCACCTCAAATAAGAGGCAATGAGTATGTCTTCCTGCCATCCGACGAGGAAGAGGAAGAGCCTGTTGTTGAAACAAATAAGCCAATGCCCGCAGTGGTAATGAATGAAGGACCCTCTCAAGTACCAGTCAAAGAGAAGGTAGAAGATCTGGTACCTCTCGTAACTGAGAAACTTCTTCAAAAAAAGAGCGAGAAGAGAGGATGGGTGGCGACGTCGTAATTCCCCCTCCACCACAGGCATCCGAAGGTTTGGCGGGAATAATGCCCCCCTTCGAAAAGGCCAAAGATAGAGCTAATCGGAAAGTTCTTCAAGCATTGAAGAGGTTCCCGACCAACCTTAGTATTTAGGATGTCTTAGCATTAAGCACAGAATTGCGTGAGGCGTTCATTGCAGCCTTGCAGGAGTCGGAGGCCTATGAGACCCATGTGGCCGAAATGAAAGAAGAAATATATGAAGCATTAATGGCCTCTGTGACCTTCACAGAAGAAGACATGCTACTACCCTCTCCCTGTCACAATAGGCCTCTATACATGAGGGGTCAGATAAATGGGCAAGAATTAGACCGTATTCTAGTCGACGCTGGTTCAGCGGTGAACATTACCCCGCTAAAAATATTTCGCAATATGTTTCTTACCCTTTATTTACATAAGGTGGAAGGTGTCAAGATAGCTGGATTCAATCAGGACTCTGAAGAAACCCTGGGGCGTGTGGATGTGGACTTAACCCTAAACGATTTTGTAACAAATGTGGTATTTTATGTGGTCGACACCAATACCTCCTTCAAAGCCCTCCTAGGGCGTCCATGGTTACATAAAAATTTGGTGGTGCCATCTACTCTCCATCAATGCATAAAATATACAAA
This sequence comes from Colocasia esculenta, assembly GCA_014218235.1. Classification (NCBI taxonomy): domain Eukaryota; kingdom Viridiplantae; phylum Streptophyta; class Magnoliopsida; order Alismatales; family Araceae; genus Colocasia; species Colocasia esculenta. Next base: position 112,398,015 of record CM024759.1, on the reverse strand, counting down.
AGAGGATGAACAACATCGGGTCTTTACAGATCTAGAACCATTTAAAGTGTACGAATGCCACCTGGTTGATGCTAGGTTATATTTTGAGAGGGCAGTTGATTCTCCTAGGAAACAAGACAAAGGCAAAGAAATTGCAGGAGCTTCTCCGAAAACCAGCGGCAAAATAAAAGTCAACAAAGAGAGGGCAACAACACTTATGTAAATTCAACAGTCAGGAGATCCAAATTGAAAACCTCTCCAATTGGAAAGGCCAATAGTCAAATTAGAAAGCAACGCCATCAGTCGGCTGATATGGGCCGAAATACTGCTACCACAAGATCATATACAAATGACAACTAGACATGAAGCCTATACATTTGAACCAATAAAGTTCTTTGTGGCTCGACATAAAGAAGACCGATAGGTTCTAGAAAGGAGAGACACCCAAACAACCCCAAAAGATGACTTCGGTCTGAAGCATACCAGGTTCCCTAGAGAAGAAGAGAGTACATCAAAGAGATGTGTCGAAAACAAAACATCCCCCAGACTTAGAGTAGTCTGAGGGGTAAGATTTTTCAAGAGTTGTGGTACCCTACAAATGTCAGGGGGCAACCAACATTTCCTCACAATGACAGAAGAGGCCTCGAATGGGAGACACAGAAAGGCCCTATAGTGCACTATGCAGTGAACATGGTCAACATAAATCCTGCCCACATAAGAATGGAAATTGAAAAGCAAAAGGGTCAGAGCCCCATGGAAAATGAAAATTCCCTCTGTCGAGAACAAGGATGGAAAGTATATGTGGCTAACACATATGACGAACAAGACTTCGTCGACTTGGAGCCTGCACCCCAAGAACTAGAAGATGGTGGGCAGGCCATTGTTGATGAACTTCTGGAAGTAAATCTAGGGGCACAAGATGATCCTCGACCGGTGTTCATCAGTGCATTGTTAAATGAAGAAGAAAGACAAGCCTACAAGCATCTGTTATCATGGTTCAAAAATTGCTTTGCTTAGTCTTATAAATAAATGTTGGGTTTAGACCCATAGATGGCTGAACATGAATTGGCCATTTTGCTATAGGCCAGACCTGTGAAACAAATTCAAAAAAGAATGCACCCAGAACTGGAAAAGAAAATGGTGGATGAAGTCAACAAGATTCTAGATGTCGATTTCATCGAAAACTGTATGTACCCAATATGGCTAGCCAATATAGTGCCAGTAAAGAAGAAAAATGGACAAGTTCGGGTCTATATTGACTTCCGAGACTTAAACAAGGCATGCCCGAAGGATGACTTTCCTTCGCCTATGACTAAAACAATGGTGGATGTTACTACAGGGCATGAAACCTTATCTTTTATGAATGGAACTCTGGAAGCTCAGGGTACAACCAAATTCGAATGGCTGACAAAGACAAAAATCACACGGTCTTCCGGTCACCAAAAGGCATATTCAATTACAAAAGAATGTCTTTTGGCCTGAAAAACGTAGGTGCCACATACCAAAGGGCTATGACCAAAATATTTGATGAAATGCTCCACAACTTGGTCGAGTGCTATGTAGACGACCTGGTCGTCAAGACAAAAAAAAAAAATCATGTGGAAGATCACGCAGGGTCTTCGAAAGGCTACAACAATATAAGCTGAAAATGAACCCCATGAAATGCGCATTTGGCATGACAAGAGGAAAGTTTCTCATATTCATTGTTCGCTACCGGGGCATTGAAATAGACCCCGATAAGATCAAGCCCATTAAGGAACTACCTCCCCCTAAGACACTTACTGAGCTTCGCTCCCTCCAAGGTCGTCTGGCACATCAGACGATTCATATCTAACTTGTCAAGAAGATGCCAACCTTTCTGCAAATTGATAAAGAAAGGGGTCCTATTCATTTGGGATGAAAAATGTCAAAATGCCTCGAACAAAATCAAAGAATATATGCTCAATCCGACTGTGCTGGGGGCACCTATTAAAGGGAAACCTTTAATTCTATACATTGCAGCCATGGATGCTTCACTGGGGGCATTACTTGCTCAGAAAAGTGAAGAGGGCAAAGAACAACCCCTCTATTATCTCAGTCGGATGCTAGTCGGACCAGAACACCAATATGCACCAATGGAGGAATTATGTTTGGCATTCGTTTTTGCCGTTAAGAAACTGAGGCATTATTTGCTGGCACATGAGGTCCAACTCATCTCTCGATGTGACCCTCTTAAATTCTTACTCAAACAGCCAGTCATGTCAGGGAGGCTGGGAAAGTGGGCACTACTTCTTATGGAGTTTGATATCTCCTATGTGCCGCAAAAAGTAATTAAAGGGCAGGGTATGGCATAATTCTTAGCAACCCACCCAATGCCAGAAGACTCCCCTCTGAATACAGAATTGATTGACGAGGAGATGCTCCCCGCTCAAGAAACTTATGAAGCACAAGAAACCCGACTTGAATATTGACATTATATTTTGATGGGGCTGCACAGGCTTCTTTGAAGGCTGATGGCACATCAACAAATATGACAGGGGAAGGAATTGTCTTCGTGACCCCAGAAAAAGAGATATTGCATTATTCATGTGTTCTAATAGAATCCCTCACAAATAATGAAGCAGAATATGAAGCCCTCATAGTTGGCTTGAAAATCGCCTTAAAAATAGACATAAAATCTATCGAAGTATTTGGCGACTCATTGCTGGTCGTCAGACAAATGTTGGGGATTTTTGAAGTCCGAAAAGAAGAACTAAAGGCCTATTTCGAGGTAGCTACAAGACTCAGTGACAGGTTCTACCACTTTAAAATAGAACATGTCAGGAGAAGTCAAAACTTGCAGGCTGATGCATTCGCCAAATTGGCATCTGCCCTTAAACTTCCCCCAGAAGGAGTATTGGGAATTACAATAAAAAATAGAAGATTGCTTCCAAGCACCCTAAATCGCCATGATGGTCTAACGACTTTCGAGGGAAATGCAATGGAAGAAAATGAAGGCCAAGAAGAAGATGATTCGCGTGTTCCCATCATCAAAATAAAAAATGGTTGGCTACCAGACAAAAGGGGGGAGTGAGTGCAATTGTTGCGAAGAGCTACTTCCTACAAGCTGATAAATGACACATTATATAAGTTCACACTTGAGAAAGACAAGTCAGTACTGCTGAGATGCCTGTCTCTGAAAGAAGCCAAGATGGTCATGCGGGAGGTACATGCAGGACTATGTGGAGCCCACCAATATGGCTCAAAAATGAAAATCAACATAAAAAGCAAAGGCTTCTATTAGCCAACAATGTTTATAGATAGATTGTGAGCGGTTTGCTCGAACCTGCCCCCAATGCCAGGCCTATGGGCCTATACCAAGAAAACCTCCAAGCAAAATCCACCCAACTACGCCAACATGGTCATTTGCTGAATGGGGAATGGACATAGTAGGTCCCCTCCCGACATCATCTAGGGGATACAAATACATACTTACTGCCACCAACTATTTCTCACGGTGGGCGGAAACTATCCTGTTAAAAGAAACAACCGGAGAAGCCGTCTCCCGCTTTGTCCAGCATCACATCATATATCGATTCGGTGTTCCGAGTCGGATCATATCTGATAATGGTACTTCATTCCAAAATCAGACAATATACAAGTTGACAGCAAAATTTCATATTGATTGGAGGACATCAACGGTTTATTACCACCAAGCCAACGGGTTAGCCGAAGTCTTCAACAAAACTTTATGCAAACTCATGATCAAATTGGTAAATGGCCGAAAGCGCGATTGGGACGAAAAGATGCATAAAACTCTATGGGCCTATCGCACCATCTACAAAACTCTTACAAGATGCTCTCCCTTTTCCCTAGTCTATGGGACCGAGGCAATCATTCCTGTTGAAATAGAGCTCTCATCTTATACGGTAGCTCTCCACTACGGGCTCCCTACTGAAGAGGGAAGCGAAATTGAAAGACGGCTTGAAGAGTTGTCAAATCTGGAAGAAAAACGTTTGGTTGCATACCACCGTCTTCAAAATTATCAAGCACTAATGTCCCGCGCCTTTGACAAACTGGTAAAAGAAAGAGCATTTGAAAAGGGAGATCTTGTCATGGTCAAACAAAAAGACATCATGGCCTCTCGACCCAAAAGCAAATTCATAACCAATTGGCGTGGCCCATATGTGGTCGACAAAGTGTTTGAAGATGGTGCCTACACGGTAGTAGACCAAAAAGAAAATGTTATGTTTCCGCCTTTAAATAGCAGACACATGAAATTGTATCATGCTCCTGAGTGTGAGTACGTCTGCGCAATGCAACAAATGGATCCGGATCCAGTACACACCGGAGATATAGAAGTGATCTCGTTGCAAGATCTTCCAAATGAATATAAAAAAAAAAAAAAAGAGAAAAAGGGGCTAAAAAATGAGGTGCCCCGACAGACTGATCTATTACTCCTTTATGATGGATCAAGGGGAAAAAAAGCCTAAAATCCGGCTGAGGTGAAAACTCGAAAGGGCGTCTCATACAAAAATGAGAAATCCCGCTGCATGAAAACTCAAAAGGACGTGCAGGCAAAAATAAGAGGGAGCAATTGTGGTGAAAACCCAAAAAGAGCATTACAATTGGTATCAAAAAAAAGAGAGAGAAGGGGTACTCTCTCGACCTTTCTTAGAGTGAGGTGACTCATCCCGCATTCCTTATAAAAGAAAAGACACAAGAGTTGTCAATGACGAAACAACCTCCAAGTTCATTCGAACGAATAATCAAATTCAAGGGCTACGACCAAGACAACGATTATTGTGTCTTTCCATCCTTCTAAGAAATGTGGGAAACTCGAATTCTAGTCAAAGAAAGAGAGAGAGGACCCAAACAGGAGAGGAAGCTCTCATTCCCTAAATAAATCAAAACTCATGTCTTTTGGCTAACAAGCCGTCAAGGCCAGTCAAAAGTCGAAATCCATGTCTTTTGGCTAACAAGCTGTTGAGGCTAGTCAAAAGTCAAATTCCAGTCTTCATCAGCTAACAAGCCGTCAAGGCCAGCCGAAATGGTCAAAACTCACGTCTTTTAGCTAACAAGCTGCTAAGGCCAGTCAAAAGTCAAATCCACGACCTCTTGGCTAACAAGCCATCAAGGCCAGTCAAAGGTTGAAATCCATGTCTTTTGGCTAACAAGCCGTTGAGGCCAGTCAAAAGTCAAATCCAGTCTTCTTCGGCTAACAAGCCGTCAAGGCCAATCGGAAAAGTTAAACTCATGTCTTTTGGCTAACAAGCCGTCAAGGCCAATCAAAAGTCAAATCAAGATCTCTTAACTAAAAAGCCGTCAAGGCCAGTCAAAAAGTCAAACTCATGTCTTTTGGCTAACAAGCCATCAAGGCTAGTTAAAAGTCAAATCCATGACCTCTTGGCTAGCAAGTCGTCAAGGCCAGTCAAAAGTCGAAACTCACGTCTTTTGGCTAACAAACTGTTAAGCCCAGTCAAAAGTCAAACCCATGTCTTTTGGCTAACAAGCCATCAAGGTCGGTCAAAAGTCAAATCTCTGGTCTCTTGGCTAACAAGCCGTTAAGGCCAGCCAAAGATCAAAATTCATGTCTTTTGGCTAACAAGTCGTCAAGACCAGTCAAAAGTCAAATAACGAGTCCTAGAGGAGCCTCAATCCTCTAAACATATTTACGGCTCTTACGGAAGCCTCTAATTTCCTACCATACATAAATCCAAACTCTCAGCCCATGGCTCTCAGGAAAGCCTTTGATTCTCTATAGTACATAAATCCAAACTCTAAACCTATGGCTCTCAGGGAAGCCTCTAATTTCCTACCATACATAAATCTAAACTCTAAACCTATGGCTTTCAGGGAAACCTTCAATTTCCTACCATACACAAAGCCTAATCCTAATGGCTCTTAGGGAAGCCTTTAATTCCCTACCGACTATAAATCCAAGTTTCTAGCCAACACACCGTCAAGGTCGGCCAACCCAGTTAAAATCCAATTTTAAATCCTACGACTCTCGAGGAAACCTTTAATTCCCTACCGCATCCAAAGCCTCATGGTTCTCAGGAAAGCCTTTAATTCCCTACAAAAGAAAAGAGAAAGAAGAAAAATAAATAAATAAAATAAATAGGGGCTTAAAATGGAGGTGCCCCGACGGACTTGGTCTATCATTTCATTATGATTGACCAAGGGTAAAAAAGTCTAAAACCCTACTAAGATGAAAAACCGAGAGGGCGCCTCAGGCAAAAATGGGTAAATCCCTCAACGTGAAAACCTGCAAGGGCAGGTTGGAAAAAGCTAAAGGGGGTCAATCTCAGCGAAAACCCAAAAGGGCGCTGGAGTTGGTAATGTGAACAAAAAAAAGAGAAGCAAAAAAAAAAGAAAATATTAAAATCTACCAGTCGCACTGTTATGGATATTCCCTATTCATGATGGTTGGCCAAGTCAAAATCTGTCTTTTGGCTAACAAGTCGTCAATACCAGTCAAAAGTCAAATCACCCCCTCACCCAAAATCACGAGCCCGAGAGAGCCTCAATCCTCTCACCCAAAATCACGAGCCCGAGGGAGCCTCAATCCATCACCCAAAATCACGAGCCCGAGGGAGCCACAATCTTCTCACCCAAAATTACGAGTCCAAGAGAGCCTCGATCCTCTCACTCAAATCACGAATCCGAGAGAGCCTCGATCCTCTCACCCAAAATCACGAGCCCGAGGGGCCTCAGTCCTCTCACCCAAATCACGAGCCCAAGGGAGCCTTAATCTCCTCATCAAAATTATATCCCTGGAGAAGCCTTAATTCTCTAACACAAACATGTTATGGCCCCAGAGGAGCCCTAATCCTCTAAATGAAATAGCTCATGACTTTCGGGGAAGCCTTAAAACCCCTGTTATCAATAAAGATCACATGCTGATAGTGAAACTCAAAAGTGCAATGTATATTTGATAAAAGTCATCATCCCAAGACAGGCCCTTGGGATAGCCCAAAAAGGAAAAGTCAAAATAAATAGATAGCATGTACTGATGCTAAAAAACAACACCCCTCAAGCAGGTCTGCGCTCTAGTGTCGCCTGCCCTCGGAAGGTCAACCTGTGCAAAAGAATGGCATGAACAGCTCTGTCATGCATAAACAAGGTCGTCAGTTTACAATTCATGGCTTGCACGATTTTTGTAAAAGTTATAGCAGTCTCTGCTTGCAAGATAGCCAACTGGGTCTCCTGGATTTCCAGCTCTAAGTAATCTCCTTCAATATCATGTACTTGATCCAACTCTGCAAGGTCAAAACAATAGGAGATTAGATTTTGCCACAGAAGAACGAGAAAAGGAAAGGATAAAGCAGCCTATCAAAAAAAAAATATTGCAGCAAAGTCACAATTCTCAATACATAAAGCAAAATTTTGACATTGTTGTCATGTCAAATATACGCATGAGATGATGGTTCTTGGCGCCACAAATACGTCATAAGCTACGATATCTCAAGTCTATAAAAATAACATTTCTACCATGAATCTCAACAACGCTAAAATGGCCAAAATGCACTGCTAGAATAAAATGAAATGGACCCTCTGAAGGGCAACATGTGCTAAAATACAGTTGGAAAGATTCACATGAGATAGTCGCCCTATGCTTCACTCTTGGACGCCAGTCTCGTGGGGGGCATTTGTTGTACCGGGTTTTGCCCAAAGAAAAGAAGATAGAAGAAAAAAAAAAAAAAAAGGGGGGGGGGGGGGGGGGAACCTTCCTTCTGCCGCCACCGCCTCTGGTGGAAGAGGAGGGTCAGCAGCTCCTTCACCTGCAGTCGCCGCCGCGGCTCCCTGGCCCCTCCGCCGCCGCTGGCCTGCCTGTGCGCCGCGCTGCTGCTGCCTTTGGCCCCGCCGTCGGCCTGTTTGAGAGTCACCGCTGCTACTTTTGGCTCACACCGCCGAGGGAAGAAGAAGAAGAGGAAGAGAAGAGAGCCGACTGTGGACGCCCCGTTCCGCGCACTCCGAATGCCGATGGATCTCCAAAGGTTCACGAACGTTGCCGCTCCTTCGTTGGCGTTGAATGGGTACTGGTTGACTTCGTTGACTCCTTTGGTTGACTAGGGAGAAAACAAAGAAACCAGCAAAAGAAAGGGAGATGTTGAGATCGCCAGAGCCTTACCTGTGCCCAAGGAAATAGAATGATCACGTCGATGTCGTGGCCTCGCGTAGCGGATGATGGCGGGACTCCAACTTCTCTTTCTTCGGCCGGCCAAAGGAAGAGAGCTCTACGATCTCGTTCGTTGCGTTCCTGCCACAAGAGAAGCTCTATTAGACTCTAAGGAGGTACAGTAAACGTCTTAAACAGAAAGAAAAAGCCCAAAAAGAGAGCCCGTACCGGTTTCGGACTTAAGAAGAGGGGTGGCCAAATATTATGACCACCCTTCTTCCCTCCGTTTTTGGTTTGGGAAACCCCTTTCTAGGTGTGTAGGAAGGTGTCCTACGTGCCTAGGGTGTGTATGAGTGTGTGAATGACATGCAAGAACTAAGAGAGAGAAAAGGGAAAGAGGAAGAGAGGAGGGAGATGATCCTCGTTTTTACAGCTTGGCTGGCTCCTTTGTAGGCTCCTCCAACACTTGGTGAAACCTCCTAAACGTCCCAAATGATGAGAGGAAGAAATGAACAAGGATTGAAGCTTTAGGATGCACTTTCTCTCTCTTCTCTCAAAGCAACAAATTTTGGACGTCCAGCCTCTCCCCCCCTCCTTAGAAGGCCTAAGGACTACCTATATAGGCAATGGGGCGCAGCCAAGGGGCCTTGGATGCTCAAGTGTGAAGAACACACACTTGTACAAGTGGCAATCCATGTGTTAAGGGTTAGACCAATAGGAGGGGGCCACATATGATTTTTACTGGGTCAAGGGGGTGACATGGTGGCCCATTTACCCATTGGGAACGGCCACATGCGCTGTATGGGCAAGGAGAGGGGGCATAGTGGGCTGGAATCTCGGGTAGTTGCGCAGACCAGATAAACCAGGTTGACGTCTAACGATGTTGCCGCCAACGCCATGCAGACGTCCACATAGGTGGACGCCAACAAGAGCCGACGTCCATGGGGCTTGCCGCCAACATGTAGTCAGCGGCAGTCGATACTGCCGTCTACATGGGATCCGAGGCAAGTCAACAAATGGTCAAACGGGCCTTATTGGGCCATGGAACCATGTGGGGATGGGCCAAATCTCCCGTCTACATCGCCATTGGAGGACCCCGCCGCTACCGCTGCTGTCTTCGCCCCCCACCGCCACAATTGCTGCTCTTACCGCCATCAAAGCAGAAGGAAGATGTCGTCGTTGCCATTGCTACTTCCTTGCTCGCCACCGCCAGCCACCTTGCTCGTTGCCGGCCAAGCGAGGAAGATGAGAGGAGGAGGCCGCATGCCTCTTCCCTCCCAGTCGCCTCTCTCGTGCTCTCTCTCTCTCTCTCCCAATGCCCTAAAGGGCACAAACACACATGGAAAAAAGAGAGGGGTAAAAAGAAAAAAGGAAACAAGGGAAAATATGTAAAAAGTCAAGTGCAAATGACCGGGACGGGGTCTTCTAATGACCGAGACGGAGTCTCTCCACATTCCCTATAAAAGCAGGGGACGGCCAAACTCAAAGGGAGGATTTTGGCTAACTCCAAAGAAGCAAGGCTTCTAGACTGCAAGGCCATCCAAGGAGAAGGGTCTGCAAGGCAGCCCTAAGGAATATTGTGCAAGGCACAATACGAATTTTCTCAAGTCTTTAAAAAGGTCCATTGGGCTTCCTTATTGGGCCAGACTTCCTTATTGGACCGGACTTGTTTAGTGGGCCGAATATTGTGTAACTTCATGCCATGACATGATGAATGATCATGTTTAACGCTTATTGAGCCTAATGTGCTTATTGGGTCGGCATTTGACAAATTTTCTCATGTGTTCACCTCCTCAACATATTAATGGGCCTAATGGGGCAAGTTTGTTATGATTAATTATGTTTCGATGTTCAAATTGCATGTAGTGTCACGTTATTTCATGCTCTTCACCGATTAATTTCTTAATTAAAATTAACCAATTTTCCGACAAACTTTAATAAAATATTTCATAAACATTGTTATTTAATTTACCATAACTTAAAAATAACAAACAAGTCATGTTTCATATCATTTTTTATCACCCTAGGTTAATCTCTCTTTAAATCAAATAAACAAATGAAAATATTAATTTAATTCACACAATCATAATTTAAATAAATAAATGACGAAAATAATTAAATAAATGAAATCAATGATTTTAAAATACACCAAAAATGAAAATCAATTTGAAAATCAATAAAAAATGAAACAAATATCAAAAAATTCCAAAAAAAATAAATTGCATGCTTGCAACTTTGTTTTCTTTCATGTCCAATTCATTTCATTCAATTGTGAGTCACGCTCTTCTGTTTCAAAAGAGTTGTCTGATGGTTAATCAAAGGTGTTCAGCCTTTGTGCTGATCTAATTAACACTAACCAAGGTTAGTGGGCGAGGTCAAATGAACTAAATAAAACCATGTCTATGTAAATAAATAAATAAAATTTTAAATGATATCTTTGTTAAAAAATGATTCTCACAACCCCCCTGCATCCGTAGTAGCCATGACTACGGTCACGGGTGAATTAGACAATTTGAAGGTTGACCAGAACTTGCTATTGCACCAAGTAGAAGTACACTGGGATGTATGACGGAAGCGGCCAGAGAAATGTATTACAACCAGGAGGACGCACAGGAACAGTCTTCCGAGTCCACTACCTGCTAGTAAATTAAAATGAAACCTTAGGACTCACCATTTTGTAATCCCTCTTGTATGACAGTAAATTATTGTGGATAGCTAACTTTTGTAGAGATGACGAGATGGTGTGGGGAGAGGTTTTTCTTTTGGAAACTGATGTAAATTATGGCCTATTAATAGAAGGCATGTATAAAATATATTGTGTAATAGAATCTCTAGATATACAAACTTTATGGACATGGGTTGCAATATTAACATGTGGTATTTTGAACATCTCAGATTATCTTCTAAACTAGTTATGGGCAAAAGAGATGAAGCGTGGAGGAGAATGGAGAATACGGTGCAGGGCATAATGCGAGCATTAAAAATAGTAGCCCAAAACAACTCGCACAACAAACCCAACAACTTCAAGGAGTTCCGCAGTTTAAATCCCCCTCGTTTCTCGAGAAGTATCGATCCAAACGAGATTGAGAATTGGGTCAAGAAAACCATAAGAATTTTTAAAGCTATCAGGTGCCAGGAGAAAGATAAAGTCCGCTTAGCAACATTTCAATTGGATAAGAATGCTCGGGCTTGGTGGGAGGCCATGCAGGCTACCGTAGGAGATGCAGATCAATTATCCTGGGAGGAGTTTGTTGAGTTATTCAACGAACAATATTTCTCTAAGATAGTCCAAGAAAAGAAGGTGATGGAATTTATTAACTTAAAACAATGAGGATTATCAGTAGCAGAATACGAAGCACAATTTGCTCGGTTGTCAAGGTATGCCCCTCACATGATCGCTACAGAAAAGTTGAAAGCAAAGAGGTTCCTAAATGGCTTACGCCCACTTTTTATCACTCAGCTAACCCTCATTTGATTACCACTTATGTTGAGATGGTTAAACGGCCTTAACTTTTGAAGCTGCCACTGAAATAGTAGAAAAAATTTTGGGAAAAACTAGTGGAAGTTATACAATCAAGGAGCCAAAAAAAGAAGTTTGAGGTGGGGAATGCATCTAGGCCTCAACAATCTACCAAGAAGACAAGAAAAGTTGTGACTGAAGTTAAGGACGTTTGTCATTATTGCCATCTCTGTGGGCATAAAGCGAGAATTGCTGGAAGAGGCTAGGAGCTTGTTTGCGCTGTGGAAGTGATCAACATCAAATTCCCGATTGCCCTCTCTTACCTAAGGCATCTTCTTCACAGAATCTCAGACCTAGGCAGGGACCACGGAATCAAAACTCGGCCAACTCGGGATCGGATCGCCCGAGTTGGCTCGGTTTTGGCCCCTCCAATCCGAGCCGGGGTAACCTGTCCGGTCCCCTGCGCTCGGATCGTTCGGGCTCGGCTGGGCTCAGCGGGATCGCCGAGCCCGGGCCGGTCCGCCGCAGATCGGCCCGGACCGGGGCGATCCGAGCCCCAACGGCTAGTTCAGAACTAGCCGTTTTCTAGCCGTTGAGGACTGTTCCCCAACGGCCAGAAACGGCTCTTTGGAGCCTTTGGAGGCCTTGGGGGTCTATATAAACCCCCCAAAGGCCCCCAATATGTTCTAAACTCAAGTTTTGAGTTCTCCTCCCCTCCTCTCAATATTTTGGGCATTCTCTCTCTCTCTCGGGCGCTATTTTGCACTATTTGGGAGGCGATCTCATCTTTCACACTCTTGGGATTCTTGTTCGACTATTCGGGCTCTCTCACACACACTCTTGGCCCGAACTCTTGGCTGCGATTCATCTCCCTCTCTCTCATCCGCAAAAAAAATTATTTATTTTCTGTTTTTTTATTATTTAACTTCTTTTTTTGTGTTGTAAGTGATGGCCGCCGAAGGTGGTGCTGCTCCGGCTCCCCATTCTTCAAGCAACCCTCCTAGCACCGATCCCGCTTGGGCTCATGGTATCGTTGTGGACATGGCTCGAAGGAAGGTCCAATGCAAATATTGTAACCGGGTCTTATCGGGCGGCATATTTCGTTTGAAACAACATCTAGCGGGAATTAAAGGTGAGGTGGCACCATGCTCGAGAGTTTCTGCTGAAGTTCGAATGCAATTTTGCCAATATATGAAGGAGAAAGAGACATCCAAAGCAAACACTAGTAGAAGACGGCAACAAATCCGGGAAGATTTGTCTGCCCCTCCTCGAAGGTCCGTAGATTTACCAAGAGGGAGACAATTCTTTGATCTTGATCAAGATGAAGAAGGTTAGTAATTAGTTAACTTACTTTTGGAACATTTATTTTAGTTTAAGGCTTTAAGCACCCTCCGACCCTCATTCTATTTCTATCTCATATTATAGAACAATTTCGTCGGGCATCGGAAGCAAGTCGAAGGTCTAATGCGGAAGAGGACTATCTCCGACGTACCGGTCATCACGTAGGTCAAGGTAGTGGCCATGGGGGTAGCGGACAAGGGAGTTCAAGTGCTGGAATGAGTTCAAATATACCTGAGGTTCCAGTGGATATCCCTAGAGACGGAGATCCTAGAGTGGGACCAATAGACCCATTTCTCACCAGGCGAAGGGAGAAGCAACCATCCATTTCTGCAGCATTCAAGAATTTGAAAATATGCAAGGAGAAGATAGGGAGAGCGACGTCAAGATGGTTCTTCTTCAACAGCATACCGGCTAATGCAGCAAAAGGACCATATTATGAGTCCATGATGGAGACTATTGGTGAAGTGGGCAAAGGGGTGGAAGGCCCTACTTCATATGAAATCTACAACAAATACTTGGATATGGAGGTTGAAGATATGAAGGCATATGTTTCCACATTTGAACGAATATGGGATGAATATGGTTGCACGTTAATGTGCGATGGATGGACAGGTATGTACAAGTGTTTGGCTAGTTAATTGTTATTCACTTATTCATTAATAAGACATAGGTTTTAATTTTTCATATGGAATTGTGCAGGCATTACACGAAGAAGTATGATAAACTTCTTAATCTACTGCAAAGCAGGGACTGTTTTTTGGAAGTCGGTAGACGCTTCTGGCAAGGTGAAGAATGCGGACTACCTATTTCAGTTGATGGATGAGATGGTGCAGGAGATTGGAGAGAAAAGAATTGTCCAAGTGGTAACCGACAATGCAGCGGCTTTCAAGTTGGCGGGCCAAAAACTAATGGAGAAAAGGGAACACTTGTATTGGGTTCCTTGCTCCGCGCACTGCATTGACTTAATGCTAGAAGACATTTGTGAAGATCCAATGGTGGAAAATGTGGTCAACAATGCAAGGTTCGTAACCACTTTCATCTACAACCACAACAACATATTGGACATCATGAGGACGCATACACATGGACGGGAGTTGCTTCGGCCAGCACCTACAAGGTTTGCATCCCAATATATTGCATTGGATAGCATAAATGGGCAACGTAGCAACCTTATTAGGATGGTAGCATCGGAAGAGTGGGAGAACTATATGTCCCGACATGCTCCTACACGGGTGAGGGAGAAGGGAAAGAAGGTGACCGACATTATCCAATCAAAGCCATTTTGGAAGGGGGTCCAAAATGTGTTGAATGTAGTAGAACCGCTTGTTCGAGTGTTAAGGGCGGTAGATGGGGAGAGGAGATCCGAGATGGGTTACTTGTACGAGGCTATGGATCGAGCAAAGGAGCTTATCCAAATGAACAACAAAACAACGTATGCCAAGTGGTGGGAAATCGTAGATCGACGATGGGAGCACACATTGCATCATGATCTTCATGCTGCAGGTAAGCATAACACTTCAACTCTTGTGAATTGTGATTACATATTATTTACAACTCATGTTTTAACATTTATCTTCTACATGTAGGGCATTTCTTCAACCCCCAATACATGTATAGGACTGATGGGAGGAGGGAGAACTATGACAATTCCTCCGAAGTGTTGATTGGGGCCAAAAATGTAATCAAACGGATGCTAGACAATGAGGATAGGGCAATCATAGCATGCAAACAAATGCATGATTATAGACTTCAACTCTACCACTTTGGTACTAGCACGGCACAACGAGCTGCTCAGATTTTGAGTCCAGGTTAGAAGTTACTCATCATATTTATTTGCCTGTAGAATGAGTTGGTTCTATTAATTCTATTTTCTAAAACATTATACATGCTTCATTTACAGCGGATTGGTGGTTGGATCATGGAAGAACTTATGGATATGAAGACTTGGCCTATGTAGCTATTCGGGTTTTAAGCCAAACAACGTCTGCCACAGGGTGTGAGAGAAACTGGAGCACATTTGGCTTGATCCACACAAAACAAAGAAACCGCTTGAAGTCTGCACGTCTTGAGAAGTTGGTATTTTGCCACTACAACATGAGATTGAAGCTTAAAAACCTCCAATTAATCAAGCAAGTTCAAGATAGAGAGAAATATAGATCCTCGGGGCAACAACAAGCTGAAGCAACTCCATCGGAGACAATAGATATAGAAGAAGTTTTTGAGGAGGAACATCCACTACATGCATGGGTAAATGCAAGCACTTCGGTTCAACCAGAGTTCGACCCGCATGATCGTGCATGGGCTGAAGGTAAATGACCTTTACAATGTACATGCATCATTTATAAATTATTTATTTCTCATGTTAACATGTTTATGTCTCATTTAGGTGAGCTTGATGATGTGCCTTTGCTTCCGGAGTTTGAAACTCCTCCAGCCCCTAAACGCCAAAAGAAGACAGTGGGTGCAAGAGGAAGGAGCACGAAACATGGCATTAGCATTGCAGACTTGGACACGATCGAGGAAGATATAGATGATGAAACACCGGAGCCAAGCGATAATATTCAATACCAAACTTCTAATGACTCGACATCGAAGACAAGTACTCCTAGTGAGGGATCCGATCATGGAGGAGATGTCCTAGTTGTCAGCAATGTACCGCCACCGGCACGCCACCCGACCCTATTGTATTCACCGGAGAGGAAGACTTCACCCATGCTACTCAAGATCAACATCATGGGAGTAGGGAAGGGAGGGAAGCACAAACCTCAAGTCAACAATATGCACGAAAGGGGAAGAAAGTGGCATCTCAATTGCAAGGGCAAGGGCAAGGCCAAGGAGCATCCGAAGATTCGGGATACAATCCCAACTTCATTCCGCATAGACGGAATTGGTTAATGAAGAAGAAGAAGATGCAAGAGGAGTGGGAGCGTCAAGAAAAGCTACGGATGGAGTTTGAGACCATGGAGCAAGCGTCAGATACATCATCTTATGCTTCCACTGAAGGATATTACCAAGGGCAGGGAGGCTACTTGGGATATCCTCAATACCCGGATGCATCATATTACACCGGAGGTGGAGCATATGCACAATCCACTGAGTCTGATTCACATTCACATGACTCATATGAGTCATATGGCTCATATCAAGTGCCTGAAATACCGGGCTACACACCAATCACTATCATATATGCGAACACGGATGCCTATAGTCAATATTTGACTCAATATGAGGCATATTACCAACATTATATGTCTTGGACAGATTATGTAAACCTTATGTCCACACAATATAATGTACGATTCCAATAAATAATTTTTTCATGTATTTCAGTTCATAAATACAATGTTCATATATTTCCTATTTTTCATATTTTTCTAATTTTTTTCAATTTTTTTAAGGGGGGCGATCCACCCCCCTTTTGCTTGGCCCAACCCGGTCGGGCTCGGCCCGGCTCGGCCGAGCCGGGCTCGGGATCGATTTTGGGCCGACCGATCCGATCCCGATCCCCGAGATTTTGAACCTTGGCAGGGACGACTGCAAGCTATACAAGGGGCGGAATCCGAATCACAACATGAAGGCGAGCTTGTGGAAGGTACAATTATCGTGAACTCAAAACCTGCCTATGCTTTATTTGATTCTAGCGCAACACATTCTTTTGTTAGCCAAGTATTTGCCAAATCATTTGGAGTACATCTAGTTCCACTACCAGAAAAATTTGAAGTTGCTACTCCTCTTAGTAAAAGAAAGGAACTTATCTACTACTGCCCCACTAATCCAATAGTAATTGAAAGACATAACTTTCCTAGAGATTTAATATGTCTGGATATGTGGGATTACGATGTGATCCTTGGGGCTGATTGACTATCCAAACATCATGTTAGATTGGATTGTCATTCTCGGCAAATAACCTTTGGGAACAAGGAAATTCCGTAAGTAAGTTTTAAGAATCCTCGTACATAAGGTATACCACTCATATCTGCAGTTAAAGCATATAAACTGGTGAAAAATAGATGTCAAGGTTACTTAGGATCAGTGATAATGATAAATCAGAATGTCACAGGCTTGGAGCATGTTCCCATAGTTTGAGATTTCTCGGATGTATTTCCTGAAGAATTATCTGGTCTACCCCCAAGTAGGGAAGTGAATTTCACCCAAGGTTTGGCGCGTCGGAGCGAATCGGCCCGATTCGGGCGGATCGCATCGGATCACAAGGAATCCGATGCGCGATCTAGGTCGATGCACCCGGATCCTGCTAAGCAGACGGATCGAACCCGATGCGCCACGATCCGATCCGGTACTGGCGCATCGGGTTCGACTCTCTCGACACCCTTAAGGGTGTCGGCCGATGCGCTGCGAAAGGGACTGTACAGTCCCAATTCGCAGCGCAGCAGGCCGCAAGCCCATTTCTCCCCCCCCCCCCTGTTTTCAGGTTTTTCCAAGAAAAAACCCTAGATTTGCATGCCAATCCGCAAGTTGAGGCTTCCTACGTGAGTTTGCATCGATTTGGTGGATTTGGAGGCATTCAAGCCTCGTTCTTCAAGTTTTTTGGAGGTTCTACAGGGCTTTGAAGGTAAGCCACCATATTTCTTCATTTTTCTGTTTTTTTCTTGGTGCATGGGTTAGATCTTGTTGAGAAATGATGTTGCAAGTGATTGGTGTACACTTGCAACCAATTCTCATCAAGATCTACAAGTTTTTCATGTATATTTAAAGATTTTCCCAATTTTTGAATTTCTGAAAAAAAAAATGTTAAAAAATTTGTTAAAAACAAAAAAATGATAAGAATGTGTTGTATAACTTCTATATCATGGTTAGAACTTGATTCCATAAGAAGTTGAGCTATAATTAATTTATGTTCCCGCATTATTAATAATTATTTTAAAATTTAAAAAAATAATAATAAAACTTGAAATTACATAAAATGGCTATGGAGATGTGAATGGATTTCTATCATCATGTGATTCATGTCTATGAAAGAAATTATTATATAATAACACTTTCTTTTAGTGTTCAAATTCTGAAATTTGAATTAATTTACTGTTAATTTATTTTAAAAAAAATTGTCCTTGTAGATGGCACCGAAAAAGGGTTCTGATGATATTGGGTGGCAGCATGGCATCATGTTGGAAAATAGGCACAACTTCAAGTGCAATTATTGTGGCTTTCGGGACAAGGAGGTGGGGTGTCCCGTTTGAAGAAGCACCTTGCTGGTGGTCGACTAGTAGGCTACCATGACGTGCAGGGGTGTAAAATGGTGCCGAGTGAACTTATGATTGAACACCTTAAACGTGCTCGAGCAGAGACAACAAGAAAGAGGGCGGATAAGGAGATGCAAGAGATGATCATATCAGGAAAGGAACGAGATGAAGACATTGAGGATGAAGTAGAAATGTATGCAGAATATGTGTCTGATCCTGATGTGCAGGAAAGGCGAGCCAGAGCACAAAGCAGGGCCGAGGCATGGGAAGGTGAACAAAGGGCAGCCCACAGAGTAAGTTTTCAAGGAGCTCAGCATGAGGTTGGCAGTGGCTCAACGGTAGGGGGCGCCGACGGAACTCAGTCCCGTCGATATTCAAATGTGGGGGATTATTTCACTCGGCCCCCTCCCACACAAACACAACTACCAGAACAAGGAAGGCATAGCAAGAGACCCACAGGTGTGCAAATAGAGGACGTGGACCCTTATGTGTATCCTAGGGAGCATGGCAAGCAGACTAGGATTGAGGATGTATACAACTAGCAGGGGCCAAAATACAAGGTGGGTTGAGCAATTGCAAAGTGGTGGCACCATACAGGGTTACCATTCAATGCAGCAAATAGTCCTTACTACAAAACTGCTATACAGGAGGTTCAACGTGGAGGGCTACATGTGCAGCCTCCTACAGCTAGGGACTTGTCTGGGAAATATCTTCAGGATGAAGTTAATGAAATCAAGTCTTATATTGACAGTTTTAAGAAGAAATAGGAGAAGTATGGTGTCACATTGATGTGTGATGGTTGGTCGGGCATCACCAGGAGCAGCCTCATCAACTTCCTCGTGTATTGTGATAGATAAGTCTTCTATCACAAATCTGTCGACGCATCCGATAGAGTACACAACTATGAATACATTTTGAGTTTGATGTGGGAGGTGGTTGAGGAGATTGATGAGCAATATATTGTGCAGGTGGTGACGGATAATAGATCTGCCTACAAAAAAGCAGGGGAGGAGTTGATGAAGATTTACCCTCATCTTTACTGGACTCCATGTGCTGCCCACTATGTTGATTTAATGCTTAAAGAGATTGGGACACTGCAACCCGTGAAAATGATCATGGATGCAGGGCAGAAGATTACACGTTTCATCTATAATCATCATGTTGTGTTGGCATGGATGAGAGAGTCTTGTGGTGGAGAGTTGTTAAGGCCGGCTGTCACCCGCTTTGCAACAAATATTGTGGCATTACAAAACCTATTGAAGCACAAGGATGGATTGAAACGCATGTTCAAGGGTGATAAATGGTTGCAAAGTAATTTTGCTGGAACATCAGATGGAAAAGAGGTGGAAGGCATTATCAACAGCTCAAATTTTTGGGATCGGGTGTTCAAGCTGGTTCAGATCATTGAACCTCTATATGAGGTATTGAGGGTGGTTGATGGGGAAAGGAGACCTTCTATTGGATTGGTGTACGCAAAGCTTGAAGCCGTGAAGAAGAAGATCCATGAAGTCTCACCTCGGCATGCACACTTGGTCTTAGATGTTGTTGAGGATAGATGGGACCGGCAGATGAGTAGAGATCTACATATGGCGGGTAAGGAAACTGATGATATTTTTGTACTACACTAAATATTATTGTATTTTACAACCATTGATATTTTATACGTCAATTGCAGCATATTATCTCCACCCTGCATACCATTACGCGCACGAGCTAGCATATGAGGATGACTTGACGGCTGCTTTTACAAGGGTTGTTGAAAGATTGTCAAGAAGTCCTGTGCTAGCCATAGTTGTCAAGGCGGGCGCCTAGGCGGCGCCTAGGCGCCGCTTAAGCGCCAAGGCGCTTCCTCAGCCGCCTTAAAACACCTCGCCTTTCTAAGAGGAGAAAAGGCGCCGCTAAGGCGGCCAAGGCGCACGCCAAGGGCGCTTGGGCGCGCCTAGACCCTTTAGGGGTCCGCAATATCCCACTTAGACAGTAGATTCAGGTCGGTTTTCAGGGCTGAGTCCAGCCCGATTCCAGGTAACATCTTATTTACCTGAATATCATTTAAGTAAATGTTAAAATTTGTTATTTTATTTACTTAAGATATTATATGTAAATAAGGAAGTACCCCCCATTTGAATCCAATAAAAATATCAAAAAATCATATCTCTTACAAAAAAAAGTCAACTCTCCCATCGAAGAAGAAAATCACGATTCCGATGATTTTAGCGAAATGCTAACTTTCTAATCTCTCATAATTTGACCTATCTAAAAATTTGATAATTCAAATAAACCATATGGAACACTAAAAATCTAAAGTCCGGTAAAAAAAGTCAAACGTGCATATGACTTCTCCAAGAGAGCCGCTCTCCTACTGACAACACTTAGTCTGCTTGAGATCTCTCAAGATTTGGTCAAACTTAAACTATCATCACTCAAACACATGAGACTTGTCATTTTCTAGTTTCTTTTCAATTTTTAGGCATATTGTGGGATTATGTAATGGACTCATTTAGTTTTTACTTGTTTTAAGTGTGTTAAGATATTACACTTCTTATTTTTATTTAACATATTTACATGTATGTGTATTGCTTGTTTTAAAAGTTGAAAATTAGTTTTCTGATGATAGAATGATATTTGCACTTCTTGTTCTTATTTAGTGTGCTTATTTATTTGAAGATGTCAATTTAGATTTTTTATGACTTTATGATATATAATGTGAGTTTGTTTACTTGGAGTTTAATTTTTGTTGCTTTCATTGTCTTTATGTCTGTCATATTATGATATTTTTTATTGAATTTTCATCATTATATATATTTATAGATACATAAATATCATGTAAGAGGGACACTTGAAAACAACTCATACTTGGTTCCATCCTAAACGCCTAGGCACCGCTTAGGCGAGCGCCTAAGCGCTTAGGCGATCCGAGACCCCACCTACACCTTGGTCGCCTTGACGCCTTGACAACTATGGTGCTAGCAGCAGATGCCATTGATGAGGCAAGTATATGATTATGAACTTCCATCCAAACAAATACTTGAATTTCATATGTATGCTGATCAATTTAATATATGCAGATGAAGAGCTTTTGGGAGGTTGTTGGGGGGTTTGCTGAGCCATCTGCCGTTGCTGGTCGGGAGCGTGTAGAGGGCGGTAATATGCTTCCCCTTTCCTGTTTTGTCATTGCAATTTAATGGTTGAGGACTGATTGAGCTAATTGAATTTGGTTGCAGCTGATTGGTGGTCCAACTTTGGGCATACTGCGCCAACATTGAGAAAAGTTGCAGTGAAGATCTTATCGCAGACTTCCTCATCTAGTGGATGTGAGAGGAACTGGAGTACGTTTACATTGATACACACCAAAGTGCAAAATCGATTGTCATATAGGCGCTTGGACCAATTGGTGTATGTCCACTACAATATGAGGTTGACATCTCACAGAAGATCCAAAGCAGCGTGGGGAGGGGGAATATGATCCTGTTGACATTGGGTTCCTACGAGATGAAGAAGACCCAATGGTTGCATGGGTTGCACGAGCAACAACAGAGCGGGGGGAGTATGAGTTAGATGAGGAGGCAGATGATCCTGAAGATCCACCTCATCCTAACACTTTCCTGGCAAGGGCAGTAGCAGAAGCAACAGCAGAGGAGGAGGGAGATCGTGGGAATGTGGGACAGCCATACTCCCCTCATTATGAGATGGATCCAGAGACTGAGGTGGATCTTCTTGGGGACATAGAACTGGAGCTTATTGAGCGCAGAGGAGGTGGGCGAGTAATTTCTTTCTTTCATCTTACATATTGTATCAATTACATTTGTGCTAATGTATCATGTTGGGGGCTATTGCAGGTGGAGGACATGGTCATGATGATGATGATTTTGAGAGGTTAATGGAAGGTCTCCCCCGCACACAATCTAGAAGGAGAGGGTCATCTACCCAGGATGCCCCTCCCTCACAATCTACAATGGCTCCCACATCATCGCAATTGGCAAAAGAGAAGCAAATAGCTCAAGAATCCCGTCGAAAAAAAACTGGAGCAACAGAGTCCCGACTAAGTAAAGGAGTTGTTATACGAGAGCCACCTCCCCCAGTACAAAAAAAGAACAGTTGGTTTTCTGGTTGGGGATCCAAGAAAGGCAAGAAAGGTGCTACCATTGTTGAAGACCCACTTGACATTGCCGATGCAGAGACTTTGGATCCAAATGCAGAGGATGAGACACCGTCTCCGTTGGATTCACGCCGATTGCCCAATAGCGCCTCCGATGATTCGATGACTACTGGTAGGTCATCATTTTGTATTGCACATTACCTCAAATGTATTTGTATTTGTGCTAACCTATCTTAAAATTATATTGCATTTGCAGGTGGTTCTTCTTCAGATGCTGGAGGTGACGGTGGTCAGGGAGGAGGAGATGGTGACGGTGATCAGGGAGGAGGAGATGGTGACAGTGGTCAGGGAGGAGGAGGTGGTGGCATGGCATTCACAGAGGAGCAATTTTTTCGGGGTGCAACCCAAGATAGTAGTCATGCTGCCCCACTGCGGTACAATAGAAGGCAAAAGTTTAGACCTGACAGTCAAGCAAGAGGTTCACCAGTGGATTCCATAGCTATGACACTATGATATCAGACTTTGAGTGGATGAGTACACAAGAGTCTGTTGGATCGTATGGCGGCCATAGCTATCACCCCGAGTCCACTAGCACAGACTACTCTAGTGGGTACGGACCGTACAGAGGGTACACTGCCACAGCATGCTACCTTGGTCCATCTCCATATATGTATCCTCCTCCTACATTTTCTGTTCATGTTCCAGTTCAAGTTTTTGCTCCTGTGGAGGATGTACAGATGGCACAACTGAATGTAATCCGTCCCGACAGCCAGGTGTGGGACCATTATCTAAGTCAGTTTCGTCAGAGATACCATACCATGATGACATGGGATGAGTATCGTAGTTTTGTGTCTCAAACAAAAGGTCATCACCTTATTGGAGAGCTTCCCTCAGAGTCAAATGAGTCAGAGTCCATGCCTATCCAATCCCAATGGAATGCATATGATTCATATCAGCAAGGGCATTGGAGATATTAGAGTAAGTCATTGTCTTATGTATTGGTATTTAGAGTTTGATAGTTGTATTCACTTTGTGCAATGTAAATATCTTTCTATTAATGAGTTTCAATTTGTTTTCACTCTTCTAATGTTTTTTTTATTGAAAAAAAATGTTTGTATAGCAATTACATGATATAAATCTCATCGAATATGATGAAACACATTTACAAGAGGCCTAAACCAGACAATTATTCAAAAAAAGGCCAGATTCAAGGGAATCGGCCAAGAAATGGATCAGAAACCATGGTTCTGGCCGAATCCATGCGAATCGAACCGAATCAGTTCGATTCTGGAGAATCGGATCGAATCAGGCACAACCCGATTCGACCCGAATCGGCGATGCGCCAAACCTTGATTTCACCATTGAACTGATTCCTGGGGCTACACCAGTTTCATGAGCACCATATAGAATGTCCATAGAAGAATTGAAAGAATTAAAAAGTCAACTCATCGAATTGATTGATAGACGGTTCATCAGACCTAGTACATCTCCCTGGGGTGCTCCGGTTCTATTTGTCAAGAAGAAGGACGGAACCTTACGGTTATGTATAAATTATCGACAATTGAATCAACTCACAATCAAGAATAAATATCCACTTCCCCGGATTGATGATTTATTTGATCAGTTGTCTGGAGCTCAATATTTCTCAAAAATTGATCTCAGGTCTGGATATCATCAATTGAGAATTCAGGATGAGGATATCTATAAGACGGCTTTCCGAAACAAGTATGGGCATTATAAATTTGTTGTGATGCCATTTGGATTGACAAATGCCCCTGCTGCATTTATGCGATTAATGAACGATGTTTTCATACTACACTTGGATCAGTTTATTGTTGTATTTATCGATGATATCTTGATTTATTCAAAAAGTGTAAAAGAGCATGAGGCGCACCTGTAAATTGCCTTGCAATTATTGAGAGATCATAAGTTATATGCCAAGTTCAATAAGTGTCAATTCTAAATGAAACAAGTAACATTCTTGGGACATGTTATTTCTAGAGATGGATTAGCTATAGATTCTTCCAAAGTTGAGGTCATCCAGCATTGGGAACAACCTAAGACTCTTACTGAAGTCCGAAGTTTTTTGGGTATGGCTAGTTACTACCGTTGATTTGTCAAAAGCTTCTCTAGAATTACTACACCACTTACTCAGCTAACTCGGAAGGAAATGCCCTTTGTATAGAGCAATAAATGTGAGTGACCTCTGCACCAGTCCTAACTCTACCCATAGTGGGAAAAAGTTTTGAGGTTTACACAGATACCTCAACCATTGGACTAGGTTGTGTTCTAATGCAGGAAAAAAAGGTCATTGCATATGCATCCAGACAGTTGAGGAATCACGAAAACAACTACCCGATTCATGACTTGGAACTTGCGACAGTAACTTTTGCTCTAAAGCTGTGGAGACATTATTTATATGGTAGTCAATTCATTGTATACTCAGATCATTAAAGACTGAAATACTTGTTTTCACAAAAAGAATTAAACATGAGACAAAGAAGATGGTTGGAATTTATCAAGGATTATGACTTTAAAATTGAGTACCACCCTGGAATAGGTAATACTGTTGCTGATGCTCTCAGTAGAAACCCTGTGGCTCATATGGCATATTTGATGATCAAAGAATGGAAACATTTAGAAGAATTCTCTACACTAAGCTTAGAGGCCAAACCATAGAAAATTAAGGTCATGATAGTAAACTTGAAGGCCCAATCTGACCTTATGAAGCAAATCAGAGCACAACAAGACAATGATCTCATACTGATTGAGATCAAAGAGAACTTAAACTCTAAACCTGATTTTTGTATTGTCGCACAAGGAAGTCTTCAATTTCAAACAAGATTATGTGTGTCAGACGATTCAGAGATTAAGAAGCAGATACTAGAGAAAGCACACCAAACTTATTACACTATACCCCTTGCAATTGTCAAGATGTACAAAGATCTCAAGAAAAAAATTTGGTGGTGTAATATGAAGAAAGATATTGCAAATTTTGTAGCTAAATGCTTGATCTACCAAAAGATTAAGGCTGAGCATCAGAAACCGGTACGAAAATTGAAGCCTCTGAAAATACCCAAATGGAAATAAGATAGTGTGGGCATGGATTTTATCACCGGATTACCCAAAACTCGTGGTGAATATGATGCCATATAGATAATAATTGATCGGCTCACCAAGTCAGCTCATTTCATAGCTACAAAAAACAAATGGTCTGTCAATGTCCAGACAACATTATATTTAAAAAAGATCATTTGATTGCATGGAATCCCAAAAGATATCATCTCTAATCGTGATGCAAGATTCACTTCGCATTTTTTGAAGGAACTACAAGAAGCTTTGGGGACGAAATTGAAATTCAGCACCGCCTTTCATCCCCAAACGGATAGGCAGACCGAAAGATTAAACCATGTTGTTGAGGACATATGTCGAGCTTGTGCACTAGAATTTAGGAAGGATTAGAACAATTATTTATCAATCATGGAATTTGCCTACAATAACAGCTAGCACGATTCAGATGGCACCCTTTGAAGTACGATATGACAGACAGTGTAGGTCACCTATCTGCTGGATAGAGATGAATAAAATGCAAATTCTAGAACTAGAAATAATACAAGAAACATCAGAAATCATAAGAATAGTTCAAGAAAGGATGAAAGCTACCCAGGATCGACAGAAAAGTTATGCCGATTAGCGAAGGAGAGAATTGGAGTTCCAACAAGGAGATCATGACTTCCTAAAAGTATCACCTCAACGAGGGATCCACAGATTTGGAGTCAAAGGCAAACTCAATCTGTGTTATATTGGACCATTCGAAATATTAAGGAGAGCTGGAGTAGTGACTTATCAAATTGCTCTACCCCCTCAGTTATCTAATGTACATGATATCTTTCATGTATCTATGTTGCGGAAATATGTCTATGACCCATCCCATGTCATAGAATATGAAAATTTAAACGTGCAAAGAAACCAGTTCAAATCCTCGACCGCAAAATTAAACAACTCCGGAATAAGGAAGTACCAATAGTGAAGATTCAATGGAGTCGGCGAGGACAAGAAAAGGCAACATGGAAATTAGAAGATACTATCCAAGTCAAATATCCAGAATTATTTGTAAGTTGGCATTTAATACTAGTGGAATTTGGAAGACCAAATTCTTTTCTTAGTGGAGAGGAGGTGTAACACCTCAATTTTATTTATAAAGATAATTAGACATTTGGTCATTTATTTTTTAAATATTACATGATAATGTTATATTTAATTAAGTATATCTCACACTACTATTACCAAAATAGTCCTTGAAGGTAAGCACACATGAGTTCATATAAAATGACTACTTAAATAAATAAGGTTTGTATTGCTAGAAAGGGATTAAAAGGAAATTATAGTACATTAAATGAATATATATATATAATTACACACTTGATTACGGAATATGATTATTGTTCACCTACATAATCATTGTTACGTATTAACCCTCCTTACGTGTTAACCCTAGGTAAAATCCCTCCAAAGAACTCATCCCCATCATCCACCTGTTAGGGAATTCACGCACGCCCCTCATATGTAAGTTCTATATATATACCCATGTTGATCCTTAGCCAAAGCCTCGATTGCTTATTGTTGCTCTCCCCGAAGGCAGAGGAAGGAGTAGTAGAAAGAAGAGTGCAGGGTGCTAGCTGAAAGAAGAAAACTCTGGAGCTGGTTATTCAGTCTTCTGGTCATCTCCCTGTCTTCTTGTCATTCCATTGCTAGGAAGGAAATCTTGTCTTCCCTTTTCTCTTGTTATTTGCTAAGATTGATCCTCCCAATTACTGGACGATGTTAGAGGAAACCCCTTATACCAACCTCCAAACATCCTTTAGACCCCATCCCACCATTGCAAGATAAAAACAAAATCAATCTATAACATCGTCGAAATCGGTTGATCGACTGATCATTTCGATCGACTGATCCCCTCCATTTTGCCTACCTGAGAGAGAAAAAGAAGAGAGATAGGAGGGAGCTTAAAACCTCCCATTTTCCTTGAAAATCATGTACAACCATAGAATGGTCCTTACTCTTCTATTCCTGATTGTTTATTTCCATTCTCAGGTTAGAAAAAGTGGTGCGATTTCATCTGAACTGGTATTAAAGCCAAGCTCTTTCATTCATCTGATACCAACAAGTGGTATCATAGCCAAGCTCTTCACATCTTCCGATATCTACAAGCTATATCAGAAAAGCAGAAGATCCAACGATCTATATAGCAAAGATCCATGGCAGTTCAAGGATTAGCAGAAGGTCAATCCATCTTCCTGCCTCCACTCTTTGATGGCGATTACACCTACTGGAGGATAAGGATAGAATTCTTCCTATAAGGCTACGACTATCTACTCTGAAGCATCATTGAAGATGGTAACTTTGCAATATCAAAGCCCAAAAAAGAATGGACCGACAACGACAAAAGACTGATATTCCTAAATGGCAAGGTAAAAAGCTTCATATATTGCAGCCTATCAAAGCTAGAATTAGATAAAATATCAATCTGCAAGACAGTCAAAGATATATGGGATGAACTGAAACTCAAATATGAAGAAGAATTCATTACAGCTGAAATACTTGTTGCTCAAGTTGAGGAAAATCTAAAAACTCCTCAAGATGAAATCATTCTAGTTCTAGAAGAAGACACTGGTGCTCAAGTATGTAAAGAAATAAAACAGGAAGCTATAACTCCATCTCCTCCAACTATCACCATTCAAGAAATACTGAAAAAATCTCATGATGACAATATGATGGAAGATAATGATAAAGAAACACCCATTTTAAGGGAGCAACAGGAACCACCTCAGAAAGACATCCTTCCACATGAAGAAGAAGCTATAAAGGAGGAACCTCAAGTTGAGAGAGAGCCTCAGATTTTTCTCAAAGAGAATATCCCTGAAGAGATAAGCGTTAAAGAAGCTTCTGATAAAGAAGAAGTTGAGGGTAAGGCACATAAGTTCTAAGTAACACCTCAGAAGACACCTTCAGTAGATAACTCCTCAGACAACTCAAGCACAGAAGAAGATGAAGAGAATGTCAATCTGCTCTTGATGAATAAAACAGCAAAAAGACATTTAAATGGGTATGGTTAGGGATGCTCAAAACATCTGATCGGTGAATACCAACTCTTCACTTCATTCCAATCTGAAGAGAAAGTAGTCATCCTTAATTTTAATTTCTGTTTAAAATTACATTTTTTTAACAACAATACTACTAATATCCTTGCAAGAATTTTTGTCTCTTTATAGGATCAATGTAGGGAGTATTCTTGAAGACCCCTGGTGGGGACATCCGAGCCTGGGACCGTGCCATTTGGTGCAAGTCTATCAAAGACGGAGGCGACGGGCAGCGACGACGGCGTCCATTTGGCTTGGCGATTGGCCGTCGGGCCACTAGTTTAGTTCTTTTATGAGTTTGAGCCATTAGTGATGTAATAAGGCCCATATGAGGCCCAATTGAGCTCTTTTTATTTTTCTTTGTATTTTCGGGTCCGATTTTGGACCTATTTTTTAGGCTTGGGGTTATTTTGGTCTTTGGGTGTTTAGTGAGGACCATTAGGGTTCCATCACTATAAATAATGTGTAATTTCCTGTTTTGAGGAGTTAATGAATGATTTGAGACAGTTTGGTCAGCCGCCACTTCTGTCTCCTCCAGCGGGGTGGATTCCCCAGGGGTGGAATCCCCAGTCCCGTGTCTTCTTCTTCCCGCTGCCATCTCTCTCTCTCTCTCTGTTCGTTGTCTCCCTCCCCCACGCTGTTGTCCCGCATCATCTTTGGTATCAGAGCCGGTCGGCTTCTCTTCAGAAGCCAGTCCGGTCTTCTCCCTCCCCTGCGTGAGCCGCTGCACCGGCGCGAAGAGGCCCGCGCCCCTGTTCCCAGACCCCACTCTCGCGACCCCCTCTCCTGGTCGCCCCGCTTCCCCACCTGCGTGGGCCCGACGCCGCACACCTCTAGGCCGTTTCGCCCGACCCCGGCCCCGTTTCCCGCGTCCGCGGCCGCCACGCACCCGCGCTCTCTCGGCCGCCGCTGCCACCGGTCCCCAGCGCCAGCGGAACCCCGCGTCCGCCCGCGCCCCGCCACCCCGAACCGGCGCGCTCTGCCTTCCCTCCTCGCGGCCCGGCGCAGCCCACCCCGCCTCCTCGGCCCGGCGCGTCCACATCCCCCTGCTGCCCCGCTCGACCTCTGCCTGTGGCCGCCCCGCCTCCGCGACCTCCGCGACCCCGGCGCCATCCGCCCCCTCGCGCGACCAGGGGGGACCCCACCTGGCCAGCCCGTGGTTGCCGCGCCCCTGCGGTTTCGCCCCTGCCCTGCTGTCCTCCCGCGTGCCCACAGCACGCGTCCGCGGACGCCACACCCCCAGCGCCCACGACCTCCCCTGCAAACGTCACCCCGCCCCAGCACCCCCCACGTGAAGCCGCCCTCCGCCTCGCCACAGCACCGCTTCCTGGCCGCCTCGCCACAGCACCGCCCCGCCCCGCCTCCGCAAGCCACCCGCGACCCTTCCTCGTTCGCACCGCGAGCCCAGGTGGGCGACGCGACCCCGCCCCGCGAAACCCTCCGCGCCGCGAGCTCGCCACGCCTCGGCCCGGCCTCCCGTCTGCCCTGCCGCCGCACCGCGCCAGCGCCCTGGCCTCTCTGAAGCCTCTGCCGCCGGCCCCGCCCACCGGCGCCACCGTCGTCGCCGCGAGAGCCGCCATCCGCCGGTGCCGTCGTCGGCAGCTGCTCCCACCACCTCCGCGGCCTCCTCCCTCCCTCCTGATCTCTGTTCTCTCGCTCTCTCTGTTTGCCCTTCCCGGGCTGGGAGAAGTAGGAGGAAGCAGGAGACCCGTCCACTCAAAGTGGACCGGGTCAACCTTATTTGACCCGTGCTACAGTGCCCATGCAACAGTGTCTTTGTTACAGTGCTACGCTACAGTTTCCCCAGTGCAGCAGCGAGGCAGTTGTCGGACCGGCCCACCTGCTCGGCCTCCCACGCCGGTAACCACTCTGGCCAGTAGTTAGCAAATTTATGAGTTTTCAGTCCGTATGGTTCTCGCACGTTGGGGTTCGGATCAACATGGCCGTTTGGTTCTCTGTATCTCTGGATATGATGTCGTGTTTTGCCGAGACAAGTGTGTGCATACCAAATGGTCGGTTTGTTCGTATGTTGCTCGAACCTAATCAGCCAGGTAATTATATCTCTCAGGGTGTTGTGGATTTGTTATCTCAAACAAGAGAGATTATCATCTATCCAGACATTGCTTTTGTGGAGTTCTCTTTTGATTGTCGTCTTTGCGATACCCTCCAACGGTGTGTTTACTCAGACGGCGCATGGGTTGAGATCTATCCATCTAATGAGTTGTTCATCACTCTTGGGGCTGAGTGGTTAGCGGAGCGACATGTTGACTTGAGATTTGGGACGACATTATGTGTTCTACGACCACCACCCGATGCATGCATAGTCCCTTATGGTGGCTTCACCAACGCCTTGGGGTTGCCGCCGGAGTCTGTAGCACAGGACATCTCGATGCAGGATGAGATTCATGAGGCCGACGCGTCACCGATCAATGAGTATGAAGAAGAGGTCCGAACAGGCGTACAAGAACATAGTTTATGTGTTGATTCTGGATTTAGACGTGAATGGGATCAACGTTTCATGAGAATAGATAATCTTCTTCAACGATTATATGACGAGTTGGCCAAACAAGAGGAGGTTGTCTATGAGGCTGACTCATCGATTATTAAGGAGTCTGAAAGCCAACTAGTCGAAGTATCTTATGAAGCAGATGAATCATTGATTGATGAGTATTATACACAGCTTGAGTCTGAGATGTTTGGCGTAGATGATTTTATTAAGGCGAATGAGGTGGCAATGGAAGAAGTAATTGAAGTTGCGGTTAAACAACCAACGGTTATGCGGGATATCATCAATTTGGATGACTTTGATCACTTATGGAGTGAAACTAAGGCACATTTTTCTACTCCAGATGTGGTTCTTTGCTTGATGGGCCTACATGTTTTCGAGATGTGTCTTGTGTTTGCTCCTTACCTCATCTCCCTTTGGATATTGTCCTACTTCAAAACTCGAGGACGAGTTTTCTCGAATCAGGGAGAATTGGTGGGGACATCCGAGCCTGGGACCGTGCCATTTGGTGCAAGTCTATCAAAGACGGAGGCGACGGGCAGCGACGACGGCGTCCATTTGGCTTGGCGATTGGTCGTCGGGCCACTAGTTTAGTTCTTTTATGAGTTTGAGCCATTAGTGATGTAATAAGGCCCATATGAGGCCCAATTGAGCTCTTTTTATTTTTCTTTGTATTTTCGGGTCCGATTTTGGACCTATTTTTTAGGCTTGGGGTTATTTTGGTCTTTGGGTGTTTAGTGAGGACCATTAGGGTTCCATCACTATAAATAATGTGTAATTTCCTGTTTTGAGGAGTTAATGAATGATTTGAGACAGTTTGGTCAGCCGCCACTTCTGTCTCCTCCAGCGGGGTGGATTCCCCAGGGGTGGAATCCCCAGTCCCGTGTCTTCTTCTTCCCGCTGCCATCTCTCTCTCTCTCTCTGTTCGCTGTCTCCCTCCCCCACGCTGTTGTCCCGCATCAACCCCCTACCACAATAACAAATAGATATGTCAAGAAGTCGACAAGAAGATGTCAACAGATTATGACAAATTGGTCGACAGACAAAAAGAATTTACGAAGATTTGCAAGAGCCTCGTATCAAGGGGGAGCCTCACATTCAGGGGGAGCAAGTAAAAAAGGGAGAAGATATTTCATTCAAATATTGTTGAACCCCTCTCCTTCAAAATGGTAAGAATATTCCTTAAGGGAGAATGCAAATGGTAAGTTGCTTCCTTTTTTGTTATTGACAAAAAGATGGAGAGTATTTTATGCTATAAATTTTCTGTTCATTAGTTGTATTAAATATTTTTGAACAAATTCACATGAGTTTTGTCATCATAAAAAGGGAGAGATTGTTGAACCACTCTTATATTTTATCATTTTATTTTGGTAATAACAAAACCTCATGATTATCATAAATAACATGAATATATTCTTGCATTATCACTTTAGATTTACACTGAGTTTCTACTTCGTTGTGCATGTTTTTATCATGTTCAGTCGAAGCTTACTTCGTCATATACGAAGTTAGCTTCGTCATATCTGAAGTCCACTTTGTCATATCCGAAGCTGGCACTTCGTCATGCATGTTTTTTATCGTGATCAGTCAAAGTCCAACTTTGTCATATACGAAGCTAACTTCGTCATATCCGAAGTTCAATACGAAGTTCACTTCGACAGACTATGTGTTTCAGCTTCGACCAACTGCGTTGTTTTTCATTTTATACGAAGTTACATTTCGTCATATACGAAGTTACACTTCGTCATATCCGAAGTTTATCTTCGACCGACTACGTTGTTTTCTTATCCAATCGAGTTGATGTATCGATGAACAAATTCAATATCATTTGATTATAACACACTTTACTTTGTATTTGTTGTTGTGTTAAAAATCATATAGTCATTAGTCAGTTGGTGTCGACACTAAGTCTAGGTGTCGTCGAAGTCTCACTCCAACTTCTCCACAATCGAAGTGTATATCGATTGCCTTTAAACCTATCGATTGTTGACCACTTCTGTATCGATTGTTTTATCGGTTGTTGAACATCTTAAATGTCGTTTGTCTATGTATGTCGATTGCTGACTATTTGAACATCGATTGTCGTTTAACTTAAACATCGATTGTCGTTTAACTTAAACATCGATTGTCTTTTAAACATCAATTTATCAATATGATCAAAACAATCGATACAGAAGTGGTCGGCAATCGATATACACTTCGACTGTGGAGAAGTCAGAGTGAGACTTCAACTAATGGAAATGGTCAGCAATCGATATCACACTTCGACTTCTTGGGAGTCGGAGTCAGTATGATATAAGTATACGATGTGTACTTAGAAAGTTTTCTTAACGAGTGTGTCGACACCTAAACTTAGTGTCGAACCAACTGACTAATGAGGTTTACACAGTATAATATATACATGTCTTTGCGTTATCACAACAATTACAATACAAAGTAAAGTGTGTTATAATCAAATGAATTTGTTCAACAATCGATACATCAACTTGACTGGACAAGAAAACAACGTAGTCGGTCGAAGTTAAACTTCGGATATGACGAAGTGTAACTTCGTATAAAATGAAAAACAACATAGTCGACCGAAGCTGAAACGCACAGTCGGTCGAAGTGAATTTCGTATAGAACTTCAGATATGACGAATTTCGTATATGACGAAGTTGGACTTCGACTGATCACGACCAAAAACATACATGACGATGTGCCAGCTTCGAATATGACGAAACTAGGTTTGTATATGACGAAGTAAGCTTTGATTGAACATGATAAAAACATACATGACGAAGTTGAAACTCAGTGTAAATTTGAGGTGATAATGCAAGAATATATTCATGTTATTTATGATCAAGGTTCAAGAACTCAGGGATCGATCCCGGATCGGCCGTCCCCAAACCGATCGGATCGGCCGATCTCGAGTAGGCCGATCCAGGCTGAGCCCGGCCAAGCTAATGGGGGCTGTATCGGCCCCCTCAAAAAAATTGAAAAAAAAATATGAAAAATAGGAAAAACATAAACATTATATTTATGAACTGAAATAGAAAAAAAAGGACATGATACATCATTGGTGGGAGGAAAAGGAATAAAACTACATTTATTGGAACCGCACATTATATTGTCTGGACATAAGGTCTACATAATCTATCCACGACATATAATGTTGGTAATATGTCTCATATTGAGTCAAATATTGACTACATGCATCCGTGTTCGCATATGTGATAGTAATGGTTGTGTATCCAGGTATTTCCAGCACTTGATATGAGCCATATGACTCATATGAGTCATGTGAATGCAAATCAGACTTCGTGGATTGTGCATATGCTCCGCCTTCGGTGTAATACGATGCATCTAGGTATTAAGGATATGCCAAGTAGCCTCCCTGTCCTTACTCTTACACCCACAACCTTCTTTTGACGTTTAGGGGCTGGGGGAGTTTCAAACTCCGAAAGCAAAGGCACATCATCAAGCTCACCAAAATGAGACATAAACATGTTAACATGAGAAATAAAAAACTTATAATGTCATGTTGCATGTAAATTGTAAAGGTCACCGACCTTCAGCCCATACACGATCATGCGGGTCGAACTCCGATTCAACCGAAGTAGTTGCATTTACCCTACATGGAGTGGATGTTCCTCCCCAAAAACTTCTTTCATATCTATTGTCTCGGATGCTACTGTTTCAGCTTGTTGTTGGTCCGAGGCTCTATATTTTTCTCTATCTTGAACTTGTCTAAGTAATTGGAAATTTGTAAGCTTCAATCTCATGTTATAGTGACAAAATACCAACTTCTCAAAACGTGCAGACTTCAAGCGATTTCTTTGCTTTGTGTGGATCAAGCCAAATGTGCTCCAATTCCTCTCACATCCTGTGGTAGAGGTTGTTTGGCTTAAAACCCGAATAACTACATATGCTAAGTCTTCATATTCATAAGTTCTTCTATGACCCAACCACCAATCCGTTGTAAATGAAACATGTATGGTGTTTTAGAAAATAGAAACAACACATTCCGGAGGCAAAAGAATATGATGAGTAACTTCTAATCTGGGCTCAAAAATCTGAGCAGCTCTTTGTGTCGTGCTAGTACCAAAGTGGTAGAGCTGAAGTCTATAATCATGCATTTGTTTACATGCTATGATTGCTCTATTATGATTGTCTAGCATGCGTTTGATTACATTTTTTGCCCCGATCAACACTTCGGAGGCATTGTCATAATTCTCATTCCTCTCATCATTCCTATACATGTATTGGGGGTTGAAGAAATGCCCTACATACAGAAGAAAAATGTTAAAACATGATATGATTCCTTAAAATTATAAGTAATATGTAATCACAATTCATAAGAGTTTAAGTGTTATGCTTACCCGCAGCATGAAGATCATGATGCAATGTGTGCTCCCATCGTCGATCTATAATTTCCCACCACTTGGCATACGTCGTTTTGTTGTTCATTAGGATGAGCTCTTTTGCTCGATCCATAGCCTCGTACAAGTAGCTCATCTCGGATCTCCTCTCCCCATCTACCGCCTTTAAGACTCGGACAAGCGGTTCTACTACATTCAAAACATTTTGCAGCCCCTTCCAAAATGGCTTTGATTGAATCTGGTCGATCACCTTATTTCCCTTCTCCCTCACCCGTGTAGGAGCATGTCAGGGCATATGGTTCTCCCACTCTTCGGATGCTACCATCCTAATAAGTGATGCGGGACGAACCAGCTACAGCCGATCTGCGTCGCTCGCCAAACAAGAGGACCGGCGCGGAGGAGGGCAGCCCCGACAGGGAACCAGGTCGTCGATCGGTCGGGGAGGACCCGCGCGGAGCCGGTCAACCCTGACAGTCTGGGACGTTCTGCAACGCGGTGTCGGGGTCTATGAACAGGGGCGGGGCACGTAGAGGCGGGGGAGGCGAGACCCGCCCTGGATGCCCGACGCGACGAGGCCGGCGGCGATGCTGGTCCGACGCTGAGGCGGGACGAGGTGGGGGCCCGGGCGCGTACGGCGCAGGGCCCGCGAGCGAGGCTGTAGAGGGAGCATGGGGATGGGGGAACTGGCGCAGGGTGGTTTCCGGGAAGGGGGAAGAGCGCACGGGAGGGGGGAATGCGCAAGGGGTTTCCAGGGGAAAGGGGAGAACGAGCAGGGAGGGGGGGTCGCACAGGGGGGGGAGGCACAGGCCTTCCAGAAATGGGAGGAGGTACGAACGGGGGAGGTGGGGAGAGAAACGGGCAGGGGGGTTCTGGGAGAAGAGAAGAAGGCGAACAGGGAGAGGGGTTCACGCAGGGATTCTGGGGAGGAGGAGAGAGAACAGGAAGGGGGAATCGCACTGGGGTTCCGGAAGAAGAGAAGAAGTGGAAGGGGAGAAGAAGACGAAGAAGGGATAGGGGGGTTGAGAGAGAGAACCACACACAGTTGAGGCAGCGCCTCCACCATGGTATGCAATCTCGCGAGAATCTCGCGAGATTCTCGGTCTCGGCCCCTCCCCGAGAAACTTACTTAAGATATTACATGTAAATAAGGAAGTACCCCCCATTTGAATCCAATAAAAATATCAAAAAAATCATATCTCTTACAAATAAAAAGTCAACTCTCCCATCCAAGAAGAAAATCGTGATTTCGATGGTTCCAATCAAAATAGTGACTTTCTAATCTTTCATAATTTGTTATAATTTGGCATATCTAAAAATTTCATAATTCAAATAAACTTAATAGAATACTAAAAATCTAAAGTCCGGTAAAAAAAGTCAAACGTGTATATGACTTCTCCAAGGGAGCCACTCTCCTACTGACAGCACTTAATCTGCTTGAGACCTCTCAGGATTTGGTCAAACCTAAGCTATCATCACCTAAACTCATGAGATTTTTCACTTTCTAATTGAAATAAACTAGAATCCTAAGGAGAGAAAATCAAAATGCACATCTCGAAGTCCAATTCTCACACTCTTGTTGTATGATATATGTGACATAGGTTGAGGCTTGAGAATGTATGTAATTATCTATGTTCCTTAAGGAATTATCCATGTGAACCTATGTGATCCACACTTTTATGTTATCCTGATCTCCCGAGATCTCTCCGAGATCTCTTCTCTTTGACCCTCCCGAGACGAAGTCGAGATCCGATATGGCAAACCTTGGCCTCCACCAAAAAAACTTCCTGTGTTTTCTTTTTCTATTCCATTGCCTTCCAAAAACCAACCACACCAGTACTTATATAAGACAAATCCTACTGTGCACATCTCCACCCCACTAGGACCAAAATGTCCCCAAAACAAATGACAAAAGACTGCCCTATCCCAGATCTGCAAATAAGCCTCACTTAACATAAAATTAGACATTTAATTCTACCTGGCTAAATCAGACTCCACTAAAATAAAAAAACACATAATAAAATAAAATTGATGTCAATATATCTCTGAATGTCTGAAGTCTCGAGTCTCGTTCCGCGTCCGTCACGAGTCACGGTCCCTGTCAATAAGGTTGCTACGTTGGTCATTTATGCTATCCAATGCAATATATTGGAATGCAAACCTCGTAACTCTTGGCCGAAGCAACTCCTGTCCATGTGTATGCGTCCTCATGATGTCCAACATGTTGTTGTGATTGTAGATGAAAGTGGTTATGAATCTTGCGTTGTTGACTACATTTTCCACCATTAGATCTTCACAAATATCTTCTAGCATTAGGTCAATGCATTGCGCGAAGCAAGGAACCCAATACAAGTGTTCCCTTTTCTCTATTAGTTTTTGGCCCGTCAACTTGAAAGCCGCTGCATTGTCCGTTACCACTTGGACTATTCTTTTCTCTCCGATCTCCTCCACCATGTTGTCCATCAACTGAAATAGGTACTCCGCATTCTTCACATTGCCAGAAGCGTCTACCGACTTCCAAAAAATAATCCCTACTTTGCAGTAGATTAAGAAGTTTATCATACTTCTTCGTGTAATGCCTGCACAATTCTATAAGAAAAATTAGAACCTATGTGTTATTAATTAATAACAATTAACTTACCCCATGTGCTACACATAGTACGTACCTGTCCATCCATCGGCACATTAACGTGCAACCATATTCATCCCATATGCGTTCAGAAGTAGAAACATATGCCTTCATGTCTTCAACCTTCAAGTCCAAGTACTTGTTGTAGATTTCATAAGAGGTAGGGCGTTCTACCCCTTTGCCCACTTCACCAATAGTCTCGATCATTGACTCATAATATGGTCATTTTGCTGCATTAGCTGGTATGTTGTTGAAGAAGAACTATCTTGACGTAGCTCATCCTATCTTCTCCTTGCATATTCTCAAATTCTTAAATGCTGCAGAAATGGATGGTTGCTTCTCCCTCCGCTTGGTGAGAAATGGGTCCAATGGTCCCACTCTAAGATCGTTGTCTCTAGGGATATCTAGAGGAACCTCAGGTATATTTGTGCTCATCCCAGCACTTGAACTCCCTTGTCCAGAAGATGCATGGCCACTACCTTGACCTAGGTGCTGACCAGTTATTCAAGTCTTTTTTGAGAGTTTTGAATCCATCCCTTTCCTCCACCCCCCTCCCCCACATGGAAAGCAGAATCGGCCAATCCGGATCGAGATCGACCAATTCCAGATCGGATAAGTCATGACCGATCGATCGAGGTGGGTAACCCCTTAAATTTAATAGAATCTTGGCCGGATCGGCCAGAATAGGTCCGAAGCGGCCAAGATTGTTTGGAATTGGTCCGGATCAACCGATTCGAATCGGGATCGGCCGATTACAGAACCAGATATATACTTATTTACCTGAACATCATTTAAGTAAATGTTAGTATTTGTAGTTTTATTTACTTAAAATATTACATGTAAATAAGAAAATATCCCCCATTTGAATTTAATAAAAATATCAAAAAAATCATCTCTTATCAATAAAAAGTCAACTCTCTCATCTAAGAAGAAAATCACGATTTTGGTGATTCCATCAAAATAACTTCTTTCTAATCCCTCATAATTTGGTCTATCTAAAAGTTTCATAATTCAAATAAACCACATGGAACACTAAGTCCTAGTCAGTAGGAGAGTGGCTCTCTTGGAGAAGTCACATGTATGTTTGACTTTTTTCACCAAACTTTCGATTTTGAGTATTCTATTAAGTTTATTTGAATTATAAATTTTTAAATAGACCAAATTATGAGGGATTAGAAAGACGTTATTTTGATGGAACCACCAAAATCACAATTTTCTTCTTAGATGGGAGAGTTGACTTTTTATTAGTAAGAGATATGATTTTTTTGATATTTTTATTAGATTCAAATGGGAGGTACTTCCTTATTTACATGTATATCTTAAGTAAATGAAATTTACTTAAATGATGTTCAGGTAAATAAGTATATATCTAGTTCTGGAATCATAATTGACATTGCTCTATATTGTAATGTTACTTGCACGTGATTTTTACAAAAATGTGAAGTTTTTGAATTTACTGATTTTTCCCAACATTTTTAAAATAAAAAATATTTTTTAATCTGGCCGATCCAACATCAGCAAGATTCCCTAAGGATCGGCTGATCCGATCCCGATCGGCCCAGACTGATTCAGGAGTCTGATTCAATCTGCCTTCCATGCCCCCCCCCCATTCTTGTAGTATTCGTTCAGCCACCTGCCATTGAGTAAGTGATGCGGGACTGAGAAGGAAAAGGGGGGGAAGGAAGAGAGGAGGAAAGGAAGAAGCCGGACTCCACCGAGGAGGGGAGGGGGAGAGGAGCTACATCTTGGAGGGATTCAACCTTTCTTCTTCATTTGTCTTCTTTTGTATTCCTTCCCAAAAGTGGAGGTTACATGTACATTTAAAGAGGTGTGGCCCTCCTCACACACACAAAAGACCAAAATGCCCCTTTAGAAAAGGGGTAATCTAAGGACTCCCAAAAGTGGCCCAACTCCTATAGGCCCATGGGCCCAAATAACTAAAGACCCAAATAGCAAAATACATAAGAAAATATAAGAGACTCTTAATAAAGACCTTACTTAAGACTTAGGAAACTCAAAAGACTTAAACTTAATTATTTTAATGACCCTAGGAATTTGTAAAGCCAAATAAAATTACAACCATTAGGTCTTTTAGTGGGTCAAATAAAACATAATAAAGACTTTGATTTAGCAACCCCTCATTTCCTGTCAGTAAGATTCCTAGGCATTCACAATTTATCTATTGATAGTTGATTACTTGCAAACCAGAGAGCAGGATCTGCACTCCACCCAAACCTGCTCTCTCCACACACACTCTCACTGTCCTCTTACAGGTGATCCTGGTATTGTGCAGTTAGTGTTATTTAACCAAAAAATTAAGATTAAATGCTTAAGATAATATCCATTGTCATCTTGAGATCTCTATGAAATCTCTTCTCTCCAACCCAATTAAGGCCAAACCGAGATCCAATACAATTTTCCGTAACAAAGACTGCACACAGATATTCTCAATATAAAATCTAAGCCAATCCTTGACAAGCCTAGAAACCAATGATGGACTGGAGGGAAGTGACACATCAAATAGATGAAACTAGGAAAGTCACAAGTCAGAAAATTCAGCATCCAACATAGCAGGTGCAATATCTTTTGCATTCAAGATGTGTGTTTTACATATATAGTGCTCATAGATGAAGATGGTACAAAAACCTGTCCTCAATTTGCACATTTCTTCATATGTACACTTGTTACATGAAAATTTGTTCCCATTAACACATCAGATATACTCATGGACTGCTGGATTGGATCGGTCCAGGGATTGAACTGTTGGATTTGAACTTCATTACGATCAGACCGTTGGATCGCCAAGATGATCACTGTCGGCCTATTGTGTTTGCTTCATGGTCACCATCACCTTTTTGACCTTGATAGGGCCTTTAAGTGGTCTTGCTGGACTTCTGCAATTTCATATCTTTTCTGGATATTTCTGTAATTTTTAACATCCCCGAGGTCTTTCCAGTCATTTGTTGACTCCTTTGGGTACATTTTTCATTTCTTGACTTGGTCGGGTACTTATGTTGTTTATTGACTTTACCCAGGCTTTCGGTCATTTCTTGACCTTCCGGGGCTCAAGACTTGGAGTGGCTAGCCATAAGCTAAGCTCAGAAGATCGCACGCCACTTCAAGGGAGTGACGTAGGTTCCGCTCCACCAAGCCATGCAAACGGCATGAGCGGGGTTCTTAGTTATTTCTTCACTCTGTCGGGTATTTCTCTCATTTCTTGACACCCAGGTCTTTCGGTCATTTCTTGACCTCCTGGGACTTTTTAGTCAATCCTTGACATTTTTAGGGATGTGTGTCATTTCTTGACCTTCTTGGGTGTTTCTGCCATTTCTTGGCCTTTCGAACTTCTCCGCCATTTCTTGGTCTTCATTGACATTTGTGTTGTTTCTTGGCATCCCTGAGGATTTTTTGTACGCTCAGCCTCAAGTCGAGCCCAAGAGAGCGGACACCAGTTCAGAGAAGTAACATGGATCCTGCTCCACCAAGTTGGGCAAAAGGCATGAGCCTTGTGTGGTTTCCTCCCCTTGAAGGGACTTTTTTACAATTTGCACTCTTTGGACGGTGCCTCTGCAATTTTTCTTGACACGAGGGTATTTTTGTAATTTTTCTTGTCATAGGAGTATTTCTGTAATTTTCCATGACATAGGGTATTTCTGTAATTTTCACCTTCTAAAGGGTATTTGTGTAATTTCCTCCTTCCAAGGACATTTCTACTATTTTCTTGTCCCTTTGGGGACGTATACGCAATCTTCACCTAAATAAGGGCTCATTTGCAATTCAACCCTTGAATGGGGGCACTCTTGTAATTTTCCCTAAAGTAGGGACTTGTGTGTAATTTTCCTTGAACAGAGCATACATGTAGTTCAACATGCACATACACAAACTTCATGCCCTCAGGGACTTTTATGTAATTTCACATACACAAATTCATGCTTCTTGCATTTATCCCCACAAAGACATATACACAATACAAATATTTTGTTGGGAGTATATTTACAAACAATTGAGGAAGGGTGGTTCACACCCACCCTTATATACTCCCAACAAATTTAGAACAGAACAAACACACCCTTGCTTCTGTCTTTTTCAGAACACCACAAACACAAGGGATGGCTTCAAGGAAGGCCAAAGTATCTTTTTCCTCTTCACCCAAGTTCCCTAGGAGGCCAGGTTCCCCGGGAGGAGAACTTCCCCACCTGTTGCGTGCAGGGGGGAGTTCCCTGCCATCTTGCCCGGGCAGGGAACCCCTCCCATCGGGGAGATTTCAGAGAGAGGGGAGGGGCCTCTCTTTTTTGTGTTATTTTCAGGGCTTTTTTTCTTCTCTCTTTTTTTGGTAATTTTTTTAGCCCTAAACCTGACAAGAAACGGTCAATCCTGATCTGGATCAACAGATTCCGCCTTCCATGGACATAGCAAAAACGCTTCCCATTGTTTCACTTTTCAACCACTTAGACCACCCTTGAAAATATGCCTCCTAATGAGGGGTACTGAAGGCAGTGATTCTACTTCTGACTTTGAAGAAGAGAGAGGAAGGAGATTAGAGGAATCAGCAATGTGTTCTTGAAGGAGAGATTAGAGAAGCACAGAACCACAACTTCACTTATAAACTCAGAAAGTGCTGAAGAATCTTCAGATGCTTCAGGAACTGGATGCAGAATGGAAGAAGATCTAAAGTGAGGTTTTCCCCATGTAGGACTGACATAAAAAGAATTCTTCATACGATCAAATTAATGCTTGATCATAGAACACAAACTTGTAACGCCCCTTTTAGATGTGGGAAATGTAGAAAGGACAGAAATAGAGTTTCTCGAGTGTGGGTAAAGTGTTTCTTAAGCCTGATCAAAATGAGCAACTGAAAACTTCTGGGAGATCCTGGTATCTAGCAGGGTTAGACTATCGGCTGAAGAATCAATCTTGATCTTCCTTCCACAGAACAAGATATGCAGTGAGGAAATCAGTAGGAGAGTTCAGAGAGCCCTTCATAACCTATATCATATGAGATACAGGTTATTAGGACTCTACTGCATCATTTGGTTCAGGAACTTTTGCCTTGAGAAAGTTTGCTCAAATCTTTTGAGCTCCAGGATACCACAAATGGGTTAAGACTTTGAAAGCTCACTTCTTCGCGTTGAGTCGAACCAAAATTTCAACATGTTTATTGTTCAGGTGATAACAGGAGAATATCTCTAAGCCAATACCTGGCATGGTCCAGCACTCAATGAAGGAGTAGAGCAAAGGGCGGTGACCCAGCAACGGTATGGGAGGGCAGACTTGTAAGCCAAACTACTTAACAGATAGGTTAGCAGGTGCCTTTTTTTTTTTTTTGCATTTTTAGTTCTAGGCTTCCCAATGCTAAGCTGACCACAAAAGTAGTAGGGATAACAGATGACAAAGATAAAAGAAGCAAAATGTATCATGACAAATCTACAACAGAATCGTTTGTCAGTCAACCTTCAACACTAACCCAATGGGGCATTTCAATATGCAACACAGATAATCATATTGTTACCATTAGCTCTCAGCTATGAATCATGATCCTGGATAAGGAAACTTTCCACGGGATAGTGTTCTAAGACTCAATAAATTATGGACCACTTTCAGGTACAAGAGCAATCTAACTTGCATAATTAGAAGAAACTGTAGCCATTCCCTCTTAATCAAGTAAAGGAAAGTAAACAAAGAGCCTGAAATATGGTCTGGCAGCCAACAGCAAAAGCTCCTCAAAGTAGAAAGGTCAATGTTTTAACACAATTCATCCAACAATTCCAACGCCAACACACCAGCATTGTTTTTCGGGGCTTACATGATACATCAAATATGCAATTACGCATGCCCGCAAACACATGCACATGCCCAACATAGATCAAGTTGTCAATAAGAAAAGGTGATGCTGACAATGTAGAAGAAGAGTCTAGTAACTTTCTTTATAGGTTTATATACAAACTTCTCAAAAGGTTTGAGAACAGAGACTACTTCCAGATTGAAATGGAATATAGCATGGATTTAAACATTGCTTACCCTCACCTCGAGCTCTTGGAGATTTGACATGCCTGTTTCTGGAAGCCAAGTCTTAGACCTGTCATCTGTATCATCTGACAGTAGTGCACTATTTGTATTTCCGTCACTTGGGTCAGAGACTAACAGGTCAAACTCATGACTCAGAATGTCCTTTTCTGCCAATCCAAGCTGTTAAAAGGAAAGCCAAAACAAATGATTCAACCACATATCTGAGAAGTCATTTATGATCACAATTAATAGCAAAGAACTTTGGCAATTTAGATTAACAAATTATTCCTTAATCAGTAACAGATGGCCACACCATGCGCCGCCTCCGCCACATATGTGTCCACAGGTTAAGCAGCTCATTTGTGCGCAATGGCTTCACAAGGTAGTCAGCTGCTCCAAGTCTCAAGCACTTGACTACAACAGAAACTTCATCTTTTGCAGACAT
Organism: Colocasia esculenta; assembly: GCA_014218235.1. Lineage (NCBI taxonomy): Eukaryota > Viridiplantae > Streptophyta > Magnoliopsida > Alismatales > Araceae > Colocasia > Colocasia esculenta. The sequence goes on along the minus strand of CM024759.1, from coordinate 112,353,777 downwards.
CACTAACATACATGAGAATCAATAATGGAAGAACCATCAGAATCCCTATCATATTAAATATAGGTGAATATGACTTGAGAATTTTACGAAATAATCAACTTGAATGAACCACTTACTGACTACAGGAATATGCCTCAGTTCCTTGTTTCTCATTATGTATTTCAACATCTTCAAGCCCTTTGCAATAGGTAGGTCAATCTCTGAAAGTAAGATGTCAATCTCGGACCCCTGCGCATTGAGGGCATTGATCACCTGCCTGGCAGTCCTCACTGATGTCACTGATACAGAGAAACAACATGAAGTGGCCATCATTTGACAAACCCGCAAAAACTGAGAGCCATAGACCTACTTCACAGATAGCATGATGGCCTCATCCAGTTTGTGGACAGTGAGAGGTAGCAAGAAAGGCATTTCGACACTACTGAAACATTTTATGAATTATCATTTCATCCATCAAATTAATATGACATACACACATACCCAACACTCAGAATACGTATTCATCATCATCAACACCAGAGCCTTATCCCATTACTCAGAATACGTATTCGGGGTGCATAAATATATCATAGTCTGAGGCGAAGGGGTCTTTTCTTTTCTTTTCTTTGTTTCTTTTCCTCTATTGTTTTTGTGGAGGTGGTGGGTGGAGAGGTGCTATATACCGTGGTAGGAACACTTGCAGAGGAGTTCAAAGATCTCCCTTGAGCTCTTTGGTTCACCATCGCAGAGAAGGATCCTGACTTTGCTACGGTCGATGAAGTGCTGAGGATGGCGGCAGCTACTCGTGCTGGCCTCGCCGCCGCCCAAGCCACCTACCAAGCAGGCCGGACGATGACCGAATTCTTTTCCACCCTGCTCCTCCTCGTCGCAGAAACCATCTCTCCGTGCCATTGTTGCCTTGGGATGGCAAAATCAGGCCTCTCTCACTGGTGGAAGAAAATCCCAATAATTCCCGTATCAAAATAACCTAGGAAAAGGAAAGGGCGTGGAAGACGATGGGAAGGGAGAGGGGGGAGCACGCATGGAGGAGATCAGGGTAAGGTCCGGAGGAGGCGGGAGGCGATGATGGAGGATGGCAGCGGTTCGTTAGAAAGGCGAGAGTAACGTGGCGGCGGCGTGGGTGGGACGGCCGTCGGTCTTGTGAAGAGGAGATGGGACGAAGAAGAAGAAGGGGGCGGGGAAGTAGGAGAGGCCGGAAAGGGCGGGGCGACGGGCATCACGGAGGGAGGCAAAGCTTGGCAGCTCGGTGCGTCGCCTTCTGCAGCAGCGGAGTCTGCAGCCGCAGGCGCACAACAGCAAGGGTAATCTCCCAAATCCAGCACCCTCTTCTCTTTTACTGGAGAGAGGAGGAGGATTGCCGAGCAGCGGCGAACGGGTCGACGAGCGGCGGCAGTGCGTCGGCGGGCGGCGGCAACGGCGAATAAAACAAATGCAAACAAAATCCCTGACCCCACCACAAAAATCACAAATTCAAAAGCGGTAGCAGAGTCTCAGCCTAGCGCAGCTGCAGAGGGCGGCGGCGGAAGCAGGGGCAGCAGAAGCACCACGAAGAAGAGGAGACTGGACCGGGAGTGCGGGAGGGACGGAAAAGAAGACGGTGGGCGGAGGACGTTAACGTCATGCGTTGGAAAGTTTATGCGAATTATGAGATGAAAGAACCAAACAACGCCCCCACAGTGGGCCACGGGCACTGAAGCAGGCCAGGATTTTTCTCTCAATCTCTCTCTTTCCGACCCATTGATCTAGCACCCAGATTTCATATATATTAATAATGAAGATTTAAATTCTTCTCAACTAAATATATGTGAAAAACTGAGTCACTCTTTCAAGTATGATTACTTGCTTATTTACTGTACCTGTTGTTTATATGTTACTGTAGGGATAATGGTCACAGAAGGTAGGTGAGAGTCAGCGACCCAGCCATACTGCAAGATCAGGCGTATTCTTGCGATTTGCGAGTCCCCATTTAACAATTTAATAGATGGCCACCCGTGATATGCATTCAAACATGTATTTATTAGTTATAAGATTAGATTTGGTACGCTTATCATTTGTAATAAATATGGTATTATAATTATAAATTAGGATAAATTAATTTGGAGTTCCTATTAATTTTTAACTTATTTATTAGTCCCTAACAGAGTTATAACTCATTACAGTAAATGTTATCACATATTACAGTATACGTTAAGTTCTATTACAGTAAGGACTTCTCTATTACAGTCAAGAACTTCTAATTAATTTATCTTATAAATTATTACGAAGGTAACAAATTTGTAAAACAGAAAATCCAACCATCATTCTTCCATTGTATTCTTATTTTATTGTTTAAATGAATTGTGATCTTTTACTGTCATCAAATGAAAGTAGATTTTATGGCAAGTTTTTTATAAAAAAAAATTGTTGATAGAGTAAGTCATAGGCTAGCCAACATTTTGTATTCAATGGCCAAAAAGAGTTTAAAATAGTTGCTCATTTCTTCCAACATTTTGTAATCTTAATAAAGAAATGGTGGAGAGGGTTGTGCTAATATATATAGATAGACATAAGAAGGTGCTCTAATAATATATAGGGAGAATTAACTGTTGGTCCCTGACAGGGTTTGATATTATTTTCAGGTCTCTGTCACGTTTTTATGCGCTTTTCGACCTCTACTTTATACAGGACTTATTTTTAAGTCCCTACTATTAACCCCCGTTATCCTCTCCCGTTATCTCAAAAATGTGTAATCGTTATCCCAAAACCGTGTAACTGCATAAGTACGTACTTACACAGTTACATGTGTAACTACGTGAGTATGTAAATCACGTAGCTATATAAGTATGTAATTACATACTTATGCAATTACACATGTAACTTTGTAAATACTTAATAATTTATAGAAATAAAATTTACTTACTTACTAGAAGAATTATCAATCAATCCCTAATTTTGGGAGATTTATTTTTAGGTCTTTTAGTTACATAATTATAGAAGAATGGACTTACATAGTTTCAGAAGGGCTTACCTAGTTACCAGGGACTTACCTGGTTACAGAGTTGCATGTGTAATTACACATTTATGCAAGTAAACCCTTCTGTACTGTAATTACCTAGTTACCAGGGACTTACCTAATTACATAGTCTCTGAGTTGCATACTATATAACTCTACACACTTACATGCAATTACAGAGTTACACATGTAACTCTGTAACTACATACTTACGCAGTTACAGGAATTACATACTTACGCAGTTACAGGAATTACACATGTAACTCAGTAACTAGGTAAGTCCTAGGTAACATTGGTAACTAGGTAATCCATGATAACTAGGTAAGTATGTAACTAGGTAGCCCTAATTACATAGTTACAAACTTATAAAATCTCTATGTAGTTACAGAGTTACATGTGTAACTGCATAAGTATGTAATTATATACTTATGTGGTTATAGAAATTACAAACTTACGCAATTATACATGTAACTCTCTAAATATATACTTACACAATTACATATTTAACTGTGTAACTACTTCATACCTTGTTACATAGTTACAGAAAGAAATAATTACAAACTTAAGGCGTAAAAACTTATGTACTTACATACTTACAGAGTTACATGTGTATGTGTAGTTACTGTTGAGTTATGATTGGCATGACATTTATGATGCTTAAATGTTTTTGATAATGACATAATTGATGTTGAGAAAATGTGATAAAATAACATGACACTATGAAGAAAATGTATAAGACATGCTTTCATGATATCTTATTTGAAGCTTCTTTTTTGTAGGAAATCAAGTAAAAATGGAAGTACACATCATGAAGCAATCTTAAACAAAAAAGGCTCTGGAAAACACAATAAAACCCAGCTGTCGACAGGCCTGGACCCATCTGTCAACAGCCATTGAAGATGTTTATCAGACAGTTTCTGGAAAACAAAGATAATCAGTAGCTGTCGATAGCCAGGTTTCATCTGTGGATAGCCCAGTCCATTGTTCATAAATTTGGCTCTGGAAAATATAAGTGCTGCAGTATATGTCGACAGCCGATGGGCAACTGTCGACAGGCGCTTGTTAAGTCACAACATGTGACAAACATGTGATCTCTATTAAGGTGTTTGTTGGCCCTTTTGGTACGGCAGCAAGCTAACCTAGAGGGGGGGTGAATAGGTTTTTCTGAAATCTGAAATAGAAACTTAAACACAGAAATCAACACTTGAAGGTTTGGTTAGTTTAGTGTGATAAAGAGAGTAGTGCGGAAGCAAATAAACAATCACACAAAAGACACAAGGAGTTTATCCTGGTTCGGCCCTTCCCACATGGAAGTCCTACGTTCAGTCCCCAAGCAACTTCTTGGGATTTCACTAACCAATGGTACAGTCCCCCTTAAGGACACTACAACACCCAGCACCTCAGCTGGTCTTCTTCTCTTTCCCGGGCAAGAAGGCAGCCCACTTCTCTTACAGGTAAAGAAGCCAACCTCCTGGTACAAACCCCAGTGCGGTTCTGTTAGACACAAACCCCTAGCTAGGTTCTACAGTACTGTATACAGTCCTACAGCTGGACATAAGTCTTTCTTAGAAAAGAAAGAACAAAGCTGAGAGTTGGAACAAATGAAAACCAACTAAAAGAACTCTCAGCAAAAAGACTCTCTCCCCAGATTACAAAGATGCACAGAGAGAGAGAGAGAAGAGAGGAGAAGGAGCTTGAATGCTTCAGTGCTTCAGATGCTTGAACACTTCTTCTTGGGCTCAGGCTCTTTCTCTCTTTTTCTTTGAGTGTATTTGGAGTTCAGGTTCCTCACTGGTTGTACACTCATTCAAAAGATCTTCAGGAAAAAGCTATGTTCTTCTTCAGCCTTGCTTCATCTTTTATATGAGCAATTTGAATAAATCCATTGGAGTTCTAGCCGTTGCTCATCTTCTCTTTCTTCTGATAATTTGTGGTCTACGAGGTCTGTAAGTATAGAAAAAAGTGTTTAGATAAAAGAGTGTTTCTGTCAAAAAGGTTCATACCTTTATGTTTCCTGATGCCACCCAGAAGTGGTACGTAATCTCTCTTTTGTTGGCAGGAGATAAGAGATCTAGAAAGATAAGCAAAAAGATCTCCTGTCAGAAAGATAGAGGATTACGCAAATCAAGAATATTGACTTTTTCACTAGATGCCAAAAGGCACTTTGAAATATAAAGGAAATCTATGTTTTACAAAGAAATCCATGTTTTACAAAGGAATCGATGTTTCACTTATCAAATCCTTATGAGAGTTACAAAGGAATCCATGTGAGAGGTCTGAGTGAGTTACAAAAGAATCCTTATGAGAAGTCTGTGTGAGTTACAAAGGAATCCTTATGAGAAGTCTGTGTAAGTTACAAAGGAATCCTTATGAGAAGTCTGTGTGAGTTACAAAGGAATCCTTATGAGTTACAAAGGAGTCTGTGTGAGTACAAAGGAATCCTTATGAGTTACAAAGGAGTCTGTGTGAGTTACAAAGGAATCATTATGAGTTACAAAGAAGTCTGTGTGAGTACAAAGGAATCCTTATGAGTTACAAAGGAGTCTGTGTGAGTTACAAAGGAATCCTTATGAGTTACAAAGGAGTCTGTGTGAGTACAAAGGAATCCTTATGAGTTACAAAGGAGTCTGTGTGAGTACAAAGGAATCCTTATGAGTTACAAAGGAGTCTGTGTAAGTTACAAAGGAATCCTTATGAGTTACAAAGGAGTCTGTGTGAGTTATAAAGGAATCCTTATGAGTTACAAAGGAGTCTGTGTGAGTATAAAGGAATCCTTATGAGTTACAAAGGAGTCTGTGTGAGTACAAAGGAATCCTTATGAGTTACAAAGGAGTCTGTGTGAGTTACAAAGGAATCCTTATAAGTTACAAAGGAGTCTGTGTGAGTACAAAGGAATCCTTATGAGTTACAAAGGAGTCTGTGTGAGTACAAAGGATTATGAGTTACAAAGGAGTCTGTGTGAGTACAAAGGAATCCTTATGGCAGTGAATCCTTATGAGAGCAAATCGTTATGTCACTTTGAACTGAAATTGATGTATATTGAATGTACATCGATTTATCGTTTTAGTGCAAATCACATGGCAATAATGTCATAAATTTATATTTATTAGAAAATCATGATATTTAATTTATAATTAGAAAAATCATGGTATTAAATATATTTAATATTCAATTAATCACATAAATTTATATTTATTAGAAAATCATGATATTTAATTTATAATTAGAAAAATCATGGTATTAAATATATTTAATATTCAATTATCACATAAATTTATATTTATTAAGAAAAACATGATATTAAATATTTTTAATAATAATTAATTAAACATAAATTTTGTTATCACCAAAATAAAAGGGTAAAATGTAGGAGTGGTTCAACAGTGTTCTCTTCTCTCACGAATTCCAAGAGTTGTGTAACGGCCCCGAGGCCCGGATCCCCGATTCCCTCCAAGGATCTGAACACCGGCACCGCCGCCCACGGGTCCGAAGACCCGGAAGGGCTAATGGATTGGTCTAACAAGATATGTAATAGAGATAAATAACAACAAGTGCACTAAAATGTACCAAGTAGTGAAAGAAGGAGTCCAACACACGTACAAGTCCCAAAGTAGTAAAGTACAAGTGCTGAAATAAAAGGGAAAGAACACGTCCCTTAGGGGCATACCCCGAGGGTGAAGTACAGTTGCTGGGGGAAAACACTGCTCAAAGGGGACGCCGTCTGCTACGGCCCCGTCTCCTCAGGCCGCCGCGGAGGAAACTGTTGTGAAGTCTCACCTACAAAACAGAGAGTGAGCTTCACGAAGAAGCCCAGTAGGGACTACCAATCTCACACTGGTTCTAACAGCAAAATAGAACTAAGTGCAGTAAATAAATAAAGCAGTAAATTATATTCTACTAAACAGAGTCAAGTGCGGAAGCGTGAAAGAAACTACACGGTCGTCGGTCAAGGCTACACAGCGGGACCGGATAACCGGTGTAAACCAAGGCACCACAAGAACCCAGCTGTAACACAGACAGTAGACACTGCCTGGACAAACACACTAGCTATAGTACGCTACACTAATCAGCCGGTCAGGTGCGCCACGCGCCTTACCCTCGACCAACTGTCCATGTCTAACACCTCCCGTCGGAGTGAGACGCGGAACTAAGAACAACCACAACTACCGCAGTCTGGCCGGACTACGGTCCCACGCCTGACCCATCTACATGGTTCTGAAACCACGTAGAGTGAGGCGGTGAGAAAGGACTAGCTGGTCTGCACCGAAAGAGCGCCACAACTACCTCGGAGACCCAGACCAGCTAAGAGAGCTCTACAAATAACTCTACACCGCTGTCCCCACCGTTTTCCCCTTCTGCTCTAAGTCTGTGACTTGAGCACGCCCGCGGCCCGAAGAACTCCCTCTAACAAACGCGCGGGGCTGGGGGTCCCAGGTAACGGTAACAACCTATCTCGTGAACAAGCCCTCAAGTGCCTAGCATCGGGCGAAGAGACTAGAGTAGCACTGTACTAGGAACAACACAGGTGCCAAGAAACCAGAGTCGCAGCGGAAACGAAAACACAAACAGATCGACAGTAAGCTCTCGGTCAGAGACGCGACGTATCGGCCCGTCGCGACCAGAACACGTGTAGTACCCCGGAAAATCCGTTAATTAAAAATTAGGGATAAATTGAAATTAATAAATTCAAACTAGTTAAAAAGGGTACGCATCATTATTGCATGCGTAAAAACCCATATAAAAATGTCGTAAAAATAATAGTTATGCCTTATATGATATTCTCTAATGACCCATCATGAAATCTGGGTATAGAAAAATCATTTAGACCAAGTTTAAGAATTTATGCGACTTATTAGCGTAATTAAGGAATAAGTCGAAGAACCCATTATTTTATGAGCCAAAGTGGATTATAAATAAAAATAAACATGTGGGTAGACTTTAAATTATATGGGATGATAGCCCATTATGATATTTGGACCAATGGACAATCTTGGCCCATGAATAAATTCTTTAATAAAAAGATAATTAAAAATCCAATAAGTAAAGTAAGAATATGTGTTATACAATTAGGCTCATTTGAGTTAATTGGGCCAAGAGTAAGAGCCTAAATGATGAAGGTTAGAAATATTGGCATAAATAATGTTGAAGTGAATAAAAATATACAAAAGTAATTAAATAAGTGTGATAAATAGATTTACATAAGGATAAATGGTGAATAAATAGAATTAAATCAATACCCATTAAGCTAAATTAATAATGGGTTTTACTAATGGTCCTAACATGAATTGATAGGCCCAAATATGAAGAGTCCATCATGAGGTGAGAAGCAATTAAGCTAAAATCGCACCTAAAAATATTAATAAATAGAAAAGAGTAAGAAAGACTAAATTGGATGTAATTATCCTAAATAAGAGTCATCATCCCATCCTAACCCATTACCCACGAAATTAGACCTCTCATCTATCTTATTAGGTGGGATAATGCAAGAAATAAGGGGATAAATATAGAAATTAAGAGTTGGAAGGAGAATGAAGAGTTTTAACTAATTAGAATTCTTAAATAACCCTATACACCTCTAATTCGTCTCAACCAAGTCTCATTTCATTGCTGGGACTTTGGAGGACGAAGAGAGGAGCTGAGGACGAGAGGAGCAAGAAGGAAGGAGCTTGGAGTAAGGAGATTTCATCTTCTACCTCGTCTTCAACCCTAGGATTTTCTTAAACACGTGAAAAGGTAGGCAATCTCTCAAGCAAAATCTGTGTAAAAATTACCCTAGGAAGACTTCATGATCCCGAGCAAAAGCCCTCTGGTTTCGCTCCATTTCGATCTCCCATGAGGGAGAATTAATTCTTTGAATTCCTGTCAGTTCTATGTACCCGACCCTTCATGTTTACTTAGCTTAACCCCATCATGAGCATACATGACGCCCCTGCATCATAGCATGCTAATTAAAATACATATATATATATATGTCTACTTTCATTTAAAACTGGTTTTGTGATTTTTGGAGCACCGTGCGATTTTATATCGATTATAGAAGAAACTTGTGTCATGCATGGAGGGAAGGACCACCCCGGAAAAAGGCAAAAGGGCCCTTTTTGGGGTCGGCCCGCCTTCCTGAAATCGCGGCGGTACGATCTGCCGCGACTTCAAGAAGGTCGCAGCCGGAAGGTCCGCCGCGATGGAAACGCGGCGGACCATGCCGTCGCGATTTCCCCTTGAACTGCGCTGGTCCATCCGGTTCAGCCGAACGCGGCTAGACCGCCCGTCACGACCTGAATCGCGACGGGTACCCCCGCCGCGATTCACAATTTCGCCAGAAATCCTGAAATTGCTTCCATACCCTTGATCTATATGCCATTTGACCCTTAATTACGTGCTGTTATGAACAGTAATAACCTGAATATTACATTTGGTAAAAATTACTTGAAATTTAATTATTTAAAAGCTATTTGCACGATTTATCATACTCTTATGATTTCTTTACACTTACACACACATAACATTATTAATTGCCATTGGACCCTATAATTTATGCAATAATATATCTGGTGAATTAGCGAAATAAATGACTAAATTTCCCTATTTAATTAAATACAATTGTCTTCATTTTATTCGCGAGTTTTGAATACTGTTACCGTTTTCCCTCGGCATTCGAGCACTCGAGGCACGACGGACCAGTTTTCTATACACTTTCTCTTGACTTGGACCACCTCTCCATCGGGAATACTCTCGACTGGGCTAGGGACTCCTTGTCAAGGCCTTCGTAAGTCTTCTTAGCTTTGGCGCACGTCCTTAGCTGACGAGCTGGTTGTACTCTTTAAATCTCGTTACACTCTTAGGGATCAGTACGATCCAAACGGCCTTAGTGAGATCTCTCTTATCTTGCGATCACGCCGGACCACCTGGCTCGTGTACACAGCACGGCTAGTGGGGTGGTTGTGACTTCTACCAGACTGCCGGTACCCGACCTGGTGCTGTACAACTGTTACTATCGTGGTTTAACGCTGTTTTACGATTATACCCCTATCTCATCTACTATCCTTGTACTCTCATCTATTCACGTTCACTCTACTATCTCGTCTATTCATCTAGTACTCTCTTGAGACTCTTGAGCTGTTGTGGCTCCCATTGCTTGTACTATACTTGACTGTCTAGCACTATAATATGGGTCTAGTGACTCTACTGTATCTAATGCATACTGTGCAGGGCACGAAGAGTGTCCGAGTGGCTCCAATCTAGTCCTGGGGGCAGAGAGCCACCCGAAAATACCTGCAGGGGCTATTGACGGTGTTCTGCATTGCACCGGTTCTGACTAACTCTACTGAATTGGCTAGACAACTTATTGTTATACTATTAGTCTGAGGAGTTCATACGTACTGTATCATTTATGTGCTATTACTGTGCTAGCACTGACTGTTACGCTATTAGTCTGAGGAGTTCAGACGTACTGTACTATCGTTAAACGGCTACTGTCCTAAAGTGACTATTGTCGTACTCTTCTAGTGCACTGTGGTGCAACCATACACGTTATCTCTTTACACGTTATCTCATTTCGCGCTATCTCGTTATATGGTCATTTCTCTATCAACCTAGTTTTGTCATACTCTTGTAAAATGTATTATCGTTCACATGTTATCGCATGCTATCATTCTTTTGTTATAGTATGCCATCAATCTCTTGCCATCTTGTGCTACTACTCTCTTGACTATACTTGATCGTTCTCTCTAGTTAACCTGCTTTACAAAGTATTAATCACATAAAGTATGCTTGTTTACACGAGATATTAAGTCTTACTGAGCGTTATCGCTCACCCTTCGTTATTTGTTATTGTGTTTTCAGGTAAGTCAAAAGATGACCCTACACACACCAACGGGAATGGACCAGAGTGATGAGCGACCTAGAGTCATAGCGATGGAATGTCCTTAGTATCATAGAATTTAGTTAGATATTTGCTTTAGATTTCTTTTTCAATGTAATGATGTCATTGAGCCCTATGTTTTGGCTCCGAATTAGTGGTTGTAATAGTTAGATGAATTATAAATAAAATAAAGAGTTTATTGAAGCTATTATTCATTAGTTGCTCTGATATTTACGAATGTATGCGTAATTTACGTTACCATACATGTTGTTCATACCTCCCCGATTTATTCCGCTGCTAAATTGGCGGGGCATGACAACACGACTGTTATGCCTGTCGCGACAAGAAAAACTAAAGGCGATCCTTCAGCCCGCCGCGATAAGAACGCGGCAGCTATGGGCGCCGCAACAAGCTCGACCTTCTGAACGCGACATGTACCCCGTTGCGATCTCATCACGACGGATATAGCGGTCGCGATCCAGCGAGACCCCGAACCACAGAACGCCGCCACGTACCCGTCGCATTTGTCAAACGCGACGGGTTCCGGGGAGCGTTCAAGAGAACACGACTCCATGACACGTCGCGACCAGGTCGTGACTGGGAAGCCCGTCGCGACCTCAGCCGAGTGCCCAAACAAAGCAACCTCAGCCACCCCAAACTAAACCACATGGTACAAACGGGGGAGGGGAGTTTGTAGACGATAGAAAACAGTGTAAAATCATACAAACCACCCCAATTAACCCTCAATCAAGCATGTAAGGCAAAGCTAATCTCACATGAGCCTCACACAAACAGGAAAACCCTCAACACCTCCATATCCAAAACATGCATGCAGAGCACAAATCACATTCCACAAAACCATATGAAGCATGAACCTAGCATGATGTCTAGGCTTGGAAAGAAGGGGGTTTGCACCTAGCTTGATAGAACTAGGGGGAAGGCTTGGATTCCCTACCTCCAAATGAAGAACCACCTCGGAAGGGCCTTCTCGTAGGATTGCACCCCTCCACCTCCGAGCTCCAACGCCCACGAGCCACGAACGATCTTCACGAGCAAATGACGGTGAAGATCCATGTAGCATGCCACCACAAGGAAGAACAAGCACAGTGAGAGGGAGAGAGAAAGAGGTGGGGATCTTCACAACCATACATCAAAAGACACACACTAACCCAATCAAGCACTTACCACAACCAAACCAAGCACACTCTCCTCCTAAGTCTCCTCCAAGATGACCACGGAGCTCACCCAGGCACAAAGATCGCCAGAGAGGAGAACGCACAGGAGAAGGGTGAAAAGGGCTTGTGCTCTCGGCCAGAGCAACTTAAACACAGACGTTGAGAACGCGACGGCCCTGGTCGTCACGTTAGCAACGCTAACGCGACGCCCTCCTACGTCGCGATCTTAACGTCTGCGACCCTGACGGTCAAAGCCACCACATGGCGTGCATGCAACGCTGACATCTGATCACGACGGACCAGCATGTCGCGTTCATGCATGCAAAGCCACAGGTGTCACCACCTCTCCGACAGCAAGACGACAAAAGAACTGTCTGCTGTCAGAGTCCTATCACAACAGGGGCGGCTGACGCGTTCTCATTCAGAACGCGACAGTCACCTACGTCACCTTCAGAACGCGACAGGTCGACCTATCGCAACCTTAGTCGGGAGCACTAACCCTCAAGGGAAACAGGATGTTACAAGTTGTGTGAGACTTGGACACTCATATATATAGATCTTTTGGACTCATTTTCGCTGCAAGCAGCCTCCACATCAAAACCAAAACCTAAAAAAACCAGGAGAAGATTTCCAGACCTCTGCTTCAAGCTTCAAGTCTCAACAACCAGAAGATCCTTCTAAGAAGACGAGGTTGAAGCAATTTCGTCCTCAAGGCTTCAAGCAGCAACGTCAGATCATCTACAACTTGGAGTCTTACGATCATCAGGACGGAGGATTCGAAGAGTTCGCCCATCGATTTGCTCTCTCTACTCTGAACTCTTCATGTTCTTGATCTTTTCATTTCACGTGTGTTGTTGGTTTGAGCAACCCTTGTGCTCATTCCATATGTGTGTGTGTTGATCTGAGATCTTGCTTATCTCAGACCTTGTGTGTGTGTAGTGATTTGTGTTGAACTCACTTTATAAGCAGTTTGGCGTGTGTGTGTGTGGACAGTGGACGTAGGATACACAAGTTGTGTAGTCCGAACCACTTTAAATCTTTGTGTCATGTGGTTTGCATTGATCTAGCGTTAGATGTATGCTAGGCATGATTACTTGTTCACACAACCTCCATACTGCTAATCCCCTAAACGCATTCTTCACACACATTTAAGTCTAAACTTGATCCATATCTTTATAGGCTTTTTTACAGTCTGTCTTAATCTCGAAATGAAGGTATGTTTGCTATTAATTGGTTGTAATCTATTCAACCCCCCCTTCTAGATTATTGCCATAGCTAATTCCGTACACTCAACAGTTACATAATATGTACATGTGTAATTACACACTTACATGTAGTTATAGAGTTACACATGTAACTCTATAGCTACATACTTACGCAGTTATAGGAATTACACATGTAACTCTGTAACTAGATAAGCCTTAAGTAACCTTTGGTAACTAGGTAAGCCCTGATAACTAGATAAATCCTTCTGAAACTATGTAAGTATGTAACTAGGTAAGCCCTAATTACAGAGTTACAAACTTATAAAATTTCTATGTAGTTACAGAGTTACATATGTAACTGCATAAGTATGTAATTACATACTTACACAGTTACATGATTTACATATTTACGCAATTATACATGTAACTCTGCAAATATATACTTACGTAGTTACATATTTAACTCTGTAACTACTTCATACCTTGTTACATAGTTACATGAAGAAATAATTACAAACTTAAGGCGTAAAAAACTATGTACTTACATACTTACATAGTTATATATGTATGTGTAGTTACATAGTATGTACATGTGTAATTACACACTTACGTGTAGTTACAGAGTTACACATGTAACTCTGTAACTACATGCTTACGCAGTTACATGAATTACATATGTAACTCTGTAACTAGGTAAGTCCTAGGTAACTTTTGGTAACTAGGTAAGCCCTGATAACTAGGTAAATCCTTCTGAAACTATGTAAGTATGTAACTAGGTAAGCCCTAATTATAGAGTTACAAACTTATAAAATTTCTATGTAGTTACAGAATTACATATGTAACTGCATAAGTATGTAATTACATACTTGTAGACACACGAATTCGGCTCCACCACGGGCAAATTTCATATTGCGCCATAACGCCACAATGGCCATCTTTTTGCCTTGCAAGAGTGTTTTTCCAATATTTCTGGATCTCACCCATTCTTCTTTCCGGGTGCTTCCCCATCGCTTCAAGGTGGTTCAAAATTTGGTTCTCAAAAGGTCCATGAGCAATTTCATTGATTCGCATCCGAGAAAGTGGACGCGATTCAGGACTTAATGGGACGGCCATGCAGGGCGCGACCTTAATGCGTCGGCTATGCAGGACACGACCATGCTTTTGGCATGAAGGCGTCGTGCATGGCGGACGCTTTTTATGAGCACATGTTTAATTGAAATTGCGTCCAAATAGTTGGACGCGATTCAAAGTCAAAAAGGTTACGCCCTTAAAGTCATCGCATCGTTGTGCAATCATGACAAAATCCTTGAATCATGTCCTTGTCAGTAGACGCGATTCAGAAGGTCAAATCCAAGTGTCACATCAGTAGATAACACGTGTATGAGTCAGTTGCCTCGGAACCACGCATATTGTAATCGCGTCCGGGCGGCCCGCCGCAATTTAAGTCGCGGCGGCCTGGCCCGACGCGATTCTAAAGCGTAGTTGAGGCTACGCCATCATGCGCCCATCACATCGGTTTGACTTTCTGAATCGCGGCCTGCCGTCCGGACGCGATTCAACTCATAATTGCGGCTTACATGATTTACATAGTTACGCAATTACACATGTAACTGTGTAAGTACATACTTACGCAGTTACACACTTTTAGGATAACGTGGGAGGATAACAGGGGTTAACAGCAGGGACTTAAAAATAAGTCCTGGATAAAGCAGAGACCGGAAGGCGCGGGAAAACCAGGGACCTGAAAATAATGTCAGGTCCCTGCCAAGGACTAATAATTAATTCTCCCTAATATATATAGAGGCTTAGCTATTGTAGCTACGTCCCTACCATGACTACACTGAGAGGGAGAAGAAAAAGTATGCATGTTTCTATGGGTGTACTGCTAGTACTGAAGAGAGGATGACACATATGCAAAGCATGTTTTTATATAATAAATATGCATATATGATGTATTTTTTTGTTGATTCGTCTAAACGCATGAAATACAATGTAGATTATCATAAAAATTAGGGAGAATTATCAATCAGTCCCTGTTTTTTGGGGACTTATCCTAAAAACTATGATAAATGATCTACTCAAACACTTAAATATGATTAGAGGCAAATATTATAGAATAATAATTTAAAGATACAAAGTTATATATGATTATACTGTAAATTTCCAACTTCATGACTGTGCAAACATAATGATTAAAACATACAAATAATCAATCCAATAAAATATAAAAAAATATAATTTAAATTACTTTCTGATTACATTGGTAATCTTTGAAGTTTTTCAAAATTTAAAAGACAAATGTATACATTCTAAATAGAATTGTTCTATTTGAAAATATTATAATGACTATTAATTGATTGTAAACAGAAATATTGTACGTATTGGTTCTTCACAAATAATTTAACATAGTTATAATAGTTATAGTTATAGCTATATTATTCATGGAAGTAATCTGTCGTGGAGAGATTAAGAGGGAGAAAGAGCAGGCGACAAAAAGGAGGAGCGAGAGATAGTATGAGGTTTATGTTTATGTAAAATCAAACCGTATGTTTTCATAACACCAAATTTTATATTAAATTTAACGATATATATATATATGTGTATATAGAAAAGTGTAGGTTTAAAGGACAATTTTTTTAAAAAATTGGGTCCCTGGGTAGCGATGGGAAAAGAATTTCACCTCCCATTGTGCAAACCCTTCCCTTCTGACGTCGGCTTCTCCAGGTCGCCGAACACCTGCCCGTACATCCGACGGTCTTTGAATACCCCGTAAGCATTGTAGCACACGGCGTGCCCTGACCGATCATACCCGTTGTAGTAATTCTCGATTTTTAAATTTAGATAAATAAAATAAATTAAAAAATAGATATGAATTAAAATTTATTAAGTAAAATAAGTTATGAACTTTAGATAATGGTTCATATATAAGTTAATGGGTCAAAAAGCAAGAGTCCAATGATAGATTAGAAATAAATAAATCTAATTTCATACCTAAATTACTAATAAATAAAAAAATGTCAAGATAATCATTATTATGGCTCATAAATATCCTAAATAGAATCCTAACACTATCCTAACTAATTGGCCAAGGAGAATACTAAATCAATATGAAAATTCGAATTGGAGGAAGAGTTAGAAGTTAGAGAGACTCTTAAACCCTAAACATACAATAAAACACTGCAATCTCATCCTTGGCCGACCCTAATGCTGCTCTAAGAACTCGTGGACGTGGGAAGAAGGCCATTGGAGGAGAACTTCGTGAAGAAGGAGGTTTGGAAGGGAGTTCTTAGCATTCTTCACGTTCTTTCCCTAGGATCACAAAAGTGCTCAATGATAGGTAATCTCTCAAGCAAAAGAAAATTAAACCCGACCCTAGATAGTCCATGATCCTAGCTACAGAAGCCCCATGTTTTACTTAATTTTATCATGTCGTTTATGAGTATTTCATACTCAAAGTTCTGTTAAGAACATGTACCTGACCCAACATGTTCAACCTAAATTTTTATCTATGCTTGATCTCGTGTCCTGAAACTTTTACTGTATATGTTACATAATGTCAGAAATTTATTGACATACTTTTCCCCAATTTCTATCAAACACTTTTTTCGAATTAAATCGTTCTTCACCATTGTGTCAGATTTTTAGTTCATCGTGAAGTAACTTATTAATAGCATGCTCATACCATATTAGAAATCTAATTACTCTCTACATACCCTTGCATGTCTAGTTCAGTTTAACGCTGATTTCATGATTTTTCATCAAGTAGATGATTTGATATTGATTTTTAAAAGGCCATGTATCAAGCCCTTGGAAGGTTGAACCGCAATCCAAAAAGCTTTAATGGCTTGGGCAGGATCCCTGAGAACGCGACGACCCGATCAATCGCGTTCTCAATTGGGTCGTGACACAGCATCACGTCGCATTCTAAACACGATGGTACCCTAAGTCGCGTTCTTCCTGTCAGACCCAGAACCCGTCGCGATAGTCTTAACCCGACCAGACATTCTATCATGTTTCGATTTGGCAGTCAACGAGATACACCAATTTTCCTTGAACGCGATAGACCTGACCGTCGCGATTTGAACGTGACGGTTACCTACCTCGCGATTCATTGTATGATTTCAGAACCTCAATATTTATTTAAATATTGTTAATTCATACTCTTTAATCATGGTTAAACCCTCATAATGCTCTGTGACGAACAATAACATCATGTTAATGAACTTTAAATAATGTCTGCATGATTTCCTTATTTAAAAGACATGAGCACGACTCTCATATGCTATCTTTGATTTTCTCTCACAAGCACACACCAAACTTGAGTTTTTGCCATGAGATCTTACAGAAACCACCTCAATAATATATCTGATAATTAAGTATAAATATTTCATGTTAATTTTCCTATTATTTTAATGAACTTGTCTTCATTTTATTCGCTTGATTTAGATACCATTATCGAAGCCCCTTTGCCTTCGAGCACTCAAGGCAAATGTTTCTGTGCACGCTTTTTTTGACTTAGACTACATCACCGTTGGGAATACTCTTGACTGGACCAGGAACTCCTTGTTCAAGGCTTCCGTAAGACTCCTTTGATGATCAGTCTGTCTCCATATAATTTTCATTAATTGCATATTTATTTTGGTGATTAACAAAACCCTATCAAAGTTCTCTAACATATATTCCATAAGTCTTAAGTATAGGAAATATTCCTGTTACCCAGTTGACGAGCCCAGAGGGGGGGTGAATGGGTCTTTTTAAAAAATTAATCTAGAGGATACCTGTAACAAATTAAATTCACAAAAACGTTCTTCGAAGGAGGTTAGTGACTGTTAGTTTAAATATCAAACACACAAAGAAGACAATCACACAACACAAGGATTATCCTGGTTCGAACCTCCTCTCCTTAGGAGTCCTACGTCCAGTCCCTGAGCAATCACTCAGGTTTTTACTAACTAGGGTACAGTCCCCCTAAGGATGCTACAGCACCCAGCTCGGCTGGTCTTCCTTCACACCCGAAGGGAATAACACCACCCTGGATACCCCACCAGGTCTTCCTTCACAACTGAAGGGAAACATCACCCTGGATACCACCAAGTCTTCCTTCACAACCGAAGGGAAACAGCACCCTGGATACCACCAAGTCTTCCTTCACAACCGAAGGGAAACAACACAAGAGAAAGAAATGATTTCATGCCCCTAGATCAAGCTTTTAACAAGCCAAGATCTGAAGCCACTAGCACTGAGAGCAAGGATCTAAACAAGGCACAGTCTCAGAACTACACGAGCTCTCTTGGAAAATCTATTACAGCACAGAGAGCGAAGAGCTAAAGGTGATGAGGAATGCAATTCTTGGCTCTGGACTTCTTGCAGAAGAATTTGAATGCTTGAACACCAGATACTTGTTCTCTACTTCATTCGTTGTTTTTCTTCACTTCTGTCTTTGAGTTTATATCTTCTTTTTGAAATACTGCCGTTGAAGTAACCATTGTCTCTTGGATTGATAGACGTTAGACTGTTTGACATTTGGAAGCTTCAACTATCTTTTATCCATTTGAGCACGCAAGGAGATAATGTCTTCTGTCGTCTGTATGGTCCAATGTTGTATGACAGAACGTCTTTAGGACCCTGCATAAATTAAATGCTAGAACAGTAGACAGCTAGGCCGTCTTTAGTTGTCAGTAAACGTTGATAAGAATGTTCACCAGAATAGCAATGCTAAAATAGTTTCTTCTAAAAGATATTGACAGAAGATGCACTATAATGGATGATATCATCTGCATGCATGCAGAGGTACGTTCAGATCTCATAAATGCAGGAGTGCAGA
This sequence comes from Colocasia esculenta, assembly GCA_014218235.1. Lineage (NCBI taxonomy): Eukaryota > Viridiplantae > Streptophyta > Magnoliopsida > Alismatales > Araceae > Colocasia > Colocasia esculenta. The sequence goes on along the minus strand of CM024759.1, from coordinate 112,334,720 downwards.
GAGATATAGACGTGGACTTTGATTAGTCAACGCTTCAAGAGATAGAATAAGTGTCAAGTTGATATAAACCATGAAGTCGTTGTCTATATGACTTATGAAATCGGTATTAATACTAACAAGTCATTATAGAGGGCAAATCATTAAAGCAAGTTTATGTGTTCAACAGGGAAATCGTTATGAACACTTAACAAGTCGTTATGAGCTCTAAAGTAATCGTTGCTCAAGACAAATCGTTATGAGCGCTAAAGAAATCGTTGCGTAAAGCAAATCGTTATGAGCGCTTAAGAAATCGTTGCGTAAAGCAAATCGTTATGAGCGCTTAAGGAAATCGTTGCATAAAGCAAATCGTTGCGAGTTCTAAAGAAATCGTTGTATAAAGTAAATCGTTGCGAGTTCTAAAGAAATTGTTGTGATAACTTACGAAATCGTTACGGCGAGCAAGTCGTTGCGAGTTCTAAAGAAATCGTTGTGATAACTTATGAAATCGTTACGGCGAGCAAGTCGTTGCGAGTTCTAAAGAAATCGTTGTAATAAATTACGAAATCATTCTGACAGGCAAGTCGTTACGAGTTCTAAAGAAATCGTTACGGTAACTTACGAAATCGTTACGGCGAGCAAGTCGTTGCGAGTTCTAAAGAAATCGTTACGGTGACTTATAGAATCGTTATGGGATCGACTTGTTTGAAATAACATGACTTTTCAGTCTTACAAAGAAATCGTTATGACTTTTAAAAGAAGTCGATGTGAACTTAGAGAAATATTATTTTGAAAGGATTAAAGCTTCAGAGAAGTAATGCATACCTTTATTGGCTTTGCTTGACCTTGGTATTTTTCCTGTACTTAAGACTTATGAAATATTAATTAGATATTATTGATAAAATCTAGTTTAGTTTTGTTAATCACCAAAATACATATGAAATTAATTTAAAATTATATGGGGACAGACTGATCATCAATTCCAAGGTCAAACAAGCCAATATTGGTAAGTATCATATCTCCGAAGCGTTAATTATTTCAAGATTATATTTCTCTAAGTCCACATCGATTTCGGTTGAAAGTCACAACGATTTCCTTCATGTATATCGATTTTAATAGAGCTATAACGATTTGTTCATCGCAACGATTTCTTAAGTCATCATAACGATTCGTTCATCGTAACGATTTGCTCATCGCAACGATTTCTTAAGTCATCATAACGATTCGCTCATCGTAACGATTTGCTTCGCGCAACGATTTCTTTAGAGCTCATAACGATTTGCTTCGCGCAACGATTTCTTTAGAGCTCATAACGATTTGCTTCGCGCAACGATTTCTTTAGAGCTCATAACGATTTGCTTCGCGCAACGATTTCTTTAGAGATCATAACGATTTGCTTTGCGTAACGATTTCTTTAGCGCTCATAACGATTTGCTCTCTATAACGATTTCTTCAGTAAACACTTGATCATAACGATTTCATAAGTCATATAGGTAACGACTTTATCGTTTATATCGACTTGATATTTATCTTATTTCTGAAAGCGTTGAATAGTCAAAGTCTTCTCTTATCTGTCTGACTGCTGTGCATTTAATGAAGACAGAATGCATGCAGATGAGAACTTTCCATTATCGTGCATACTCTGCTAACATCTTTTTAATATAGCAAAATGGAATTACTATTCTTAGTGAATATTCACATCAACGTTTACTGACAACAATAGACAGCCTAGCTGTCTACTGTTCTAGCATTTAATATGTGCAGGGTCCTAAAGATATTTTGTTATACAACGTCGGACCATATAGACGCCAGAAGATCCTATCTCTTTGCGTACTCCAATGGATAAAAGTCTGTTGACTAGAAGCTTCCAAGTCTCAATCAGTCTAACGTCTATCAAACAAAGAGACAACGGCTACTTTAACGACTACATTTCAAATTGGAGATATAAATTCAAGACAACAGCTCGAGAAGATATATATACCTGGAAAAAGGGACTTACGATTGAATACTACAAGCATTGCAGATCTTCTGAAAGAAACCGAGAGCCAAGATTTCAATTCTAGTGTGTCTTTAGCTCTTTGCTCTCCTTGCTGTAATAGAAATCCTAAGAGAGCCAGTATAGTTCTGAGAGAGTGCCTTGTTTAGATTATTTGCTCTCAGTGCTAGTAGCTTCAGATCTTGACTTGCTAAAGCTTGATCTAGGGGCTTGAATTCCTGTTTATTCCTTTTGTGTTGTAGTTCCCTTATGTTGTGAAGGAAGACCTGGTGGGGAGCCAGGGTGTTGTGTTCCCTTCTGTTGTGAAGGAAGACCTGGTGAGGGATCCAGGGTGTTGTAGTTCCCTTCTTGTGAAGGAAGACCAGCTGAGCTGGGTGTTGTATTGTCCGTAGGGGGACTGTACCCTAGTTAGTGGAATCCTGAGTTGTTGCTCAGGGACTGGACGTAGGACTCCTAAGGAGAGGAGGTCTGAACCAAGATAATTTCTTGTGTTGTGTGATTGCTTATTGTGTGTTTGTCTTTTATATTAACCTTCTCTAACATTCATCGAAGAACATCTTTGTATGAATGTTTTAAGTACAGGTACTAATCAAATAATTTTTTTAAAAGACCCATTCACCCCCCCTCTAGGCTCGTCAACTGGGCAACAAGTGGTATCAGAGCGAGTCTCTTCGACAAAGAAGAAAGATCCAACGATCTGAAGAGTAAAGATCCATGGCAGCCCAAGGTAACATTGAAGGTCAGTCTGTCAACCGACCCCCTCTCTTTAATGGTGAAGATTATGCTTATTGGAAGACCAGAATGGAGTACTTTCTCTAAGGTCACGACTATCAGATACGGTCAATAGTAGAAGAAGGCGATCTCCTGGCCACAAATGAGAAAGCTCAGTGGACAGATGATGACAGGAAAACGATCTCCTTGAACTGTAAGGCTAAGAGTATTATGTGCTGTGCACTAAGCAAAAAGGAATTCAACAGAGTTTCAGCCTGCAAATCCGCAATGGAGATGTGGGAAAAGCTTAGAATTACCTATGAAGGCACAAACAAGGTGAAAGAGACAAGAATTGATATTCTTGTTACTCAATATGAAAGATTTCAGATGCAATCAGGTGAGTCCATAACTCAAATGTTCAGTCGATTCACAGATATTACAAATGGATTGGCTGGACTGGGGAAACCCTATGAGATTGGAGACATGGTGAGGAAAATTCTTAGATCCTTACCATCTTCATGGACCCCAAAAGTCACAGCTATTGAGGAAGCTAATGATCTGAAAATGATGTCTTTGGAAAAGCTCATTGGGTCCCTTATGGCCCATGAGATCAATATGAAAAGGCTAGGAGAGTCCTCAAGTAGAAAGAAGCACTCCAATGCTTTAAAAGCTGAAGAAGACTCATCAGAAGCAAGCTCAGATGAAAATGAAAGTATTGAGAACAGTGAAAATGAAGAAGCAATGCTATCAAGAAGACTGCAACGGATTTTAGCCAAGAAAAAGAAATTTCAATCTGGCATAAGATTCTTTAAGAAAAATAAAGAGTTTAAGAAGTCAGAAGAAAAGGATCTGAAGAAAGGAGAACCAATATGCTATGAGTGCAAGAAACCTGGACATATCAAAGTTGAATGTCCAAAGCTCAAGAAGCCTGAATTCAGAAAAAGAGAGAGCTCCAAGAAATTCAGGAAATATAAGAAAAAGACAATGGCAGCCGCTTGGGAAAACAACAGCGACTCAGACAGTGAGTCAAGCTCGAACAGTGATAAAGAAGAAGCCAACCTGACGTTCATGGAAAATACAAATGATAAGGGTAACTCTCGAGCATCCAAATAGTATCTGGACAGTGGGTGCTCAAGGCACATGTCAGGTAATCGAAATCTATTCTCTCATCTTCAAAATGAAGAAGGAACTGTTACATATGGAGATAACGGAAAAGGAACAGTGATAGACAGTGGTTCTGTGAACAACAAAGGAAAGACAGTTATTGAAGATGTATTGTTTGTCAAAGGGCTAAAACATAATCTTATTAGCATCAACCAGCTTTGTGACAGAGGTCATCAGATCCAGTTTCAAGAGTCAAAGTGCAGCATATTAAAGGATGGAGTAGTAATTTTCGAGGCAAATAGAGAAAAGTACTTATATGTGCTCTATCTTGAAGAACTCAAGGATCAAAATGTCTGTTTAGCAGCAAATAAAGATCAATCAATTGAATTGTGGCACAGAAGACTGGGTCATTGTAGTCTAGATGGCATGAACAAGCTTATAAAGAGAGGTCTTGTGGAAGGTCTGCCAAAGGTCAGCACTAAAATAAACGGCATCTGCAGACCTTGTGCAAAAGGTAAGCACACCAAGAGTTCCTTCAAGTCAAAGACTATGGTAACCACCTCTAAACCCTTAGAACTCCTTCACATGGATTTATTTGGGCCAATGAGAACCACTAGTCTAGGAGGAAAGAATTTTGGTTTTGTTATTGTCGATGACTACTCCAGATTTACATGGGTGTCATTCCTAGAACATAAAGATGATACATTTGAATGCTTTATCAGTTTTAGAAAGAAGGTTCAGAAAGACAAGAAATTCAGTATTATTAGTATTCGATCAGATCATGGAGGAGAATTTCAGAATGAGAAATTTGCAAAGTTCTGTGAAAATGAAGGGATTGAACACAATTTCTCAGCACCAAGGACACCACAACAAAATAGAGTTGTTGAGAGGAAGAATATAACTTTATTGGATATGGCTAGGACAATGTTGTCAGAATATAACTTATCAAGGTATTTTTGGGCTGAAGTAGTAAACACAGCAAGCTACATCATTAATAGAGTAATGATCAGACCAATATTGAAGAAAACCGCTTATGAGTTGTTCAAAGGGAAGAAACCAAATATCAGTCACTTCAGAATTTTTGGATGTCCATGCTTCATTCACAACAACGGAAAAAGAGACATTGGTAAGTTGGATGCCAAATCAGATGAAGGCATCTTCATGGGGTATGCTTCTAAACTCAAAGGTTATAGAGTATTTAACAAACGTACCTTATTGATTGAACAGTCTGTGCATATTATTTTTGATGAGACTAACCCTTCCTTGAGAAAGGAAGAAGAAAGTGACAATGAGGATGCCGACGAACTGTCCAAGAAACTAAAGGATACCTCAATTGAAGACAGGGATGATCCACCTCTGGAAGACTTGCAACAACAAGATATTACACATGAAAATCTTCCAAAGGAGTGGAGATACACGAAAGATCACCCACCTGAGAACATTATTGGTGATCCATCTGTAGGGGTAAGAACAAGAGGTAATGTAATACCTTGTGATTATCTAGCATTTGTAATCCTGGATTATAGCCATGCAAGATGAACTTAACTAGTTCAAGAGAAACCAAGTATGGTCACTTGTTCCCAGACCATCCAGTTATTGGCACCAAGTGGGTGTTCAGAAACAAATTGGATGAGGCTGGTGTGATTTTAAGAAATAAGGCCAGGCTGGTAGCTCAAGACTATTCCCAAGAGGAAGGCATTGATTTCGATGAAACCTATGCTCCTGTAGCTAGACTTGAGGCTATTAGGATTTTACTTGCATATGCATCTGCTCTAGAGTTAAAGCTATTTCAAATGGATGTTAAATCTGTATTTTTAAATGGTTTTATTAAGGAGGAAGTGTATGTTGAACAGCCTCCAGGTTTTGATGATACAGAATTTCCTAATCATGTTTTTAAACTTCATAAGACATTATATAGTTTAAAGCAAGTACCAAGAGCTTGGTATGAAAGGCTTAGCTCTTTTTTATTAAACCATGGTTTCACTAGAGGACAGGTAGACAGCACTCTATTTGTAAAATCGAAAGTTAAAAGCATATTACTTGTACATATTTATGTATATGACATTATCTTTGGATCTACTGATGAATCCCTTTGCAAGTATTTTGAAAAGTTGATGCAAGGAGAGTTTGAAATGAGCATGATGGGAGAACTCAATTATTTCCTTGGACTACAAATCAAGTAAGGAAAAGATGGGACCCACATCTGTCAAGCAAAATACACCAAGGAGCTTCTGAAGAAATTCGGATTCGACAATGCCAAGCCACTATCAACACCTATGAGCACATCAACAAGGATGGATAGTGACAATAATGGTAAGAAAGTAGATCAAAAGAACTACAGAGGTATGATAGGTTCATTACTTTATTTAACAGTTAGCAGACCTGATATTTTATTTAGTGTATGTATGTGTGCTAGATATCAAGCAGATCCTAGATAATCTCATTTGATCAATGTCAAAAGAATTTTCAGATATTTAGCTAGAACTCATGACTTAGGTCTGTGGTATTCCAAGTCATGTGAAATTAATTTGATAGGATATTCTGATGCTGACTATGCTGGATGCAAAATAGATAGAAAAAGCACCAGTGGTTGTTGTCAATTCCTTGTAGGGTGTCTGATATCCTGGTCCTCCAAGAAGCAGAATTCAGTAGCACTCTCAACAGCTGAAGTTGAGTACGTGGCTGCTGGAAGTTGCTGTACACAACTCCTATGGATAAAGCAACAGCTTGAGGACTATGGAGTGCACATCAAGTCTATCCCACTGTTATGTGACAACACTAGTACCATAAATCTCACCAAAAATTCAGTACAACATTCAAGGACCAAGCACATTGAGGTTAGATATCACTTCATTCGAGATCATGTAGCTAATGGTAATTTAGACATATCATTTATTGATACAAATGGTCAGTTAGCAGATATCTTCACAAAAGCCTTACCCGAAGAGAAGTTCACATCTCTTAGAAGGGAATTGGGCATGTGTAATTTGTGAAAAGATTTCTGTTCAAAACTGATAAATAAATTTTCAGAATTTAAGTAAACTTTCTCTCCAATGGCTTTAAGCAAAAGGAAGTTAAATTATCTCTCCTGGCCGCTCTCTTTCTAAAGTATGTTGAGTTGGTCAAACTTGTTTGTCATTTTCCGCCACCTTTTGGCGCTTCATTTTTCGGTAAAGCCTTTATTTAACCTCAAAATCGATGTGAAAACGATTCATCTCCTACCCTACACTTTTTCTTCTTTCGTCTGGTTGCCTGAGCCGATGCCCTAACGACTCCGACATCGACTTTCTGCTCATTTGAAGCTCCTCTCTTCTTCCCGCAAAGAATTTCTTGAGGGCTTTTCTCTCCTCTTTCCATCTCAACCCTCCAAAAAATCTTCCTCACCCAAAGTCCATGGCGTCGTCCATTGTCTCCGGCAGTTTGGGTGGCTACAGCGCTGAGTTCCTATCGGCCGAGCAGCAGGAAATGTTTACTTTCGTGAAGACCAAGCTTTGTGAGAATAAGGCGGTAGATGTTGCGGATCTTTAGAAGAATGGTATGATCAGTGTAGTGGTAGCTATGAGAAGGATGCAGTGGATGGGAATCACCACCTTCTCTGAGGTAAGCTATCCGGACCTCGTGAAGGCATTTTTCGTGTGTTTGAGAATAGAGGCAGAAGGGTCCTTGATTTCATCTGTCAAGGGAACCCAAATCAAGATTGACCATGAAATTTTGAAGACCCTGTTTGGTGTGAGCACGTCTGGTCATAGTGGAGTCCATTCTGTAGACACCCAGGCAAAGGGTCTAGGTATTGTTGGTTCAGAATTTAGACTGAAAGATGGCAAATTGGATATCAATCAGTTGAATGCCTTCAATCACCTTCTGCACTTCGTAGTCTGTCAAATACTTGTTCCTAGAAGTGCTACTTTATCAACATGCACCAAGGCAGACTCGGATATGATGTTTTGAGCCGTTCAAAACCAGAAATCAACATGGCCGAAGTAATGATGGAAAGGATGAAGTTTGCCCGTGATCAAATCTGGGATACCAAGAGTAAGTTAAATGTATCCCTACCTTATGCTCATTTGCTCACCAAAGTTTTCCAGCATTTTGGAGTAGACGTGTCTGGAGCCGTTGTAGAAAAGATGGGCCAAGCAATTAGGTCTCAAAATCTAAGGAAAAGTGGTTTTTCAGTGGTCAATGGAGTATGGACCAAGACCTCAGTGGCTGAGGGTGAACCCATCCTAGGGGAAGCCCAAGATGTCCAGTACGAAGCAGTAGCAGTAGAATCCGAGGGTCCATCAGCAGTTGCAGAACCAGCAGCAGAAGAGGCCGCAGTGCCTAGAGGTTCACAGGAAATAGCTGCCAACAGAGAAGTTGCAATGGAAACTCCAGTAGCTCAAGAAAATATAGCAGTGGCAGATTCTGTCAGAAGTTCAGAGGATCCACTTTCCATCTCCTCTGTGGCATCTGTGCTTCGACAAGTATTAGATTCCATTCACTCCACCCCAGTGATTCAAAACACTGGTGGGAGTTTGGTTGATCAGTTTGTGGCATCTGGCCACATTGAAGATTCTGTGTTGATAGATGCTCCTATTCAGGGGGAGCAAAGAAGAATTGTGGAGAAGGCTCCTATTCAGGGGGAGCAAAATATTGAGAAGGAAGTAGCATCTCAAGGGGCACATTCTGAAGATGCTCATGTAAATGAAGAGCATATTGAAGTTCCAATAGAGGTCGAGGAGCAAGTGGAAAGGAGAAGCCCAAGCAAGAAAATTGCTCACAAAAGGCAGAAGAAAATTCTAAAGAAACTGCACTTGAAGCCTATCTTGAAGAGATTGGATGATCAAGGTGAAGTCTTGACATCAGTGCAGTCAGCTGTGAGTTCTGTCATTGTGCGCCATGAATCTTTGTCAAATGACATTTCTCAAATCAGTAATGCCATGAAGTGGTTCAATGAGGAATTGTGCTCTATGAAGGTGATGGTTTCTGAAATTTTGAAGTCTGTAGGACCCAAAGATCCTACTCCTCCAGAGTGTGAGCCTTTAGGGCAAAGTGAAGGTAATGCAGGGCCATCCGGGCCAATTGGTGTTGATCTTGTGGAGCTGCCATCAGGGCCTTCAGTTGATGCTCCAACAGGGCCATCAGGGCCTTCAGTTGATGCTCCAGCAGGGCCATCAGGGCCAAGTATTGCAGGTCAGCCTTCTGAGAGTTTGCCTATTGAAGATTCTGATATCTGTCAGGGGTCTGGGCCGGGAAAGGAAATTCTTCCTCAAGTGGAACCGGTAGCTGAAAGAGCAAACCAGGCTGTAGCTTCTGAGCCCCCTGCCTCTTCTACTCTTCCCACTCCAGCTGCTCCTTCTCCACCATCTTCCTCCACTGCACCTCCAGCTCCAACCACCTTTAAACGACCTCGTCCAAGATCTGTATCCTCTCCCCAACCTTTTCCCTCTCAATTTGCTTCATCTCCTATTTCTTCCACCATTGTTCCTTCTCCACCATCCTCTCCTCAGATTCCACCAGCATCCTCTTCAGCTGGGCCATCTTCTTCTGGTCCTTCCTCCTCAGGACCCTCTGCTCTCCCTACCATAACTCCTGCTTCTATCTTCAATCCACCTACACCTCCTTCCTTTATTACCATCATTCCTGAGGGTGTCCAACTCACTCAGGTTGAAACCCAAGATATCAAGGATGAATTTGAGGTAGCAATACTTCATTCAGTCCTAGCTGTTGGCACCCACACTCACAGGACATGCTCTTCTAGTCCTGTCTCTAAAAAGAGGAGACTCACCTCCACTCATCCTATCTCCTCTGACCTTTGTTATCCTCCCCTTTGGTTTTCCCTTTCTATCTCCAATAAGCAGAAACTTATCTATGAAGAATATCTTCAAAAGGTAGTTTTTGCCCACATTTTTGGCCTTCCCTTCCAAAATCTTTCTGATCATCTTGCCACCATCTTTCCTTACACCCATCTCTCTAAGGCTCAACAATAAAAAATTTTCTCCAAGACTGAAGCCAAAACTGAAGAGCAGTGGGCTCGGAGCAACAGAGATCTATACAGTCAATTCCGTCGAGTTCAAGCTGCCAGATATCCACCTAGGGAAGCTCCTCTTCCCCTTTCTGAGTGGTTCCAGATCCATCACAAAAATCTGTTTGGACCCTTCATTCAGAAAGAAATTAAGTTTATCATGCAGTATCAGATGTACAGTAACTACTGCTATGTAAATCGCCTCCCTGAATCTCAACTGGGTCAATTCCGAGAAGCCATCAGGGCTCTCAGTTCATGCACAGCTCCTTCGGACTCTCTTAAGGTTGATTTTGCTACCTTAGTCATTCCAGATGTAGTGTTCCTTCCCCCTCTCCATGCCCTGATTATGGATTCTTCTGTGGGGACACTTATCTTTGAGCGAGATGTAAGGGTCATGGCTAGGTTGTTTGTGCAAGATGGCTGTGATCTATCTTTCCCAAGATTTGTCTTCAAGCAATATCTTCAGGGGCACATCAAGGCAGATGTTCTGGCCCCCATTCTCTCTGAATGTGAGCGGTTGTCTCCTGCAGATTGGACGAATGTCTATCCCTTGTCTGCTCAGCAGCTAGGCGATCTTAATGCCTCTCAGGCCAGCTCCAATCAACCTCCCTTGTCTCCTGGTAAATGTTTGGATGCCAACACTCTTCACCTCATCTGGGATTCCTATCTGACCTGGGTCGAACGATACAAGGTTTTCTTTGCTTTAAAGAAAGAGCTTAGATCGCTTCAGATTGACTATCCCCTCAAGATTGATGCCTTTCTTCGGTTTGCCAGTTTTGAGTAATTCTTAACCTACAAGTTAGCCCTTGGCAGTGCTAAGTATGGGGATTTCATTTCAGATCAAAGACAGCTTCATATCAAAAGGATGACTCCCATCATGGGACCCTCCTATCAAATTGAATTTGGGGCCTTTCAAGCTTTTTTTGAAGAGCAGGAACGCCAGGCACTCCCTGTCATCAGGCGCTTTGGCTCCTTGTTATCCCCTGCTTATTATTTATCTGTAACTCCTCAAAACTGATCAATATATTTGGTTGAGTGCCCTTCCATCTTTTCTCTATTTCTTTGTCGAAGTTTATCTTTTTGCTTAATGACAAAAAGGGGGAGAAACATTCTTAGCATGTTTCAAATATTACATTCCGAAAATTCATGCTTCCTGATAAGTTTTGTCATCGCCAAAAAGGGGGAGATTGATGATCAGTCTGTCTCCATACAATTTTCATTAATTGCATATTTATTTTGGTGATTAACAAAACCCTATCAAAGTTCTCTAACATATATTCCATAAGTCTTAAGTACAGGAAATATTTCAAGGTCAAACAAGCCAATATTGGTAAGTATCATATCTCTGAAGCGTTAATTATTTCAAGATTATGTTTCTCTAAGTCCACATCGATTTTGGTTGAAAGTCACAACGATTTCCTTCATATATATCGATTTTAATAGAGCTATAACGATTTGCTCATCACAACGATTTCTTAAGTCATCATAACGATTCGCTCATCGTAACGATTTGCTCATCGCAACGATTTCTTAAGTCATCATAACGATTCGCTCATTGTAACGATTTGCTCATCGCAACGATTCCTTAAGTCATCATAACGATTTGCTCATCGCAACGATTTCTTAAGTCATCATAACGATTCTCTCATCGTAACGATTTGCTCATCGCAACGATTTCTTTAGAGTTCATAACGATTTGCTTCGCACAACGATTTCTTTAGAGATCATAACGATTTGCTTCGAGCAACGATTTCTTTAGAGCTCATAACGATTTGCTTCGCGCAACGATTTCTTTAGAGCTCATAACAATTTGCTTCGCGCAACGATTTCTTTAGAGATCATAACGATTTGCTTCGCGTAACGATTTCTTTAGCGCTCATAATGATTTGCTCTCTATAATGATTTCTTCAATAAACACTTGATCATAACGATTTCATAAGTCATATAGGCAACAACTTTATGGTTTATATCGACTTGATATTTATCTTATTTCTAAAAGCGTTGAATAGTCAAAGTCTTCTCTTATCTGTCTGACTGCTGTGCATTTAATGAAGACAGAATGCATGCAGATGAGATCTTTCCATTATCGTGCATACTTTGCTAACATCTTTTTAATATAGCAAAATAGAATTACTATTCTTGGTGAATATTCACATCAACGTTTACTGACAACAATAGACAGCCTAGTTGTCTACTGTTCTAGCATTTAATATGTGCAGGGTCCTAAAGATATTTTGTTATACAACGTCGGACCATATAGACGCCAGAAGATCCTATCTCTTTGCGTACTCCAATGGATAAAAGTCTGTTGACTAGAAGCTTCCAAGTCTCAATCAGTCTAACGTCTATCAAACAAAGAGACAACGGCTACTTTAACGACTACATTTCAAATTGGAGATATAAATTCAAGACAACAGCTCGAGAAGATATATATATCTGGAAAAAGGGACTTACGATTGAATACTACAAGCATTGCAGATCTTCTGAAAGAAACCGAGAGCCAAGATTTCAATTCTAGTGTGTCTTTAGCTCTTTGCTCTCCTTACTGTAATAGAAATCCTAAGAGAGCCAGTATAGTTCTGAGAGAGTGCTTTGTTTAGATTATTTGCTCTCAGTGCTAGTAGCTTCAGATCTTGACTTGCTAAAGCTTGATCTAGGGGCTTGAATTCCTGTTTATTCCTTTTGTATTGTAGTTCCCTTCTGTTGTGACGGAAGACCTGGTGGGGAGCCAGGGTGTTGTGTTCCCTTCTGTTGTGAAGGAAGACCTGGTGAGGGATCCAGGGTGTTGTAGTTCCCTTCTTGTGAAGGAAGACCAGCTGAGCTGGGTGTTGTATTGTCCGTAGGGGGACTGTACCCTAGTTAGTGGAATCCTGAGTTGTTGCTCAGGGACTGGACGTAGGACTCCTAAGGAGAGGAGGTCTGAACCAAGATAATTCCTTGTGTTGTGTGATTGCTTATTGTGTGTTTGCCTTTTATACTAACCTTCTCTAACCTTCATCGAAGAACATCTTTGTATGAATGTTTTAAGTACAGGTACTAATCAAATAAATTTTTTAAAAGACCCATTCACCCCCCATCTGGGCTCGTCAACTGGGCAACATCCTTGACTTTGGCGGACGTCTATTGCCGACAAGCAGGTTGTACCAGCAATACCTATAATACCCTTAGGGATCAACATGATGCAACGACCTTATATTTCTCTCTTATCTTGTGATCACGCCGGACCTCTAGATTGTGTTTATAGCACGGTCGGTGGGCGGTTAGGGAATTCTTCCTGACTGTCAGCACACAACTCTGAGTGTTGTGCAACTGTTACTATCGCTTAATTTAACGTTGTTTTATGTGCATTGGCCTATAGTTGTCGCTTATACTCTATTCGCTCATCTATTAACATTCTCTATACTCTCATCTATTCTTCAATTACTCTCATCTATTCTTGGTACTCTCTTTGATCATTTGACTGATTGTCATTGTAACACCCTCCTCCGACCGCACACACACATATACATATCACAAAGCTCTTGATCGGAAGATGGGTTACACTAACAAACTTCGTTATGGGCTGACAAATCTGTGAAGTGTCCAAGACTAGTAAACCATTCCACCAAAGCATCTTTAGAAATATTATACCTCAACAAAGTAGCTTAGTATCAACACCCATTATTTACATAAAGCCAAACATTCTCTTCTAGACCTTTAATAGTACAACAAAATTTCTAAAGAATCACTAAAACTATGCTCTTCTACTTCCTCTTCTTCATCACCCGTAGGGTTGTAAATAATCTGTACCTGAGATTTGCATTCTCCTTCAATCTGAAAGGGGGGGGGGGGATGGAGGAAACAAAGACATGAGTTGGAGGGACTTAGTAGGTGAAAGTAAGCATATATGGATTAAAAACATATTTGCTCATGAATTTCATACTTAACAGAAACTTATAGCTCAAATTGATTTCATAATGAGCTCAAACAAATTACAGAATAAGAGTCATATTTGTCTTTCAAAATTCAGACCATAACTTGATTTAGAAATGAATTCGGCAGGCATCACTGCTCTCAAGAGGTTACTAAATAGACGTAAATACATCTTTAGTGCCTAGGCGATTCCAGCACCTTGGATCTTGTTCATTGCGCAAGAACGAAGTTTATTACCCACCATTGTCAGTCCATTGACTTGGATTTACCTACAAACTGTCGCCTATAGCTGATCACAAGTGGTTGGTGCTACTACAAGTGATCCTAAACCCTCTTTTGAAGAGAGCACTGTCTTCAGATCATAAATTTCATCTCATGAGCACATTAAAGATAGAACTTTTAAAAGGTAGTTTGTTGAATGAGTAGTCAAATTATTTTGGTCATAAAGTGGTTTAGGATCCAAGGAAATGAGAATAACAACTTACAAGGTCAATAGCATAGTGAGTCTTCAAAAGATGGAACAAGAATTGATGTTGGGAGCACCACAGGACAGTGCTTGTCGACAGCTAAAGAGTGCCTGTCGACAGGTACTGATTTTTTAGAAGTTCTGAGTTCTGGAACAAGGGTGCGCCTGTCGACAGGTGAATTCTGTCTGTTGACAGCCGCAGAACACTTCTTCTTAAATAGTTAAAACTAACTGGTGACATGAATTATAAACAAAGATTTGAACAACATGAGAGGGAAAGGATAATTTCATACTTCTAATGATATCACTGAACACAAGTTAAATATGATACCAAATCAAATATTATTCTTAAGTCCCTTAGTTAGAGGAGAAACAAAAGAAATAAGAACTCTTCAAAACTTGGGGCAAATATGAAACATGAGTTCCTACGGATAATACAACTACAAACATGGAAATAAGAACTGGAGAGGAATCGAAGGAGGGAACCTATACAATACCTACTTGTATCTAATAGGAAGAATTCTAAAAACATACACATGCTGCAACATGTTCACAGAAGGTGAACACATAGTTCTGAAGGTGTTTATGAAGTCAAAACTGATGTATGCGGATTTAAACACCTATACAGGTGATTCTTTAACACATTTAGAGGATAAGAATAAGAAAGGAGGAAAGTAATTCTACCAGTACACAGGATTGCATTTAGGGACATGAGTGCTGATTAACAAACTATGAACACAATGGTAACAAAATAACCAAACAAGCTTACTGAATTCCATGACAACGAAAGATCAGAATGGATGCTTGAACTCCAAGACTTTAAAGGAAAGAGAAACAAGAGGGGAAGACAAGAAGAAAGAGTGAATCCTACAAGTTTCAAAGGATGAAACATTCACTTCCCCTTAACAAGGAACCTACAATCAGCAGGAGGAAGGCTCGGCAAAGTTGCAAACACAGTTGCAGCAGATGTAGAGGTAACAGCCACGGCAGCTGCACCTCCAGTAGGGTAGTCTCCTCCAAGCAACGACAACAGCAACACTCTCCAAAGCAAAGGGACTGCCAAGAGCAGCAGAGGTGGAAGAGAGAAAGGCTGGGACGTCGGCTGGTGAAGGGCTTTTATAGAATACCAAATCTCCCATGCACATTGACACCTCCCTCGTCCAGGTGTAACAGTAAAAACCATTTGACACGTTGAGCATGCACATCTCAGGGTTTAACACATAAGGGTTAACGTGTGAATCTTCCAGATAAGTGACGTGGCTTTCCCAGCTCTTCACACGTAGGTATATGTAATTCCCAGAAAAAATCCTGCTGTAAATAGCCCATAAATCAGCTGGCCCAATAAATATCATGTTTATGTCTCCTAATGATGTTCAATCAAACTGAAATTCAACCATAAACTAATAATAAGGTTTTACAAATTATTGTGATTTTAGTTTATTTTTTAGAATTTATTTTCTACTGGGTGAAAAATCACCCAGAAAATAGTTGTGTCGATTTAATCTCGAAATCCACACGTCAAAATTTTCAGATATTCATATATTTGATATCACCACATTTTTCTAAGAATTATGGTGTTCTTGGATTTCATTTTCGTTACAGAATTTCGGTGTCACCCTGTCGGAGCGCGCACCCCTGAGTACGTTACTAGAATAATATTTACTGATGTAAATAAATCCTAAATTAGAGTTAATTATATATCATGATAGTAGTTATATTTAACAATCTAATTATTTATAGTTTTCTAGTAAATAGAATTTTCGGGATGTTACAGTCTGAAGATAAAAACATGATCAATGTCAGACAACATTATAAAGGGCATGATCTGATCCTGGGAGGTGCGCCCGAAAGTGCTAGTGTCCATGAGAGTTTAATGATCGGAGTGTTCGACATTACACTTAAGTGCTAGTTATCTCGATAATCTAAAGACAATCAAAGTGCTATTTTGACTAGCGTGCTATCTTGACGTGTTATCTCGTGATATGGTCATTCCTTTAACGTGCTAGTTATGCTATATTTTTTTGGAAAATACTGTTGTGCCCTTGTTATCATGTGCTATTACTCTCTCGATCGTTCTCCTTAGTTATCCTGCTATCCAAGATATCAATCAATTAAAGCATGCCTATTTTCGAGATATTAAAATCTACTGGGCGTTATCGCTCATCCTGCGCTATTTGCTATTTGTGTTTCAGGTGAGTCTGATAGAGAACACCACACGCATGAAGATGGGGGCGAGCATACACAAGAGTGACCTAAAGTGATGTCATCCAGATGTCTTAGTATTAGTTAGTTTGTTTTATGCAAATAAAGTATTATGGGTCCATAGTTATGGCTTTGAATTAGCAGTTGTAACAGAGATTAGTGGAATTATCATAAGAGTTTAAATGTATTAAAGTAAGAGTTCAAGATCGTTAAAATATGTGTAACGGTAAGTTAAAACGTATGTGACTTAAAATCACTGTTAACATCACTTAAAATTTAAATTTTAAAATGTTAAAATAAGAATTTGAAGTTAAAGTATATGTAACAGTGAATTAAAGTGTGTGAAATTTAAAATATGTGTTGATATGATTTAAAGTGTAACTTCAAAATATTAAAGTGAGAGTTGAAAATTTTTAAAATAACTGTTGCTTATGTTCAAAAATAGGAAACATTATTCATGAATCATCAATGTAGATCTCAATAAATAGAGACTAAAAATTAACATCCTTAAAAAATTTAAACTTTTTTGGGCAAATATTTTTGACATAGATATATAGTTAAAATATTTTCACCGAGATTTATAATTAATTTCTCCATCTCAATAACTTATTAAGAGAGAGGGAGAAATTGTCGAACCTTTTCAACTTCAATCTTTTTTCTCGGATTCGGGCGCGACAGGACGGATCGTCCACCCAACCCACCCCCGCAAAAAAAAAAAAACCCCCGCCGCCGCCCTCCCCTTCCTTCCGACCCAAGCCGGTTGTGGCGCCCCCCGGCCGTGGCGGACGGCAAATCCCGGCATGTCTTGGGGAGGTAACACATGGGCGGAGGTCGACGCGGAACCCTCCCCGTCGCGTCCGCTATTCACCATTACCCCGCGCCAGAGGGCGCGAATGGAGGCCAACCGTCGCCACGCCCTCGCCCTCCAGCAGCTCCACCGCCACCATGGAACCCCAGACGGCAGCGGCATTATCAACGCCACCACCAATGTCGCCTCCAGCGACTTGCTGACCCCTCAGCAGGAGGCAGTGCTCCGCGCCGTGCAGCAGGGTTGCTCCATCTTCATCACGGGATCCGCGGGAACGGGAAAGAGCTTCTTGCTGGGCCACATCATCGCTGCCCTCAGGCGAATACACCAGCCAGACGCCGTCTTCGTCACCGCCTCGACAGGCATCGCAGCATGCGCCCTCGGTGGTCAGACCCTCCACTCCTTTGCCGGGATTGGCCTCGGTCGAGGCGACAGGGATACCCTTCTCCGCCGGGCCGCCACCAGTCACGGCGCAGCGAAGCGCTGGCGCCGTGCGGCGGCTCTCGTCATTGACGAGATCAGTATGGTCGACGGCGGGGTGTTCGACGCCCTCGACTACATCGCGCGGGCCCTCCGTTGGCAGCATAGGAGGTGGGGCGGTCTACAGCTGGTGGTGAGCGGAGATTTCTTCCAGCTTCCCCCAATCAAGGCGCCAGATCCGACCAAGGAGTTCGCTTTCGAGGCTGATTGCTGGGACTCCAGCTTCGACCTGCAGGTAGAGTTGACGCACGTGTTCCGCCAGTCAGATTCCCGCCTTATCGACTTGTTGCAGGGCATCCGCCGTGGGGAACCTATTCCACAGCAGCACCTCCTCCCGCTGCTCGAGCCCTGCAGTAAGGGCGGCGAATGTGACCGGGATGACGAGGAGAACGTGACCCGGCTCTTCCCGAGAAACGACGACGTGAGGCGGGTGAACGAGGAGCGTCTGAGGAGTCTCGGGAGGGAAGTGATCACCTTTGTGGCGGCGGACACGGGATCGGAGCCATGGAGGAGTCAGCTGAGGCAGGGAATCGCACCAGAGGTGCTGGAGCTCTGCGTGGGGGCCAGGGTGATGCTGATCAAGAACACCGACCCGGCGGCTGGTCTGGTGAACGGGTCGACCGGGGTGGTAACAGGATTCATCGTCGAGGAGGAGGAGGATGGCGGCGGCGGCGTGGGGAGATGGCGACTGCTGCCGAGGGTGCGGTTCGAACGAGGAACGGGCGGGGGGTCGGTGGAGGTGACGGTGAGAAGGGAGAAGTGGGACGTGATGGAAGGGGAGAAGGTGATGGCCAGGCGGACACAGGTGCCGCTGATACTGGCGTGGGCGCTGAGCGTGCACAAGTGCCAGGGGATGACGCTGGAGCGGCTGCACACCGACCTGTCCAGGGCGTTCGGCTGCGGCATGGTGTACGTGGCGCTCTCCCGCGTCAGATCTCTCGACGGCCTCCGCCTATCCGGTGGCGGCTTCGATCCCGGCAAGGTCAAGGCCCACCCCAAGGTCGTCCAGTTCTATCACCACCACCTCGCCTCCTCCGGTCCTCCCACTCCTCTCCTCCTGCCGCCGGCAGGCACCCCAACATCACGGTGGCCGTGACTGCTCCGCTGCCTGTGCTCCGGAGGACCCTCCCTGACGAACACATATTTCCGCATATGGTTCGAATACCATATATCATATAGATCTATGTACGTATCCAACCTCCTATCGGTGGAATCAATTGGCTGTTATATTGTGAAAAGTCTTTCTACAGCACTCTTCATCAGACAATTTGTTCTCAGTTTTTTTCTCTTCTTCTGGAGAACAAATCTTTCTTTCTTGTTGCTAAAGGATTCCAACTCCTGATCTGACTGTCCCTTCTTCTTTGTGAGATCTCAAAATAGAGTGTTAGAGGTGGCAGCATTGTTGTTCTTTGTTTGTTTGTTTTTTTTTGAACAGGGCATTGTTGTTCTTTGTCACGCCATCTGACCAGAGTTTGAAAGTATCGAGAAATATTTATTACAAATTTAATCTTGTAATAATAATGATGCTGGAGCCAAAAGAAGATGTGTTTTTCTTTAGAAAAGATTTATTGTATTTGCAATGCAACACGACCAACATGATAGGTCGTCTGGCGTCATATTAAACGATACGTAAGTTGACAAATAGGGGAAATGCAAATGGCGACTTGTGACGGCAAAATCTCAAGTCACTAGTTTGGAGACTAAATTATTATGTTGAAGTCCACAGTTGTTGTTTGTAACACAAGTTATTATTAAAAATGTTGTTAATAATTTCAAACTTTAAGGGTAATATTTCTGAACTTATCATTTATATTGTGAAGTTCAAAATTTATATTTTAAAATTTAATTGCCAACGTCATCCATCATTGTCACTTGTCATCGATCCTCGACCTCCACTAACATCTATTGCTCCCCTCTATGTGCCAATCAAGTTGGTGTGTAGCTTGGCACCATGGGTCCATGAGGATTGCCATCTTAGGCAGCGTTTAAAAACACTGATCAAAAGTAGAAAATCGACAAAAATAAATTTCCACCCACAATCATGTCATGGACGATATTTCGCGCCATTTCACCGGTGCGGACTGCGAAAGATCGGCTGCGAAAGATAACAAAAAAAAAAACTAAATAAATT
This sequence comes from Colocasia esculenta, assembly GCA_014218235.1. Classification (NCBI taxonomy): domain Eukaryota; kingdom Viridiplantae; phylum Streptophyta; class Magnoliopsida; order Alismatales; family Araceae; genus Colocasia; species Colocasia esculenta. The sequence goes on along the minus strand of CM024759.1, from coordinate 112,314,930 downwards.
ACAACGCCCTCTCTATCTCTCTCTTCGCCATATCCCGAATCTGTAAAAGCTGAAAAAATTAAGTTTTTCGGTAGAGCTGAGAGAGAGGGAAGCTTCTCTCTATTGCACTTAAATTTCGTCGCGCACGGAAGCCAATGGCGCCAAGGAACATTTGGAAACGAGATTAAATTTTCAGTGATTTTGTAGTCGAAAATCATCCCCAACTTCTGTTTCAAATACGGTTTAGTGTCCAAGTGCAACAAGTGCACGTGGGTGTTAAACTTTTTTCTTCCCATTATTATTATTTTTATAGTTCAAATCATCATTATCTCAAAAACATTACACTCAAACTTGGTCTTCCACATTTAAAAACTGCTTGGTTTTTACCATTCCGAGTCAAACCTATCATGATACTGAGAACCCCCTATCCCTAAATAACAAAGGGGTATTTTTGCTTAAAAATCATTCTTAAAATAAAATTGATAATTTGTCATCTTTAAACTGATATTGTTTTAAATGTCATTCTTATAAGCGAAATGCTGCATGTTTGCCATCAACATTATGAGACGTTAGTAGAGACCTATCTAACTATGGTTATATTTAACTCATCAAATTAAAAGTCTTTTTTGCCCTTTAATAAAAAAAATTGTTCCATTGTACATAGAGAGAGAAAGAGAGAGAGTCGACGAGGGAGCCACGATGAAACAGAGAGAGATATACCAAATGAGAGTGGGATGGGGCGGTGCAAAAGGGTGGCGCCCCCAGCTACCATCCCTCTGGCCCTCCTCTTGTTCTCTCCCTCTCTCGGCACAAGAGGGCAAGAAAGCCAATCCCTCGCCTTGTTCTCTCCCCCAATCCCTCCCTGTTCTCCCTCTCATATGGAGCAGCAGGGTTTCTGGCACTTCCAGCCATTGCCCCCTCCCTCCCTTTAATGGACGGATATAGAGTATATTTAATAGTGTCTCTTTGAATTGTAAAAAAATTATTAGAAAAATTAAATTTCACCGTTAATGATTTCACTGAATTAAGAACATAAATTTATAGATGTACTATTAATGACCCCACTAAATAAATTTTTTAAACCCGTCCCTGCTCCCTCTCCCTCTTTCACACACCAGAGGGCAGCACCCCTACTCGTCGCCCCAGTCATTCCCCATTCAGGCTTGGACTGAATGCGATTGAGGTGGCTATCACGTTTTAAACACAATAGTCTAGGTTGGCTCATTTATTTTGAAGATGCAGCTTGGAAATCTCATATCCAATGCATTACTGGGTGCTTTTCATCGTGGAGGTCGGGTTTAGGACGTGAGAAGGCTTGTATAATGAGGTTTTTCCTTCTTTTCTTGGTAGGGTGTCCTCTTTTTCCGCATTTTTTATAAGTTTATCGTATTTTCTATATGTTAGAAGTTCTAATGATTTGTTTCTACTGTTGAATAGCTTTAAGTTAGTGTATAAAGCATGATTTCCTTGCTAATAGCCTAAAAAATGTGATTGAACGTTGTACCCTGCTGAGTTAGCTTAATATGTTTTAACCATAGATCGATTCTAGTTTTTAGCACGACTGCACGTGGTAAAATCAATCTATGATGTGTTCAACATGTGTACATCGTGAAAAGTACATGTTAGAATGGGTTTTTTTGGATGGAACAGCCGTAGAAGTGTGGGTCCTCAGTTAGTTCCGTCCAACATACCTCATCTTGTGGGCCTCGAAACCTATAAAGATGGTTAGACATAGGACTGTAGCTCTGCTAAGCTGCAAGAGTTATGTATGTTTAGTCTCCACTATCTTTCCCGATCAATAGATTGCCAAGTATGGATGCGACAATTGGATTTGTTCTGATGGCAAGATTGATGACTTGTGGTGGGTGGTCAGAGTCGGTGTTGATGTTATGAAACAAATTCTGACTCAAGATGTAGTGTCGTACCTTCCGATTCGTAGTTGGGTGATAACCATTTTTATGTGTTGCTATACATTGTTTCTTTCCAGTATGCGTTAATAGTTGTAGTTGTTATAATTTTAATTATATTTAATTTAATTTTGCTTATGTTAATCATATTACTTGCGAACACTTTCTATTTTGAGGATCTCTCTACTGAGCCAATGTTTTGGAGACCCACTCTCCAACTTCCCTTTTAGGTTCTAGTAAGAAACAAAAGAAAGATGCAGATCAACAAACAAGTGGCAACCAAATCAACGGATGGTCACCTAACATGGTGAAGGCCAATTATAGTCAAAGATTCACTGCCATGCGACAAGTCCAAACTCGAGGCAACACAAAAAGATCAAAGGCTGACAATCACGCAAAGATTCGAAGGCCCAACTAAAATTTGAAGACTAGAGCCTGGTGCCGTAAGGGGCTTGACAGTACTGTATGGAGCTTGGCAGGACTGGCGTCAGGGTTTGATGTCTTTTAAACCATATGTTCTCAGCCATGCAAGTCAAAAATTCGTAGGCCCAGTGCCATATTGAAGCCTTCAAGTCAGAAACCTAATATAACAAATAACTCGTTGATCCGACATCCATACGAGAAGTTATGAACAAAAAAAGTGGCACCATAAGGGGACTGGCAGCGTAAGAAGATCGTATTTTCTTGGCCAATCTAGGGTGAAAATACATGAGCCTAGTGCCATCTTGAATCTCTTCAAGTTAGGAGTCCAACACAAATAACGGCTCATCGATCTGACGTTAGTACAAAAAGTTATGGATAATTCCCCACATTCCAAGTTCCACTCACTAGCACGATTTTACCACCAGGCTCGGAATCAGCTCCAATAGGCACAAACATGTTGTCGACCTCCTGACAAGTTAGGTAGCCCCTGCCCCCCCTAACTTGGTCAGGAATGTCCACCAAATGTTTAATTTCCCCTCAGAGTTATCATCCTCTATGCTAGAATAGCACCGTGGAGAGTGCATCGTAAACTCCTTGAACATCATGTTGCATTGCTCATGTTACAATTACCGCCACAATTTTTTTTATCATAATCGTTAGTTTTAGACTACACTATCGGATTTTATGTTTTCTTCGGCATATTTTATGTGTTGTTGCCACCCCATTCTTGCCATGATCAACGAGCTTTAGGCCCTCATATGTTGACTTTAAGATGGAAAGCGAGCTAAATTACAATGTCATTATTGGCGCACATATGTCCCTCAGATTCACCTAGGCAATACTAGGCCCTCTCTAGGCTTGTCGTCATGGGAGCAGTGCCTAGACCCTTGGATGCATCGCTAGCCACATGTCATGCTGTCGGGGTCATCTCGAAATTTTTTGTTGATAGTTACCCATGTAACCTCCCCTCCCCAAGGGGGGGGGGGATGTCAAATTTTTCGCTCGTTTCTTCGAACATTTTATATTTGAAATTCAAATAAATAATTGAAAATGATAAATAAAATAGTTTAAATTTAATACACAAATTATTTTAGACAGACAAAAGAATGCCAATGACTACAGTGAATATGACCTCCTCAGTATGATCAAGTGGTAGGCTTAGACTATTTTGGTACCTACCCGATAGACTAAAGACCCGCACTAATATGATGTCGAAGGCGATGAAGGCTGCATACTCATAAACCAATGCATTAAGTAAATAAATGGGAATGGTGTCTAAATGAAAGACTCAATCATTACTTTCATTTGATGTGAAGAAAAGGATGCCAAGTTACCAAAGCCAAATAAACCACAACAAAAGGATAATAATAATAATAATAAAATCATAACATAATAGTGATAGCGATGAGCCTCCTTTTTTTTCCAAGTAAAAAAAATGAAAGACCACATGTACATGAAAACCAAACTCTCATCAAAGAAACCAACAAAAGAAATAAAGCCAATATATATATAATTGAGGAGGGGATCCGACACTGGGTCATCTTGGGTACCGGTTCACTGGCACCAGATGACCCGACGCCGGATCATTCCCCTCTTCTCTTGGGCGCCAATGCTATGTAGGAACCAAAGTGCACTAGAAAACAGAAAGAGAGCCCAAGTTGGCTTCCGAGTCCCCATTAAACACTTTAAGATAGATTGGAAGGGTTGGCACCCTTTGGATGGATCATCTGATAGCGATCTATGGATGGTATTTTGGAAGGGTTGAGCAAAAAAAACGGAAAAAAAAGAGGGCTTGTAAAAAAAAGAATCGCGGTAATGTTTGGGTAAAAATTGTGATTACATTTCTATTTAGTAGGACGTATCGAGCGGCCTTCTTGTGCCAAGTTTTTCTAGATATGATCCGGATTGGAGCATATCACATCGGATCCTACGTCTTTCAGAAAAATAATAAAAATAAATAAAAAAGAAAAATAGGTGATTTGAATCAGCATGCTTGAGAATTGGATATTTTGAAGTACCGTACGACTCCCATTAGGGCTGTCAATAGTTAGATCCGGGCCGGACTTAAGTGAGGTCGACTTAAATCTGACTCATTAATATAAAAGTTTAAGTCCAGCCTAGACCTAAACTATGTTGAGTCGGGCTAGGTTGGACCAAATGCTGACAGAAGGCCAGGCATCCATTCTTCAATGTTACCCTCCAACTGGCGACTAATCAAGACAAGAAATTCCTATCAAGGCACATTAATCAAATTATGTATGAGGGATAAAAAATGTGATTAAATAAAAGTAATAAATAACAATGATAAAAAATAATAAAAAATAACCAATAATAAAAACATGCAAAACAAAGAGAAGGGATCATCAGAAATAACAAATAAAATGGAATAAATCTAAATACACCAAAACAATGAAATAAGGCAAAGCCAAGTCTAAAGTAAAGTCAACTCAATAAACCTCAAGCAAGCAAAAATCCTAAAATAAATTTAAGTTCAAACGACAAACTTAAGATTCAAATAATAACATCAAGACTTGCAAGCCTCGGTTGATAATAAACAAAAATTCAAATCTAAATGAAGATAAACAAAATGAAAACAACAGATCTAAACTACAACAATAATAGAGTCACATATGTTCAAATCATGTCATTTAACAAACCCAAATTAAACAAAGTAAATCATGATAAATAACAAAAGAGATCGAATCAAATCAAATCCATGCAGAGAAAATCAAATAAAATCATCTTAAAATGATCATGTCAATTTAAATAAACTGTCTTGGCAATGAAAGCTATGCATGCTATCTATAGCTCATATTATGCTATCCTTAGAGGATGTCTCCACTTTCGACTATGAACCCCTTTTTTTTGGATGATTAATCATGGGTTTTTTCCCCAAAAGGGAAATGTAATTAACGTTGTCATATTTAGCGACGGAGGATCCTTGGTCCCAACCCGATACCAACATTTGTTTGACGAAGTCAAGAGATGTGTATATGAAACTTAAAGTCCTCCGATCTCCGGGGGCAAGACATATGGTTGCTTGTATGATAGACATGTCTGCGCTCTATTATTGTAGATTCATCTCTCATCAATAACTAAAGACTAGCATGTTCATGAACGTAACATCACGCGGCAGTTTGACGTGCGCCATATATCGCACATGTAGCCGAAGTACCAAACTGGTGGTATTGAGATCATGACATGGGTGGAGGTTGCATTATATACATGATGCCCTCCCCTGTCAACGCATTGTCAAACAGAGAATCATGATGCTATGTGAGCCAAAATTTCTAATCCACAACACCCACATAACAAGCTAAGGCCTAAAACATAGTTCAATGACCACACATTGGCCCAAAAATCTCTAAACTAAGATTTGAATGACTGTAACATTATAATTTTGGTGTCCGCTGAGCAGACCAAGGATCCGCACTGATACTACTTCAAGAGAGCAATGGAAATCACATTCATAAACTAATTATGGCAAAATCTGTCCCTCAAACAAATGAGAACAAAATAATAACAAGTAATAAGTACATGAACATAAAAAGAAGGCATAAAAAAATATAAAAGAAACAAAAGCACAAAACATAAAACCTAGGGGGGTTAGATCCGGCCCGGCAAACTTGAACTGGCGCCAGATGACCCACGCCAGATCATCACTGGCGCCGGATCACCGTTCCCTTCCTCTAGCCATATAGTAAAAGAGATTAAAATTCTAATAAAAGGGGAATTGATAATGACAACAATCATAATAAAATAAATGATAATCAGATGAATGCAAACAAAATAATGCATAATGATAATACAAATAAATGAAAATAAAAATAAAAGTAACTGGTAATAATAATAATGATAATGACATTAACAATGGCATAATAATAAGAGGGGGAATGAGCTAAAAAATGATGATGAACGAAAGAAATGAAAATTGTGATGAGATAATAAGTTCATGCCAACCCCAAAAATAAAACTAATTTAAAACAAGAATAAATTATTAATAATAATGAGACAAGTGAAATTCAGTATGTTCAAGCCATGTTAAATGGCAAACTCAACTCAAATAAAGGGAGCCATGGTAAATGATAAAAAATATAATATATAAAACAAATAATAATAAAATAAAATAAATAAAAAATATGGTAATCAAAGTAAACTAAGTCTATGCTATAAAGTCAAATGAAACCAACCAAAAAAATAAACGATGATCAAATTAATTTAATAAACCCTCTTCTGGCTTTATGATTCATGTCATACTTTTTATCCAATGCCTCCCATTTATGGTCACAAGACTCTTTCTTTTTGACAATTAATTAAGAGTTTTCTCCCCGGAAAAGGAGATGTAATTAACATTGTCACTTTCAAATAATAGTGGGTCTAGGGTCCCGACTCGATATCCCTTTTGTTTAAGGAAGTCAAACGGTGCATATATAGATTTAAAGTCTTCCAACTGTCGGAGGTAGAACACATGGTCATTTGAGTGACTGGCACGTTTGCGCTCGACGATTGTGAATTCATCTCCTATTAATGGCCCACAGCCAGCATGTCGATAAGATTTAGATTCATAATACATGCATATGCCTTCACATACAAACATAAGTATATAATGCAATGATCCAAAAATCCATTTCTACAACATTCAAGTTTTCTACGCTCAACACTTCCAAGTCTTCTTCGCTGTAGACAAGAGTTTCAAACCAATCTTGAGAGAATCCACTTAAAGCCAGGGAGAAAGTGCTTAAGCTCTGATTAGATATTGTGGAGGTGATTTCCTGCTTGGGCCGGAGCCAAACGGGCCTACACTTGGAAGAAGGGAAGAAGGACGCCGGTAACGGACGAACGCCTGCAAAACCAGAAGTGGATCAGGGGGGCCCGGTTGAAGAACCGGGGAGAACCCTCCGATGCCTAAGTTAGCGATGGATTCGAAGGCGTAGAAGAGGAAGGTTCAGTATTGCGCCAGAGAGGTGTCTTGGACTACGTACCTCTGCATGGAGGCTTACAGGAGCCTTTTATAGGCAGAAGTGCTGAGGGAGAGGGACAGAACGTCCCTTATCAATGCCGCAAAGGGCGCGCCTGTTAGCGTCCTCAACAGGGGGTTACGCGTTGAGGCGTTCGTTGAGGAGCTCGGCAGTTAATGCACCACTTGATCATGGGGCGCGCGTGGTGTAGCTGTTATAACTGCCGTGAGGGAGTGAAGGTCCGCTCGGATTCTCCTGAGAGGAAGGTACCGAGCAGGTAGCCTGCTCGGTGAGCCGGTCCTACTGCTCGGTAGTCGAGCCCGCTGCTCAGCACCTAGTGCTCGAAGGCACGGCTTGCTGCCAGATGCCTGATGCAAGGAAGCACTGTCCGTTCCGAAGGGGTTTTCAGCACAAGCCGAGCAGACCCTACTTGGAAGGAAGGGCCTTTGACCGAGTAGGCTACGAGGCACCCGGAGGCGGCTTTTGGGTCCCGCTGGCACTCGAATGCAGGGACCGGACTCGGAACCTTGAAGTTGTTCTTGAAAAGACGTGGCGCCTTGCGGGAGGGCCACATTTGCCTGCTGAATTGGGCTGGGCCATGATGGGCCTAACGCACGAGGGTGGCTAGAAATAGCCACCACACTTGCCCCCCACGCCATCGGGTGAGCTCGGGAACCAGGACGCTCGAGGGTGGAAGCCTGCTCGAACGTCACCTCCGTAATAAATGTGACGATGACCTCGGATGTATGGGAGGCGGCGAGGCGACGACGCTCACTATACCTCCTCGATAACGGTGGTAACCCCATGATGGCGGGGTGACGTGTCGAGCCAGGGGGCTCTCCGCGGTACATCTGAACGGTCACTTTTGGAGCGGGGGGCGTCGCCTTGGCTTTTCGAATTTTGCGCCCTCCTTTCCTTATAAGGAAGAGGAGGGGCACAGGCGGGGAACCCACGCCCTTAGCTTTTTCGCAGAGCCTGCTTGCCCCCCAAGCATCTTCTTCCTCCTCTTCGCGATCAACTTCTTCGTCTCTTCAACTTTCGGTGATGGCCAGCAAGGGGAAGGCTGCCGCAGTTGCCGAAGTGAGCGGAGTGGCACTGGCGAACGCCCGGGGGCCACGATGCCGCCATTACGAGGGCCTCCGGGAGCGCTTCCGGATCGGCGACGAATACGAGATCGTGATGGCGAGGGAGGAGGACTCGCAACTGACGAATAGGCCAGGGTGCCTGGCACTATCGCTCGACCACATCGAGGCCAGATTCTAGCTGCCGCTGCCGGAGGTGGCGAAGGCGCTGCTGAACCGATGGGGTCTTGCGCCGATCCAGCTTACGCCAAACTCATGGCGTACTATCTGCATTTTCTGCATCGTCTGCAAGCTCCGGAAAGTCCGGGGTTCAGCGGAGGTGTTCCGGGCGCAATTCCGCCTCACCTCCTCACCAGGATCCGGGGCTGGTGATTACTATACCAAGCACCGACCGGACCGGATGCAGATCGAGCTGGCGAAGAAGTATTCCAACAACAAAGGTTGGATGAAATGGCTCTTCTTCGTCAAGTGACGTGACGGTGCAGAGTGGGGGTTCCCGACCAGGGTCCAATCGGCGAGGAAGGATACATACCCCTTCCTGATCCAAGATGAAGCGAAGGCTTCGGATAGCCTGAACCGAGCATACGTGCGCAACGGGGAGGGCTACCTGACGGAGTTCCAACTCGTGCAGCATGGTCTGAGCCGACCATGGAGTAAGTACCTAATCACGTTGCATTCGTATGTCTGTCGCATAATTGTCTTCTAACTGTGTGCTTTTCCCCCTTTTTGGATTGCAATTGTCGAGGAGGTAGCTGTTGGTCGGGACCAGGAGGCCAACGAGGAGTACGCCGAGCAGATCCCCGTCACCCCTCATTTGGTTTTCGAGGGCGATGACGTTTCTGCCGTGATAAGGATCCCTACTGCAGTGAGGGCTCCTTCCTCGGTGACAACTGCCACGGCAGCGCCGGCTCCTGCAGAGGGGCGTTCCGTTGAGGGCTCTCCAGTCGCTGCCAAGAGGCCAAAGAAGATCCGTTTGAAGAAGAAGGCGGTAATGAAGGCTTCTACGAGAGCGGTGCTACCGTCCTTGACCGAAGAAGGAGGAGCGAGCCAGCCTCAGACCATCAAAAGGAGACCGGTGGTCTCCGAGCAACAGATGTCTGAGGGCGAAGCCGGAGAGGAGGAGGTGGATCTGCGACCTTTGATAAGGAGGAAGAGGAAGAGGCAGCTGGAGGAGGCCGCGCCGCGAATGGTAGAAGAGGACGACGAGGAAGATACTGAGGGAGAGATCCCTCGTCTTGAAGCGCTGAAGAAGCGCAAATCTGAAATGGCCACCGAACTGGGGCTCGTCGTGGTGAGCGACGAGTCGGGGAGCTCGTCCGAGGAGCGGACGAAGACACCTGCACCCCTAGACTCTATTGGGGATTATCCACAGGAGGTGGATCCGACGGGGGCCTCAAGCACCGGAGCTGATGAGCGGAGTGCTGCGCCCGTTGGCGAGAAGATGACCGTGCAAGGGGGTGAAAAAGCCCCGTGCACAGCTGAAGTACTCGAGGGGACCGTCCCCTCAGAGACGGCGGCCCCTACTACTGTGGAGAGGAGTTCAACGACGGCGGACGTCTTGCCCCCCATTCCCCCCACTGAGGCGGCTGTTGAAGCGATAGCACAAACAGTCGGCGTGGGTGAGGATGGGGTCGGACAGGTCACTGAGACCGAGGAGGGGGGCCCCCAGAAATCTCCCGTCGCCGCGGAGAACCAGGAGGTGGCGGCCGAGGTCCCCAGAGCGGTTGAAGGAGGCTCTTCCGCAGGGCAAGCGAGCCAGGCTGCCGAGGACCAGGTCGCCTCTGAAGAAGATCGAAGGCCTCCCTCCCAAGTGCTGGGGCGGAAGTCGCCAACGCTTCCTTCAGAGGCCATGCTGGAAGCGGCCCTGGAGCACCTCGAAGGACAAACCTCGAGGGTCCTGCCTCCGTGTCCTACCGTGTCTCAGCTGGAAGTGTTGGCGCGATGCCAGCAGCTGAGTCCGGAGGAGACCCCCGAGCACTCAAGTGGGGTCTATCTCCCGGAGCACCCTGCCGAACATGACGATGTCGATGTAGGGGCGTTGATGGACGGGATCACGAATTCTCTGGGCATGCTGAAGAAGCTTTCCATAAGCGCCCAGAATCAGAGACAACTGTGGGAGGCGGAATCCGCCTTCTGCAACGACCTGGTACAGCAACATAAGGCCTGTGAAGCCGAGCTGCTGAATGAGGTGAATAACCTCAAAGACGCGCTTCAGACTTCCGAGCTTAACTTGGACGTTGCACGCGCAGAAAAGGAGGCGCTCGCCCGCGTCTTAACTGACACGAAGGACCGAGGAGTTTCCGAATACAAGGCGGGTTCGTGCTTCAAGGAAGACTTGGAGCAGTTTGGGGCCTGCTGCTACAAGGTGGGCCTCGATGTCGGGAAGGAGCTCGGGCGGAGGCTTGCAACAACTGAGCATGCCCGAGAGGCATTTGAGGCTGCCGTGGGGGAGTGCAGACGCCGGACTAATGATGCTCGTCTGGACAGAGTACGCTTTGCCCAGTTCCAATCAGGGCGAATGCCTCCTGTAGACGACGGCGCCGGTCCCTCTAAACGGGCACCTTAGCCTTTTCTGCTTCTAGTTTTCCTCTTTTTTTGTACACCAGGCTCATGGAGCCTTTTTGTAAGAAGTTATGAATACAACTTCCTTTTGATCCTAGTCATGGCTTCGCTTTTTCTATCTCATAACCTCGCAAGTGTTCTGTCCAAACCGGAATTCGTTGGTCGTTTAGAAGTGTTCGCAATTACCACACAGGTTGTTATGAACTGCGAGTGTTCTAGCCTGGGGTGCTTGCGGAACATCTTCATACTAGGAGATGTCGTTACATCCTTGTGAACTAAAGATATTGAGATAAGGATGTTTTGGACTTCGTCTCTAGCCGGCCAAAAGAACTGGTAGGAGAGAAGTAGGATGCCGAACATAACGCTTTTATAAATAGTAAGTCTTCAAGTTGGATACATGCCAGGTTCTGGGTATGGCCTCGCCACTAGGAGTAGTTAGCTTATAAGAGCCTTTCCAAGAACCTGGGTGACCTGATAAGTCCTTCCCATTTGGGGGCAAGCTTACCGGCTGCTCTTCGGGGATCCGATGCCGAGCAACGGCGAAGAACAAGGTCCCCTTTGAAGAAGCGCCTTTCCCGAACTCGAGAGTTATAATACTGCGCAAGGCGCTGTTGGTAGGAAACTAGTCTGATGCTGGCGTCATTTTGGCGTTCGCCAAGCATGTCTAGGTTTTCCCTGAGCACGCGATTATTGGCGGTCTCGTCGAAGTGAGTTGTCCGGAGAGTGGGGAGAGCCACTTCCAGAGGTACAACGGCCTCTGTGCCGTAGGCCAAATGGAAAGGGGTCTCCCATGTGGCTACCCGAGTAGTTGTTCGGTGACACCACAACACATTAGGGAGCTCATCAATCCACGAACTACCAGCAGCTTCGACTCTTGTGCGGATCCCGTGCAGCAACGTACGGTTGGCATTTTCGACCAGACCGTTAGCCTGAGGATGTGCCATGGAGGTGAAGTGGTTGTAGATGCCAAGTTTGGCGCACTTTTGCTTGAAGAAGGTGCTATCGAACTGCTTCCCGTTGTCGGAGGTAATCACTCTTGGGATGCCAAACCTGTAGAGGAGGTTCTTCCAAACGAACTTTCACGCGGCTTGTTCGGTGATTGTGGTAACGGGTTCTGCTTCGACCCACTTGGTAAAGTAGTCGATGGCCACGAACAAGAACTTCTTCCAACCCTGGGCCTCTGGGAAGGGACCCAGTATATCAATGCCCCACCTAGCGAAAGGGTGAGGCTCAAACAGTGTATGAAGTTGCTCGGCCGGTTGCTTAATGAGCTGTTCAAATTTCTGGCATTTCGGGCACCTTCTGACAAAAGACATACAGTCCTTTTGCAGAGAGGGCCACCAGAATCCTACTCGGATAATGCTGCGTGCCAGCGTTCTGCCCCCCAAATGGCTTCCGCACAATCCCTCGTGGCCTCTTCAGGGTTGAGACACCGTAAGAGGGGTCTTGAAAGGGACCGTCAGTAGAGCTTGCCTTCAATGAGGGTGAAATGTTGAGAACACAATCTGATCTTCCGAGCTTCACCCTGCTCAAAGGGAAGCTCGCCTCGAAGTAGATAGGCCAGGAGAGGGTCCATCCAGTTCGGAGCTAGGGGGTCGGACCCAATGGCTGCTACATCCACTTCGGTGCTCGGTGCAGCGAGCTCTTCAATGAATACGGAGGGAGAATGGGCGATGTCACCTGAAGACGCTAGCTTGGCAAGTGCATCGGCTCGCGTGTTTTGCTCCTGTGGAACGTGTATGACTTTGAAGTAGAGAAGGCCTTCTGCTCGGCTCTTGACCTGTTGAAGGTACTGGGCCATGCGTGGCTCCCTTGCTTCGAACTGTCCGTTCACCTGGCCGGCAACCAATTGGGAGTCACTGAAGGCCCTGAGTCGAAGGGCTCTAAGGTGCCTCACCATTCGGATTCCGGACAGCAACGCTTCATATTCGGCCACATTATTGGAGGCCGCAAAGCAAAACCGAAGGGCATATTGGAACTCTAAACCCTCTGGAGAGGTGAGGACCAGGCCAGCTCCGCTCCCTGTGACACACGAGGATCCATCGACGTAGAGCTCCCATGGGGGCTTGTCGGCCAGCGGAGGATCCTGTTCAGTAGGGAGAGTACATTCCGCGACGAAGTCCGCCAATGCTTGTGCTTTAATGGCCGTCCTTGGATGGTAGCTGATGTCGAACTCGCCTAGCTCGATGGCCCATTTAATGAGCTGACCGGAAGCCTCCGGCCGTTGTAGAATAGACTTCAGCGGCTGGTTGGTGAGAACTGTTATTGAGTGGGCCTGAAAGTAGGGCCTAAGTTTCCAGGCAGTCGTGACCAGAGCAAGGGCGAGTTTTTCTGCTCGGGGGTACCTTCTTTCAGCTTCTTGAAGGACCCTGCTGATATAGTAAACGGGACGCTGGGCCGCTCCCTCTTCTCTGATCAACACTGCGCTGATGGAGTGCTCGGTAACCGAAAGGTATACGAACAAGGGCTCCCTAGGCACAGGTTTCGAGAGAACAGGTGGGGCTGCGAGATAGGCCTTCAACTCCGCGAAGGCGGCCTCGCAGTCCTCAGTCCACCGTACATACCCCCCTTGCTGTGAAGAGCCTATGGGTCCTCGCAGCAATTTGAAGAAGTTGAAGCTCCTCTCTATTGCTCGGGACATGAACCGGTTGAGTGCGGCTAGTCGTCCAGTCAAACGTTGGACGTCGCGTACCATTTTTGGGCTGCTCATTTCAAGTATTGCTTGGATCTTCTCAGGGTTGACCTCTATTCCTCTATTTGAAACGAGGAAGCCGAGGAACTTTCCTGAGCGTACTCCAAACGCACACTTGGCTGGGTTGAGCTTCATATTGTACCTTCGCAAAGTTGCGAAGGTCTCCTCGAGGTCAGAGATGTGGTCAGTGCTTGGAAGCATTTTGACCAACATGTCGTCGACGTAGACCTCCATGTTGCGCCCAATTTGCTGCTCGAACATCTTATTGACCAATCGCTGGTATGTTGCACCCGCGTTTTTCAGACCAAAAGGCATCCTGGTGAAACAGTATAACCCCAAGTCTGTGACAAACATGGTGGCATCCTGATCCAGAGGATGCATACTGATCTGGTGATACCCAGAGTAGGCATCCAAGAAGCTGAGGAGCTCGTGCCCGGACATAGCGTCTACCAGCTGATCAATGCGTGGCAATAGGAAGTTATCCTTGGGCATCGCTTTGTTGAGGTCCTTGTAATCCACACATACACGCCATTTACCAGTGGCTTTGCATACGAGGACTACGTTGGAGATCCATCTTGGGTATTGGGCTTCCCGGAGGAGCCCCACTGCTCAGCTTTTGACAACGTGATCACGGATCACGGTCTGCCGCTCTTGGTTGACGGGTCGCCTCCTTTATTGAGCCGGTGGGACCCGTGGATCCAGGCGGAGGCGATGCACCATTACCTCTGGAGGGATGCCTGGCAACTCGTCGTCGGACCACGCGAACACGTCCAGATTAGCTAGCAAGAAACTTCTATACTGCTGCTGCTCTGCTTCCGCTAGTAACACGCCAATGTATAGGACGTGTTCGGCGTCGTTATCCACTTGGACTGGAAGTAGGTCCTCGGCAGGAGTTCTGCAGCTTGTGGAAGGCTGGTCGGCTGGTGGAGGAACATGTGTTGGAGCCGCGAGTGGCTGCTTGTCCCTTAGAGAAAGGACATAACACAGTCGAGACTCGCACTGGCATCCAAGCACCTCGTCGACCCCACACGGGGTGGGGAACTTCATCTTCTGATGGAGGGACGAAGGCACCGCCTTGATCCGCCCGATCAGACCTCTACCAAGGATCGCATTGTATCCAGGCATGTTCCTGATGACCAAGAAATCCACCACCTTGGTCACACACATCGGAGCCATCCCGAGGGTGATCGGAAGGCAAACTCTACCCATAGGCTGAACCGACACCCCCGAGAAGCCGAACATGGGCGATTCTACAGGGGTGAGCTGGTCGATTTTTAGGCCCATAAGGAGATAGCAATCGTAAGCCAATACGTCGGGGGCACTTCCATTATTTAACAGAATCCTGCGTACATTACAATGATTGATGGTTGCCGAAACGACCAACGCATCAGTGTGCGGGGTGGTAACCCCTACAAGATCTTCGTCTGAGAAGGTTATGGCCCCCTCAGACTGTGCGTGCGCGAGATTAGGGGGATAAGGAGCCGGCCGAGGTATCGACGATCTGTCCACGACATGCACCCGCCTTGCGTAATCGCGTCGACTCTGAGTGCTCTCTCCGCCTGCGCCGAACCCTCCTGCGATCACGTTGATTTCCTGCCCGTTGGGCTCGTTGTTGATCGGCTGCTCGGGAGTCCGCTCTCGGCGTCTGGGGCGGTCTTCATTCCGGCACATGAACCGTCCGAGGTAGCCGCGCTTAATGAGGGACTCGATTTCGTCTTTAAGCTGGCGGCATTCGAAGGTGTCGTGGCCGTGGTCGCGGTGGAAGCGACAGTACTTCTCCTGGTTGCGCCGCCGGGGATCGGAGCGCATCCTTGGTGGCCACCGAACATATGGTTTGTCCCTGATCTCTGCCAGGATCTGTTTGGGTGCCACCGTCAGCGGTGTGTAGTCGGTGAAGGGGGCGTGGTCGGCGCAGTGAATCGCCGTTGCGCCGTCCTTTCTTTCGAATCGTTGTCGGAAGGCCTCTTCTTGTCCGTCGATTCTCCGTGCTCCACCCGGCCAGCAGCCAGACTCTCTTCGCACGCCGCATGGCATTGTGCAGTGGAGAGGAGCTCGGCAAGAGTGGAAGGCTGCTGCACTCCCAGCGTCCTCTACAGGAAACCATCACGAGTACCCTGAATCAGGACACTGGTGGCTAACGGGACAGCGAGGCGCGGGATGCGGAGCGCCTCGGTCTGGAACCTCTTGACGTAGTCTCAGAGTGCTTCTCCCTTCTTTTGCCGAATAGCAAGAAGGGAGGCCGCGGTGCACGGTTGCGATCTTCCGCTCAGGAAGTTGTCCCGAAAGGACTTCTTCAACTGGTGGAAGGAAGAGATGGAACCTGCGGGGAGGGCTTCGAACCAAGCCCGAGCAGTTTCCTTCAAGGTGGCCGGAAAGGCCCGACATTTGGCTGCATCAGATGCTCCGTGGAACACCATATGCGACTCAAACCCGTGGATGTGATCTGCGGGGTCAGAAGTACCGTCATACGGCGCGATGGTAGGTAGAGGGAGCTTGGGAGAGACCCGAGCCTCTAGGATCTCCGCAATGAATGGGGAGCGGAAGTTCAGGTCCTCTTCGGCCGGAACTTTTCCCTCAGCACGTTGGACCATCGCATCCACGACGTTCCAGGTCGACAACGCGGCGCAAGCGCCTGGCCAACTCCTGTTCGGAGTGGACCGAGTCCGCACGGCCAGACTTGTGGTAGTTGGCTCCCACGACCGAGCGCGGCAGGCGCGAGACCGCCATGGAACGACGGGGCGAACGGCCGCGGCGCTCTGGGGCTCGTTCACCAGACAGAGCGCGGCGCGATCTCCGCGGCGAATCAACGTGCTGCTCCTGAATCGACCCTGCTGGGGCAGGAGGTGCGCGTGATCGCCGGTGAGACGATTCTACCTAGCGCTCCGGCGGAACGGAGGCTGCCGGGGCCGGCTGCCCGGCAAGTTGGGCCTGGAGGCCCAGGCAGATGCCTGTCAGTTGCTGCATCTATCCCCGTAGTTCGTCCATCTCCAAGGCGGTTGCAGGCACGACGGCGGCGGGCGCCGGGACGCCCCCGGTCGCGGTAGTAGGAGCTACAACGACGTCGACGGGGGGAGCACGTTGACGGGAGTCCGCCTGCGACTGGCAGGACCTTGTCATACGGCTCCCTATGTTCTGGTACGAGGATCATCCGCGAGCCATGGCTGTTGTTCCTTCCCACAGACGGCGCCAAAAGTGTGGAGGTGATTTCCTGCTTGGGCCGGAGCCAAGCGGGCCTACACTTGGAAGAAGGGAAGAAGGACGCCGGTAACGGGCGAACGCCTGCAAAACTAGAAGTGGATCAAGGGGGCCCGGTTGAAGAACCGGGGAGGACCCTCCGATGCCTAAGTTAGCGATGGATTCGAAGGCGTAGAAGAGGAAGGTTCAGTATTGCGCCAAAGAGGTGTCTTGGACTACGTACCTCTGCATGGAGGCTTACCAGAGCCTTTTATAGGCAGAAGTGCTGAGGGAGAGGGATAGAACGTCCCTTATCAATGCCGCAAAGGGCGCACCTGTTAGCGTCCTCAACGGGGGGTTACGCATTGAGGCGCCCGTTGAGGAGCTCGACAGTTAATGCACCACTTGATCGTGGGGCACGCGTGGTGTAGACGTTATAACTGCCGCGAGGGAGTGAAGGTCCGCTCGGATTCTCCTGAGAGGAAGATACCGAGTAGGTAGCCTGCTCGGTGAGCCGGTCCTACTGCTCGGTAGTCGAGCCCGCTGCTCAGCACCTAGTGCTCGAAGGCATGGCTTGCTGCCAGATGCCTGATGCAAGGAAGCACTGTCCGTTCCGAAGGGGTTTTCAGCACAAGCCGAGCAGACCCTGCTCGGAAGGAAGGGCCTTTGACCGAGCAGGCTACGAGGCACCCGGAGGCGGCTTTTGGGTCCCGCTAGCACCCGAATGCAGGGACCAGACTCGGAACCTTGAAGCTGTTCTTGAAAAGACGTGGCGCCTTGCGGGAGGGCCACGTTTGCCTGCTGAATTGGGCTAGGCCATGATGGGCCTAACACACGAGGGTGGCTTGAAATAGCCACCACAGATATTATCTACTCTTCATCTCTCTCTTTGTCTACGTACTCATTCCTTAAGCATCACCATTGTAATAGCTCTTTCTATAAACCAGCAGAGGGTTGGTACCTGTGTGTATGCCCATTTGAATAATGGAAGACTTGTTTGGGCAAGCGGGTTTATGCCCCTCGATGAAGGGAAGATTATTGTACTCAGGTTGAGAGAATCACAAAAGCACATAGTGATGTACTTGTTAATGATTCAAGTATTTGATTTATTTATATTTAATTTGAGGATCTAATTTGTGTGTTAAATGTGCATGAATATAAGTTGAAGTTGAGGTTGAAGTTGCTAAAGTTGAAACTGAAGCTGAAGTCCAAGTAGCTGAAGTCGAAGTTGTTGAAGTCGACTTTTCTGAAGTCGAAGTTGAAGTTTCTGAAGTCGAAGTTGTTGAAGTCGACTTTTCTGAAGTCGAAGTTGAAGTCAAAGTGAAAATCAGACGACCGATTTTCCTAGTAACATTGGTACTAGGAATGTCAACAAATCGGACGACCGATTTGTGAATTTAGGTTGACTGTTTCCGGCGATTCCAATACATACTTTCCTAAAAAGAGTCCTACGAAGGTTGAACTCTTTCCAAACCTTGAGGGATCTTTTGGGATTATAAATACAACTTATTCCCATGATTTGGAAGAGTTCTCCATGCACCCAAGAGCCCATCTTGTGCCCTAGAGTTCAGAACAAGGGTTTCTTACCCTGGAGAATCCTACAGAAGCCCTGAACATCCAGAAGGTTAGAAGACGAGTTCCTATTGATCCAGAAGACTTCCAAACATCCCAAGGAGCTGATCTTCATCAAAAAGACGTGGGCTTGGGTGGTCAGATCGTGGTTCTTCACATAGAGAATTCTACATCGACTTTTCATCTTTCGATAGGGGGATTCTTTGTGCTTTGAGTTCTTACTCTTTATCCCTTTGTCATAGGCATACATTGTATTGTTTTTGAACTCTGAACATCATCATCAGGTGTGTGTGCTCAATTTGTGAGCACGTGTTTGATTAGCGTGTGGTACGTGCGAGTGCACATATCGGGTTGTCTTGTCCCCGAGAAACTTGGTGAGGTTTGTGTTGTCCCCGTAAACAACCGTGTGTGTGGGTTTTCGTTTGTACCTGAGAAACAAGCTAGTGGAAATCCTCACGGGGGTGTGAGGTAGTGGACGTAGATGCACACAGGGGTGTGTTTGTCAAACCACTCTAAATCCTGTGTGCACTTTTGTGGTTTGATCCATATCTTCTACCTCCGTTCTACGCACGTTAGGATAGTCAGTTTCATCTATTACTTGTTATATTCTGGTGTGCATCTTATTTAATAGGTTTGCTTGTTTGAGTTTAATCTATTCTGTGTAAAAGATTTTAATGTAGGCAATAACCAATTCACCCCTCTCCTCTTGGTTGATCATCGCACATATGTTCACGTATTTTACTCTTCAAAGACTTTCTAGGAGCAAGTGATTGTAATATCCCTTGAATTAGGGAAGACCAAGTTAAACTTGGTGATTGTATTTACCTGGTTAGGTAGTGAAAATCTCTAGAGATTGCTTTGGGACTGGGCGGAGGACTCCTATTGGAGAGAGGATCCGAACCAAGATAAATTTCTTGTATTTTTGTGAGTGATTACTTCCACTTACATTCTCTTTATAGCACAGTACTAACCACCAACCATCGATTTTTAGATGTTAGTTGTCTGTGTTTTTCAAATTCAAAAGAGTTCAAAGAAGTCCTATTCACCTCCCTCTAGCTAAGACCACTACTAGAAAATAAGGATTTGTAGATGGCTGGAAGCTGTCTACGAAAGGTCAAAAGTCGTCTACAAAAGGTTTTGTACATGGCTTCAAAGCCATCTGCGAAATCGTCTACGAAAGGTCCGTTGGCAAACGTTATGTAGATGGATAAGCGAAGTCATCTACATATAGTGTTTTCGTAGACGTTTACGGAGCCATCTATGTATAGTGTTTTCGTAGACGGCTACGCAGCCATCTACAAATAGTGTTTCCGTAGACAATTGGCACTCGTCTACATATGTTGTTCTTTGATTTTAAAAAAATAAATTCATTTAATTTTACACATTAAATCTTTTATACAAATATCTAAACATTGTATATACAATAAATCAACAAAATTCACATATATCTATCACAAAAACTTCTACAATTACTATTAAAATTTTATCCATACATAAATCATCTAAAAACAAATACAAATCTCAAGAAATAACAATAGTTCATGCAACATAACAACTAGAAGCATTCTCTGAGCCATCCAACACAAACAACAAAATGAAATATGAGGGAAAGACGACCACAAGGTTCAACCACTAGTATTTGACATCTGAAAAAAGACGATACAACACAAACATATCGCAGTAGCAATTCTACAAAAGCTGTAGCAAATGCAAGTCATGAAAATAAATGAAGAAAATGCAACATTACATCCAATATCATAAATGTTGGACAAAGATGCTAAACATGGTCAAAAGATCAACCTTTATCAGGCACATACACACGAAACAGAAGAAGATTAAGAGAGAAAATATAAAAGACTTACCCACATAGGAGTTAAGAACATGGAAAGTTCATCAAAGAAAGGTAGGAAAGAAGATTTGAATGTTTTGGTCAAAGCACCTAATTAATTATAAGCCCTCCCCAACCTGCAGCAAACACAAAACAGGGCATAAGCACACAGGAAAATTATAGCAGTAGCCTTTGAATCTAGTTATCTACAACATATCTAGTGCAAATTTCTGTTTAATCAAAAATTGAAATGACCAACCTGATCAAAGACTTCTTCTTGCTCATTTTCTTCCCTAAGTAAATCTCCTTCCTCAGCATCGAAGTCCTCAGCTTTTGTCCTCTCTGCTCTTTCTCTCTCTTTCTAGTTGTGCTTGCTGTGATCACATGTTTTATCTCATCAATAATGCAGCTGACTTGCGGTTCACCAAAAAGTGGTCCAGATATCTAAAAGATGAAGGGTAGTAAAAAGCATAATTGTTGATAACTTTCCAAAGTTGTATAATAAACTTAGCAGGGAAGATGACAGACCTGTATGCATTTCATTTTACGAATCCAACATGTTGACATAAATCTATCTCAGACTCCTATAGATGGACATCCAGATAACATATCAGAAACAAGGACCACTAGGGCTACAACAGTCATCATCATCATCAGAGCCTTATCCCATTATTTGGCGTCGGCTGTCGGCTACATGAATATTTTTCCGCTAAAGATTTCTATCAAGTGTTATATTCGTGTTTAAATTCAAGAAGTCTAGGTCCTTCCTAATAATGTGGCATCATCTCATTTTAAACCTTCCCCTAGCTCTTTTACTGACATCTACTGAGATTTGGTCACATCTTTTAACCAGCGCCGAGTTAGGACGATGGTACACATGCCTAAATCACTTGAGTCTATTTTCTCTCATTTTTCTATCAATTGGAGCTATCTCCAAGTCTTCACGGAAGCGCTCATTCTTAACCTTATCTTTCTTAGTCTTACTACACATCTATCTTAGCATCCTCATCTCTACTAGGGTTACAATAGAACATATCATAAATGCTCTAGTGCTAGTGAATAATACAATAATCTGACTGTGAGAATATTTTTTAACATTTAAAAAAAAATTTAAATTTCATCTTTGAATTTAATTTATTTGGATTTTTATTTATTTACAAGGACATGGTTCTGCTTAGTTCATTTGACCTCCCCCACTAACCTTGGTTAGTGTTAATTACATCAGCACAAAGGCTGAACACCCTTGATTAGCCATCAGACAAACCCTTTGAAAAAGAACATGACTCACATTGAAATGAATTACACATGAAAGAAAACATGGTTGCAAACATGAAATCTATTTTTTTGAGATTTTTCGGACATTTATTTCATTTTTATTGATTTTTAAATGTATTTTCCCATTTTTTGGTATTTTAGAATTATTAATTTTATTTATTTAAACATTTTCGTTATTTATTTATTTAAATTAGAATTACATGAATTAAGTTAATGTTTTCATTTATTTAATTGACTTAAATGTGAATTAACTTAAGGTGGATTAAAATTGATGTGAAACATAACTTGTTTGTTGATTTTATGTTATTGAAAATTAAATAATAATGTTTGGAAAATATTTCGCTAATGTTGGTCGAAAACTTGGTTGATTTTGATTAAGAAATTACGTAGTGCTACGTTTTAAATAAATGTAAGATTACATGAAATAATTCATATAACGTGTCATTGAAGAATTAAAAATAGCCCAATGGGCCCAATAAATCACACAAGTTAAATCGTCAATTGTTGGCCCAATAAGCACAAAATATCTTGATTAATTGCGTGACAGTACAAGTCCGGCCCAATAAGGAGCACTAGGCCCAATAAGAAAATTGGCCCAATAAGAAGAAGTCCAATGGACCTTGCTTTGACTTTGAGAAAATTGGATCGTGCCTTGCACGATACTCTTTAGGGCTGCCTTGCAGACCCTTTCCCAGACCGCCTTGCAGTCTTTTCCCAGAGCCTTGCTCTGATTTTCAAAACTCCAAATTCCTCCCCCTTAGTCTGGGGCGCCCCCCTCCTTTTATAGTGGTTGGGCAAAAGACGCCCGGCTGGAAGGTTTGGTGTTCTCCCCGGAGCTCTGCACATTAAACTAGGGGGTTTTACGCAATTTTTCAATTGCGTATTTGCATTTTAGCCCCTCATTTCCTTTTTTCTTTCTTTCCCTCTTTCGGCCGGACCCTTCCCGGGTTGGCTCTGCGCGAAACAGAGCAGGGAGGGAGAGGAGCGCTCCCCCTCCCTTCCTCTTTCCGGCGAACAGCAGCAGTAGCGGCGGCGGGAGCAGACAGGGACAGCGGCGCGGCGGCGGGCGGCCCAGGCGACGGCGGCGGGTGGCCCAGGCGACGGCGGCGGGTGGCCAAGGCGACGCAGGCGCGGCGGAGGCCGCGGCAGTGGCCTCGCGGCGACCAGGGCGGCGGAGCGGCAACAGCGGCCCGGCGACGACGGGGCGACCAGGGGCAGCGCGGCGGCGGGGTGGCAGCGGCAGCAGTAGCGCGGCGGCGGGGCGGCCTAGAGCGGCCAGCGGCAGCGCAGCGGCCAGCCGCGGCTGGTGGCGGGGTAACCCCCGGGCGGCCAGCGACATCGGCAGTGCGGCGGCCGGCCGCGGCCAGTGGCGGCTGCGGCAGAGGAGTGCCGAGCTTCTCCCTTTTCTCTCCTATACGTACGTGCTTTTTTTTTTTTTACTTGGATTTGCTTGTTTTGCTTATTTCCCTTCTCCCCTTTTTTGTGTTCTTGCTGTGAGAGATCGGCCAGAATTCTGGCGCAACAAATGCCCCCCACGCGACGAGTGGTCCGTATCATGTTACCGGATAGTTGTCGCGTGTGCTTCAAGCTATTCGACTTCACGTTATTTGTGCTTTTCAACTTGTAGCAATATTTCTCTCTTTCTTTCTGCTTTTGTGGATGCTTAGGCGATCATGGACGCATGTCGAGGTTCCCGGGGAGGCCGAGGCCGTCGTCCTTATGGTCGGGGACGTGGTCGTGCTACCGTTCGTACCAGCTCGCCGAATCCCCCCGCCTGTCGTCGGAAGATGCCTTTTATGGAACCCACCCTGGTGACAGTTGAAAAGCTTTCTGATTTAGATCGGGGTTACGCCCGAATTGCACTATCGCACCTTGACGCGGCATCTGGTGATTCAGTGCCCATTGACCCAGGCTGGGTATTTTATTGCGATGGACATTTCTACTTTCAGCGCCCTGTTGATTATCCTCAGCATCTTCCCTCGGATGAATCTGTTATGGCATTTGTGTCTTCCTATGCTTGGCCGAGTGATGACGATGACGGCCCCATCCCCCTGACTCGCGCCCAGAGGCTTGCTCTGGAAAGCACCATTCTTTCTGATCGTGACAGCATGGAGGGTTTATTTTCATATGCATATCCAGCTTTCCCTTGGCATGGCATTCGCCTGAACGAGTTACCTTCAGCAAAACAGTTGGGAATGTATGTGCAGTTGACAGGTACACATAGCATTTCTCGCCCTTTACGAGCAGCCTCCTGGATGATAGCCGGTGGGAGCCGGGCTCCAGTTTCTAGCCACAGGGCTGGTGTCTTTTTGACTTCAGCTGACGAGCCTTCTGAGCAGACTCTTTACAGCGGCCAGTGTATTTTACAAGATATTTTGCAGAGCAAGAGACCTAGCTGGTATGACAAGCTAGGCGTGAGACGGTCACATGTTCCTCGCCTCGGGGCAATAGAGTGGTTGCAATATGTGATTCAGCATTATCGCCATATGCTTGATCTTGTGGGTATCCGTCACGCAGTGACTGCGGCACTTTACAGATATCCATGTTACACTGGTTTGATACAGGCTGTGGCTGAGCGGTATAATCCACAATGGAACACTATTTGCACTGCAGAGGGTGAGACTGCTATAGACTTGTGGGCTTTCCATCGCATTTCAGGGCTTCCCATCGCAGGCGAACCTTATGAAGAGGTCGTCTTGGATGATTTTCACAGAGATTCTACCGACGGCCAGGGTCAGTATGTGCTGGAATTTTGTTATAGATATTTGTTGAGAGTTTGGCATGATCTGGCCAAGGCACGGCATTCTGCTTCTTTAGCTGATGACACCGATGATACCAGCACTGCTTCTACCGTCCCGCGAGTCAGTTTGTACACTTGGGTGAGGTATTTCTATGGTGGACCTTTCTGTTATGTGAATGAATTTGCACGAGCACAGGGGACCCGTCATGACATGTATGAGATTCCCCGAGAGGAGCTGCCTGCATTTCCCCATATATTTGAGTCTCCGCACCGGACAGAGAACCCATGGGAACTTGATGAGATCACACATTTGGCTGCCTACTTGGCTTACTGGTTGTGCTCTTTCGCTGTCCCCCTTGGCGACGAGTCTCTTTTGCGCCCGGAGGCTATTTACCCGGCCTGCCGTTTAGCATGTGGATGCCAGCTGGCTTTGGCTCCGGCTGCCTTGGCATGCATTTATCATTCTTTCGGAGTTTTATCTTCACATCCTCAGCCTCGGGACAACACCATATTGATGGCTACCCACTACATCAGCGCCTGGGCACACTGCTTGTTACCTAGTTGCCTGCCAGCAGGGGATATCAGAGATGTTTCTATTCCCACTATTTTCAGATTTGTTGACCAGCTGGACGGAGATGGTGACAGTCTCCTCTCTCTTGCTCGAGATGCACTGGGTTTTATTCCTGTCGGGGCGACCGGGAAGTTGAGCTTTGATCACTCTTCACTTGATTTCAGACCCTTTCCGGATTACTCATCTTTAGGGCAGCCGGGTTGGTTTGACCCGTGGACACAGCAGGTGGTGCACGATTTCACTGCGAGGTGCCTTCGTTTGAGCTGGATTCAGTGTACCCGCCCTGGGGTGTTAACTTTTAGAGGGGGTCAGACTGCCATTCTGGAGCCCTACTACCCGCACAGGTTTGCAAGAAACTTCGGCTATGATCAGCGGATTCCTTCAGATTTTGAGTTTCCAGGGTTAACCCGTGCCTTGCGCCAGCGGACTGTTCACTTGCAAATCCGCATGTGGTGGAATTTATTTCAGCAAGAACCCCCTTCTAGAGATGTTCCGATTTTACCTCCCTCTCAGCGGGGACACGCGTCACTGAGGTATGCTGATTGGTGGGCTTGCCACGGGGGTAATTTCACTCAGCGCTCTGCTGCCATTCGTCATGTTGAAAGAGATTATTTGCGCAGACTGGATCGCCCACATTTCCTTATCAGAGAGAAACATTTGAAGAGACATTTCCAGAGTTTAGCTACCCAGGTGATAGAAGCCTTTAAGGCAAGGGAAAGGTTGCAGAAGCGCCCTTTGGCTGAGGGAGATGTTGAGCGTGCCGGCACTCCTCCGCCTCGCAAGAAAAGTGCTTCGAAAAGAAGGGCGAGGGTGGCTGCCCCGGATCGAGCTTCTTCTTACGAGTGGTGGTCAGACTTTGTTCATGCTTGTGGGCTCCCGCAGGATGCACCTACAGATTCTTTACTCTTTCCAGATACTTTTAGCTGCCAAAGAGTGGATAGCTTATCTCAGCAGTGCTCTCACCACTCTCGGGCCTCGCCGCGAGGCTTTTCTAGTTCAGAGGACTCGCACTCTGGGCGACGTGTGGTCAGCTGTGTCTTCGGGTGCCCGAGAGTTGGGCCTTTCTCCTCAGACAGTAATTCCGCGGCCACTTGAGTTTGTTTTGCCTTCAAGTGAGGATTTAA
Organism: Colocasia esculenta; assembly: GCA_014218235.1. Lineage (NCBI taxonomy): Eukaryota > Viridiplantae > Streptophyta > Magnoliopsida > Alismatales > Araceae > Colocasia > Colocasia esculenta. The sequence goes on along the minus strand of CM024759.1, from coordinate 112,289,043 downwards.
ACATTTATATTCATTTGTGATCCAACTACTTTTCTGATAACTTTCCATTTGCTGTATTTTTTCTTTTCCCGTTAGGCACTGTGAGTCCTTCTTGCCGTGCAGCTCAGCCTGAGATCCGTACGGTGCCCGACATTAGCTCACCCACTCCCCCATCTGAGGTAGTCAGCTCTCCTCCTTGTGGCGCAGGTAATGACTACACCCTTCCTTTCATGCTTTTTCTTTCTAAGAAAATGCCTTTCTCATTTACCTTGCTCCATCCACAAATGGGGCAAGTTTTTCTCCTCACATCTCTATGCACGTAGACTCAGTTGGCGCAGTGCACGCGGGTAAGTGTAGTCATATTTCCCTTGATTTTTTTTGCCTATATGTCGGATTTGTCTTTCTTGACCTCATTTGATCAATGCTTATTCATGCAGTTGGCCTGCCCTCTTCTCTTCATCATTCATCGCCTAGGGTCTCACCTGATATAGTGCAGACTGGTGACTAACGACTGATCTCTATTTTCATTGCTTGTTACTTTCCACGTATGTACATGTTCATGTCCTTTCCTTTCTTTGATCTTAGCAGAGTCTGTAGAGCAACCAACCCGCGCCTGCCCACCGATAAAAACCCCGACTTCCCCCCCCTCATCAGGATCCACACAACACGAATGAACAAGACAGGATTAGAAACAACGGGGAAAGCTCCACCCGCATTCGGCGAGGCAGCATACCTGCAGCAGCACTGCGACGACGTCGCTGCAGAGGGAGGCGTCTTCGTCGAGCATCCCGGCAGCGCACACGTGGTCAGGCTCGGCGGCTAAGAGCGCCGCGGCGGAGTCGGCCAGACAGAGGCCCACCACCCCCTTTCTCCTACTCATCCTCCCATGCCCCGGCGGCCGCGCCGATGAGGGGTTCCATGAACAGGGGATGGTGAGAGCCGATGCCAGAGGAGGAGACGGCGACGGGCAGGTCGGCGCCGGTAGTGGGGTAGGCCGACAACGATAATCCGAGCGGCGGCAGCGGGGTAGGTTGGGGCGACGGGGGAGAGACGAGAGAGAACGCGGCGTTAATTGGGCGCACATGCAGAGGCAAACTTGTCACATAAGGTTTATGTAGAAGGACACAAAGCCGTCTACATATCTTGCGTACGTACGTAGACGGTTAAATTTAGCTGTCGACATATTTTTCTCTTTATGGATAATCACATTTTAGCTAGGGGTGTCAACTGGGCCGGGCCGGCCCGGAGGCCCGGCCCGGTATAACACGGGCTTGGGCCTAGCTTTTTTATTAAAATTTTAATTTCAGCCTGGCCCGGCCCGGCCCGGAGAAAAATTGGGCCGATTCCGGGCTTTGCCTGGCCCGGCCCGGCCGGCCCGCTCCCGCGCCCAGCGCTCCCCCCCACCCCGCTCGCTTCCCGCGCCCCGGCCTCGGCCTCCCCGCCGCGCCTCGGCCTCGGCCTCCCCGCGTGCCGCGGCCTCGGCCACCCCGCCGCGCCCCCGCCTCGGCCTCCCCGTGCCGCGGCCTCGGCCTCCCCGCCGCGCCCCCGCCTCGGCCTCCCCGCGCCCCTGCCTCCGCCTCACCACCGCCTCGGCCTCCCCGCGCCCTCGCCTCGGCCCGCGCCACCGCCTCGGCCTCCCCGCGCCCCCGCCTCGGACCGCGCCACCGCCTCGGCCTCCCCGCACCCCGCCTCGGCCCGCGCCCCGCCTCGCAGGCGCTCGCCCTAGGCTGGGCCGGACCGGGCCTGGGCCGGGCAGGACAAACTGGCCCCGGGCTGGGCCCTCTTCCTGAAAACGGGCTTTGCCCCGGGCCTGGGCCGGGCCTGGGCCGGTCATTTGGAGACCGGGCTGGGCCTGGGCCAGACCAGGCCCGGTCCAGGCCCGACCCATTGACACCTCTAGTTTTAGCCGTCTGCATATTAAATAATTAATAATTTTATATTTTGAAATTCATCTTTATAAATAAATATAGGGTAAATTAATTAGAGTATCTATCAGATTTTTGATTTATTTGTTAGTCCCTAATAGAACTGTAACTCATTACAGTTAGTGTTATCACCTGTTACAGTATACGTTAAGTCCTGTTACAGTAAGAACCTCCCTATTATAGTCAGGGACTTTTAATTAATTTATCCATAAATTTAGGAGAAATTAATTAGAAGTCCCTGACTGTAATGAGGAGGTTTTTACTGTAACATGACTTAATATATACTGTAACAGGAAATAACACTTACTGTAATGAATTACAGCTCTATCAGAGACTAAAAAATAAGTCAAATATCTACTAGGGACTTCTAATTAATTTACCCATAAATATATTATACAAATATCTATATAGATATATAGTATTTCATATGTAAACAACTTAAAACATATTATATTATCACATATCCTACTACTTCAAAATTGTATACATATACGAGATATATAGACGCCATCTTTAGCTCTTGATAGAATGACTGTGCTGGGATTTCTTTTCAGTGGGTGTTCCTCTCTCTCTCTCTCGTAAATAAAGTGGGCTACTTATTTGTCCAGATGGAGAAGATCTATTGAGATGTTTGTCTAGAGAGTCACTTTCTATAGCTCACAACTCACAATTATGGAAAAAGAGCATTAGTTGTCGAATGTTAGAGAAATCCCATATCAGTTGGATCTTGAAGATTGAGCGTAGATATATATTAATATATAATACATAGATACATATATATAATGTATCTAACTATGGTCATGATTTTTTTCTATTCTTGATCTTCTAAATATTTATTTATACTATATATATAATTTTTTAAGTTGTTCTATTGATATTTTATTCTTCTTCTATATCTTTGATTGTTAGTCTTCTTGGTAATAAAGTGGTTCTCTTAAGTTTTACCATACTATCTTCAATTACTAATTGCCTAGACATTTGTTGTTTATTTTTTGAGTTGTAATTTTTTATAAAGCAATATATCAATTATTGGGTAGAGTTATTTTTTCTTTTTAGGTTCAATTATTTAAGAATAAAAAAGTTGATCTTCTAACATCATTATATTTTCTAGTACTGGTTTTGTTGGCATATCATTACTTTCTGTTACACTTGCTAGTAGCTTAGTTGTTATAGTTAGTAGTTTCCTACCTTCTAATATTTTTATATTTCTTAATTCATGATATATATATAAACATTCATCTATATTGTTTATCTGTTAAATTTATTGAGTATTGAGGAAATATTCTAAAATTTAAATATTGATAAAAAAAGCTTACTTTGAATCATGTTTATTATCTATTGTGATTCGTTAATTAGTCTTTTATCTGCTACTATGATATATTGTTGCAGGGGAATCTATTCCTTTTTTGAATTTGGCTTCTACTATAATATCAATGCATCCTAAATGTAAATATTTTATTTTATTTTTCCTTTTTATTATTTAGAGTATCTTATTAATCTTTTCTTTATTGATTACTTGAAGACTTGTTATAGTTTATTTATTTCTGAAGAGTCTTCAGTTTATTCAAATCTTTTTACAAGTTTTTTTCTCTTTTCTACAAAGATTCCACTTTAATTGATAGACTTATTCTTTTCTATTTCCCATGGAGTGTTTTGTATTCTTTTATATAAATCTTCCTTAAAGATCATTATTTGTTGATTGATATCTTTAGTATCTTCTTCTATCATATTTATTTCTGACATACAATCATCTTCTTTAGTTGTCATCATTATCATCATCATCATCATCATATATATATATATATATAATTCATCATTTGAACTATATTCTATTTTCTCTTATTCAATAGCTTCATCTAGATCATCTATATAAACTAGTTTTTCAATATCAATCTCACTATCTATCTCATATTCATAATTTTCTACATCTGATATCTCATGTCCAATATTTATCTTATATATATATATATCATCTGAACTATATTCTATTTTCTCTTATTCAATAGCTTCATCTAGATCATCTATATAAACTAGTTCTTCAATATCAATCTCACTATCTATCTCATATTCATAATTTTCTACATCTGATATTTCATGTCCAATATTTATCTTATATAATTCATTTATCATTTTCATATCTACTGTATTTATTTGTCATTTCTTTGAACAACTATTTGCATAGTGTCATTCTTCTCCACACTTAAAATATTTACATTTCTTCTCTAGTTTTATTTTTAAATATCTATTTTGAGGTCGTATCATCCTAAGTCTGTATTTAAGTTTACATCTCCTATGTGCAAAATATTGTCTTCTATAAGATTTATAAAATGACCTATTTTTTGAGTAGAAGTTTTTACATAATGTTTTTTTTCTTGCTGTGCGGAGGTGTATAACGATAAATATATGTTGGTAAAAAGTTTTCACAACAATGAGGAGGATCTGGAGTAGATTTATATTTATAAAATAGATGTTTAGATTTATGAAAAGAGTTGACTAACGTATTTTTTCTACAGTAAATTTTAACGAATGTAATAGCACATTTCATTCGGGTTGATAAACTATTTATTCATGCTTTACAAATTTCACTTTCTGTTAAGAAACTGTGATAATATTCTCACATTTTGCATCCCAAGGAGGTGGCAATTTATTAAATATTGTTGCTCCCAATAAGGCCAGTTTGATATTGGTAGTCTCTAAACATGATTGGATTATTCAGTTGAGAATTGAACTATAAAACATATGTTACGGAGTTGCATACGACTTAAGATGATTTCTAAGTCTTCAGTATTTTGAATATCTTCTTTAGTTGATACTATAAAGAATTGTAATAATATTGTTTGGAGCTAGAATACTGCTACATCAAAGTTTGTTTCATTTCTAATTTTTTGAAATATATCTTGATTTAATTGGTACCTATAGCAAAGGCTACACAACCTCTCAGGTGACTTATTACAAAATCTATTAGAGATGATAAGTAAGATCTGGATACATAAATTGTAAGGAAAATATTGTTTGTGACCATTGTATAATATATTCTACCCTTTTATGTATTGGTATTGGTTCAATATTAAAAGAGAATTCATGTTGCGAAAATTCATAATTAGATTGTTCTGCTTCTATCTTTCTTATAGATGAAGTTGAGATTTTTCTAGGAGTATTGTTTTTCCATGTAGGAACTCTCTTATTAGTGTTTTGTTGTCGATGGTTATGTAGTGTCTATCGGTTCTTTTTTAGGTCCTTTATTTTTTTTCTACCATGTTTACATATAAGGGTTCCTGTAGCCTATTTCTAAATTTATTTCAAAGTTTGGTTTGTAATTATATTGTTTAAATATTCATAACGTTGGTCATAATATTCTTATATTTGATATTGATGTTGGATTAGTGGTGTACAAATCTATCATATGTGTTGGGTTGAAGCATATGTATCTTAAATATTATATTTTATTATTTTGATGATGACTTACTATTTATTATTTTGATGATGACTCAACTCTTTGATATCTTATTTGATCTGATAAGTCGACTTGTACTGATGGAAAGTCAACTTGTGAACTCATGCATTTTTATATCATGTTCTGTGAAGAGCTTGAGCTTAAAGAAGTCGACTTGTCGTAGATGAAAAGTCAACTTGTGAACTCTTGCCTTCCTATAATGTGTTCTGTGAAGAAGTTGAGCTAACAGAAGTCAACTTGTCCTAGATGAAAAATCGACTTGTGAACTCATGCCTTCTTATATTATGTTATGTGAAGGAGCTGAGTTCACTTAAGTCGATTTATGAATAGAAGAAAGCTGACTTGTTGATTTGAGAAAGTCAACTTATGAAAGCAAAAGTCGACTTCTTGATCTGAAAAGTCGACTTATTGTGTTAACTAATCAATTGGCTATTTGTCTTCAATCGATATGACTCTTTGATACCTCATGACTTGTTACATGCTAGAATGACTTTGTTTTCTACTCATATGATGCACATATTGATTGGTTAAGAATTGTGCTTACTGCTCAATTGATTGTTGTGTTCATTCCAATTGGTTATCGTTTTGTTCATCAATTGTCTTCATATCGATTGGTGACTAATCAGTAGATTGGTTGTTCTGTTCACTAATTGATTCATGTCTTCATATCGATTGGTGACTAACCAATTGATTGGTTATTGAAATAACTCTTGCTTTGATTGAACAATCTTTATTATGAGTACTTTATTAAATTAAATAATTTATGTGTTCAGGTCAACAAATGTCTGGTCCGTGTGAACAAAATGTGCTACTTTCAAAGCAATTTCTTGCACACGCATCTAAGGCATGTGGGAGTGTGCAAGAGGCTATAAATATGCCATAATCTCCTATTTGGGAAAAGTGTGATCGGAGGAGCCAAGGTGAGAAAGCCCAGTGACGACCAAAGAGAGGAGAACATTCAAGGCAACTGTGAGAAGAAGCAAGCATGCTTCCTTCTAAGGAGGCGATCAAAGCTCCCTGGCGACTGAGATCTGAATCAAAAGCTAATCACTGCATCATTGAAGTACCAGTGTATATTCATCTACAGAGTACCTGAAGCAGAGCGCAGAACACAATTGTTCTCTATTTTGAGAACACAACTAAACTTCTTCATTCTTATGTGTATGTGTGTGTGATCTTGTGGTCTACATCACAAGAGTGTTTGTGTGGCAATTTTGTGTGTTTGTGTGGATGAGATCGATCGATTTGATCTGCATCTAGAATAGTGTGCCGTTCTATGTGTCAGTGTGTACTTTCTCTCGAAAGAGAGAGATGGATGTAGGGTCTCAGATTTTGAGATCCGAACCACCTTAAAATTTCGATGTTCTTTGGATGTTTGATTGTACACCTCCTAACACACACACACACCTATGCTGATTGTCCGAAAGTGTTATGTCCCAAATATGGCTACAAAAAAAATAATTGATCATTGAGATGTGAGTAGTCGGCAAATAAGCCTCTAATTAGCAATCACATATAACACAAATAATTGGACATACATAACCTCAAACTGTTCATTCCATATCAATAATAAAAAACCAGTACATATTCAACTTCAAGAACTTAACTACAAGACCAAGACTCAATAAAAGGAAAATTACATAACTTTCTCTCTCTTTATTACCTACTACATTAGTATAACTTTTATACTAAGATAATAACGATACTAAGGTTGATCCTCGCTCTTCACTCTAACGTATTCCCATCACTAGCTTGATTCTCCTCTTCGACATCAGTGTTACCTAAAATGTTAAGAAAGTAGGTGATGAGCGTACTCGCCCAGTAATATTTACATCTCAATGTACGGACAATGATATAAGTTAACATTTTAAGAACTAGACAGGCACGAGTAAAAACAAGATGTTTTAACATGCATGACAAAATCTAGTGAAAACATAACTAGCAAGAGAGTCATTGTAACAAAAGTATGATCAAGTAAGTAAAAGTACTCAAGTATTGAGTTTAAGCACGATATACGCGCAAGAATGATTAAGAGAGCATTACTTTACAAGAATGCAGGATGGCCATTCACGCAAGCAAGCAAGCACGTAACGAGCAAGAACTTTTAACATGTAACTATAACCATGCACGAGTAATAATGTGCATTAAGGATCTATGCCACCTTGGAATGTACACCATGCACATGTGTAACTTGGTTATGTATCTAGCATTTACACACGCAAGTACTCCCAGCGCAGATGCAACGCCAGTATCATTATACCCCATGGTTACCAATATATTTCTGGCTCTCTGCTGTGATGACTAGATTCTAGCCCCTGGACACTCGCCGTTCCCGATCCAGCATCACAAGTAATTTAAATGTAGATAACCACAATCAAGCATGGCAAATTACATGAATTTCAAGAATGTCCATAGTACAGTATCATGTCACATAAGATAATTTCAAGAGTAACAAGTCTAGTGAACATGATTTCAAGAGAGTAATGTGTTAAGAGAGTAATTCAGCAGTATAATGACTTAATTTTGTTTAGTTCACTCTTTAGATTATTGACTTGGTCTATTGTGTATAGAATCACCCTTTACGTGAAAGTAAACAAGAAATGAAGTGCACGTTATTTTTTGGGAATTTCAATGGTACAACTAACTCGATCTCCATGAGGGAATCTACGGAGTACAGAGACTTACGGTGGTCTTAACACTGAGGTCCCTAGTCCGCCAGAAGGAATATCCGACAAGAGAGGTTTCAAATCGTTAAGAAATGCTGCCTATTGTGTAAGTGAAATAATGTGCCTCACGATCTCACAATAATCATTGGTTTAAAACATAATGGAAAGAAATACCACGAAGTCATGATATATGATAAGACAAGCAAGATGAAAACATTATGAGTTAATATATATTAAAGACAAGATTTCTTTTAAGTAGCAAGATAGATCTTCAAGATGGAATTGAACAATCACATAATAGAGAGATCAATCAAGATAATTAAGAGAAATTAGAACAACTTTCATGTTGTTAAAGTTTTTACATGTGTTGGAATCTTTTAGGGCATTAGATAGACCTAACAAACTGTAATAGTACTTTAAACATGACTGAAATGACAGAAGACGGTCTTTGGAAGGCTTTCAAATCACGTCAGGGATGTAAAACCGACTATGCCTAAATCACATCAGGGTATGTGGACACGTTTAAATGGCGTCATGGTTCGACGATGCATTATTGTATTAATCGCGTTGGGTCAGTACAACACATTCATAATGGGTTCTAGAATCACATCAGTGGTATGACGTGTTCTTGTGGCTTCAACTTTATTTTTAAAATAAGTACGAAAATCGAGGGCAGGGAAAAAAATGCTAAATCTCATCATATGTACTGGACGCATATCACTTAGGACACAAGAATTAGTATGGCACACTGATTGATGCATACCAGAAAACAAGATTTGGTCAATCAGATTGTGAATCACGTCAGCCTAGAGTGACACATTTAATATGACGTTGCGTCAGATCGTAAGGACGCGTTAAAATTGCTTTATTCGCATTGTTTGGACTAGACACAAATTAGAGAACAAAAATGTCCTATGAACATGTTTTGACTTATATATGGGGTTCTATGAGTTTTTAGATGAAAACAACATGAAAGGTATTGGAAACCTGAAGTAGAATAACACTATGGCTTTGGTTTGGATCAAATCAACCTAGGGATACTTGATTTAAAAGATGATCATGAAAAGACCTAAAAATGCATGATGAACACAAAATGCTTAATACATGCAATATACTCCATGAAAGTTAGGAAAAATAGGTGCACATGAGAGTAGACTCGAAGAACTTTCATATGGTATATGGTTTGTTTAGTTTGTGTTCGAGATTACCTACCTTTGATCTCTCTCAAGAGAAATCTTCTGCACAGGATGGAGTAGAGCACGAGTTGAGGAACAAGCCTTCGGTTGGGGGAGAAATCCTCCTCCTTTCTGGTGCCTTAGCTCACCTGCACATGACCCCAACTAGTTGCTAACTCAACCCCAATGGGTTTAAGGCGAGTATTTATAGATCTAGGGTTGTTTAGGAGTCATATTGTGACTAGGACTTGAGGATTTCTGAGTTTGGCTAATCTCTTCTCCTATTTTGAGGATTCTCATCTCAATTTGAGTGGAAGAGCTATTAGAAAACTTCTCCTCTTGATGTGACACAAATTTGGGCCAATTTAAGAGCCCAATTACGTTGTAATTAGCCTTATTTAGCCCCTTTATGTATGCTCATTTGTGTATTACGAATTTCAGATTATTTTCCTATGATGAATTTATTTATGGCCCAAGAGGCATCTATTGGCCCGTTTCTCTTATTGGGATGTCATTGTTTGAAGTCCACCTACAGTTTTTATTTTGATTTTGACCATTTTATGTACATGTGATAATAGATTTCTGACTTATTTCTTAATTATAATAATAAGTTCTAATAATTCTTAAACTTAGTCTAAAAGATTTTTATTGGATCAAATTTCTTTATGGGTCATTAGGGAATATTATTTAGAGTCTAACTATGATTTTTATGGAATTTGTAGATGTATTTTTACACATGTAATAATGGTGCGTGCATATTTAACTAGTTTTATATTATTAAATTAATATTTTTATAATTTATCTCAAATTTTCAATGATTGAAATTTTTGGGGTGTTATAGAAAGCATCTACTCCAATTCCCTGTTTCGAAGAACACTTGCACATTATCTGGTTGTCACATTTTCTTAGCCAGTCACTCTTAGCTTCGACACGTTTTAAATTTGGCTAAGTCTACAGTTGTGAAGAGATCTATTCCCTGCATATTTGATTCATCTTTTGGTTTTTATCACTCTGTATGAATGTCTGTTCATTAATTTCTAAATTGGTTCAATGGAGTCTAAAAGTTTTATAGCTGAAGGTCATTCAATTAATCAGCCACCATTCTTTGATGGTTCTAATTATACATATTGAAAAAACTACATGCAAGTGTTTCTAAGAGCTCAAAATTATAAAATTTAGAAAATAGTTAAAAAAGGTTCATATGAAATCATTGGAGATGAAGACATTTGGACCAGGGAACAAATTAGAAGAACCACGCTGAATTTTAGTACTATGAACATGTTGTAATGCGCTATGCACCTAAAGAATATTCTAGGGTGTCCATGTGTAGTTCAGCTAAGGGAATGATAAAATCCAATTGATTTATGGTGGAACATCCTAAGTCAGGGAGACTAAAGTGAAAATGCTTGTTTCTAATTATGAGCTCTTTACCATGAAATTTGATGAATCTATTTCTGAAATGTTTGCCAGATTTATGGTCATTGTCAATGGATTGAAGATTTTAGGTAAGGTGTATACATATGCTGAGCTTGTAAGAAAAATTCTTCATTCTTTATCTCTTGTTTGGTATACTAAAGAACTTGTCATTAAGGATTCTAAGGATTTATCCAAAATCACTTTGGATGAACTCATAGGATCATTAATGACTTATGAAATTAAACTGAAAAGAACAGAAAAACACATGTTGAAAGCTAAGCCATCTGCATTCAAAGCTTCATAAAGTGATGAAGAAAAGATAAAAGAAAACATTGAATCTAAATCATCGTGGTCTGATGAGGATGAGATTGCCCTCATTATTGAAAAATTTAGAAAATTCTTAAAATAAAAAATTAGAAAACATAATGAAAAGAACAAAAAGAATTATGGCAATAAAAACTTTTCTTCTGCAAATATTAATCTGAATAGAAATGAAAAGAAAGCTGATGGCTTAATTCTTTGTTACATTACAGCTACAAGAAGCCATGACACATGCGAGGTGAGTGTCCTGAGCTTAAAAAGGAAGTTAGAAAAAAGTATAAAATGAATATCATGAAGCAGAAGGCAAAAGCTATGCTGGCCACCTAGTTTGATGAAGACCAAAGTGAAGAAAACATATAAGCCTCATCAACTTTTGAAGATGAGGAATTATGTTCCATGGCCAAAAGTGATGAAGCACAGGTAAGCTCCTCATTTGAACATTATACTATAGATGATTAAGAGGATGCTTATGCTGTCTTAGTAGATAAATACTTTAAAATGAGAAGAGAAAATAAATATTTGAAAAGAAAATTTGAAAATGTTATTCATGATACATCATTGACCTAAAAGATTTTTGAACTTGAAAAAGAAAAATTTCAATTCAACAATGAAAAGGAAGAACATCTAAATAAGCTGGATGAGTTCAAAATGAAATCTCAAAATGCAAACAATGAATTTGCAAAGCTTGTTGAGAAGATTGAAACACAACAAAAAGAAAAACAAGAAGTCATCGATGAAACTGAGAAACATAAAAAAATGTTGATTGAAAAAGATCAAGTAATTAAAAACTTTACAAGTGGCAAATAAAACCTAGATTCTTTGTTAGGTTTAAAAATGAATGTTAAAAAATATGGTTTGGGATTTAAATCAGAAGAAACTACAAAAAATTCGTCAATTGAGAAGAAAGTAAAATCTTCAAAGATCCCATTAACAAAATTTGTCAAAAACTTAAATTCAGAAAACAAAAATAAAAGAACAAAAATCTCTTTAGTTAAAATTGTCACAGGAAATAAAAATTTGTCAAAAGATTCAATTAAATCAACTGAAAATCAACGGACACCTAAACAATGTTCATTCTCTAAAAAAGTCAATCAAAAGGTCTAGAAAAGTCAACTTCTAACTTCCACAAGTCAACTTCCAGAAGTCAACAAAACAAAAGACTAGTTTAGAAGAATTCAAATAAAGTAAAATATAAAAACCACAAAAATATCAAAGTTCAAAAATATATTCTCGACAAAATAACTGGAGGTCTAGGGTACCAATACAATCCAATTGGATCAATGATTGGAATGAATGGGGCTATGATTCTCATCAATTCAATAACTCTTGGTCGACTAACCCTTATTTCCTTCATTCAAGAACATTTAGACCTTAATACTATGACTAGCCAAAATTCCAACAAAGAAATTTGTATGTCAAGTGGTATCACTCGTCAAATAATACTGATGTTTATATATCTAATCATAATCATGTTAAACCAGTAAGAATGTCTGCTCAAAAAATAAATCAAAAACCAAAAACAAGTCAAATGTAGATAAGAAGATATTTACTTTCATTGCTGAGTCAATCTGATAGTCCCAATAGTGTTTGGGTACCAAAATCTTTTCTTCTTTGATATATTTTATGTAGGGAAGCCAGACATCGCACTCAAACTTATTGTATCTTAATAGTGGGTGTTCTCGACACATGACTGGAGATAGAACAAAGTTCTTATCCTTGATTGAGAAGGAGAGAGGTCAAGTCACATTCGGAGGTAAAAGTAAAAAGAAAATAATTAGATCTAGAAAAACTACTAAGAGCTCCTCAAACTCAATTGAAAATATTTTACTCGTTGAAATTTTAGATTACAATTTAATTAGTATAAGTCAATTGTGTGACAAAAGTCACAAAGTTATTTTTTAATCAACTTCATACAAAATAATTGACTCTTCATTTGGAAAAATAAAAGTCTTTAGAAATAGAGAAAATAATGTTTACATGATAGATCTTGATAAAACTTTTGATGAAAATTTTTGTTTGGTTGCTAATAAAAATGAACTTGCATGGATTTGGCACAGAAGATTGGGTTATGCAAGTTTCAACACAATAAGAAAACTCATAAGGTTGAATCATGTTAAAGGATATTTTGCTTTTCTTTCTAATTATGGTAATCAATTTTGTGTGATATGTGCTCAAGAAAAACAAACAAGAAAATTATTTAAAACCCTCAATGATGTGCTCACATCTAAGCCATTTGAATTGCTTCATATCAACTTATTTGGACCAACTAAGACCTTGAGTCTTAATGGCAAACGGTATGATTTGGTCATCATTGATGATTTTACTAGATTTACTTGGGTTGTATTTTTATCACATAAACGTGATGCATGTCAAAAATTTAGGAAATTTTGTCAATCTATTTTAATATAGGGTTCACACATAAAATAAAGTCTATTTTAACTGATCATGAGGTGAGATTAATGGCAAAATCTTTTGTAATTGGTGTGCTAAAATGGACATTTTCCATATATTCTTCTCCAAGAACTCTTAAACAGAATAGAGTTGTGGAGAGGAAAAATAGAACTCTTGTGGAAATGACTAGGACTATGTTCTTAGAAAGTAATTTGTCCAAATCTTTTTGGGCTGAGGCCGTTCACACAACCAATTACATTCTAAATAGAGTTTTAGTCAGACTAAAAATAAAAAAAATCCCCTATGAACTTTTGAAAAATAAAAAACCTACTTTCTCTTATTTTAGAGTTTTTGGTTGTAAATATTTTGTACATAGCAATGCCAAAGAAATCTTGATAAATTTGATGCAAAAAGTTTTGAAGTTGATTTTCTCAAATACTCATAATCTTCTAGAGCATATAGAATTTATATTCTTAAAAATAAAACTGTGGAGGAATCTCCAGATGTAATTTTTTATGAAAATTCTAACAAAATGACTAGTTCTATTCCTTGTAGGATTCGTCAATCTGATGAAGTTGATGACTTAATTGTAGAACCTTCACCAAACCTTGAGGAAAATGATGATAACATTTTTGGTAATGCAAATCCTCAAGAAAGTTCAAGTGGACCAGATAATATTGTTCTTGAATTAACTGAATCAAGTGAAGTGATTTCTAAATTGAGAAGTTTGAAAGATTATCCTGCTGAGAACATCATTGGCAATGTAAAGCATGGAATAAGAATTAGACCATCTTTTCACAATGTAATAAATAAGGACCTATTGGCACTAATTTCCAAAATCGAGCCTAAATCCAGTGATGAAGCTTTGAGTGATGAAAGTTGAATAATTGCTACGCATGAGGAGCTTCAACAATTTGAGAGAAATTAGGTTTGGGAATTAATATCTAGACCTAATGATCAATCTGTGATTGGAACTAGATATGTCTTTTGAAACAAGTTGAATGAGAATGGTTAAATTGTTGGAAATAAATCTAGACTAATTGCTAAGGGGTACAATCAGAAAGTTGTGATTGATTTTGAAGAATCATTTGCCCCAGTAACTAGGCTAGAAGTAGTTCGAATGTTTCTTATTCTTGCTTCATCATTTAAGCTTAAAGTTTTTCAAATGCATGTCAAAGGTGCATTTTTGAATGGTTTCATAAAAGAAAAAAAATTTGTCGAACAACCTCCTGGTTTTGAAAAAAAAAATTCTATGATCATGTTTTCAAGTTAAATAAAGCTCTTTATGGTCATAAGCAAGCTCTAAGAACTTGGTATGAGCTCATTTTTGCTGAATAAAAGGTACACAGTAGGTAATGTAGACCAAATATTGTTTACAAAAAGTGTGAATGCTCATGTAACATCCCCCTCTTGTTAGTCAGCCACCTTCGGATGAAGGTCGAGACGCATCGGGCCGTCGCCTTCTGAAGGCGACAAGGTGGCTGTCACGTTCTGGTCGTGAACGCGACATGCATGTTGTCGCTTTTAGCCCTCTGACCACAGTATGCAGTTTTGTCGTCTTGCTGTCAGGACAGTTGGGACAAGTGTCAACCCCTGACAACGTGAAGGCGACATGTCAGGCGTTGCGTTCAAGTTGTCAGGTCTGCGAGCTTGACACATGGTGTTCCCGTTGGTCAGGTTTGACCATGTAACGTAGCGTATTTTTTGGATCCTCGTGGATCGTCATTTAGTGGTCATTCGGATATGCATTTACTAGCTTTGGTGTGGTGCTCATGACCAATATGGGGTCATTGGGCCTTGGTCGTGGTTTCCGAGCATTGCGCGGGGCTTAGTGGGCCGGCAGGTTAGGCCTGTAGTACTCGTTGGTTCACTGGTTGTGAACGCGATGGGGGTGTGGGTCGTGTTTTGAACGCGACGGCCCTGGTGGTCGCGTTCTTGTTGCCGCTGGTTGGGTCGACGTCTGCATGCGTGCCGCGTGTCGCGCGGGGGGCAGGGCTTGCTGACGTCGGGAGTGGAAAGGCGGCGACCTTCTACGTCACGATCAGGTCGCGATGTAGGCCTACGTCGCGTTCCCAACCACTGTGAGTTTTTAAGAATGGTTAGCCAAGCAGAACCCTCACGAGCTCTGCTCGGCCAGGGGAAGTTGCTGCGGTGGATTTAGGGGCGATTTGGCATTTTGGCGTGGTTTTCGTCATGCTCTCGACGCAAGGACGTCGCATGGAGCGGGGGAGACATCGTGCCATAGCCGGTTTGCGTGTTCTTCGTGAAGGTATGGAGATCCCACCTGGTTTCATTGCGTGGATTGCGTATGGTGCATGTTTGATTTGTTTAAAGCTTCATAAATAGTAGATTCCATGTCTAGGCAATGAAATGAGCATGAAAACCGGGTTGAAACATTGTTTAGGGTGGTTTGCATGGAAAATCCGAAGAAGGGTTCCCAGATTAGGGTTTCGCCTGTGAAGGCGACAGACTCGGTTGTCGCGACCAGGTCGCGACAGGCCGACCCGTCGCATTAGGGTTTCCTATCGTGACACATCGGGGTGTCGCGATCTGATAGCGACGCTACCCCATGTCGCAACCTCAGCCGTGAGGTCTTGTTTTGCATGGTTTCGGTGATTTGGTTATCCGATTATCACTATTTGATATGCATGGCTTTGGCAAGTGGTGCAATGGCACTTGTAGCGCTCTGTGAGCGTGGTTAGTGTGTTGTTTACGTATTTGGTGTAGTGTTTCCGTGGTGTGAGTGTATGCATGGCACATACTATTATGGTGGCTGGGCAATGAGGTTCCAGTGTGAACCTAGCCTCAGTCTTGTGACGTCTTTTATAGATCAATAGAGATGGTTTAGTTAGTGTAGTGTGAGTAAGGTTAAGTATAAATATTGTATATTGTGTTATGTGGCAAGGAGGTCACATGGTGACCAATGATAGGCCAGATTATGAATGGCTACCGTGGTTTATATGTGTGTCTGTGTGGGATAGCTTGTAGGTCACAAGGTGACCGGGGACAAGTTATTCCCGATACTTGTACCGAGGTTTGTAATAAAGGATATGCAAGTATATATATATATATATATATATATATATATATATATATATATATATATATATATATATGTCGCAGTTTGTGCATTGCCGAGTGTGGTGGTCCGGCGCCTATTCTGGAATGCCTCTCTAGTCGGGTGCCCCAGGTTCTGTGTGAGCCAGGCACATGTGTGTGTGCTCGGGACTTGTCCCGGTACAGTGGTACCATCGAGGTCTTGTCGTCTTCCTGGACACCCTCGCTCTCAGGGAGAGTTGTCGTCTGGCTGAGGGAAAGACGGCAGAGGGCAGCGACTTGTGAGAGTTTGTTGTTTGGTCGCTTGTAGCGTGCTCGTAGCTGGGGGGTTACGGACACCAGTAGACGTACCGGGCCCCGACTAGTCCTAGTTTACAGTGCCTCACTTTAGAGGGCTCGGGCTAGAGTCTCTAAAGGTGCCAGGCATGGGCCTACAGCAGTGTGGTGGTTTGGTTGGTCTCCACAGTTCTTTGGCTTTACTTGTGGTTGTGGAGCAGCAGTTGGACCTTATGTTCGTGGCTGCGAGACTGAGAGGTAGTTCTTGTGTTGTTCGGGTTGGATACTGGCATCATGAACCAGTAGTCCGTTCCTGTGTGGTGGCGTCGTGCTTTGCTACTAGTTGTAGCATGTGTTGCCCGGTTGACAAGCCTAGAGGGGGGGTGAATGGGTCTTTAAAAATTTTACTTGAATAGTACCTGTACTCAAAACATTCACACAAAAGACGTTCTTCGATGAAGGTTATTAACAGTTAGTTCAAAGCACAATCACACAAGAAAAACAACCACACAACACAAGAAGTTATCCTGGTTCGGACCTCCTCTCCTTAGGAGTCCTACGTCCAGTCCCTGAGCAACAACTCAGGATTCCACTAACTAGGGTACAGTCCCCCTATGGACACTACAGCACCCAACTCAACTGGTCTTCCTTCACACCAGAAGGGAACAACAACACCCTGGATACCTCACCAGGTCTTCCTTCACAACCGAAGGGAAACAACACCCTGGATCCCACCAGGTCTTCCTTCACACACGAAGGGAAACACCATAAAGAGAATAGAATGAATTTAAGCCCCTAGATCAAGCTTTTGCAAGCCAAGATCTGAAGCAACAAGCACTGAGAGCAAAAGATCTAAACAAGGCACACTCTCAGAACTACACGGGCTCTCTTAGAAATTCTATTACAGCACAGAGAGCGAAGAGCTAAAGATGATGAGGAATGAGATTCTTGGCTCTGGACTTTTTGCAGAAGAATTTGAATGCTTGTATACGAGATACTTGTTCTCCACTTGGTAACCTCTCATTCTTCTCTTCTGTCTTGTATTTATATCTCCTTTTGAAATACGGCCTTTGAAGTAATCCTTGTCTCTTAGATTGGTAGACGTTAGACTGCTTGACATTTGGAAGCTTCAACAATCTTTTATCCAGTTGAGCACGCAAATAGATAAGGTCTTCTGGCGTCTATATGATCCAACATTGTATGACAGAATGTCTTTAGGACCCTGCACATATTAAATGCTAGAACAGTAGACAGCTAGACTGTCTCTCGTTGTCAGTAAACGATGATGTGAGTATTCACCAAAATAGCAATGCCAAATAGCTTGTTCTAAAAGATGTTGACAGAATATGCACAATAGTAAAAGGATATCATCTGTATGCATGCAGAGATACGTTCTGTCTTCATTAAATGCATAGCAGTCAGACAGACAAGGAAGTCTTTGACTATTCAACGCCTTAAGAGATAAGATAAATATCAAGTCGATATAAACTATAAAGTCGTTGTCTATATGACTTATGAAATCGTTATGAATACCAACAAGTCATTATAGAGAGAAAATCGTTGTATTCAACGAAGAAATCGTTATAGTCACTTAACAAGTCGTTATGAGCTTTAAAGAAATCGTTGCGCGAAGCAAATCGTTATGAGCTCTGAAGAAATCGTTGCGCGAAGCAAATCATTATGAGCTCTAAAGAAATCGATGCGCGAAGCAAATCGTTATGAGCTCTAAAGAAATCGATGCGCGAAGCAAATCGTTATGAGCTCTGAAGAAATCTTTGCGCGAAGCAAATCGTTATGAGCTCTAAAGAAATCGATGTGTGAAGCAAATCGTTATGAGCTCTGAAGAAATCGTTGCGCGAAGCAAATCGTTATGAGCTCTAAAGAAATCGATGCGCGAAGCAAATCGTTATGAGCTCTAAAGAAATCGATGCGCGAAGCAAATCGTTATGAGCTCTAAAGAAATCGTTGCGCGAAGCAAATCGTTATGAGCTCTAAAGAAATCGATGCGCGAAGCAAATCGTTATGACCTCTAAAGAAATCGTTGCGCGAAGCAAATCGTTACGATAGGCAAATCGTTATGATGACTTAATAAATCGTTGCGATGAGCAAATCGTTACGATGGGAAAATCGTTATGATGACTTAAGAAATCATTGCGATGAGCAAATCGTTACGATGAGCAAATTGTTATGATGACTTAAGAAATCGTTGCGATGAGCAAATCGTTACGATGGGCAAATCATTATGATGACTTAAGAAATCGTTGCGATGAGCAAATCGTTAAGATGGACAAATCGTTATGATGACTTAAGAAATCGTTGCGATGAGCAAATCGTTATGATGGGAAAATCGTTATGATTTTCAACCGAAGTTGATGTGGACTTAGATAGATATAATCTTGAAATAATTAATACTTTAGAAATATAATGCTTACCAATATTGGCTTGATTGACCTTGACCTTGGAGTATTTCCTGTACTTAAGACTTAGAGAACTTTGATAAGGTTTTGTTAATTACCAAAATACATGTATATTTAAAAATTTTCGTGGGGACAGACTGATCATCAATCTCCCCCTTTTTGGTGATGACAAAAAATTATCAATAAGCATGAATATTTCCGGAAAGTATAAGTATTTCAAATAGGCTAAGCATTTTTCTAAATCTAAAGATTTTTGGAATGTATTTCAGACATGCTAATTTTCTCCCCCTTTTTGTCAGTAAGCAAAAAGATACTCTGAGACAAAGAAAGAAGAGAAAAGATGGAAGGGCAGAAAACTAACATATATTTATCAGTTTTGAGGATTTACAGATAAGTAATAAGCATGGGATAACAAGGAGCCAAAACGCCTGAGTACAGGGATTGCCTGGCGTTCCTGCTCTTCAAAGAAGGCTTGAAAGGCTCCAATTTCGATTTGATAGGAGGGTCCCATGGTGGGAGCCATCCTTTTGATATGAAGCTGCCTTTGATCTGAAATGAAGTCCCCATACTTAACACTGCCAAGGGCCAACTTGTAAGTTAAGAAGGACCCAAAGCTGGCAAACCGAAGAAAGACTTCAATCTTGAGGGGATAGTCAATCTTAAGCGACCGAGGCTCTTGCTTTAAGGCAAAGAAAACTTTGTATCTTTCGACCCAAGTCAGATAGGAGTCCCGGATGAGGTGAAGAGAGTTGGCATCTAAAAATTCACCAGGTGACAGGGGAGGTTGATTGGAGCTGGCCTGAGAGGCATTTAGATCACCTAGCTGCTGAGCAGACAAGGGATAGAGTTTCGTCCACTCTTCAGGAGACAGCTGCTCACATTCAGAGAGAATGGGGGCCAGAACATCTGCCTTGATATGCCCCTGAAGATATTGTCTGAAGACGAATCTTGGGAAAGATAAATCACGGCCATCTTGCACAAATAATCTGGCCATTACCCTTGCAGCTCGCTCAAAGATAAGTGTTCCCATGGAAGAATCCATAATCAGAGCATGGAGAGGGGGAAGGAACACGACATCAGGAATAACCAGGGTGGCAAAGTCAACCTGAAGAGACTCAGTATGAGCTGCGCTTGAACTGAGGGCCCTGATGGCTGCACGAAACTGACCCAACTGAGATTCTGGGAGGCGATTTACATAGCAGTAGTTACTGTACATCTGATACTGCCGGATAAATTTGATTTCTTTCTGAATGAAGGGGCCAAACAAATTCTTGTGATAGATTTGGAACCACTCAGAAAGGGGAAGAGGAGCTTCCCTAGGCGGATATCGGGCAGCTTGAACTCGTCGGAATTGACTGTACAGGTCTTTGTTGCTTCGAGCCCACTGCTCTTCAGTTTTGGCTTCAGTCATGGAGAAGATTTTTGACTATTGAGCCTTAGAGAGATGGGTATAAAGAAAGATGGTGGTGAGATGTTCAGAAAGATTTTGGAAAGGAAGGCCAAAAATATGGGCAAAAACTACCTTTTGAAGATATTCTTCATAGATAGGTTTCTGCTTGTTGGAGATAGAGAGGGAAAACCAAAGAGGAGGGTAGCAAGGTTCAGAAGAGACAGGATGAGAGGATGTGAGTCTCCTCTTCTTAGAGACAGGACTAGAAGAGCCTGTCCTGTGAGAGTAGGTCCCGACAGCCAGGACTGAACGAAGTATTGCTACTTCAAATTCATCCTTAATATCCTGAATTTCTAGTTGTGTGAGTTGGGCACCCTCAGGGATAATGGTAATGAAAGAGGGAGGTGTAGGTGGATTGAAGATAGAATCAAGAGTGACTGTAGGAAGAACAAAAGTTTTTGAAGTAGAAGGACCAGAAGAGGAAGGTCCAGCTGAAGAGGATGCTGGTGGAAGCTGAGGAAGAGAGGATGGTGGAGGAGGAACAATGGTGGAAGAAGCAAGAGATGAGGCAAGTTGAGAGGAAAAGGGTTGGGGAGAGGAAACAGATCTTGAACGGGGTCGTTTAAAGGTGGTTGGAGCTGGAGGTGCAGTGGAAGAGGATGGAGGAGAGGGAGCAGCTGGGGTGGTAAGAGAAGAAGAGGCAAGGGGCTCAGGAGCTACAGCCTGGTCTTCTTGAGTAGCTACCGGATCCACTGGATTGAGTGACTCCTTCTTGTTGCCCAGCTAGCTAGCCCAGAGGGGGGGTGAATGGGTTATTAAAAATTTGATCTTTGATTAAAACCTGTTCACTAAAAGGATTACACAACAACTTAAACAAACGTTAGAGTTGGACAAAATAAGACAGCAAACACACATAAGCATAACCACAAGACACAAGGGTTTTTATCCTGGTTCGGAACTCCTCTCCACAGGAGACCTACGTCCAGTCCCTGAGCAATGCCTCAGGATTTCACTAATTAGGGTACTATCCCCCTCACGGATCCTTACACCCAGCCTCAACTGGTCTTCCTTCAACCTGAAGGGAAAAACAACCACCCTGGATACCACCAGGTCTTCCTTCGTCCAGAAGGGAACAACACCCTAGATACCACCAGGTCTTCCTTCACAGAAGGGTACAAACCACAGAAACGAAGTTTAAGAACAAGCTTCAGACACTAGCTTAATCAGCTGCAAGCTGAAGCGAACAAGCCTCGAGAGAGAAAGAGAATTTGACACTGGTTTCTCTCCAAAGACTACACAGGCTCTCACAAGAAATTGTTGTTTGAATACTGAGAGCTAAAGAGCTAAGAGGACAATTAGAATGGACGCTTCGCTCTTTCTTGGAACTCAGAAGACTAGAAGAATTGGTGTTGCTCGCTTTTCTGTGTAGATAACACTTCTCAGTCTTGAGTCTCGTATTTAAGCTTCTTCTTGAAATTTGAACGTTAAGAGAACCGTTGTCTCTCATCCAGGTGTACGTTAGACTGGTCACCAAGGAAGCTTCTGATCTTCAGTCTTTTATCCTTTAGTACACGCCAGAAAAAAGTTTTAGAATCTTGTATCTTGTATCCAACGTTGTACAGATGAGTCTTGTCAGATATTGCGAGCATATCAACAATAAATAGAGGACAGCTAGGACTGCCGTCGATTGTTAGTTGCAGATGGAACAGATATTGCAATATATAGCAAAGCTCCCTTCTGTCTAAAAAGTACGTAGACAGAGTAGCATAAAAATGGAAGATATTGTCTGCATGCATGGGAGATACGATCAGAGAGCATTTAATGCGTAACAGTCAACAAACGGGATATGACTTTGACTTTTCAACGCTATTAAAAAGCATTTTATTGATACAGTAAGAAAGTTGATATGAACACTCCCGATGACTTATGAAATCGTTATACGATAACAGACAAATCGTTATGACAGAGCATTATCAAATTATAATGATGAAATCGTTATGAGAACTGAAGAAATCGTTACAGCTATCAAGTCGTTACGAGTTTCAAAGAAATCATTACGAGAACTGAAGAAATCGTTACAGCTATCAAGTCGTTACGAGTTTCAAAGAAATCGTTACGATATCAAGTCGTTACGAGTTTCAAAGAAATCGTTACGAGAACTGAAGAAATCGTTACAGCTATCAAGTCGTTATGAGTTTCAAAGAAATCGTTACGAAAACTGAAGAAATCGTTACAGCTATCAAGTCGTTACGAGTTTCAAAGAAATCGTTACGAAAACTGAAGAAATCGTTACAGCTATCAAGTCGTTACGAGTTTCAAAGAAATCGTTACGAAAACTGAAGAAATCGTTACAGCTATCAAGTCGTTACGAGTTTCAAAGAAATCGTTACGAAAACTGAAGAAATCGTTACAGCTATCAAGTCGTTACGAGTTTCAAAGAAATCGTTACGAAAACTGAAGAAATCGTTACAGCTATCAAGTCGTTACGAGTTTCAAAGAAATCGTTACGATATCAAGTCGTTACGAGTTTCAAAGAAATCGTTACGATATCAAGTCGTTGCGAGTTCTAAAGAAATCGTTACGAGGTCTAAAGAAATCGTTACGGCTAGAGAGTCGTTGCGAGTTCTAAAGAAATCGTTACGAGGTCTAAAGAAATCGTTACGGCTAGAGAGTCGTTGTGAGTTCTAAAGAAATTGTTACGAGGTCTAAAGAAATCGTTACGGCTAGAGAGTCGTTGCGAGTTCTAAAGAAATCGTTACGAGGTCTAAAGAAATCGTTACGATAGTCAAGTCGTTACGGGTTCTAAAGAAATCGTTGCGATGCCTTAAAGAATCGTTGCGATATCGATTTGTTTTGAACTTTTCGGTCAGAGAGGAAATCGTTCTGCTTATCAAAGAAGTCGATACAAAGACTTGGACAGAATGTGAGATGAGACTTACCTGATTGTCTTGAACTTTCATTTTTCTTTATTTCCTGTTCTCAAAGCTCAAGTAATTCATTAGTACTATTTTGTTAATCATCAAAATTAATATATAAATAAATGAATTATTTATTATGGGGACAGTTTGGTCATCAATCTCCCCCTTTTTGATGATGACAAAATATACTAAACATCATACAAAAATAAACATGTTTTTTAGAATGACTTTAGTTTTCTCCCCCATTTTGTCAATAAGCAAAAAGATAGGCTGTGAGACAAAGAGGAGAGATATCCTTGTATTAATTGGGAGAAAGATAGCACAAGGGAGATAACAAGGAGGCATGCTGTGAGATGACAGCCCACGCCTTGATCTCAAGGTC
Organism: Colocasia esculenta; assembly: GCA_014218235.1. Taxonomy (NCBI): domain Eukaryota; kingdom Viridiplantae; phylum Streptophyta; class Magnoliopsida; order Alismatales; family Araceae; genus Colocasia; species Colocasia esculenta. Next base: position 112,265,276 of record CM024759.1, on the reverse strand, counting down.
TTCAAACGTCTGTTGGAAAACCCCAGAAGCAACTGAGAAATTGGGACCCATGGAGGGGGTGGCCCTTTGAATGTACAGAGTCCGTTGCTGATCCAAGAACTCTGCATACTGATCTGGGTCCAGGATGAATCTGAAGTAAGTGCTTTTTGAAGCTGGCACGATGAGAAATCTATCCAAGGAGATTGGATAGAAGATCTTCTGATCTATCAGATCCTGCTTCAGAGCATAGAAAGCTGTATATCTAGCTGCCCACTGAACATAGATCTCTTGAATAGGATTTATGGAGTTGAGATCCATGAAGGCTTCGGCTGAGAGAGAGGGCTTATCTTGATGAAACAAGGAACTGTTGATGGCCTCTAACTGAAGGTTGGTTTCCTTGTAGATGATTGCCCATAAGGGGGGAGTAAGCCTTTCACACTCAGAATGAGTGGAGCCAAAACCTGAGAGGAGATGCGGCCAGAGTGGTATTCTCTGAAGATAAACCGCAGGAAGGAGGGCAGTCTGCTCTGCTTGGCTGACATTCTACCCATCTGCTTGGCAAACATGTCAAATGCATGGGATCCTGCATCTGAATCAAACACTAGGGAGTGCAGCTTTGGCAGAAGGACTAGAGAGTCAACTCGGATATCAGCAAAATTCACTGTGAGGGGAATATTCACTGGACGTTCTGATCTTAACATCACTATAGCTGAGTGGAATTGAGAGAACTGAACTTCTGGCAGTTTATTCAAGAAGCAGAAGTCACTGTACTGCTGGAAGCTTTTGGCAATTCTGATCTCTTTCAAGATGAAAGGACCCCACAAGTTCTTATGCTTGAGAAAGAACCACTCAGAAAGAGTGAGAGAGTGAGCTCCATGGGTAATAGATTCTGCCCTGGCAGTCAAATACTTGCTGTATTGAGCTTTGTTGCCCTTGACATTGGCCCACTGATCTTCAGTCTTGAACTCAGTCCCCTCAAGGATTTTGGATTTTTAAGAGAGGGATAACTGGGTAAGAGGAAGAACAATATTTAGGTGCTCAGAAAGGTTGAGGAAGGGAATACCATAAATGGTGGAGATGATGCACTTTTGAATATATTCCTTATAAAGGAATCTTTTGTGAGGTTCAAGGGTAAGAGAGTACCAAAGAGGAGGAAATAGTGAGGAGGAGATGCTAACTGAGGATGATTGTTTCCTCTTTTTCTTGGCAGGACTGGGAGGATCAGTCCTGTGGATATGAGTGGCAGTGAAGAGAATGGTGGAAAGGGTATTTCTCTCAAAGTCATCCGGCAGATTTGTGTCAAAGACACCAAGTAGAGAAGGTTTGTCCGGAATGAAAGTAACAGAGGAAGGAGGAGTAGGAGGATAGAAGAGGTGTTTGGGATTGAAGGAAGAAGGTGGGTGAACTTGAGTGGGTTGAGTGAGAGGTGATGAGGGTGAAAATGATGATGGTCCTGAGGTGTGAGAGGGAGTAGGAGAGAAAGAAGGTTGAGATGTAGTGAGAGAGGAAGATGGTTGAGTGCGAGGCACAGGGTGTTTTATGGTTGGTGGTGCAGGAGGAGCTGTAGAAGGAGATGAAGGTGAGGAGAGGGTTGGAGTTGCAAGATTAGAAGTTTCAGGGGCCTTAGCTGCTGACATGGGCTCTTTCCCTTTGGCTTGATCTTCTCTGACTGCAGATGATGGTCCTGCTGACCCTGAAGCTGATGGCCCTGCTGGCCCTGAAGCTGGAGGCCCTGGTGGCCGAGGAACATCTGCGGATCTGCTCTGAGTAGCTCCAAGAGAAACTCCACTAGACCTTGAAGGAGCTGCTAGCAAAGACTTGATATCAGACATTTCTTTATTGAACCACCTCATTGCATTTCGGATTGAAGATAAGTCTGAGGAGGTTGAAGCTTGACTAGCAACAATGCCTTGAATACTTGTCTGAACTGATGACAAGATATCTCCCTGAGCCTTTAGTAATGCCATAATTGGCTTCAGATTTACCTTTCTATGGCCCTTTCTTGGCCTTCTGAAAACAATTCTCTTCTGCTTCCCTTGCTGAGTGACAGGCTCCTCAAGATTAATATTGCTTGCACTTGGGCCTTCACTAACAGGAACACTAGCAGGAGGTGGAATTTCCTCAATGCTCACTTGCTCCCCCTGAATAGGAGCAGGGAGTTCAACACTTTCTTGCTCCCCCTGGGCAGGAGCATCCTCCAAAACAACTTTTTCAAAGTGGCCTTCTGCCACGGATTCAGACACTTCAGGTTCAATGATACTTTGCTCCCCTTGGCTAGGAGCTTCTTCCATGACCACATCTTGTTGAGTACCTGCTTGTATCTCAACATTAGCAATTGGTTCAGACTGAATTTCTGTATGGCCTGGTGCCATAACTTCTTCTTCAACACGTCCACCTTCTTTAGAAGTAGCTGAGGTGGAGGGAATGGAATCCAATACCTCTCTTAAAATAGAGGCGACTAAGGTGGTGGGCAAAGAGTCTGCCACACTAGCTGCACCTTCTTCCATCTGAACTTCTGGAGAATGAGAGTCAATCTCCACAACAGGTGATTCTGAAACTTCTGGCTGGCTTGCCACAACTGGTACTGCTGCTGCTTGCTCTGCTGCTGCTGCTTGCTCTGCTGCTGCTTCTTGCTCTCCTGCTGCTGTTTCTTCTTGAACTTCTGGGATATCTCCAATAATCGCTTCTCCTTCTGCCACAGAGGTCTTTGACCAAATTCCATCTTGCACTGAAAAGCCACTTTTCTTCAAATTTCTGGACCTTATAGACTGGCCCATCTTCTCTACTACAGCTCCAGACACATCTACTCCGAAATGCTTGAAAATCTTGGTGAGTAGATGAGCATAAGGCAAGGAAACATTCAGTTTGCTCTTTGTTTCCCAGATTTGAGTACTGGCAAACTTCATTCTCTCAATCATAACTGCGGCCAAGTTGATCTCCTTGTTCTGGATTGCCCAGAACATTATGTCCGAGTCTGCCCTAGTGCATGAAGAAAACGTAGCACTACGAGGTACTATAATTTGGCAGACAATAAAGTGAAGCAACCGATTAAATGCGGACATCTGATTAATATCTAGCTTTCCATCTTTCAGCTTAAACCCTGGACCAATGATTCCGAGACCCTTTACTTCATCATTCACAGAGTGAATGCCACTATACCCGGAGGTCTTTACTCCAAACAACTCATGCAATAGTTCATGATCTATCTTGATCTGGGTGCCCTTCACTGAGGAGACAAGGGACCCATCTGCCTCTGACTTCAAACAAATGAAAAAGGCTTTCACCAGGTCCGGATAGCTTACCTCGGTGAAAGTAGCAACATCCATCCACTGCAATCTTCTCAAAGCTTCGACTAGACTGGACATGCCACTCTTCTCAAGGTTCTGAACATCCACTGCCTTATTTCCGCAGATCTTCGACTTCACGAAGGTAAACCTTTCTTGCTCCTTTGGGGACAGAAACTCAGCACTGTAGCCCCCTACGCTTCCGGAGATCATCGGAGCGGCCATAGGTAGAGGAGAAAGGTTCTGGAGGAGGAGGAAGATGGAAGAGATGGAACCTCTCGAAGGATTCTTCGCGGGAAGAAGAGAAAGCTTCGAAAGTTGCAGAGAGTCGATCCCAAAATCGTTAGGGCATCGGCTTTGGGTGAACAGATAAAAGATAAAAGGGTAAAGGTAGAAGACAAGTCGTTCTCAGAACGATTTGAATAATTTAATATTACTTTACCGAAAAGTGAAACGCCAAAGAGGTGGTAAAGGCAGAAGGCGACAAAAAGGTTTGACGAGTCAAACAACTTTTAACACGATAGCGGTCAAGGAATGTAGATAACTGAGTTTTGCTTATCTTTAAGGAGGGAGAATTCCATTTCTATCTGAAAATTTTTATGCCAATAAAATTACAGAAATCTTTTCACACATTGCACATCCCTAATTCCCTTCTAAGAGATGTAAATCTCTCTTCAGGTAGGGCTTTTGTGAAGATATCTGCTAATTGACCATTTGTATCTATAAAAGAAATTTCTAAATTACCACTAGCTACATGGTCTCGAATAAAATGATATCTTACCTCAATGTGCTTAGTCCTTGAGTGCTGTACTGGATTTTTGGTGAGGTTGATGGCACTTGTATTATCACACAATAGTGGAATTGATTTGATATGAATTCCGAAATCCTCAAGTTGTTGCTTTATCCAAAGAAGTTGTGTACAGCAACTTCCAGCAGCAACATATTCTGCCTCAGCTGTTGATAAAGCTACTGAATTTTGTTTCTTGGATGACCATGATATTAAACATCCTGCAAGAAACTGACAACACCCACTGGTGCTTTTTCTATCTACTTTGCATCCAGCATAATCAGCATCTGAATATCCTACTAATTCTATTTCACAAGATCTAGGATACCAGAGACCTAAATCATGAGTTCTAGCCAGATATCTAAATATTCTTTTTACTGAAATTAAATGAGACTCTCTAGGGTCTGCCTGATATCTAGCACACATGCATACACTGAACAAAATGTCTGGTCTACTTGCAGTTAAGTAAAGTAGTGACCCTATCATACCTCTATAATTCTTTTGATCTACCTTTTTACCTTTTTGATCACTGTCCATTCTGGTTGATGTGCTCATTGGAGTTGATAGTGGCTTTGCACCTTCAAATCCAAATTTCTTTAACAGCTCTTTGGTGTACTTGGCTTGACAGATATGAGTGCCATCCTTCCCTTGCTTGATTTGCAATCCAAGGAAGTAGCTTAGCTCCCCCATCAAGCTCATTTCGAATTCTCCCTGCATAAGCTTTTCAAAGTACTTGCAAAGAGATTCATCAGTAGATCCAAAAATAATATCATCTACATATATTTGCACAAGAAGTATATGTTTAACCTTAGATTTTATAAATAATGTACTATCTACTTTACCTCTAGTGAAACCATGATCTAATAAGAAAGTACTGAGCCTTTCATACCAGGCTCTAGGTGCTTGCTTTAAACCATATAAAGCCTTATGCAGTTTAAATACATGATTTGGAAATTCGGTATCATCAAAACCTGGAGGTTGTTCAACATAAACTTCCTCCTTGATAAAACCATTTAAAAAGGCTGATTTGACATCCATTTGAAATAGTTTTAAATCAAATGCAGATGCATAAGCAAGTAAAATCCTAATAGCCTCAAGTCTAGCTACAGGTGCATAGGTTTCATCGAAATCTATGCCTTCCTCTTGGGAGTAGCCTTGAGCTACCAGTCTGGCCTTGTTCCTTAAGATTATTCCAGACTCATCCAGTTTATTTCTGAACACCCACTTGGTGCCAATAACTGAATGATTGGATGGTCTAGGAACAAGTGACCATACTTGGTTTCTCTTGAACTGATTTAGTTCATCTTGCATGGCTAATATCCAAGATTCATCAGATAAAGCTTCATTGACTGTCTTAGGCTCTATTTGAGAAACAAAGGCTAAATAATCACAAGGAATTACATTACCTCTTGTTCTTACCCCTACAGATGGATCACCAATAATGTTTTCAGGAGGGTGATCTTTCTGATGTCTCCATTCTTTTGGAAGATTTTCATGTTGAATTTCAGTTTGCTGCAGTTCTTCCAGAGGAGGATCTTCCTTGTCCTTAATTGAGGTATTCTTTAATTTTTCAGACAAGTCATCTGCATCATCAATGTCACTAATTTCTTCCTTTTTCAAGGAAGGGTTAGATTCATCAAAGATAACATGTACAGATTGTTCAATTAATAAGGAACGTTTATTGAAAACTCTATAACCTTTGGGTTTAGAAGAGTACCCCATAAAGATGCCTTCATCTGATTTGGCATCCAACTTACCAATGTCCCTTTTTCCATTGTTGTGGATGAAGCAAGGACATCCAAATATTCTGAAATGGCTGATCTTTGGTTTCTTTCCTTTGTAGAGTTCATAAGCAGTCTTCTTCAGAATCGGCCTGATCATCACTCTATTAATGATATAACATGCAGTGTTGATGGCTTCGGCCCAGAAGTATCTTGGCAAATCATATTCTGATAACATGGTTCTTGCCATATCCAAAAGAGTTCTGTTTTTCCTCTCAGCAATTCCATTCTGTTGAGGTGTCCTTGGGGCTGAGAAGTTGTGCTCAATTCCTTGATCATCACAAACTTTGTAAACTTTTCATTCTGAAACTCACCACCATGATCTGATCGGATAGAGACAATTGTGAACTTCTGATCTTTCTGAACTTTCTTACTGAAGCTGACAAAATTGTCAAATGTGTCATCTTTGTGCTCTAGAAAGGATACCCAAGTGAATCTTGAATAATCATCAACTATTACAAATCCAAAATTCTTTCCTCCTAGACTGGTAGTCCTCATTGGCCCAAATAGATCCATATGAAGTAGTTCTAAGGGCTTTGAGGTGGTTACTACAGTCTTTGATTTGAAAGAGCTCTTGGTGTGCTTTCCTCTTGCACAAGGTTTGCAAATGCTATCCAATCTAGAATTGACCTTTGGCAGTCCTTCCACTAGCTTTCTCTTTCTGAGCTTGTTCAAACCGTCCAAGCTGCAGTGACCCAATCTTCTGTGCCACAGCTCTGTTGATTGATCTTTGCTGGCTGCCAAACAGACATCTTGATTCTTGAGTTCCTCGAGATAGAGAACATACAAGTTTCTTTCTCTGTAGGCTTCAAATATGACTGCACCATCCTTTAATATACTGCACTTTGATTCTTGGAACTGAATCTGATGGCCTTTGTCACACAACTGGCTGATGCTGATAAGATTGTGCTTTAATCCTTTGACCAACATTACGTCTTCAATAACTGATTTTCCTTTGATGTTCACGGACCCACTTCCTATCACAGTGCCTTTTCCATTATCTCCATAGGTGACTGTACCTTCTTCAGCTTTGAGATCAACGAAAAACTTCTTGTTGCCTGACATGTGCCTTGAGCATCCACTGTCCAAGTACCATTTGGATGCTCTTGAATTTCCCTGAAATTTAAACACTAAGTTTTAGGTACCCAAGTTCTTTTGGGTCCTGATGGGTTAGTATCATTGATTTTTCCTTTTATTATCCATTTTTGTTCTTGTTAGGACAGGTTGCTTTGTTATGTCCTAGTTTGTTACAATGAGTACAGCAGGTTGTTCTAGTTACTCTTTCAACTGGATTGTATTTAAATTTTTTATGTTCTTTATTCTTTTCGGATATAAATTCAGGAGTTGGATAAGTGTTAGGAAAGACTTTTGTTTCTTCATTTTCCGAGGGAGTATAACCAAAACCATGTTTCTTCTTGGTTGATCTTTTAGCTCCACTCATCATTAGAAGAGGTTTATTATTTGTGAACTTGTTTATGGTGCTTGTTAAATGTTCATTTTCTTTATTTAATCTTTCTATTTCTGTTTTAAGTCCACTTAAGTCTTCTTGTTTTTCTAAATGAATTATTTTCTTATTTTTCTCTTTTAAATCTTCACATAATAATTCATTCCTTCTTTTATGTTCAGTTATTTGTTTTTCAAGTTCTTCATTTTCGGTTTTTAGATCTGAGTTTGTATTTTCTAAACAGATTAAATTCTTCTTACTAATTTTAAGTAATTTAGATACTTCTTTATATTTTTCATAGAGTTCATTAAAAGCACTTTCTAAGTTATCAGAATCTGAATCATTGCATGAATCAAAAGAAGAGTCAGAAGTTACCTTATCTTCGGTATTGGCCATGAGGGCCAAGTTTGCTTCTTCACCTTCACTGCTCGAGCTTGACTCACTATCTGAGTCACTGCTGTTCTCCCAAGCAGCTGCCATTGCTTTCTTTTTATACTTCTTGAATCTTCTGAAGTTGTCCTTCTTCTTATGATCATTCTTTTTGAGCATTGGACAATCTGCCTTGATGTGTCCAGGCTTCTTGCATTCATAGCATATTACTTCTCCTTTCTTTGGATCCTTTACTTCTGGTTTTTGAAGTCTTTGTTCTTCTTGAAAAATCTTCTTCCGGACTGATACTTCTTCTTCTTTGCTAATATTCTCTGAAGTCTTCGAGACAGCATGGCTTCTTCATCATCACTGTCTTTGCTACCTTCACTGTTATCCAAAGATTCTTCTGATATCTCATCATTCGCCTTGAGAGCATTTGATTGCTTCCTTCTGCTGGAGGATTCTCCTAATCTCTCCATATTTATCTCATGAGCCATGAGAGATCCTATTAGCTTTTCCAATGACATTAATTTCAGATCATTGGCTTCCTCAATGGCTGTTACTTTTGGAGTCCATGAGGATGGCAGAGATCTGAGTATCTTCCTGACCATGTCTGGTACACCATAGACTTTACCTAATCCAGCTAATCCATTTGTGATATCTGTGAATCTGCTAAACATCTGAGTTATGGATTCACTTGACTGCATCTGGAACCTTTCATATTGGGCTACAAGAATATCGATTCTTGTCTCCTTTACTTTGTCTGTCCCTTCATAAGTGATCCTGAGCTTTTCCCACATTTCCATTGCGGATTTGCAGGCTGAAACTCTGTTGAATTCTTTCTTGCTGAGGGCACAGCAAAGGATGCTCTTGGCTTTGCAGTTTAGGGATATTCTTCTTCTGTCGTCATCTGTCCACTGAGCCTTAGCATTTGTGACTAGAAGATCACCTTCTTCTACAATGGACCATATTGTATAATCGTGGCCTTGTAGAAAGTACTCCATTCTTGTCTTCCAATAGGTGTAATCTTCTCCATCGAACAAGGGAGGCCTGTTGACTGACTGACCTTCGAAGTTGCTTTGGGCTGCCATTGATCTTTGCTCTTCAGATCGTTGGATCTTCTTCTTTGTCGAAGAGACGGGCTCTGATACCACTTGTTGCCCAGCTAGCTAGCCCAGAGGGGGGGTGAATGGGTTATTAAAAATTTGATCTTTGATTAAAACCTGTTCACTAAAAGGATTACACAACAACTTAAACAAACGTTAGAGTTGGACAAAATAAGACAGCAAACGCACATAAGCATAACCACAAGACACAAGGGTTTTTATCCTGGTTCGGAACTCCTCTCCACAGGAGACCTACGTCCAGTCCCTGAGCAATGCCTCAGGATTTCACTAATTAGGGTACTATCCCCCTCACGGATCCTTACACCCAGCCTCAACTGGTCTTCCTTCAACCTGAAGGGAAAAACAACCACCCTGGATACCACCAGGTCTTCCTTCGTCCAGAAGGGAACAACACCCTGGATACCACCAGGTCTTCCTTCACAGAAGGGTACAAACCACAGAAACGAAGTTTAAGAACAAGCTTCAGACACTAGCTTAATCAGCTGCAAGCTGAAGCGAACAAGCCTCGAGAGAGAAAGAGAATTTGACACTGGTTTCTCTCCAAAGACTACACAGGCTCTCACAAGAAATTGTTGTTTGAATACTAAGAGCTAAAGAGCTAAGAGGACAATTAGAATGGACTCTTCGCTCTTTCTTGGAACTCAGAAGACTAGAAGAATTGGTGTTGCTCGCTTTTCTGTGTAGATAACACTTCTCAGTCTTGAGTCTCGTATTTAAGCTTCTTCTTGAAATTTGAACGTTAAGAGAACCGTTGTCTCTCATCCAGGTGTACGTTAGACTGGTCACCAAGGAAGCTTCTGATCTTCAGTCTTTTATCCTTTAATACACGCCAGAAAAAAGTTTTAGAATCTTGTATCTTGTATCCAACGTTGTACAGATGAGTCTTGTCAGATATCTGCGAGCATATCAACAATAAATAGAGGACAGCTAGGACTGCCGTCGATTGTTAGTTGCAGATGGAACAGATATTGCAATATATAGCAAAGCTCCCTTCTGTCTAAAAAGTACGTAGACAGAGTAGCATAAAAATGGAAGATATTGTCTGCATGCATGGGAGATACGATCAGAGAGCATTTAATGCGTAACAGTCAACAAACGGGATATGACTTTGACTTTTCAACGCTATTAAAAAGCATTTTATTGATACAGTAAGAAAGTTGATATGAACACTCCCGATGACTTATGAAATCGTTATACGATAACAGACAAATCGTTATGACAGAGCATTATCAAATTATAATGATGAAATCATTATGAGAACTGAAGAAATCGTTACAGCTATCAAGTCGTTACGAGTTTCAAAGAAATCGTTACGAGAACTGAAGAAATCGTTACAGCTATCAAGTCGTTACGAGTTTCAAAGAAATCGTTACGATATCAAGTCGTTACGAGTTTCAAAGAAATCGTTACGAAAACTGAAGAAATCGTTATAGCTATCAAGTCGTTATGAGTTTCAAAGAAATCGTTACGAAAACTGAAGAAATCGTTACAGCTATCAAGTCGTTACGAGTTTCAAAGAAATCGTTACGAAAACTGAAGAAATCGTTACAGCTATCAAGTCGTTACGAGTTTCAAAGAAATCGTTACGATATCAAGTCGTTGCGAGTTCTAAAGAAATCGTTACGAAGTCTAAAGAAATCGTTACGGCTAGAGAGTCGTTGCGAGTTCTAAAGAAATCGTTACGAGGTCTAAAGAAATCGTTACGGCTAGAGAGTCGTTGTGAGTTATAAAGAAATCGTTACGAGGTCTAAAGAAATCGTTACGGCTAGAGAGTCGTTGCGAGTTCTAAAGAAATCGTTACGAGGTCTAAAGAAATCGTTACGATAGTCAAGTCGTTACGAGTTCTAAAGAAATCGTTGCGATGTCTTAAAGAATCGTTGCGATATCGATTTGTTTTGAACTTTTCGGTCAGAGAGGAAATCGTTCTGCTTATCAAAGAGGTCGATACAAAGACTTGGACAGAATGTGAGATGAGACTTACCTGATTGTCTTGAACTTTCATTTTTCTTTTATTTCCTGTTCTCAAAGCTCAAGTAATTCATTAGTACTATTTTGTTAATCATCAAAATTAATATATAAATAAATGAATTATTTATTATGGGGACAGTTTGGTCATCACTTCTCTGGTCCAGACTCCTGACACAAAACTGAATCTTCACTCTGAACTTCAACACTTGGCCCTGATGGCCCTGCTGGAGCAACTGCTGAAGGCCCTGATGGCCGCTCCACAAGATCAACACTGACTTACCCTGATGGTCCTGCAATATCTTCACTGGGCCCTGAAGGCCCATGCTCTTGAGGAGTAGGATCTTTGTGATGACCAAACTGTCCCCATAATAATTATTTCATTTATTTATATCTTAATTTTGATGATTAACAAAATAGTACTAATGGATTACTTGAGCCTTGAGAACAGGAAATAAAAGAAAAATGAAAGTTCAAGACAATCAGGTAAGTCTCATCTCACATTTCTGTCCAAGTCTTTGTATCGACTTCTTTGATAAGCAGAACGATTTCCTCTTTGACCAGAAAATTCAAAACAAATCGATGTCGTAACGATTTCTTTAGACCTCGTAACGATTTCTTTAGAACTCACAACGACTCTCTAGCCGTAACGATTTCTTTAGTTCTCGTAACGATTTCTTTAGACCTCGTAACGATTTCTTTAGAACTCGCAACGACTCTCTAGCCGTAACGATTTCTTTAGACCTCGTAACGATTTCTTTAGAACTCGCAACGACTCTCTAGCCGTAACGATTTCTTTAGACCTCGTAACGATTTCTTTAGAACTCGCAACGACTCTCTAGCCGTAACGATTTCTTTAGACCTCGTAACGATTTCTTTAGAACTCGCAACGACTCTCTAGCCGTAACGATTTCTTTAGACCTCGTAACGATTTCTTTAGAACTCGCAACGACTCTCTAGCCGTAACGATTTCTTTAGACTTCATAACGATTTCTTTAGACCTCGTAACGATTTCTTTAGAGTTCATAACGATTTCTTTACAAGTTCATAACGCCTTGCTTTGTGTAACAATTTCTTGTAACGATTTCTTTGAAATTCATAACGACTTGATTGCTGTAACGATTTCTTTACAAGTTCATAACGCCTTGCTTTGTGTAACGATTTCTTGTAACGATTTCTTTGAAACTCGTAACGACTTGATTGCTGTAACGATTTCTTTAGAGTTCATAACGATTTCTTTACAAGTTCATAACGCCTTGCTTTGTGTAACGATTTCTTGTAACGATTTCTTTGAAACTCGTAACGACTTGATTGCTGTAACGATTTCTTTAGAGATCATAACGATTTCTTTACAGTTCATAACGACTTGATAAGTGTTCATAACGACTTGCTATAACTCATAACGATTTCATAAGTCATGAAAGCATCAGGATTATTTATATTGAATTTCTTGTTGTATCAGTATAATGCTTTTTAATAGCGTTGAAAAGTCAAAGTCATATCTTGTCTGTTGACTGCTACGCATTAAATGCTCTCTGATCGTATCTCCCATGCATGCAGACAATATCTTCTACTTTCATGCTACTCTGTCTACGTACTTTTTTAGACAGAAAGGAGCTTTGCTATATATTGCAATATATGTTCCATCTGCAACTAACAATCAACGACAGTCCTAGCTGTCCTCTATTTATTGTTGATATGCTTGCAGATATCTGACAAGACTCATCTGTACAACGTTGGACACAAAATACAAAGTTCTAAAACATTTCTCTGGCATGTACAAAAGGATAAAAGACTGACGATCAGAAGCTTCCTTAGTGACCAGTCTAACGTACACCAGGATAAGAGACAACGGACACTTCAACGTTCAAATTCAAATCAGAAGTTTAAATAGAAGACTCAAGACGAAGAAAAACAAGTAGAAAGGAAACAACGCTTGCAATTTGAAAAGGAAGAAATCCATCTCTTCGAGTCTTCAGAAGATTGAAACAAGAGCGAAGCTTCCACTCCAACCTTGTTCTTAGCTCTCAGCTCTCTGTGATCAAAAGAGTTTTATTTGTGAGAGCTTGTGTAGTCCTTGGAGAGAAAACCTTGTTAAATCTCTTTCTCTCTCGGGCCTTGGTAGCTTCAGTGTGTAGCTGGTCAAGCTAGAGTCTGAAGCCTATTTCCACACCTTTTCTTCTTTGGTTGTGTTCCCCTTCTGGACGTAGGAAGACCTGGTGGTATCCAGGGTGGTTGTTTTTCCCTTCAGGCTGAAGGAAGACCAGTTGAGGCTGGGTGTAAGGATCCTTAAGGGGGATTGTACCCTTGGTAGTGAAATCCTGAGGTATTGCTCAGGGACTGGATGTAGGTCTCCTGTGGAGAGGAGTTCCGAACCAGGATAAAAATCCTTGTGTCTTGTGGATGTGTTTTTGTGTGATTGTTGTCTTATTTGCTCTAACTCTAACCTTGTTATTAAGTTGTGCAATCCTTTCAGTAAACATGTTTTAATCAAAGATCGAAATTTTGATAACCCATTCACCCCCCCTCTGGGCTAGCTAGCTGGGCAACACTTTGGGCCCTACTGCCTTCAAAACCTCAGACATCATTAACTTCATAGAGCTTAGCTCCTTATTGAGCCACTTCAAAGCAACATTTGATTGATAAAAGTCATTTGACAAAGATGCCTGGCGCTCAATGACAGTACTTACAGCTGAATTTACTGAGTCCAGGACTGCACCTTGATCATCCAATCGCTTCAAGATGGGCTTTAAGTGCATCTTCTTAAAAAATTTCTTCTGCCTTTTGTGAGCAGGTTTCTTGCTAGGGCTTCCCTTTTCTACTTGCTCCTCGATCTCTATTGGAGCATCAAACTGATCTTCACTCACAGGAGCATCTTCAGAAAGTGCATCTTGAGATGCTGCTTCCTTCTCAATATTTTGCTCCCCCTGAATATGAGCATCCTCCACAAATCTGCCTTGCTCCCCCTGAATAGGAGCATCAATCAATACAGAATCTTCAATGTGGCCAGGTGCCACAGACTGATCAACCAAACTCCCACCAATGTTTTGATCCACATGGAGGACTGAATGGAGTCTAAGACTTGACGGAGTACATAAGCCACAGAGGAGGTGGGAAGAGGATCCTCTGATCTTCTGACAGAATCTACTACTTCTGAATTTTCTTCAGCAACCGGAGTCTCCATTGCAACTTCTGTGATGGCAGCAACTTCCAATGAAGCACTAGGTGCTGCGGCCTCTTTTGCTGCTAGTTCTGCAACTGCTGAAGGACCCTCTGATTCTGCTGCCACTGCCTCGAGTTCGACTTCTTGGGCTTCCCCTAGGATGGGTTCCCCCTCAGCTACTGATGTCTTTGTCTAAACTCCGCTAACCACTGAAAAACCGCTTTTCCTTAGATTTCTGGACCGAATTGCTTGGCCCATTTTCTCTACAACGGCGCCAGAAACATCTACTCCAAAGTGCTGAAAGACTTTGGTGAGCAAGTGAGCATAGGGCAAGGAGACATTAAGTGTAACGTCGCGCGTTTTCCAGATCCCCGTGGATCCAGGTTTAGCGGGTTTGGTGGCCAATGTGAGTCCCATTAGTGTTGTGTGTTTCTTACTAGATCCTTACCGGGTTTGGTTTGGGTCCGTGTTGGTGTTCAGCTTGCTGGACACAGTGTGTTGGCGTCCAGGTGGGTGACGTCGACCGTGTGTTGGCGGCAGTGGTGTGCCGTTAACATGGTGTTAACGTCCATCGATGAGGACGTCGACTGTTGAACTTGGCGTCAAGCTTTGTGGACGTCTAGTTGTGGCGGTCTGGTTAAACGGCCAAGGGTTGACATTAACCTGGCATGCCTGTGTTTTTATGGCAGAACCGAGCTCTGTTCTTTCTCCTCCTTCTCCCTTCCTCTTCCCCCACCTTCACCCTTGAGCTTCTTCGCGAGTTTTGACGGTCGGCGGGAGCTCGTGGGAAGGCCGTGGTGCGCGTGGTAGCGGCAGATCGGGCGGGAATGACGGATTGGGGCGCGGTGTTCGTGGGACGTTTCTAGGGTTTCGGCGTGATTCGAGGTTCTTCGGGAGTTTAATTGCGTTTCTGAGGTAGGGGTCGAGCCCTGTTAGCTTGTTAGAAACATTAAAATACGACCTAATCACTTGAACCAGCATTTTTATTGTATTTTCGGATTAAGTTGCACCATGGGGGGTTAATGGGTGGTTTGTGTAATTTAGCGAATGGAGCATGTTGTAATGGGTTGTTTCGGGTTCTGGTATGTTAAAGGAACTATTTTTATACGTTTCTCTGTAGTTTAAACGGTTAAAAAACCTGTAGAGCTGGATTAGGGTTTCTGCAGGGTTTTAGGCCGGAGAACTTGGCGTCAAGATCTCTTGTCGTCAAGATCACCAGCCGGGATATAGACGGCTAGATCGCTTGCCGTTTACTTCCTTTAAGCGGCAGTCGATGTTGCCGCCAACCTGTGCATGTATCCATGCAGTGTTGTTTATGTAGCTTTCCTGGTTATGAATATTGTGTGATTGTGTGTGTGCATGGCGATGACCGGTGTGAGCCAGTGCACTTGTTATGCTCTTGGAGCATACTGCTTATGTAATGGGTGATGTGTGATGTACGTAATCGCTTTACGTGGTATGTGTGGTGCGTTGGCACCCGTGGCACTCTTGGAGTGCGTGGTCCATGTGTTGGACATGTGGTTTACATGGAAGACGTGTGGTACACCATCCAGGGTGTAATATACACGTATTGTCTACGTGGTTTGAGTGTGTGTTTACTACACACTTTGTTGTAATGTAATTCTTATGATTTGTCGTAGTAACTGGGCAGTGAGGTTCCTGTGTGAGCTTAGCCATGACTTTGTGGTGTTTGGGCAGTGAAGGTCATATGTGGACCTAGCCCTGGTCCGTTGTTGTCTTTCGAATAATATTATATGGATTTATGAAGTAAGTAAATGGTGTGTTGTTACGAAGGTCATCTCATGACCAAGGATAGGCCAAATATGATTGGCTATCGTGATTTATATATGTGTTAGTGTGAGTTAGCTTGGAGGTTACAAGACGACCGATGATAGGCAAGTTTGTGGTTCAGGTATGTGTTGGTGTGGGATAGCTTTGGGGTCACACGGTGACCGATGTTAAGCTAATCCTAACACTTGTATATTGTGAATTATAAGTAAAGGCTATATGTGTAAGTATCGTGGTTTGTGCTAGCCGAGTGTGGTGGTCCGGCGCCTATTTCGGAATGCCTCTCTAGTCGGGTACCCCAGGTTCTTTGTGAGCCAGGCACGTGTGTTTGTTGTGCTCGGGGTTTTGTCCCGGTACTTGTGTTGTACCGTTGAGGTCTGTGTCGTCTTCCTGGACACCCTCACTCCTGAGTTTGAGTTGTACGTCCGGCTGAGGGAAAGACGGCAGTGGGGCAGCGACTTCCCAGAGTTTGTTCTTTTGTCGCTTGTAGCGCGCTCGTAGTTGAGGGTACGGACACCAGTAGTCGACACTGGTCCCCAGCTAGTCCTGTTTTCCAGTGCCTCACTTTAGAGTGCTCCGGCCAGAGACTCTAGAGGTGCCAGGCATGGGCCTGCAGTTGTGTGTCTGCAGGTGTGGTGTTGGTTGGTCTCCACAGTTGTTTGACTTCTTCCTAGTGGAGCGGCAGTTGGACCTTTCATCCGTGACTACGAGGCTGAGAGGTAGTTCTTGTGTTGTGTTGTCCGGGTTGGATATTGGCCTGATCATCCAGTAGTCCGTTCCCGTGTGGTGGCGTCGTTCTTTCTGACTCGTGCTTTGCCAGTGACTGTGGTTTGTGAGTTTGTGACTCGTGGTCGAGGTTTGACCAGTTCGAGGTGTGCCCTGGTGTTGGCACAGTTGTGACTAAGTTGTGGTTTGTGTGACTCGTCGATTAAGGTTTCACCTGTAATATTGTGCCTAATTAAAGGTATAATATAATTATGGTCCAGTGTGGTGTTTATCACCTACTTGTACCCTTGTTCGGATGTTTGTGTTGTGGTACCTCAGAGTAGCAGGTACTTGTTCCCTTCGTGAGTTACTTCGTAGTTTTGTGGTGGTACATTGTGTACTAACCTTTCCGGGTACTTGTGTGTTGAGGAGGTCTTGTGGTTTGACCCGCCACTTGTTGTATCCTAACTGTTTTAGGTAAATCTTTGTTTATAATTTATTGCGGATTAGTTTGTGATTATTAATTATGTTACCTTTATGGATATTTTGCCGATGAGGCTTATGGCCTAGGCATATTGTGGTTTAGTTAAGCTATGTTCCGTGGAGGCCGTGTGAGACCTTCCACAATTTGAGTTTTACTCATCTTGGGTATGATTCCAATTATAGCTTTAGTGTGTTATGGATTGGCTTCGTGTTAGCCAGTTCCATTACCTTTGAATAGTTCTGTTGTAAAGTGGTTTGGAGTATAAAGGACCAGCTCTTTGTTAGCAGTCCTATTACTCAAGTGTTTGAGGTTCGCCTGTGAAGCTTGTAGCCTGGGCAGTGACTTGCCTGTGTGGCTTATAGTTTAGGCAACCCGTTGTTGTAGCAGTGTGCCAGTGAGACTGTGGTTTAGGCACTTTGGTTGTTGGGCTAACAAATGATTTTATGTTAGTCCTGTAGTCCTACTTTTCTTCTGAGGACGTTATGTTTATTATCATAAGCATGTTTAATTGTTATTTATTGTAATGATGTGAGCATGAAATGGTTTGGCTATTGTTGTTGCCAGTGAGACCCATTGGGGTCGAGGTGTCTGTGGTTACAGTGTTGTTTTGGGTAGCCCCTACTGAGCCAGTGACTTGTTGAGGCTCACTCCCCTACAGTTCTTTTCAGGGCTTGCCGTGTGTTTGGCTTACAACAGCGTTGTGTCAGACTTGTACCACCAGCAGTAGTGTAGTAGTTAGTGTTGTGTGAGCTTGTGCTCCCTCGGGGTATGCCCCAGGTAGTTGTACTCTTTTAATTGAACATGTATTAATGTAATAGGACAGTTGTACAAATAATGTAAATAGATATAAGCACATGTACTTTCTTGTGTCTTATATTCTTGTGGTTTGTCTTTTTGTACTCTTACTGGACACGTGTGTGAGATATCCCTTGCGAGACTTCGGTCCGTTCGCGGGAGGCGGATCTGGATATGGAGCCTTAATGGGCATAAATACCCCGGTCCGTCACATTAAGCTTGCTCTTTGTATCCCAAATCTGATCACGGGCAAACTTCATCCTTTCCATCATTACTTCGGCCATGTTGATTTCTTGGTTCTGAATGGCCCAAAACATCATATCGGAGTCTGCCTTGGTGCAAGTTGAGAAAGTTGCACTTCTTGGAACCAAAATCTGACAAACTATGAAATGAAGGAGGCGATTGAGAGCACTCAACTGATTAATATCTAACTTCCCATCTCTCAGCCTGAACCCTGGTCCTACAATACCAAGTCCTTTGGCTTGGGCGTCCACGGTGTGAACCGCACTGTGCCCGGAAGTCTTTACTCCAAACAACAAATGCAACAGCTCATGATCTATCTTTATTTGGATTCCCTTGACTGATGAAACCAGGGACCCGTCTGCCTTGTCCTCAAGCACACATAAAAAGCCTTCACGAGGTCTGGATAGCTTACCTCAGAGAAGGTGGTGATTCCCATCCACTGCATCCTGCTCATTGCGGCCACTACACTGTGCATGCCGTTCTTCTCAAGATCAGCTACATCCACTGCCTTGTTCCCACAAACCTTGGTCTTCACAAACGTGAATCTTTCCTGCTGCTCAGAAGTAAGAAACTCAGCGCCGTAGTCCCCAAGACTTCCGGAGATGACGGATGCGGCCATGGATTTAGGTGAAAAGGTTTTCTGGAGGATTGAGGTGGAAGAAGGAGTGAAAGCCGTCAAGAAATTTGTCGCGGGAAGGAGAGAAGAGCTTCAAACTTGCAGAGAGTCGATGTCCGAATCGTTAGGGCATCGGCTCAGGCAACCAGACGAAGGAGGGAAAAAGGTAGAAGATGGGAGATGAATCGATCCCACATCGATTTTTGTAATTAAATAAATGTTATGGAAAGTGAGGCGCCAAAAGGCGGCAGAAAACGACAAGAGAGTTTGACTATTCAAACCGACTTTAATAAAAGAGCGGCCAGGAAAGATAATTTGAATTTCTTTTGCTTAAATCCATGGAGGGAAAAATTTACTTAATTCTAAAAATTTATATGCTAGTTTTAAACAGAAATCTTTTCACAAATTACACATGCCCAATTCCCTTCTAAGAGATGTGAATCTCTCTTCAGGTAAGGCTTTTGTGAAAATGTCTGCTAACTGACCGTTTGTATCAATAAAGGATATTTCTATGTTACCATTTGCTACATGATCACGAATAAAATGATATCTAACCTCAATATGCTTGGTCCTTGAATGCTGGACTGGATTTTTGGTGAGATTGATAGCGCTGGTGTTGTCACATAGTAGTTGAATTGATTTGATATTTAGTCTGAAATCCTCAAGTTGTTGCTTTATCCATAGAAGTTGTGTACAACAACTTCCAGCAGCCACGTACTCAGCTTCAGCTGTAGACAGTGCCATTGAATTTTGTTTCTTTGATGACCAGGATATCAGACACCCTGCAAGAAATTGACAACAGCCATTGGTGCTTTTTCTATCTACTTTGCATCCAGCATAGTCAGCATCAGAGTATCCTACTAAATTAATTTCACAAGATTTTGGATGCCACAGACCTAAATCATGAGTTCTAGCTAAATATCTAAATATTCTTTTCACAGAGATTAAATGTGATTCTCTAGGATCTGCTTGATACCTAGCACACATGCATACACTAAATAGAATATCGGGTCTACTAGCTGTTAAATAAAGCAGTGAGCCTATCATACCTCTGTAGACCTTTTGATCTACTTTCTTACCATATTTATCACTGTCCATCCTTGTTGATGTACTCATTGGTGTTGACAGTGGCTTGGCATTATCGAACCCAAATTTCTGCAAGAGTTCTTTTGTGTACTTTGCTTGGCAGATGTGAGTTCCTTCCTTTCCTTGTTTGATTTGTAGTCCAAGGAAGTAATTGAGCTCTCTCATCATGCTCATTTCAAATTCTCCCTGCATAAGCTTCTCAAAATACTTGCACATGGATTCATCAGTAGATCCAAAGATAATATCATCTACATAAATCTGTACAAGTAGTATGCTTTTAACTTTTGATTTTACAAATAGAGTGCTATCTACTTGACCTCTACTGAAACCATGGTTTAAAAGAAAAGAACTAAGCCTTTCATACCAGGCTCTAGGTGCTCGCTTTAATCCATATAAAGCTTTATGAAGTTTGAAAACATGGTTAGGAAATTCTGTGTCATTAAAACCCGGGGGTTGTTCTACATAAACTTCCTCTTTTATAAAACCATTTAAGAATGCAGATTTGGCATCCATTTGAAATAGTTTTAAGTCTAATGCTGATGCATATGCAAGTAATATTCTAATAGCCTCAAGTCTAGCTACAGGTGCATAGGTTTCATCGAAATCTATGCCTTCCTCTTAGGAATAGCCTTGAGCTACCAGTCTGGCCTTGTTTCTTAAGATCACACCAGCCTCATCCAATTTGTTTCTGAACACCCATTTGGTGCCAATAACTGGATGGTCTGATGGTCTAGGAACAAGTGACCATACTTGGTTTTTCTTGAACTGATTTAGTTCATCTTGCATGGCCAAGATCCAAGATTCATCACCAAGAGCTTCATTGACTGTCCTCGGCTCTATTTGAGAAACAAATGCTAAATAATCACAGGGTATCATGTTACCTCTTGTTCTTACCCCAACAGATGGATCGCCAATAATATTCTCAGGTGGGTGATCTTTCTTGTATCTCCACTCCTTTGGAAGATTTTCATGTGTAATTTCCTTTTGTTGCATGTCTTCCAGAGGTGGATCATCCTTGTCCTCAATTGATGTATTCTTTAGTTTCTTGGACAGTTCATCTGCATTATCATTATCACTATCTTCTTCCTTTCTCAAGGAAGGGTTAGTTTCATCAAAAATAATATGTACAGACTGTTCAATTAATAAAGTGCGTTTATTAAATACTCTATAGCCTTTGGGTTTAGATGTGTACCCCATGAAGATGCCTTCATCTGATTTGGCATCCAACTTACCAATGTCCCTTTTTCCATTATTGTGGATGAAGCAAGGACATCCAAATGTCCTGAAGTGGCTGATCTTTGGTTTCTTTTCTTTGAACAGTTCATATATAGTCTTCTTTAGGATTGACCTGATCATTACTCTGTTGATAATGTAGCTTGCTGTGTTGACTGCTTCAGCCCAAAAATACCTTGGCAGATCATATTCCGATAGCATTGTTCTTGCCATATCCAATAGAGTTCTGTTCTTTCTCTCAGCAATTCCATTTTGCTGTGGTGTCCTTGGTGCTGAGAAATTATGCTCAATTCCCTGATCATCACAGAACTTAGCAAAATTTTCATTCTGAAATTCACCACCATGATCTGATCGAATAGAAACAATGCTGAACTTCTGATCCTTCTGGACTTTCTTGCTGAAACTGACAAAGTTTTCAAATGTGTCATCTTTATGCTCTAGGAATGATACCCATGTGAATCTTGAGTAATCATCGACTATGACAAATCCAAAGTTCTTTCCTCCAAGACTGGTAGTCCTCATAGGTCCAAATAGATCCATATGAAGAAGCTCTAAGGGTTTTGAGGTGGTTACCACCGTCTTTGAGTTGAAGGAGCTTTTGGTGAGCTTTCCTTTAGCACAAGATCTACAGACACCTTCCATTTTTGCACTGACCTTTGGCAGACCTTCCACAAGATTTTTCTTTAGCAATTTTCTCATGCCATCTATACTGCAATGTCCTAGTCTTCTGTGCCATAATTCAATAGATTTATCCTTATTTGTTGCCAGACAGACATTTTGATCCTTGAGTTCCTCAAGATAGAGCACGTATAAGTTCTTTTCTCTATTTGCTTCAAAGATAACTGCTCCATCCTTTAATATGCTGCATTTTGATTCTTGAAACTAGATCTGATGGCCTCTGTCATATAGCTGGCTGATGCTGATGAGATTATGCTTCAACCCTTTGACAAGCAACACATCTTCAATAACTGTTTTTCCTTTATTGTTCACAGAGCCACTGCCTATCACTGTTCCCTTTCCATTATCACCATATGTGACGGTTCCTTCTTCAGCTTGAAGATGAGTGAATAGCTTCTGGTTTTCTGACATGTGCCTTGAGCACCCACTGTCCAAATACCATTTCGATGCTCGAGTCTTATCCTGAAATAAAATCATCAAGTTTTAGGTACCCAAATTCTTTTGGGTCCTGAAGGGTTAGTATCATCAACTTTTCCTTTTATTACCCATTTCTTATGTTTTGTTGGACACGTGGTTTTTATGTGACCTAACTTATTGCAATGACTACAACAAGATGTTTTTGTTACTCTTTCAATATATTTGAAGTTAGCTTTATATGATATGTCTTGTTCAGGTACAAATTTTGGAGTCGGGTATATTTTAGGATAGACTATGGTTTCTTCATTATCTGGAGGTGTATATCCTAATCCATGTTTTTTCTTTCCTGATCTTCTAGCACCTTTTAATATTAAAGGATTTTTACCATTTGTAAAATTTTCCAATGTGCTAGATAACTTAATATTTTCTTCTGTTAGTGTCTTAATTTCAGTTTTCAGTTGATCTGAGCTTGCTTGTTTTTCTAGTTTTATTATTTGTTCATTTTTAGTTTTTAGATCCTCACATAGCAGTTCATTTCTCCTTTTAAGTTCAGTTATTTGGCTTTCTAATTGATCATTTTTTGATTTTAGATCGGAGTTTGTGTTTTCTAGACAAGTATTATTTTTCTTGCTTACTCTTAACAATTTGGTTGCTTCTCTATATTTACTGTATAATTCATTGAAAGCTTCTTCTAAACTATCGGAATCTGAACCATTACAAGAATCAAAGGATGAGTCAGAGGTTACCTTTTCTTCGGTATTTGCCATGAAATCCAAGTTGGCTTCTTCCTCATCACTGGTTGAGCTTGACTCACTGTCTGAGTCGCTGCTGTTGCTCCATGCAGCTGCCATAGCCTTCTTCTTATATTTCCTGAATTTCTTGGAGCTCTCTCTCTTCCTGAATTCAGGCTTCTTGAGCTTTGGACATTCAGCTTTGATATGTCCTGGCGTTTTGCACTCGTAGCATATGGGCTCACTCTTCTTTTGATCCTTTCCATCTGGTTTCTTGATGTCTTTATTTCTCTTGAAGTGTCTTCTACCAGATTGGAACTTCTTCTTCTTTGCTAGAATGCGTTGCAATCTTTTTGACAGCATGGCTTCTTCATCTTCACAGCCACTTGAGTTTTCATCTTCAGCTGATGACTCATCTGACTTGTCTTCTTCTGCTTTAAGAGCATTTGAATGATTCTTTCTGCTAGAGGACTCTCCTAGCCTTTCCATATTGATCTCATGGGCCATAAGGGACCCAATGAGTTTTTCCAAAGACATCCTTTTCAGATCATTAGATTCTTCAATAGCTGTGACCTTTGGGGTCCATGAGGATGGTAAGGATCTAAGAATTTTCCTCACCATGTCTCCAATCTCATAGGTTTTTCTTAGTCCGGCTAACCCATTTGTGATATCTGTAAATCTACTGAACATCTGGGTTATGGATTCACCTGATTGCATCTGAAATCTTTCATATTGTGTAACAAGAATATCAATTCTTGTCTCCTTCACCTTGTCTGTGTCTTCATAGGTAATTCTAAGCTTTTCCCACATCTCCATTGCAGATTTACAGACTGAAACTCTGTTGAATTCCTTTTTGCTTAGTGCACAGCACAGAATACTCTTAGCCTTACAGTTCAAGGAGATCTTTTTCCTGTCATCATCTGTCCACTGAGCCTTCTCATTTGTGACCAGGAGATCGCCTTCTTCTACTATTAACCATATCTGATAGTCGTGACCTTGGAGAAAGTACTCCATTCTGGTCTTCTAGTAAGCATAATCTTCACCATCAAAGAGAGGGGGTCGGTTGACAGACTGACCTTCAATGTTACCTTGGGCTGCCATGGATCTTTACTCTTCAGATCGTTAGATCTTCTTCTTTTGTCGAAGAGACTCGCTCTGATACCACTTGTTGCCTGGTTGACAAGCCCAGAGGGGGGTGAATGGGTCTTTAAAATTTTTACTTGAATAGTACCTGTACTCAAAACATTCACACAAAAGACGTTCTTCGATGAAGGTTAGTAACAGTTAGTTCAAAGCACAATCACACAAGAAAAACAACCACACAACACAAGAAGTTATCCTGGTTCGGACCTCCTCTCCTTAGGAGTCCTACGTCCAGTCCCTGAGCAACAACTCAGGATTCCACTAACTAGGATACAGTCCCCCTATGGACACTACAGCACCCAGCTCAGCTGGTCTTCCTTCACACCAGAAGGGAACAACAACACCCTGGATACCTCACCAGGTCTTCCTTCACAACCGAAGGGAAACAGCACCCTGGATCGCACCAGGTCTTCCTTCACACACGAAGGGAAACACCATAAAGAGAATAGAATGAATTTAAGCCCCTAGATCAAGCTTTTGCAAGCCAAGATCTGAAGCAACAAGCACTGAGAGCAAAAGATCTAAACAAGGCACACTCTCAGAACTACACGGGCTCTCTTAGAAATTCTATTACAGCACAGAGAGCGAAGAGCTAAAGATGATGAGGAATGAGATTCTTGGCTCTGGACTTTTTGCAGAAGAATTTGAATGCTTGTATACGAGATGCTTGTTCTCCACTTGGTAACCTCTCATTCTTCTCTTCTGTCTTGTATTTATATCTCCTTTTGAAATACGGCTGTTGAAGTAACCGTTGTCTCTTAGATTGGTAGACGTTAGACTGCTTGACATTTGGAAGCTTCAACAATCTTTTATCAAGTTGAGCACGCAAAGAGATAAGGTCTTCTGGCGTCTATATGATCCAACGTTGTATGACAGAATGTCTTTAGGACCCTGCACATATTAAATGCTAGAACAGTAGACAGCTAGGCTGTCTCTCGTTGTCAGTAAACGATGATGTGAGTATTCACCAAAATAACAATGCCAAATAGCTTGTTCTAAAAGATGTTGACAGAATATGCACAATAGTAAAAGGATATCATCTGCATGCATGCAGAGATACGTTCTGTCTTCATTAAATGCACAGCAGTCAGACAGACAAGGAAGTCTTTGACTATTCAACGCCTTAAGAGATAAGATAAATATCAAGTCGATATAAACTATAAAGTCGTTGTCTATATGACTTATGAAATCGTTATGAATACCAACAAGTCATTATAGAGAGCAAATCGTTGTATTCAACGAAGAAATCGTTATAGTCACTTAACAAGTCGTTATGAGCTTTAAAGAAATCGTTGCGCGAAGCAAATCATTATGAGCTCTGAAGAAATCGTTGCGCGAAGCAAATCGTTATGAGCTCTAAAGAAATCGATGCGTGAAGCAAATCGTTATGAGCTCTAAAGAAATCGATGCGCGAAGCAAATCATTATGAGCTTTGAAGAAATCGTTGCGCGAAGTAAATCGTTATGAGCTCTAAAGAAATCGATGTGCGAAGCAAATTGTTATGAGCTATGAAGAAATCGTTGCGCGAAACAAATCGTTATGAGCTCTAAAGAAATCGATGCGCGAAGTAAATCGTTATGAGCTCTAAAGAAATTGATGCACAAAGCAAATCGTTATGAGCTCTAAAGAAATCGTTGCGCGAAGCAAATCGTTATGAGCTCTAAAGAAATCGATGCGCGAAGCAAATCATTATGACCTCTAAAGAAATCGTTGCGCGAAGCAAATCGTTACGATGGGCAAATCGTTATGATGACTTAAGAAATCGTTGCGATGAGCAAATCGTTACGATGGGCAAATCGTTATGATGACTTAAGAAATCGTTGCGATGAGCAAATCGTTACGATGGGCAAATCGTTATGATGACTTAAGAAATCGTTGCGATGAGCAAATCGTTAAGATGGGCAAATCGTTATGATGACTTAAGAAATCGTTGCGATGAGCAAATCGTTATGATGGGAAAATCATTATGATTTTCAACCGAAGTCGATGTGGACTTAGATAGATATAATCTTGAAATAATTAATGCTTCAGAAATATAATGCTTACCAATATTGGCTTGATTGACCTTGAGCTTGGAGTATTTCCTGTACTTAAGACTTAGAGAACTTTGATAAGGTTTTGTTAATTACCAAAATACATGTATATTTAAAAAATTTCGTGGGGACAGACTGATCATCAACATGTGTTAGTTGTGGTTTTACCCGTCGAGGTGTGCCATGGTGTTGGCACAGTTGTAGTTGTGGTTGGTGAGCGGAGACTCACTGGTTATGGTTTGATTGGTTGTGGTGTGGCCTGGTGGTGGCACAGTTGTGTTTGTGGTTCTCTGGTGGTACCTCGTGGAGGTAGGTACTTATACCCTTTGTGGGTATCCGTTTCTCGTGGTACGCTGAGTACTAGCCTTTTCAGGTGGTGAAGTGGAGCTGTGCTCCGTGGAGGTCATGCGGTGAGACCTTCCACTTGTTGTATTTTACCCTTCCTTGGGTAAACTTCCGAATAAGGTTTTAATGTGTGATGGATTGGCATCGTGGTAGCCAGTCCTGTTACTTAAGTGTGGCAATCGATATATTATGGTTTAAGGGTATAAAGGACTAGCTCTTGGTTAGCAATCCTGTTGCCCAGTTAGGTAGCCCAGAGGGGGGGTGAATGAGTCTTTAAAATTTATCAATTAATACCTGTTCACTAAAAACGTTCACAAAGAAATACACTTTGAAGATTGTTAGTGTTAGTAAAGAAAAACAACAAACACATGAAGACAATCACACAACACCAGATGTATCCTGGTTCGGACTTCCTCTCCACAGGAGTCCTACGTCCAGTCCCTGAGCAACAACTCAGGATTTCACTAACTAGGATACAGTCCCCCTATGGACACTACAACACTCAGCTCAGCTAGTCTTCTCTTCACAACCCGAAGAGGAACAACACTCTGGATACCACACCAGGTCTTCCTTCACACCAGAAAGGCATACACACACCCTGGATACCACCAGGTCTTCCTTCACACACAAAGGGTACAAGCACGAAAACAAGTAAGCAGGAGATTAAGCCCCTAGATCAAGCTTTGACAAGCCAAGATCTGAAGCAAAGGACTGAGAGCTTAAGGTCTACAAACTAAGCTCACTCTCAGATCCAGACAAGCTCTCTCGAAAATCTACAAACGATGCAGAGAGCAAAGAAGAGCTAATCTAATGGAATGAGGCTTGGCTCTTTCTTGAGAACTCGCAGAAGACTTGATGATCAGAGTGTTTTTGTATGACTATCGTTCTCTATCTATCTATCTTTCTTCTGAAGCTCCTTTCTTCAATATATAGCTTCAGTTTGAAATCTAGACGTTGAAGTATCTGTTGCCTCTAGCTTTTGGTGGACGTTAGACTGAGTGGCACTTGGAAGCTTCCAGTCAATAGTCCTTTATCCATTTGTGCACGCAAAGAGATAGGATCTTCTGAAGTGTCCTTTGGCTTCTACAAGGTCCAACGTTGTATGACGAATGTTGTCAAAGACCTACATACATTAAATGCTAGAACAGTAGACAGCTAGGCTGTCTCTTGTTGTCAGTCAACGTTGGTGTGAATATTCACCAAAATAGTAATGCCATTTTGCTGTTCAAAAAGATGCATATGGTATCGTCTGTATGCATGCAGAGATACGTTCAGTCTTCATTAAATGCACAGCTGACAGAAGAATATGTGCGAAGACTTTGACTATTTAACCCGTTGAAAGGATAATTCATATGTCAAGTTGATTGATATGAAATCGATGCATTTATGACTTATGAAATCGTTATGCAACCAAACAGCAAATCATTGTGAGATATGAAAGAATCGTTGTGATCATTGAGGAAATCATTATGATTACTTAAGAAGTCGATGCGCAAAGCAAATCGTTATAATATCTGAAGCAATCGTTGCGATAAGCAAATCGTTATGATAACTAAAGGAATCATTATGATAGCAAATCGTTATGATCACTAAAGGAATCGTTATGATAGCAAATCGTTGTGATCACTAAAGGAATCATTTTGATAGAAAATCGTTATGATCACTAAAGGAATCATTACGAAAGCAAGTCGTTACGATGACTAAATGAATCGTTACGAGAACAAGTTGTTACGATGACTAAAGGAATTGTTACGAGAGCAAGTCGTTACGATGACTAAAGGAATCGTTACGAGAACAAGTCGTTACGATGACTAAATGAATCATTACGAAAGCAAGTCGTTACGATGACTAAAGGAATCGTTACGAGAACAAGTCGTTACGATGACTAAAGAAGTCGATGCAAGCAAATCGTTACGCTCTCTTTTAAGAAGTCGTTGTAGGAACGATTTCTTTTGAAATCAGAAGAAGTTTCAATCTATGAAGAAATCGTTACAGTTCTATTGTAATCGTTATGATCTATAAAAGAACTGATGTGTACTTAGACAAATATGATGCTGTAGATACAATGTAAAGATGCTTACCTGTTTTGGCTTATTTTCCTTTGGTATTAATTCTTGTGCTTAAGACTTGTAGAAAATAGGTTAGTGACCTTTAATTAAGGGTTTTCTAATTATCACAATAATATGGTTTTTTTAATCACCAAAATAGAAATGTAATTACTTTTAATTCATGGGGATAGACTGTTCATCAATCTCCCCCTTTTTGGTGGTGACAAAACTTTTAACAAATTAACAAACTTTAGCAAATAGCACAGATAAATAGATCTCCATATGTATTTTAGAGCTGCAATAATTCTCCCCCTTTTTGTCATTAGCAAAAAGAAATGCAAGGAAAAGACAAAGAAGAAGAGAAAACAACTGAATGAGACAGGAAATACAATTTGTATTCATTCATTCTGGGAAGGTACGTGGAGATAAAAGGAAGGAGAGAGGAGGGAGGCAAAATGAGAAATGATTTCCCATGCCTGTTCTTCCTGCTTTTCAAAAACTTGACGTAATACACCAGGGGCAAGATTGTACTTGAGTCCCATGGAGGGAGCCATTCTCTTCAAATGGAGAGCCAACTGCTCATCAAGGAGATTGGCATAGGCTTCTTTGCTAAGGGAGATTCTTTTGAAGGATACTGATCCAAAACTAGCTCGAGCAAGAAATTGATCAACTGAAATGGGAAAGAAGTTCTGCTTGGCCTTCAGCTCTTGACAAAGGGCTACATAGACTTTATATCGCTCAACCCAAATCCGAAAGGGATCCTGGACGAGGTGAATAGAGTTCATGTCTAAAAATGTAGCTGCAGAAACTGGTGAGTGACCTTCCCTGGCTTGGGATTCATTAAGATCTGACAGCTGCTGAGCAGAGAGAGGGTAAAATTTGGCCCAATCTGAAGGTGTCAACCTCTCACATTCTGACAGAATAGGAGCTAGAACCTCAGCACTGACATGGCCTTGGTGGTATTCTCTGAAGAGAAATCTATGAAATGCCACTTGGAAGCCCTTCTGTACCTTGATTCTGCCCATTACTCTGGAAAAACGTTCAAAGATGATAGACCAAACAGAAGAGTCCATGACCAGTGAGTGAATAGGTGGAAGCAAGATGCCCTCTGGCACCTAAAGGGTGGCAAAGTTTACTTGGACAGCTTTAGTGTGGGCGTCGGCTGAACCAAGTGCATTTATGGCCTGCTTAAATTGGCTGAATTGAACCTCAGGGAGTCGATGGACATATCTATAGTTGTTGAAGAGTTGGAAATGCCTAGCCATCTTGATCTCCTTCTGAATGAATGGGGCCCAACAATTCTTGTGATGAATTTGGAACCATTCTGAGAGAGTCAGGGAATGGTCCCTTGGAGGGAATCTAGCAGATTTAGCCAGAAGAAATTTGTTGTACAGCTCTCTGTGCCCCCTAGCCCATTGCTCTTCAGTCTTGGAATGAGCAATAGAGAAGATTTTGGATTTTTTCTGATTTGGTTAGAGAGGTGTAGGGTAGAATAACATTCAAGTGGTTGAAAAGGTTAAGAAAAGGAAGGTTGATAAGAGTAGCAAAAACAACCTTATGAAGATATTCTCTGCACAAAGGTTTATTTTTGTTGTCTTCTGTGAGAGAAAACCACAGAGGGGGATAGCGAGGTTCAGATGAAAGAGAGGAGAGTTTCCTCTTCTTAGGAGCAGAACTAGAAGAGTCTGCCCTATGGATATGATCCCCAACCTTCAGTACAGACTGGAGGATGACTTCTTCAAACTCATCCTTGACTTTCCCAAGATAGAGAGATTCAAGTTGAGCACCCTCAGGAATTATAGTAATGAAAGAGGGTGGAGGAGAAGGATGTAAGAGGGAGTGTGAGGTAGGAGGTGGGATATCTGATGGTCCTGAGGATGGTGGACTAGAAGAAGAGGAGGCTCCAGCTGATGAGGAGTCTGGAGGAACCTCAAAAACAGGTGGAGGTGGAGAAATGGGTGTTGAAGATGCAGGAGATGAAGTGGATTGTGAAGGAAAAGGTGTAGGTGATGAGATGGTTCTAGGTTGTGGTTTCTTGAAGGTTTGAGGTGCAGGTGGAGCTGTGGATGATGAAGGTGGTGATGGAGGTACTGGGGTCTGAGTGGAGGAAGGAGCTGGGGGCTCAGGAGCTACAGCTTCTGCTTCTTCAGCTACTTGCTGCACAGATTCTGACTCCAAAGGCCCTGCTGGCCCTGACACCTTCTCAGCTGGCCCTGAAGGCCCTTGCACTTGATCAACTGGCCCTGATGGCCCTGAACCACTGACCTCTGCTTGTGAACTAGCTGCTGCCGGCCCTGATGGCCCTGCCACTTGCTCATCTGGCCCAGATGGCCTTGGAACATCTTCTTCACTTCTTTGAGCAGCAGGAGGTGGAGGAGGAGGAGCTTGAGCTCCAACTGCCTTCAAAATCTCTGAAAGTATGGACTTCATACTTCCCATTTCTTTGTTGAACCATTTCATGGCATTTCTTACTTGAGATATCTCTTTGTTGACTGATGCCTGGCTCATGAAGATGGAATTTACATCAGATTGCAATGAGCATAAGATTTCTCCTTGAGCATCCAACCTCTCTATCACAGGCTTCAAATTGATAATGACTCTTTGCCTCATCTGTCTCTGATAAGGAGTGTCAGCTAGGAGAGGGACATCTGGAACTTCTGCTGCTTTCCCTTTCTCCTGAGCCTTGTCCATTGGAGGCTGCTGATCTTGGTCATCCTCAGAATCTGAGGAACTGGTAGTCTCACCTTCTCTGAACTGGTTCTCTGGGGGATTTTCATTTCTCTCCCCCTAAGTCTCACTGCCCTTCTCAACTTCAGCTTCTCCTTCAGCATGCACACTTTCCTTGGGAACTTCAGTTTGTGCTGCTGCTGCTGCTTCTTCTTGAACTGGAAGGACTTCTGAATGAGCTTCAGTGTGGCCTGATGCCACATCACTGACTCCCTGGATCTCCTCTGTTACTGACTGCTCCCCCTCAATGGGAGCATCTTCCATTACAACATCCTCTTGAATTTGGACTTGCTCCTGCTGGCTTGGAGCTTCTTCCATAACAACATCTTCTGTGTGGACCTCTGCCACAGATTTTGCTATACTTGGCTCATGTGCAACTGACTCCAATGCATCCCTAAGTAGACTGCCTACTTGGGAAGATGGAAGAGAAGCCTCTGAGAATTGCCCAATGGGCTCAATGTCTTCAAGAGGAATGTCCTTAATCCTTCTACTGGATTCATCAACAACTGTTGCTTCTGGTGCTGGTGTTCCTGCTACTGCTGGTTCTTCAATTGTTGGAGCTGCTGGTACCGCTTGAACTACCTCTGCTGCTGCTGATTCTGCCACTGCTGCTGCTTCTCTGCTACAGGTTCATGGTCTTCTTGGGTTTCACCAAGGATGGTGTAGACATCCGTTTTTGGCCTATAAGTTGAGCACACTTCTTGTCCATATCATTGATGTCCCAAATTGATCATCACTTTGGAGTCCTTCTCTGGCCCATCATGTTGGCCCTTTTGGTACGGCAGCAAGCTAACCTAGAGGGGGGGTGAATAGGTTTTTCTGAAATCTGAAATAGAAACTTAAACACAGAAATTAACACTTGATTGTTTGGTTAGTTTAGTGTGATAAAGAGTAGCAGTGCGGAAGCAAATAAACAATCACACAAATAACACAAGAGATTTATCCTGGTTCGGCCCTTCCCACATGGAAGTCCTACGTCCAGTCCCCAAGCAACCTCTTGGGATTTCACTAACCAAGGGTACAGTCTCCCTTAAGGACACTACAACACCCAGCACCCCAGCTGGTCTTCTTCTCTTTCCCGGGCAAGAAGGCAGCCCACTTCTCTTACAGGTAAAGAAGCCAACCTCCTGGTACAAACCCCAGTGCGGTTCTGCTAGACACTAACCCCTAGCTAGGTTAACAACTGTATACAGTCCTACAGCCGGACAAGGATCTTTCTTAGAAAAGAAAGAACAAAGCTGAGAGTTGGAACAA
The DNA here is from genome assembly GCA_014218235.1 of Colocasia esculenta. NCBI lineage: Eukaryota > Viridiplantae > Streptophyta > Magnoliopsida > Alismatales > Araceae > Colocasia > Colocasia esculenta. The sequence continues at coordinate 112,233,051 of CM024759.1, read as the reverse complement.
ATAGAAACCAACTAAAAGAACTCTCAGCAAAAGACTCTCTCCCCCAGATTACAAGATGCACACAGAGAGAGAGAAGAGAGGAGAAGGAGCTTGAATGCTTCAGTGCTTCAGATGCTTGAACACTTCTTCTTGGGCTCAGGCTCTTTCTCTCTTTTTCTTTGAGTGTATTTGGAGTTCAGGTTCCTCACTGGTTGTACACTCATTCTAAAGATCTTCAGGAAAAGCTCATACTTCTTCTTCAGCCTTGCTTCATCTTTTATATGAGCAATTTGAATAAATCCGTTGGAGTTCTAGCCGTTGCTCATCTTCTCTTTCTTCTGATAATTTGTGGTCTACGAGGTCTGCAAGCATAGAAGAAAGTGTTTAAATAAAAGAGTGTTTCTGTCAAAAAGGCTCATACATCTATGTTTCCTGTTGCCACCCAGAAGTGGTAAGTAATCTCTCTTTTGTTGGCAGGAGAGAAGAGATCTAGAAAGTTAAGCAAAAAGATCTCCTGTCAGAAAGATAGAGGATTACGCAAATCAAGAATATTTGACTTTTTCACTAGATGCCAAAAAATATTTTGAAATATAAAATAAATCTATGTTTAAGTGAAATCCATATTTTACAAAGGAATCGATGTGAGAGCAAATCCTTATGAGAGTTACAAAGGAATCCATGTGAGAGTTACAAAGGAATCCTTATGAGAGTTACAAAGGAATCCTTATGAGAGTTACAAAGGAATCCTTATGAGAGTTCCAAAGGAATCCATGTGAGAAGTCTGTGTGAGTTACAAAGGAATCCTTATGAGAAGTCTGTGTGAGTTACAAAGGAATCCTTATGAGAAGTCTGTGTGAGTTACAAAGGAATCCTTATGAGAAGTCTGTGTGAGTTACAAAGGAATCCTTATGAGAAGTCTGTGTGAGTTACAAAGGAATCGTTATGAGAAGTCTGTGTGGGTTACAAAGGAATCGTTATGAGAAGTCTGTGTGGGTTACAAAGGAATCGTTATGAGAAGTCTGTGTGGGTTACAAAGGAATCGTTATGAGAAGTCTGTGTGGGTTACAAAGGAATCCTTATGAGAGTCACTTATCAAATTGTTATGAGACCAAATCGATGTACACTTTGAACTGAAATCCATATATATATTGAATGGAATCCATTTATCTGTTTAGTGCAATCATTATAGAATAATGTCATAAAATTATATTTATTAGAAAATCATGATATTTAATTTATTATTAGAAAAATCATGCTAATAAATACATTTAATATTCAATTAATCATGTAAATTTATATTTATTAAGAAAAACATAATATTAAATATTTTTAATAATAATTAATTAAACATAAATTTTATTATCACCAAAATAAAAGGGTAAAATATAGGAGTGGTTCAACAATAATACCAGGTTTAGGACCAAGCCCCTTACCGTTGCACCAAAAGCTCGAGCTTGTAGTGAAGGCGGTAGCCAAATCTTAAGGCGGAAGCGCAAAGCACCACGTCAACGCTGTGGTCGGCATGAGGGGCTTCGCACAGGGTTTTACCCCTGCGGCGGGTTGGGTTGCCGGCCCCGATGTCACTATGCTGCCCCATAACAGCATAGTGGCAGCGATTCCCTAAGGGAGTCGATGGCAGTTAACCAACACATCATGAGCCCATTCACCCTCAATGTCAAGCCCATTCTCAAGCCCATGGCCAAACACCGCTTGAAATATCAAAACTGTGCAATCTGCCCAATTTTCTAAACATGCCTTCACTTTGAGAGCTCATAACTTCCTCATTTCTAATCCTAATTTGGATATCATACTATCATTTTGTAGCCCTCTGAATCTAGAATCCAACGCAATAAACGACGCATCAATCCGATGTCTGTAGAGAGAGTTATGGCCCTTTTCGTGGGACCTACGCGCATTGCCCCTAGTGATGCGGCCTGGTGCATGGACGCGACAAGAACACGGCCCCGCGATCTGACGCGACAGCGCCATGCACGTAAACATGTTTTTACGTGATTTTCGGCCTCTCCTTCCATCCTAGAGCCTATCTAAAGTCCCATTGAGTTGGATTACGACCCAAACCTCCTATCCTCATCCCTAGAGAGTCCCCAAGCCCATCCAAACTCTAGATAGACTCTCAAACTCTCCCACAACTTGGACTCTCTCTCTAACTCGGGATGGGACTCTATCTCTCACTAAAACACATCCTAGGACTCTCTAGGGGATAGAGGAAGGCTACCACCACGAGGAGAGGTCCATGGAGGCTCTGCTCACGAGGTCCCATCGTCCCCAAGGCAGATGAGGAGCTGTTCTTCCCGTTTTCCTTCTTTCTCTCTCCTCTTTCTCTCTCATATCGCCTCCAGGACCAGCAGTGCTTACACGGCTTGTGGAGATCGAACCAGGCCAGATATCTTCGAGGTTTCTTCATCAAAGTTACTCTCCACAGAGCTCTCTTCAACCTCGAAGTGGAATCACGTCGATTGGTGGCTTGTGCAAAAGGTTACAGCAGATTGATCTTCACTTTCTCTCTCATATCGAGATCTGCACATGCGGGATTATCGTCTCTTCCACAGCCCAAACCAGGTCGGATCTCTTCAAGATGTCTTCATGAAAGTTGTTCACGACAACCTCCTCTCTGACCTCCAACTGGAATCACATCAAACGGGGAAGTATTTGTTTAGTTTTTATTTTTACTTTCTTTTCCCGTTTTTACACATGTATGCATGAGTTAGGATTCCTCATTCTCCTCTTCCATGATTTATCCCCATGCATATTCCTCCCCACGTTTTCCTACTACCCAAGGGGTTTAAAAACCACCCCCCAGGTCCATTCCCTCCATGCTCCATATCTTTCTTCCATTTAAGAATAGCTACTACACTTAACATAGTCTGACAGGGTTTTATTTCTTGTTTTCGTTGTTTTGGCAGGCACCCAAGCAAAGATCCACGAGCGGCTCTTGTCCTATGGCCGGCCGGAGGGCAGGAAGGAGGTCCCATCCATCATCCCGCACAGAAGAGAACGCGACGGTGTAGGGTGACGCGACAAGAGACGCGTCAGCTAAGGGTGACGCGATATCAGCACCGCCGCGACACCATGACTGCCGCGACATAAGGTACACCCCCTTCTCTCTCTCTCCTTTTCCTAGAGTAGTTAGCCCAGACTTTCTCTTCTCATTAGGCAACTCTCTAGGTGGCGATCACATCCTATTTTCCATGCTATCATATTTGGTATTCATGTTTGTGTTGAGGGGGGTACAATCCTGTGATTACACCTTTTGGCGATCACGGTGGGACCTTCAGTGCTAGGTTCGTCGATTTTGCTTGTGTGCCTGCCATGATGATCTGTTTATGTGCTTATTAGATACCCTGTTAGGTTTATTCCTGTGTCTTTCTTGTCCTTTTGTTCTCGGTTGTTAACACGGCGCATCGCGCCGCCGCGATAGCATCGCGTCCATAAGGGCCGACGCGACTACAGGTTCGTGTTCTCCCTCCTCCTCATGTGTTGTTCCTTCACTGAAGGTGTATCCATGTCTTCCCCATGCTGTTCTACTATGCATATTCACGCTTCTGTCTGTTAGAGTCCTGCTAGGGTTCGGGTTTTCCTTTTCTTTCTTTTGCAAGTTTTCGGGTTCTATCGCGGCGGGTCTTAAGGACGCGACCAGGTCGTGCCGCGGATGAGCATCGCATCTACAGGTACGCTTTCTGTGTTATTGCTTTGATCCATGTGTCGGTTTCTGGGTGCTTCATGACCTCTATTAGATTGATCTTGTGATTTCATGCTCATATCATGTGCTAGGTTAGTCTGTATGCTTTGTATTTGTGACTGACTGCTGTTTTTCGGGGCTCTGTTCATATCGCGGCAGACCGCTCTGTCGCGATAGGGTCGCGGTGTATCTGGCCACCACGACTCTGCCCGAGACCCTGTTGGTCACCCTGCTTGATCATTATTGTTACTTTGCATACATTTTGGGCACTTAGGCCCTTGCATACACTACTGATCCCATTGTCTAGGTTCCCCCTTGGTTGAGTGAGCCCTCTCACCTACGAGCACTCGTAGTTGACTCGGGCCCCTTCCGAGGACCTCCGTAAGTCCTCGTGACCGTACGCACGTTGCGGTTCACAGGCCGGTTGTACCCGTTGCACCCCAGTTCGAGCCATCTCCCCCGTGTGAATTGTGTGTTCCCCCTCGTGACCGTACGCACGTTGCGGTTCACAGGCCGGTTGTACCCGTTCACCCCTATTTCGAGCCATCTCCCCGTGTGAATTGTGTGTTCCCCCTTAGTCACCCCGGAGTACTTGAGTACACACCCATTAGGTTCCTCTTTAGCCGAGTGCAATTCAATTAAATCAATCCATTAAAAGGCTAAGTGATAACCCTAAAATCCTAACGCTTATCATATCAACTTGGGTGTTTGCTTGAAAACTCCTTTCTCGTCCCCTTCTTGTGTAATTGTATTTGTTGTTGTATCCTTATTTTGTATTTTAGTGTATTCTTTTTTAATTCCTCCCATTTTATCATCCTCTCATGCTCCTTTCCACTTCACCATCCTCCAACCTCTCCTCCTCAGGTAGACCTCTTGTCTCATGAGTCTAGTCCCAGTTCGACCCAGTCCAGGCCCATCGGGCCGATGAGAGTGCCCATTCGCAACCTAATCCATCACCATCCTCTTCTATTGAGGGCCGCTGAATTGGAGCGCCTCCTGCTTGAAATGGGCCCTGACCAAGCCCGCGAATTGTTGTCCACCTTTGCTTTACGGTCTTCTTCCAAGATGGGCCCAACAGGCCCACGTCATCCTGCTCATTTTAGATCCCAAACGGGCCCTCGCTATCCACTATCCACTTCGGCTCAGACTTCCAATCCGAGTTCGAATCCATGAAGCGAGAGCTCAGTGACCTGCGGAGCCAGTTAAAGCCAAACCCTTCCTTCAATGATACTCTTTCCTGATTTCTGTGGTCTCCAGATCCCTCCACCTTCTCAGCTCCCTGTTTATCGCAAATTCATAGCTGGAGACCCTTACATCCATCTGAAAATTTTTCTCTATGATCGGTGTCCTATCAACATGATCGCCGCTTACTGGCTTATCTTTTTTAGGCGATCATTAGACGGGCCCCTCTGGAGTGGTTTTAATTCCATGCCTCTCAATGAAGCCGAGGATTTTGAAATTGTCAAGGCCAGATTCGTGCAGCAATATCAAGACCGGGCCGGGCCCGCGTATTCAATGGCTGATCTAGTGTTTGAGCAGATGAAGCCTGATGAAGAATTCGCACTTATGCTGACCGGTGGCGTCAGATGTCCGCGCATGTCCAGATGTACATCCCAGAAGAGGAGAAAATCAGCTTATCATTGCTAATGCAACGCCCATGTACCGCCACATCCTGGCTATGAACAATATCACATCCATGCACAATTATACAGCCGTGCTCCGCTTTGTTAAAACCCAACTCTTTGACTCCCCCATGCCATCCATGTTTGAGGCCCAACAACCGAATTCTCATTTCAAGGGCCCACTTATGAGGGAGTCCAAACCCATGCCCAAGTTGATACCATCCACCACCCCACGCCTACCCACTCCACTAACCACCATGCACCTCCACCTTCATATAGCCACTCGCCCCGCTTCCATAAGAACAACCACCTCGCCCGGCCACCGCACCACCCATCCAATACTCATCCATCCCGACATCCACTTGGCCCAAAGCGAGCCCATTATCATCCGTTGCCGGAATCCCTCTCTGATGTTTTCATAGCCCTGATGTCCATCAATGCATGCAACTTCCTCCAGAAAAGCCAAGCTGGGACATGACAGTGGACCGATCAGATATTGCCCGTATCATCGTCATCCGGGGCATACAGTCGCAAACTGCTGCGAATTCCAGGATTTGATCTATAGTCTAGAGCACAAGATAGATTGGGCTGAAATGCACAGACTCATCCTGCATTGTCAAGATAGATCAAAGCTCAAGGCCAGGGCAGCAATCCTCTCCACCACAGGCAGCGGAACAGCCCGCCCCAAGCCACTAGCAGCGCAACGAAGACAAACCAACACAAGCATCAAAGGCAGTCGTCTCTCCACCAGTTCAAGGTCGACGACACCTCTTCACTTATCCTCCAAGTGCACCACCTGCTCCGTCACAACCTCAACAACCCCCTCCACCAACCCTTGCTCAGGCTATCACCACCACACCTACCGTATCCCACCCTGATGAAAGCTGTTAGCTCGACCCATTGTGTCGGTGCGCTGTCAGTCATCTCACCAATGCTGCAAACCACTAATCCCTCCACTCCTGCCACCCTCCATCTTTACCCCTCGCCATCATCTCCACCCCACTGCCATTTGCACAGCAGCCATTACCACCACACCAAGGCTCGAGCAAGCTCCACTCACCTCTGAGTCCGAGCAAGAGTTTCCTACCCCAAGATAAGGCTATTTCAGCCTTGGAGTTGGAGGAAGAGCTCTCACTGCACGACCTGTCCTTGCCACCATCCCATCACCTCACACTAAGCCCTCCTGCATCTGACGAACCCGCCATAGCCACCATACATCCCATTACCACATCCCATGAGCGGTGTGCATCACCAGCAGCATGCCTTGAAATTACTTCCCCTATGCAAGATGACTGAGAGAAGGTAGCCCAGTTCCGTTCATGTGTTTCGACCCTTACAACTACATCAGTCGCATGTCGGTCTATGTCCTTATCTCAGGCGCATTCAGGAAGGATGAGCTTTTCATCTCCTCAGAAGAGCACTGTCAAAAGAGTTCCTAGGCCCTAGTGCTAGCCAAATCCAAAGCGGGACGGTAGCCATTACGTTGCTTATTGGAAATGCTACCATTATGCCATCATCACTCATCGCTCAGTTATATTGCATATGGCTGGTCAAGAGAAGGGGTTCTCTACAAATGTCGTGCTATCTCATGCATCGCTAAGGCCATCATGAATCAGCTATCACTCAAGGGGAAAGAAGTCACGCTGCCCGAAGCATCCAAATCCCTCCTTGCCATGTTTCACCTGACGAGGGGCACATTGCTATGTCACCAAGAACACTCAAGGTTATGCCAGAGTCCTTTGCAATTTGCCTCAGCCTGTCAGTCAGTTGGCGTGCTAGTGCCACCCATCACATCCCAGAAGCACCCCCTATTCAACTGTCAAGGGAGTTGGTCTTCATGCCAGATTGTCAGGCCAAGATGCCAAGCCTCAAGTTGCTGGTACCACGCATCAAATTCCCATGGATTTGCATTGTCCACTTGTCAAGGGAAACCCTCTCAGCGAAGATGTCAATTTATGGCGTTCCCCCATGGGTGTCAATAAAGGTTGAATATGCAAGTAATAGCCAAGGGGCAAGTACACACACGACAGTCATGACAACCATAATTGATGAGAGAGCCGTGTGGCTGCAGAGGAGAGTGAGGCCATCTGCTGCTTGGTCCCGCTATTTAAGAAGACATGTCAAGGTGAAACCGTCATATCTATCTGTAAGAACAAAGAAGCTGTGGTGTCACAAGGAGAAATCTGCCAAGAAGCAAAGGAGGCTGAGATCAAGATTGAAATTCTTCACGAAAAATGTCGATCTCCCTATCCTGTCATCCTCTGACCTTGATCTTTCAATGCTACTCATCCTGATCAATCTAGTTCCAGAGGAGGCGCCTGATCTCTCAATTCTGGACTGGTGCTGCATTATTCCCCTCCTACTCCTCTAGGTCTTTGGACCCTCACTTATCTCTTCCTCCTGAGCCACCCGATCACCCTCGGGTTTCCCAGGTTTCTCTCCATATCCACCTCACCTGGGTCACCTGACTTTCTTCCTAGTGCTCAGGATTCCCCTTCTCCTCTTCCACCAGAGCCCTAATTATAGGTCAGGTCCACACTCTCCAGAGCATCTGATTCCCCTCCTTCCACTTCCCCTTCTGATCCTCCATATCCTCCATCCTCCATTCTACAGTTCCTTCCTCTAACCCCTCCTGATCTCGGGTCCGACCCGATTCCTCCCTCACTACTATTCGGGATCCCGACCCTTTCTCTCACTGTTCCAAGGTTTTCAGTCCTCACTAACATTTTCTTCTCCTTTGTAAATCCTTCTTGTTTGAGGGTTCTTATCCCTCATCTTCATGTAGCGTCATGTCTCCCTCTTGTTTGTGTTGAGTTGGCTCCAATTCTTGCTGACCCCTACTTTTCACAATTTCCTGCAAATGAGCTAATTAAAAGCAACCAAAATCAAAGTTCAAAGACTAATGCAGGTCGTTCTTTCATAAAGGGGTCGCATTGCGCACCAAATAACCATGCAAATATTTCTTTAAACATCAAACATCAAAGGGAGTCGTCTCAGTTCACATCAAGAGTGGTCGAGTCGGTCTTAGGTTTACTTTGCTTCTACAACTCAGGTAGAGATTACTCCGTGCTAGGAGTCTGACATTCCTTCCCTGTCGTTGAAGGTCACTTAAGCAAGGATCATCACACACTCACACGGCAACCTTGGTCGTTACTCTAGCAAACATCGTTGCTACTTAGGCCATACCTAGGAGGTGCAAAAGTTGTCTCTTCTTTACTCGGTCGAAGTGCAGAGGCAGAAGGGCTATTTGGGCAGGCAACCAACCTAAGCATATCTCGATGAGAGGAAATCTCAAATAGGGACGGTCAATCAAGCCTGCAAAGAAAAAAAAAGAGAAATAAAAAGAGAAAAGGACAAATAAACAAAAAAATTGAGGAATATGGGCATGGCAAGAGTGGCATTACAGTTCCCCACGGGACGCCCTTGAGCCCGGTCGTACGCATGCCCCAAACAAGAAACAGGCACAATAAAGTGACCTAAAGTCCCTCCTCAACAGATTGAATCTCTAAGGGGTGTGCTTGGAAGGAAGCTAACTTGATTTGTCCTTTAAAACCTGCAGTAGACTTATCCCCAAACTTTCTTCTCTTTCTCTCTATAAGGCTGGTCGTCTCCCAGGTATGGCCTTTGTAGTGGCACACCGTGAGCCAGGGGCAACCATCTACAGGACGCCGTCGTCTTAATGCACATCTGACTTTTGGTGGTCTTTAATAAAAGGGAATGAGGGGACCCCTTTGCCAGTAGTTTGATCTTACTTTAGTGCTGTAGTAGCAAGGGTGAGTACCTTCCGTCTCATGTGTCTTTTTAGGAAGGGCTAACGTCGCTTCAGACGTTATTTTCAAAATAAAAAAAATCAAATATTGCAAAAAATCCAAAAAAAAAAAAAATATATGCAAAAAAATCTAAAAAAATCAAATATTGCCAAAAATAAAAAATCAAATATTTCCAAAAATAAAAAAATCAGATATTGCAAAAAATCTAAAAAAAAATCAAATAATTTCAAACTCAAAAAAAAACAATGTTTTCAAACTAAAATAAAAAAATGAGCAGATCTAATCATACATGCTAAGTGTGCAGGTGCATTGGCTCCCAAGCATTGATCGCTCAGATCTTCACATTACTTCATTGCTTTTTGTCTGCGTCTTGCTCATATCATCTTTACGATCTGTCTCTCCTCCTCAGTTCCACCCATGATTTGAATTTCAAACTCATTATCCCACCAAGTCCTTCCCAAGTCCCATACATATTCTCCTTCATCTCAATGGCTCTATGAGAGGACTCTCTATGTGTGAACCTGGCTATTCTTCAGTGTTTTGTTTCAATCATGTGAATGACTGTTTTTATGCTTGTTGTTGTTAGCTTGTTTTAGTGCTTTGTTTATTGCTTCATTTCACAAAAAAAAAAAAAAAATCAGAAAAAGCAAAACCCAAAAAAATGGCGAGTTCTGCGCTCCACATGCATGTTCAGGTAAGTATCCCTATCCCTTCTCCCTTGCATTACTTTATGGTACTTATGCTACTATATTATCTCAAGGACCGGCTGGTTTTCAATGTGTTTTGGGATCTGAGTTCCCCTTCAACAAAAATAGTGATGATCTAGGTGCACATTGCTAATCGTTGGATAGGCCGTTGAGTTAAATAAGTTTGGGGACGATGGATTCAGGCCTACACTGCGGTTGCAGGTAGTTTCTTGACCCATTCTTATTCGGCTTAGCAATATTATCCTTGAGTATTTTCTATTTTCTCTTTTCTTTATATATTGATTTGATGATTTCTTTTATTTTAGCCCAGCATGCATCATGTAGGACTTTGAGCTTCATGCCTCATGATTTGTCAAAGGTTGCTTCCCTAGTGGTGATCAATCAAGATTAAGTTTCTTGAACAAGAAATCCTATTCCACTCACAATTTAAATGTCTTCTTTGAACTAGTCACTTGGTCCAGTTGGCCAGTATGACTTCTGTCTGGAATTTACTCCCTCCATTCATCTAAATCAACTTAAATATCCCCCTGATCCGTCTTGGTTGCGAACCGCTCCCAGGCCTTGAGTCATCGTGACCTACCTGGCACACACATGTCCTCCCAAGATGAAACCTGCAGGCCAATCGGCTAGGGTACCTCTTAATCAAGAGGTTGATCATCCTTCTTTTGCTTTCCTTTTTGTTGTTCCAACAGGAGCCGTCCGTGCTCGCTCTTCCTTGAGGTTAGTTTAGAGTCTTCTAAAGAATTTCTATCGCTTATTGGTTGTGACTGGTGTCTCTTTTACCTTGATGCCCACTTTTCAGTCCACTCTTCTTCATCCTCGCTCCATTCCATTTTATTACACTTCGCTCTCTTTCCGCTTCGCTCCCTTGCAAAGCGGGCATCAAGGGGGGGCAATCTGTAGACACCCGTTTTCGGCCTATAAGTTGAGCACACTTCTTGTCCATATAATGCCTTATGAGTTTAAAACATGATTTGGAAATTCTGAATCATCAAAACCCGGGGTTGTTCTACATAAACTTCTTCTTTAATGAAACCATTTAAAAGTGCAATTTGACATCAATTTGAAATATTTCAAGTCTAGAGCAGATGCATATGCAAGTAAAATCCTATAAGCCTCAATTCTAGCTACATGTGTATAGGTTTCATCGAAATCTATGCATTCCTCTTGGGAATAGCCTTGAGCTACCAATCTGGCCTTATTTCTTAAGATCACACCAGCTTCATCCAATTTATTTCTGAACACCTATTTGGTGTCAATAACTGGATGACTTGATGGTCTAGGATATGGGTCCGGTGACCCTACTGACTCGAATGCATACTGTGCAGGGCACGGAGAGTGTCTGAGGGGCTCCAATCTGTTGCCCAGTTGACAAGCCCAGAGGGGGGGGGGGGGGGTGAATGGGTCTTTAAAAAATTTATCTATGTGACACCTGTACGTAAAAATATACACAGAAACAATCTTCGATGTTAGTTAGTAACGGTTAGTGTGAACAACAAACCCACAAAGAATCAATCACACAACGCAAGGAATTATCCTGGTTCAGACCTCCTTTCCTTAGGAGTCCTACGTCCAGTCCCGAGCAACAACTCAGGATTTCACTAACTAGGTACAGTCCCCCTATGGACACTACAACACCCAGCTCGCTGGTCTTCCTTCACCCCAGAAGGGAACAACAACACCCTGGATACCCCACCAGGTCCTCCTTCCCATCCGAAGGGAAACAGCACCCTGGATCCCACCGGTCTTCCTTCACACACGAAGGGAAACACAACAAAGAGAATAGATGAATTCAAACCCCTAGATCAAGCTTTTACAAGCCAAGATCTGAAGCAACAAGCACTGAGAGCAAGAGATCTAAACAAGGCACACTCTCAGAACTACACGAGCTCTCTTAGAAATTCTATTACAGCTCAGAGAGCGAAGAGCTAAAGATGATGAGGAATGAGATTCTTGGCTCTAGACTTCTTGCAGAAGAATTTGAATGCTTGTATATTGTGATGCTTGTTCTCCACTTCGTGACTACTCATTCTTCTCTTCTGTCTTGTATTTATATCTCCATTTGAAATACGGCCGTTGAAGTAACCGTTGTCTCTTAGATTGTTAGACGTTAGACTGTTTGACATTTGGAAGCTTCAACAATCTTTTATCCAGTTGAGCCGGCAAAGAGATAAGGTCTTCTGGCGTCTATATGGTCCAACGTTGTATGACAGAATGTCTTTAGGACCCTGCACATATTAAATGCTAGCATAGTAGACACTAGGCTGTCTCTTGGTGTCAGTAAACGTTGATATGAATATTCACCAAAATAACAAGCCAAGTAGCTTGTTCTAAAAGATGTTGACAGAATCCGATAAGGAAAGATATCATCTGTATGCATGCAGAGGTACGTTTTGTCTTCATTAAATGCACAACAATTAGACAGATAACAAAATACTTGACTATTCAACGCTTTAAGATAAATGTCAAGTCGATATAACCATAAAGTCGTTGTCTATATGACTTATGAATCGTTATGATCAAGTCCGTTTGACCAGTCGTTATGAGTCATAGCAAATCATTACATTTACTGAAGGATTCAATATGAACACTTAATAAGTCGTTATAGAAAGCAAGTCGTTGTGTTCACCGGAAGAAATCGTTGTGAAACACTTAACATCGTTATAGAAAGCAGTCGTTGTGTTCACCGAAGAAATCGTTGTGAAACACTTAACAAATCGTTATAGAAAGCAAGTCGTTGTGTTCACCGAAGAAATCGTTGTGACACTTAACAAATCGTTATGAGCTTTAAAGAAATCGATGCGCGAAGCAAATCGTTATGAGCTCTAAAGAAATCGATGCGCGAAGCAAATCGTTATGAGCGCTAAAGAATCGATGCGCGAAGCAAATCGTTATGAGCTCTAAACAAATCGATGCGCGAAGCAAATCGTTATGAGCTCTAAAGAAATTGTTGCAGAAAGCAAGTCGTGCGAATTCTAAAGAAATGTTATGATAACTTAAGAAATCGTTACGGCGAGCAAGTCTTTGCGAATTCTAAAGAAATTGTTATGATGACTTAGAAAATCATTACGGCGAGCAAGTCGTTGCGAATTCTAAAGAAATCGTTATGATAACTTAAGAAATCGTTACAGTGAGCAAGTCGTTGCGAATTCTAAAGAAATCGTTATGATGACTTAAGAAATCGTTGTGACGGGCAAGTCGTTATGAGTTCTGAAGAAATCGTTGCGATGACTTATAGAATCGTTGTGAGAATGATTTGTTTGTAATCAAACGATGTCACAGTAAAGAAATCGTTCAGACACTAAAGAAATCCTTATGAATTCAAATCGTTATAGCACTAAAGGAAGTCGTTGTGACTTTCAACAGAAGTCGATGTGGACCGAGAGAAATATGATCTTGACAAGATAAAAGCTTCAAAGAGGTAATGCTTACCAACATTGGTTTGTGTAACCTTGGTATAATTCCTGTACTTAAGACTTATGAAATATATTTTAAAATTATTGAAGGAATTTTGTTAATCACCAAAAAATAATAAAATAATAGGTAATTAAAATTACATGGGGACAGACTGATCATCAATCTCCCCTTTTTGGTGATGACAAAATTTAACAATAAGCATGGATAAAATATCTGAACATTTGCAGAATGTATTTCAGACATGCTAAGTATTTTCTCCCCCTTTTTGTCAGTAAGCAAAAAGATAATCCGAGACAAAGAATGAAGAGAAAAGATATAGGAGCACACAACAAAGATATTTCATTAAGACTGTGGAGGTACAGGTAAGTAATAAGCAGGAGATAAAAGAGCCAAAATGAGAAATAATCTCCCAGGCCTGCTCTTCCTGCCTCTCAAAGTAAGTCTTGAAGGGTCCAGGCCAACAGAATAATTTGGTCCCATAGAGGGAGCCATTCTTTATAGGTGAAGGACCAACTGAGCTTCAAGGAAATCATTGTAACGGATCTCTGTCTAAGGATACCTTGTAGTAGGTGACTTTTCCAAACCTAGCACAGCAAGAAACTGATTAAGGGAACAGGATAGAATCTGCCTATGCTTCAATTCGGCACATGGCGACATAGACTTTGTACCTTTCCACCCAAATTTGAAGAGGATCATTTACAAGGTGGAGGAATTCATATCCAGAAAGGTTGCAGCTGAGATTGGAGGGCGGCCTTCCCTGGCTAAGGTTACATTTGTATCCGACAATTGCTGAGCAGATAAGGATAGAACTTGGCCCACCCTGCAGGTGTCAGTCTTTCACTTCTGACAAGGCAGGGGCTAGAATCTCAGCACGGATGTGCCTAGGTGGTACTCCCTAAAGATAAATATGGGAAAGCTACCACACTTGCCTCTCTGAACTTTTCTTTCTTCCCATCACTCGCGCAAAACGATCAAAAATAACTGAGCCCACTGGTGTAATCCATGAGCAAAGAGTGAAGGGACGAAGATATTAGCCTCTGGCAGTTGAAGAGTAGCAAAGTCTACTTGAATTGCTGCAGTGCCATGCTCAGGTCCAAGATTTCGGATGGCTTGCCTGAACTGACTGAGCTGGACTTCAGGTAAACGATGAAGATACCCATAATCATTAACATCTTGAATTGCCTGATCATCTTGATCTCTTTCTGGATGAAGGGAGCCCAGGAGTTGTTATGGTGGAGCAGAAACCATTCTGACAAGTGAGAGAGTGATCCCTGGGAGGAAACACTTCAGATCTGGAGAGAGAAACTTGTTGTAGAGGCCTTATTTGAGCGTGCCCATTCTTCTTCAGATAGGGATTGAGCAGAAGAGAAGATCTGGCCTTGACACCTTGGTAAGAGATGTGTAAGGTAGGATGGTTTGAAGATGCTCAGAAAGGTTTAGGAAAGGTAGATTGAAGAGTGGCAAAGACAACCTTGGTGAGGTATTCCCTGTAGAGAGCGGCCTGTTTTTAGTGACCTATGTGAGAGAAAACCACAAGGGAGGATCCAACGGATTAAAAGATAAGAGGTTTTTCTTTTCTTAGAGGGAGGACGAGGGATCAGAGACATGAATATACTGGCCAACTTTGAGAACAGAGCCCAGAATGGTGGTCCTCAAATTCGTCTTTGATAGGGCTCAGATAGGGACCATCATTTGAGCTCCTTCTGGAATGATGGTGATGAAGGAGGGAGGAGGAGAGATGAAGAAGGGATGGTGGGAGAGAAGAGTGTGGTGCAGGATGGTCGCTGATGATGAGGGACCAGAGGAGGAGGCTCCAGCTGATGATGAGGCTGGAGG
The DNA here is from genome assembly GCA_014218235.1 of Colocasia esculenta. NCBI lineage: Eukaryota > Viridiplantae > Streptophyta > Magnoliopsida > Alismatales > Araceae > Colocasia > Colocasia esculenta. Next base: position 112,218,020 of record CM024759.1, on the reverse strand, counting down.
AACCTCAAAGATAGGAGGAGTTGGAGGAAAGTGAGTTGAAGATGCAGGAGGTGAGTGGATTGAGAGGAAAAAGGTGCTGTGTGAGGAGATGATTCTAGGGTGTGGTTGCTTAAAGGGAGGTGCAGGTGAGCAGTGGAGGCTGAAGGAGGAGATGGAGGAGCAGGGGTTTTGAGAGGGAGAAGACGTTGGGGCACTGGATCTACAACAGGTTCTTCTGCTGGAATCTGCTTGCCCCTGCCTGCTCGGATGGTTCTGACCCTTCAGCTGGAGGCCCTGATGCCCTTGCTCCTGAACTGAGGCCCGGATGGCCCTGACTCCAAAAGGACTTCTTCTGACACTACAGATGGCCCTTCCATTTCTACTGCTGATGTAGGAAGCTCAAGGATGGGTGCTTGCGCTTTTATGGCTTGCAGAACTTCTGAAAGTAAGGCCTTCATGGATCCCATTTCCTTATTGAACCATTTCATTGCATTCCTTACTTGTAACATCTCTTTGAGGTGGAGGCCTGGCTCATGAAAATTGAATTGACATCGGACTGCAAAGAGCACATGATTTCTCCTTGAACATCTAGTCTTATATGACGGGCTTCAGCTGTATCACAATCCGCTGCCTCTGGGTCCTTTGATATGGAGCATCTGCAAGAAGAGGAAGTTCTGGAGAACTTCCTTTCTTTTCTCCTTGCTTTGGTGCACAGGAACCTGTAGTTCATCATCATTGGCATCCTCATCAAATTCTGAGGAGCTAGCCATTTCCCCATCTCGGAAATGTTCTTCTTGGGGTTTTTCAGTGCTCTCCCCCTGAGATATGCCTTCATTTCCTTCCAATGAAGTGCCTAAACCTGAGGTATCTGCCATTGGTACAGAGTTTCTTCTGGGATATTTGGACTGACAACGCTCCCCCTCAATAGAGCATCTTCTGCACACTTCCATTTCCTTCGCCCCTGAATAGGAGCTTCATCCACAGATACTTCAACATTTTGGCCCATGGCCACGGATTCTGACATTTGGGGCTCACTAACATTTTGCTCCTCATGGCTGGAGCATCTATCTACAGCTGCTCTTCAAGGTGGCCGGATGCCACAGCTTCTTCTTCCACTACAGCTCCTGCTGGTGGTTCTGCTGAAAATTCTGTCTCAAAAACTGCTCCTTGAGTTTGAAGTTGATTCTAGTGCATTGGTGTCACTGCTGCTGGCTGTTGCACTTCTGCTTCTGATGTGGTCACAGTACTGCTACTGGTACTGCCACTACTGCTAGTGCTACCCGCTTCTTCTGGCTGGACTTCAGGGGTTTCGCCATTATAGCCTCGCCCTCAGCATTGAGGTCTTGGTCCATACACCATTAAAGATTGAGAACCCACTTTTTCTAAGATTTTGGACCTAATACTCTGGCCCATCTTCTCAACTACTGCCCCAGACAGGTCAACACCAGTGTTTGAAAACCTTGGTGAGCAAGTGAGCATATGGCAGAGATACATGAGCTTACTCTTGGTGTCCCAAATTTGATCACGAGCAAACTTCATCCTCTTACATCCTATTACTATTACTTCGGCCATGTTGATCTCCTTGTTCTGTATGGCCCAGAACATCATATCCGAATCTGCCTGATACATGTGTGAAAAAGTTGCACTTCTATGAACAGAATTTGACAAACAATAGTGTAGAAGACGGTGAATGCATTCAATTGATTGATATCTATTTTCCCCATCTCTCAACCGGAATTCAGGACCAATGATTCCGAGACCCTTGACCTGGGTATCCACAGTGTGGATTCCACTGTGACCAGTCGTGCTTAATCAAACAGAGTCTTTAGAAGATTGTGATCAATCTTGATCGAGGTTCCCTTGACTGAAGATGTCATGGCCCATCTGCCTCTGATTTCAAGCAAACGAAGAATGCCTTCACAAGATCCAGATAGCTCACCTCAGAGAAGGTCGAAATGATTGTCCACTGCATTCTTCTCACTGTGGCCACTATGTTGTGCATGCCGTTCTTCTCAAGATCAGCTACATCCAGCTTTATTTCCACAAAGCTTGGTCTTCACGAACGTGAACCTTTCTGCTGCTCAGAAAAGAGGTACTCAGTGCCGTAGCCCCCAAGACTGCCGAAAACAACTGGTGTGGCCATGGATTTGAGTGGAGGAGGGTTTCAGAATGGAGGATGGTGGCAGAAGTGAAAGCCCTCAAGAAATTCTTCGCGGAGAGAGGTGAAGGGCTTCAAATTTGCAGAGAGTCGATGTCGAAGTCGTTAGGGCATCGGCTCAGGCAACCTACGAAAGAGGGAAAAGGTAGAAGATAGGAGATGAATCGTGTCCCACCGATTTTGGAATTAAATAATGCTATACGAAACGTGAGGCGCCAATAGGTGGCGGAAAACGACAAAGGAATTTGACCAACTCGACAGACTTTATAAAGAGAGCGGCCCGGAAAGATAATTAAATTACTTTTGCTTAAAGCCATGGAGGGAAACTTACTTAATTCTGAAAATTTATATGCCAGTTTTAAACAAAATCTCTTCACAATTACACATGCCCAATTCCCTTCTAAGAGACGTAAATCTCTCATCGGTAAGGCTTTTGTGAAAATATCTGCTAACTGACCATTTGTGTTCTATAAAGATATTTCAATGTTCCCATTTGCTACATGATCACGAATAAAATGATATCTACCTCAATATGTTTGGTTCTTGAATGCTGGACTGGATTTTTGGTGAGATTGATAGCACTGGTGTTTGTCACACAGTAGTGGAATTTTTGATATTTAGTCCGAAATCCTCAGTTGTTGCTTTATCCATAGGAGTTGTGTACACAACTTCCAACAGCCACGTACTCAGCTTCAGCTGTAGACAGTGCCACTGAATTTTGTTTCTTTGAGGACCAGATATCAAACCCCTGCAAGAAATTGACAACAACCACTAGTGCTTTTTCTATCTACTTTGCATCCACATAGTCAGCATCAGAATATCCCACTAAATAATTTCACAAGATTTTGGATACCACAAACCTAAATCATGAGTTATAGCTAAATATCTAAATATTCTTTTTTACGGAGATTAATGAGATTCCTAGGATTTGCTTGATACCTAGCACACATGCATACACTGAATAGAATATCAGGTCTACTGGCCGTTAAGTAAAGTAATGACCAATCATACCTCTGTAGATCTTTTGATCTACTTTCTTACCATCCTTGTCACTATCCATCCTTGTAGATGTACTCATTGGTGTTGTGAGTGCTTTGTGTTCTCAAATCGAATTTCTTCAAAAGCTCTTTGGTGTATTTTGCTTGACAGATGTGGGTGCCATCTTTTCCTTGCTTGATTGTAGTCCAAGAAATAATTGAGTTCTCCCTCCCATGCTCATTTCAAACTCTCCCTGCATTAACTTTTCAAAATACTTGCAAGGGATTCATCAGTAGATCCAAAATAATGTCATCTACATAAATCTGTACAAAATATGCTTTTAACTTTTGATTTTACAAATAGAGTGCTTCTACCTGTCCTCTAGAGAAACCATGGTTTAATAAAAAAGAGCTAAGCCTTTCACACCAGCTCTTGGTGCTTGCTTTAAACCATACAAAGCCTTATGAAGTTTAAAAACATGATTAGAAATTCTGAATCATCAAAACCTGGAGGATGTTCTACATAAACTTCCTCTTTATAAACCATTCAAGAATGCAGATTTAACATCATTTGAAACAATTTTAAATCTAGAGTAGATGCATATGCAGTAAAATCCTAATAGTCTCAAGTCTAACTACAGGAGCATAGGTTTCATCAAAATCTATGCCTTCCTCTTGGGATAGCCTTGAGCCACCAATCTGGCCTTGTTTCTTAAGATTACACCAGCCTCATCCAATTTATTTCTGAACACCCATTTGGTGCCAATAACTGGATGGTCTGATGGTCTGGGAACAGTGACCATACTTGGTTCTCTTGAACTAATTTAGTTCATCTTGCATGGCTATAATCCAGATTCATCAGTAAGAGCTTCATTGACTGTCTTAGGCTCTATTTGAGAGACAAATGCTAGATAGTCACAAGTATTACATTACCTCTTGTTTTTTACCCCTACAGATGGATCACCAATAATGTTCTCAGGTGGGTGATCTTTCTTGTATCTCCACTCCGTTGGAAGATTTTCATGCGTAATATCTTGTTGTTGCAAGTCTTCCAGAGGTGGATCATCCCTGTCTACAATTGAGGTATCCTTTAGTTTCTTGACAACTCATCTGCATCATCATTGTCACTATCTTCTTCCTTTCTCAAGGAAGGGTTAGTTTCATCATCGAAAATATATGTACAGACTGTTCAATCAATAAAGTACATTTTAAATACTCTATAACCTTTGGGTTTAGAAGCATACCCCCATGAAGATACCTTCATCTGATTTGGCATCCAACTTACATATCCCTTTTTCCATTATTGTGAATGAAGTAAGGACATCCAAATGTCCTAAAGTGGCTGATCTTTGGCTTCTTTCCTTTAAACAGTTCGTATGCAGTCTTCTTTAGGATTGGCCTGATCATTACTTTATTGATAATATAGCTTGCTGTGTTCACTGCTTCAGCCCAAAAGTATCTTGGCAAATTAATATTCTGACAACATGTGTTCTTGCCATGTCCAATAAGTTCTATTCTTCCTCTCAGCAACTCCATTTTGCTGTGGTGGTCTTGGTTCTGAGAAATTGTGTTCAATCCCTTCATTTTCATAGAACTTTGCAAATTTCTCATTCTGAAATTCATCCATGATCTGATTGAAGACTAATAATACTGAATTTCTTGTCTTTCTGAACCTTCTTGCTAAAGCTGATAAAACTTTCAAATGTATCATCTTTATGTTCTAGGAATGACACCCATGTAAATCTGGAATAGTCATCAACTATAACAAATCCAAAGTTCTTTCCTCCAAGACTGGTGGTTCTCATTGGCCTAAATAAATCCATATGAAGGAGTTCTAAGGGTTTTGAGGTTGTCACTGTAGTCTTTGACTTGAAGGAATTCTTAACATGTTTTCCCTTGGCGCAAGGTCTGCAGACACCATCCAATTTTGTGCTGACCTTTGGCAGACCTTCCACAAGATTCTTCTAGCAGTTTTCTCATACCTTCTATGCTGCAATGTCCCAGTCTTCTGTGCCACAGTTCAGTTGATTGATCCTTGTTTGCTGCCAAACAGACATCTTGATCCTTGAGTTCTTCAAGATGAAGTGCATACAGGTTCTTTTCTCTATTGGCTTCGAAATTACTGCTCCATTCTTTAATATGCTACACTTTGACTCTTGAAACTGAATCTGATGACCTCTGTCCAAAGCTGGCTGATGCTGATGAGATTGTGTTCAGTCCTTTGACAAGCAATACATCTTCAATGACTATCTTTCCTTTGTTGCTACAGAACCACTGCCAATCACTGTCCTTTCCCATTGTCTCCATAGGTAACTGTTCCTTCTTCAGCTTGTAGATGGGTGAATAGCTTCCGATTCCCTGCATGTGCCTTGAGCACCACTGTCCAAATACCATTTGGATGCTCGAGTGTTACCCTGAAATAAAAATCATCAAGTTTTAGGTACCCAAATTCTTTTGGGTCCTGATTAGTTAGTATCATTGAATTTACCTTTAATTATCCATTTTTATGTCTTGTGGGCATGTTGTTATGATATGTCTTAACTTGTTACAGTGACTGCAGCAGGACAATTTTGTTATTTTTTCTATATATTTGAAATCTGCCTTGTATGCAATGTCTTGTTCAGGTACAAATTTAGGCGTTGGATATATTTTAGGATAAACTATGATTTCTTCATATCTGGGGATGTATATCCTAATCCATTTTTCTTCTTACTGATTTCTGGCACTTTTTAATATTAGGAGTTTTTACCATTAGTGAATTTTTCTAATGTGCTAGATAACTGTATATTTTCATCTGTTAATGATTTATTTTCTGTTTTCAGTCATCTGTGTCTGCCTGTTTTTTTTAACTTAAGTATTTGTTCATTCTTATCCTTTAGATCTTCACATAATAATCATTTCTTCTTTTAAGTTCAGTTAACTGTTTTTTCTAGTTGCTCATTTTCAGATTTTAGATCTGAGTTTGTATTTTCTAAACAAGTAATGTTTTCTTACTAACTTTCAATAATTTAGATACATCTCTATATTTATCATATAGTTCATTGAATGCATCCTCTAAATTATCAGAATCAGAATCATTGCAGGGCCCTTTTGGTACGGCAGCAAGCTAACCTAGAGGGGGGTGAATAGGTTTTCTGAGATCTGAAATAGAAACTTAAACACAGAAATTAACACTTGAAGGTTTGGTTAGTTTAGTGTGATGAAGAGTAGCAGTGCGGAAGCAATAAACAATCACACAAATAACACAGAGATTTATCCTGGTTCGGCCCTTCCCACATGGAAGTCCTACATCCAGTCCCAAGCAACCTCTTGGGATTTCACTAACCAAGGGTACAGTCCCCTTAAGGACACTACAACACCCAGCACCCCAGCTGGTCTTCTTCTCTTTTCCCAGAAGGCAGAACCTCCCAAAAGAAGCCAATCTGCCAACAGTGGGTGCGGTCTGCTAGACACAAACCCTAGCTGGGTTAGACACTGTATACAGTCCTACAGCTGGACAGAAGTCTTTCTTAGAAAAGAAAGAACAAAGCTGAGAGTTGGAACAAATAAAAACCAACTACAAGAACTCTCAGCAAAAGACTCTCTCCCCCAGATTTACAAGATGCACAGAGAGAGAGAGAGAAGAGAGGAGAAGGAGCTTGAATGCTTCAGTGCTTCAGATGCTTGAACACTTCTTCTTGGGCTCAGCTCTTTCTCTCTTTTTCTTTGAGTGTATTTGGAGTTCAGGTCCTCACTGGTTGTACACTCTTGAAAAATCTTCAGGAAAGCTCATGCTCTTCTTCAGCCTTGCTTCATCTTTTATATGAGCAATTTGAATAAATCCGTTGGAGTTCTAGCCGTTGCTCATCTTCTCTTTCTTCTGATAATTTGTGGTCTACGAGGTCTGCAAGCATAGAAAAAAGTGTTTAGATAAAATAGTGTTTCTGTCAAAAAGGCTCATACCTTTATGTTTCCTGATGCCACCCAGAAGTGGTAAGTAATCTCTCTTTTGTTGGCAGGAGAGAAGAGATCTAGAAAGATAAGCAAAAAGATCTCCTGTCAGAAAGATAGAGGATACGCAAATCAAGAATATTGACTTTTCACTAGATGCCAAAAGGCACTTTGAAATATAAAGGAAATCTATGTTTTACAAAGAAGTCTGGTTTTACAAAGGAATTCATGTTTCACTTATCAAATCCTTATGAGAGTTACAAGGAATCCATGTTTTACAAAGGAATCCATGTTTTTACAAAGGAGTCTGCGTTTACAAAGGAATCATGTTTTACAAAGGAATCCATGTTTCACTTATCAAATCCTTATGAGAGTTACAAAGGAATCCATGTTTTACAAAGGAATCCATGTTTTTACAAGGAGTCTGTGTGAGTTACAAAGGAATCCTTATGAGAGTCACTTATCGAATCCTTATGAGAGCGAATCGTTATGAGAGCAAATCGATGTGGAGTCACTTATCAAATCGTTATGGGACCAAATCAATATGAGAGTCACTTATCAAATCGTTATGGGACCAAATCGATATGAAAGTCACTTATCAAATCGTTATAGGACCAAATCGATGTGAGAGTGAATCCTTATAGCAGTGAATCCTTATGAGAGCGAATCCTTATGACAGTTTGTGAACTGAAATCGATGTATATTGAATGGATATCGATTTATCTGTTTAGTGCAAATCATTACAGAATAATGTCATAAATTATATTTATTAGAAAATCATGATATTTAATTTATTATTAGAAAATTCATGGTATTAAATATATTTAATATTCAATTAATCATGTAAATTTATATTTATAAGAAAAACATGATATTAAATATTTTTAATAATAATTAATTAAACATAAATTTTGTTATCACCAAATAAAAGGGTAAAATATAGGAGTGGTTCAACAGAATCAAAGGAGGAATCAGATGTTACCTTGTCATCTATATTTGCCATGAAAGCCAAGTTGGCTTCTTCTTCATCACTGGTTGAGCTTGACCCACTGTCTGAGTCGCTGCTGTTTTCCCATGCGTCTGCCATTGCCTTCTTCTTGTATTTCTTGAATCGTCTGAAGTTATCTTTCTTCTTGTGTCCATCTTTCTTGAGCTTTGGACACTCTGCCTTGATATGTCCAGGCTTCTTGCACTCATAACATGTAGGTTCTCCTTTCTTCAGATCTTTTCCTTCTGGCTTCTTAAACTCTTTATTTTTCTTGAAGAATCTTCTGCCAGATTGAAACTTCTTTTTTTTGGCTAGAATTCGTTGTAGTCTTCTGGATAGCATAGCTCTTCATCATCACTGTCCTTGCTGTTCTCATTGTTGTCCAGTGATTCTTCTGACAACTCTTCATCAGCCTTGAGCGCATTTGACTGCTTCTTTCTGCTGGAGGATTCTCCTAATCTCTCCATGTTATCTCATGGGCATAAGGGACCAATGAGCTTTTCCAAGGACATTCTCTTTAGATCATTAGCTTCTTCAATGGCTGTAACTTTGGGAGTCCATGAAGATGGTAGGTGTGGCGGAACGCCTCGGCCAAGCCCGTTAAACCGATAACGTACTTGATCCGAGTCCGCCTCCCGCGAACGGGCCGAAGCCTCGCAAGGGATACCAAACCACAGTCCGTGTAAACACAAAGGAACACACCACATTTTATATATATTTCACAAGTTACATAGCCATATTTCCATAAAACTGAAAAGAAGGTACAAGAGCCTGGGGCATACCCCGAAGTACAACTGAAGAAAATAAACAACTAACTACACTACACTGCTGGAGCTGCTACTACACAGCTGGAGGTACCGACCCTGCACCGCTACGGCGCGGCTCTAAACTGGACGACGGTCGAGAAACGTCCTCCTCGTTCTCACCTGTGGGGGTAGGGGTGAGCCTCGCTAGTCACTGGCTTAGTAGGGAACTCCCCCAACACCGAGCAAACCAAAAACCATAGGTACAAAGCAATAAACAGTACCAACAATTTATAGAACAGCTAAGCAGGATATAAAAGCTGTAAAAGTACTCACCGTCTGCAGACTACGAAAAACAACTGTAATAATTAAATGGCAAATCAGTACAGGTGTACAAGCTAAAGTAGAGACGACTAAACACGACCCACATGAACTGGTTCGCGACACCAAAAACTGACTCGGACAAGTTAACACAGGTCTACCTCTCAGTCTCGCAGCTAAGAACGAAAGGTTCAGCTGTCGCTCCACGTGAAAAGGTCAAGAAACTGTGGAGACCAACTAAACACCACCACCTGCGGACCACACGGTCACAGGCCCATGCCTGACACCTCTAGAGATCCTGGCCCGGAACTCTCTAGAGTGAGGCACTGGAAAAGGACTAGCTGGGGTCCAGTACATCTACTGGTGTCCTGTAACGACCCAGAACCCGCATTACCAGTAACAACCGGTAACCCGAATTCTGACCCGCTAACCCACGAGACAAGCTCGGAAGGGTAGGAATTTAAGAGTCCGAGGAGACTATATGTAAGAAGATACACACCATGCAAAGCAGTAAAATTCCACTATATGAACATATCATATACAACCTCATGAGTCTGAGACAAAGTACAGAGTACAGAAGTACAACAAAAAGGTACAACTCACTGCAGCTAGGGAGCACCAACACCGGAGTGGCTAGACTCGCCTGGAACGGGAGTCGACGAAGACCCACCTGAAAGGGAAGGGAGTGAGTCTCAAGAAAAGAGACCCAGTAGGGAAAAGTAACCCCACCGGCAACTAAACTAAAGTGCGGAAAGTAAAAACTGAAAGTAAGTACACGTCGCACCACAACACAAAACTGTAAACCACGCGGCTCAGTAACACACACTCACACACACAGCAAGTAGGACTCAGCTAGGGTCTGTGGCTCATCGTCCCGTCACCACAGAGGCTCTCAACCCCAGCCACGTGTGCACACTACAGACGCTCTCTCTCGCGTCTGGTCCACGACCGATTTTTCCCCTACGCTTGACCCTAGCGGTAGAGAAGGGGCTCCACGGAGACCGGCTCAAAACCACCAAAAGGAGTACGCACAGGACAGAGTCGCACTCGATGTCCCGGCTCACTAGCGGAGGACAACCACACGTTAGTCGTCTAGACGGAGTCGCACCCACGCCTAGGTAACACAACAGAAACGGGTACACGGTAACGCAACGCGCGTACAACAGACGAAACACACTCAACGTCTGAAACCCCGTACAGTAGTAAACACCTCGTGCCACAAACAACTACTCTTATGCACAGGCGGAGTCACACTCTAAGCCTGGCCCACTTGTGCTATTAGGGTGGACATCACATGTCAATCGCCTCTAATCACACAACTCAAGTCTGCTGGGAGACAGGATATAAACGGCCACATCGATTGCCGCCAATCAGATATAGACGGCAACCCATATGCCGCCAACAATAACTAAATGGCAATCGACCTTGTCGTTTAACTCATCCCTGAAGATCTCAACGTCAACAGATGTGGACGTTGATATCTTCAGTCCCCCATACCCAGAACTGAACCGAATCAGTCCCAATGGGTAGAAACACTAAACCAGACTCCGACTGATGGAGGGAAACACTTCCTCTCATCAATCTACACTACCAGAACATCTAAACTAAACAGTCTAACACTTAGATTGTCTAATTTATCCAAATCCTGGCATGATACAACCCAAACCCTAAACCATAAATTGCATTCTAATTCACTTAATTGGGCATGCTAGTTTGCTGGGGAGGGTTATAGGGGTTAAGTCCCTACCTCAGAACGCTTAATCAATCCCCAAACAGCCACCAATCGCGCCGGATCTCCCCGAAGACTCCGCGCGAATCACGCCAAAACCTTGCGTTTCTCGCCCGATCTAGCAACGCCACACGATCCAAGGGCTTCCCACGAGCTCAAATCACTCAACAGAAGCTGCAGGAATCAAGAAAGACAAAGGTGGAGAGAAGGAGAGGAAATGAGAAAGGTAGGTTCTGCTCTCGGGCTGCCCTACTTCAACAGGCCCGGCTAGTCAACGTCAACATCGCTGGCCGCCTACTGAACCGCCTACAGCCTGACGTCCAGATCCCATGTCGTTGAGTTCAAGCTCAGACGTCCACATCGCTGGACGCTGACTCAGACTCAACGGCAAGCCCTGGCCGTCAACTACACAGGACCTCTACAGACCCAATAAGGATCCACCAAAGACCCGAGACCTTACATGTCCGTACCCCCAACTACGAGCGCGCTACAAGTGACTAAAGACAAACACAAGTGTCACTGTCCCACTGTCGTCTTTCCCTCAGCCAGACGTACAACTCAAGCACAAGAGTGAGGGTGTCCAGGTCAGACGACACAGACCTCGACGGTACAGCACAAGTACCGGGACAAAGCCCCGAGCTAACAACCTGGCTCACAAAGAACCTGGGGCACTCAACTGGAGAGGTAACCACGGTAGGCATTGTACAACTCGCCACGTACACAAAACCACGTGCACGTCACACACAAACCACGTGAAACCTCACGTAAACCTCAAGTAACAACGGTCCACCACACGTGAACCCAACTGGACTCGCGTGAATAACACGCAACCTCGAAGGTGAGTAACTAACTGCATACCCCGTATGCTAAACACAGAAACCATGTGCACTCAGTGCACCTCAGGTGCCAACGCACCATTCATTATCGATAAATACCATAAACAATCATTTCTACTTATACACAAGTTAGCGGCAACATCGACTGCCGCTTACTGGAAGTAGACGGCAAGGGATCTAGCCGTCTATATCCCAGCTGATGAACTTAGTGACAAACGATGTTGACGCCAAGATCTTCAACCTCTATTCCTGCAGAAACCCTAAACCGATTCTACAGGTTTTACAACCGTTAAAACAACGGAAAGACATGCAGAAATAGTTCCTCTAACACCCATACACTATAATTAAACTATAACATCATGCTTTACTACTTGAATTCATCAAACCATCCATTATCCCCGCATGGTGCAACTTAATCCGAAAATGTATTAAACATGCTGATTCAGGTGGTTACGTCGTATTTTAATGATCCTACGGAGCTAACAGGGTTCGTTCCCTACCTCAGAACACGCTTAAACCTCCCGAAATCTCCCGGTTCACACCGAACCCTCCGCGAGCTCCCACGGCAATTGCACCACGCCACGACGTTTCCCCGCGCGATTCGGCAATGCCACACATCCCACGATCTTCCAACCACTCTCCTGTACCTGTTGGAAGCTTTAGGGATGCAGGGGCGTGAAGCTGGGGCAAAGGGAAGAGAGAACCAGGTGGAAAACCTGCCCTCGGGTGACCCTATAACCTGCAGAATTCACATGTTGGAGTCAACCCCTCTGCCGTTTAAGGCAACCGCCACCATCAACGTCCACATCTTATGCCGCCAAGTTCATGCAGTCAACGACACCTTACCTGGACGCCAACAAGTCAACGACCACCCCTAGCCGCCAACTCCAACTCAACTGCAGCAGGTCCTATTTCATTTCAGGACCAAACCTGTACCTCACCTGAACAAACCACACATCCAAACCACACATTCCACACACCCAACTCACACTGGCCTCACAACGGCCATCACAACCATTACACACATGATCCGTATGGATCCGAAAAGCACGCGACGTTACATTACTATCATTTAAAAAGAAAATTTTGACCACGAAATTCATAACACAACTCAAAGTTAAACAACTTTAACATATACACCTTTACAAGCACTATCATCTAAAAAAGAAACAATATACTTTACTAAAAAAGATAGGGATACCCTTTAGCCATCTCACCGGCTAACTCCCAGGTATCCTCACCACCCAACCTATTTTCCCATCTCACTTTAACTAATTCGATTTCTTTATTTCTCAGCTTCTTTATCTTTCGATCTGTGATCTGTACCGGATACTCTGGCATAGTCATATCCGGCCTCAGGTCACCACCTTGATATCTGATTATTTGAGCTGGATCTTCAATGCACTTTCTCAACATAGAGACATGAAAAATATCATGCACATCTGCAAAATCTGCTGGCAAATCCAGCCTATAAGCCGTTTCCCCAATCCTTTCTAACACTTGAAAGGGTCCCACATATCTTGGGCTCAACTTTCCAGTCTTACCAAATCTCATAATACCTTTACTCGGGGAAACTCTCAAGAAAACAAAATCTCCCACTTCAAACTGAAGTGGTCTCCTCCGGATATCTGCATAACTCTTTTGCCTGCTTTGAGCTGCCTGCAATTTTTTTTTAATAAGCTTCACCACTTCTGTGGTTTGCTGAATCAATTCAGGACCCACTAACTGTCTTTCTCCCACTTCATGCCAGTTCATTGGGGTTCTACATGGCCTTCCATATAAAGCTTCATATGGTGCCATCCCAAGACTGGTATGATAACTATTATTATAGGCAAACTCAACCATTCCCAAATGATGCTCCTAGCTACCTCCCCAAACTAAACAACAAGCTCGCAACATATCTTCAATCGTCTGGATAGTCCTCTCTGTCTGACCATCTGTCTGGGGATGATAAGCGGAGCTATATCTCAGCTCAGTACCAATTACTCTTTGCAGGCTTCTCCAAAAACCAGAAGTAAATCTTGGATCTCTATCAGACACAATAGTCTTCGGGATACCATGCAGGGGAACAATTCTTTCAACATAAATATTTGCTAATCTGTCCACTGTCCAAGACATACTTACTGCCACTAATCTGCACACCTTGGTTAATCTGTCAACAAATACCCATATTCCATTATGCCCGGAACTCGATCTTGGTAAACCTGCCACAAAGTCCATAGCAATATCATCCCATTTCCACTGTGGAATAGATAACGGTTGCAACAAACCTCCAGGCTTCTGATGCTCAGCTTTAATCTGTTGACAGATAGCACATCTTGCAACAAATTCCGCTATTTCCTTTTTCATATGAGGCCACCAAAAATGCTTTCTTAAATCATGGTACATTTTAGTACTACCCGGATGGATAGTGTACCTAGATTTATGAGCCTCTTCCAACACTCGCTGCTTCATCTCTCTTTCAACTGGAACAAACAACCTGCCTCTGAGCCTGACCACACAATTATCATCAATGGTAACTCCTTCCATTTTCACAATTTCAGCTAAATTTACATCTGCTCTCTGAGCCTCAACAATCTGCCAATACAAAGACGGCTCTACAGCACTAGCAGCTAGTATTGCCCGTCGCTGACTACTGGGCACATATAAGAAGTTCTCTACTACCTCTTCATACAGCTTCCATTCTTTAATCATCATCAAACTTACATATGCCTTTCTGCTCAAGGCATCTGCTACAACATTGGCCTTACCCGGATGGTAGGCCAAATTGAAATCATAATCCTTTAAATATTCAATCCATCTGCGCTGACGAAGGTTCAAATCTTTCTGCGAGAAGATATACTTCAAGCTTTTATGATCTGTAAAGATCTCAAATCTCTCGCCATACAGATAATGCCTCCACATTTTAAGGCAAACACAACTGCTGCCAATTCCAAATCATGAGTGGGGTAATTCTCCTCTGCCGGCTTCAATTGCCTGGACGCATAAGCTATCACTTTGCCATGTTGCATAAGCACTGCGCCAAGCCCTCTTCTTGAAGCATCAGTATACAACACAAAACCACCACTCCCTGCCGGTAATGTCAATATAGGTGCTGATGTAAGTCTTTTCTTTAATTCCATAAAACATTTCTGACATTCACCGGACCACACAAAAGGCACACCTTTCCTGGTCAATTTAGTCATAGGTGCTGTAATCTTAGAAAAATCTTGAATAAAGCACCTATAATAACCTGCCAATCCTAGAAAACTTCTAATCTCGGTTATTGTCTTAGGCACTCCCCATCTCATCACTGCTTCCACTTTACTTGGGTCCACTGCTACTCCTTTAGCTGAGATAACATGACCCAGAAACTGAATTTCTTTCAACCAAAATTCACACTTATTGAATTTAGCAAACAACTGGTTATCTTTTAACAACTGCAGGGTAAACCTCAAATGAGCTGCATGCTCCTCTTCAGATGCTGAATAAATCAGAATATCATCGATAAAGACCACAATGAATTGGTCTAAATATGGATGAAAAATTCTATTCATTAGATCCATAAAACCTGCAGGAGCATTAGTCAACCCAAATGGCATAACCACAAACTCATAGTGACCATATCTGGTTCTGAAAGCTGTCTTATCTATATCCTCCTCTTTAATTCTCAACTGATGGTACCCGGACCTCAAATCAATTTTAGAAAATACCTTTGCTGATTGTAACTGATCAAGCAGATCATCTATTCTTGGCAACGGGTACTTATTCTTAATGGTCACATCATTTAATTTTCTATAATCAATACACATCCGAAAACTTCCATCTTTCTTTTTCACAAACAATACCGGCGCTCCCCACGGGGAATGACTCGGTCTAATAAACCCTTTCTGCAACAGCTCTTCTAACTGCTTTTTCAATTCTTTAAGTTCTGCTGGTGCCATCCGATATGGAGCTTTAGAAATCGGCATGGCACATGGCAGCAACTCAATGGTAAAGTCCACCTCTCTATGTGGAGCTAAACTAGGCAAATCCTCAGGAAAAACATCAGCAAATTCCCTAACCACGGAAACTGCTTCCACTGACTGACTAGCTTCTACCAGACTTACCGAGGCTAAATAAGCCACACATCCAGCATTTATCAACTTTCTAGCTTTAATTGCAGAAATTAGAAACTTAGAGGTATAAAAAGGCATACCTTGATATTCAAATACTGCACCATTAGGATGACAAAACCTGATCCTTTTCTTTTTGCAATCTAACATTGCTCCATACATCTCAAGCCAATCCATACCCAAAATAATATCATAATCTGACAACTGCAGGGCATACAACCGACCCGGCATCTGGTTTCCTTCAATCATAACAGGAGCTTCATCTACATAGCTCGAAGTGAGCAGGAACTCACCTGAAGGAACCTCCACTACTAATTCACAAGACTTCTCTTCTAAAGGATGAACTATACAATCCAGAAATTCTTCGAAAATAAAAGAATGAGAGGCACCCGAATCAAATAAAACTCTTGCTGAATATTCATAAAGAGGTAAAGTACCTTCTATCATATTCGATGCCTCCGCCTGGGCTCGGGTGATAGCCATAACCCGGCCTCCTCCTCGCTGCTGCGGTGCTCCTCTGCCACGACCTACCTGTGGCTGCTGAAACTGCTGAGGCTGCTGCTGCTGCTGCACACCTCTTCCATACCCATATTCTCTTAGATAGGGACAATTGCGGATCAAATGCCCCGACTGATTACAATTATAGCATCTATATCCTGGTGGAGTAATGGGCTGCCTGGCAGTACTCTGCTGCGACTCCTCCACCTCAAGCCTACCTCGGCCTTGCTGAAACTGCTGACAACCTCCACATCCTCTTCCTTTGCCTTTAAATGCTTGCTTTAATTTCTGACCCCATTTACCAAAGCCTGATGAAGAAGGTCCTGCTGGTGCTTTACCCTTACTTGCACCTACTGATTGCTGCGGTAGCCGAAAACTACATGAGCCTGACTCGCTCACCTGACGAGTCCGAATAGACCTCTCCAACGTAGCTGCTCTCTGGGCTGCTTCTTCCACTGTCTTACACATGAGAGGTACTATTGCATCCTGCAATTCCACTCTCAAACCTCTAATAAAATACTCAACCATCATATTATTATCTGATACAACATAAGGCGCATAACGACTAAGCGCCATAAACCTCATCTGGTACTCTAAAACTGAAGAGTTACCTTGCTGGAGCGTCCGAAATTGCTCTCTCTTCACTTGCTGCACTTGAATCTGAAAGAATGTATCATTAAATACATCGAGAAATTCCGACCAAGTGATGGCCTCTTCTGTCCTGCCTGCAAAGGTGGTCTGCATCTTCAGTCGCCACCATTCTAACGCAAAACCTCTCAACTGATAAGCAACTAACACAACTTTATCTGCTGCCGGACACCTCATAGTTGCAAAAACTCTTTCAATCTCATGAACCCAGTGCTCCGCTGTATCTGGATTCGGCCCTCCTGAATAAGTAGGTGGCTGTAATCTCAGAAACTTTTCAACCTGCATCACTGGTTCTTCTGCTATCAGCACTGGTGGTGGTGGTGGCACAGGTGCTGCAAAAGGCACCTCTACTCTTGGCGGGACTGGAGCAATATGTACAGTCTCTCCATCCCCATGTGGCACTGCAACCGGTGGTACCGGCGCCTGCTGATCCATCCTTGTCCGAATATCCGTGAGGCTTTCCCAGATTCTTTCTATCATACGCTGGGTACTTTCCTCTGGATCATCTCCTCCACCACCCCAATCTCTTCTATCAGCCATTTCAGAAATTTCTACATAAACAAAACACCAAATAAAAATCAAAACAACAAATTATCAGAAACTAGGGTCCCTACCAGCAGTGTACAAAGACCGAAATAAGGCTATGTATCTTTCTAGTTTCCTTATATTAACACGGACCTTGCTCTGATACCAACTGTGGCGGAACGCCTCGGCCAAGCCCGTTAAACCGATAACGTACTTGATCCGAGTCCGCCTCCCGCGAACAGGCCGAAGCCTCGCAAGGGATACCAAACCACAGTCCGTGTAAACACAAAGGAACACACCACATTTTATATATATTTCACAAGTTACATAGCCATATTTCCACAAAACTGAAAAGAAGGTACAAGAGCCTGGGGCATACCCCGAAGTACAACTGAAGAAAATAAACAACTAACTACACTACACTGCTGGAGCTGCTACTACACAGCTGGAGGTACCGACCCTGCACCGCTACGGCGCGGCTCTGAACTGGACGACGGTCGAGAAACGTCCTCCTCGCTCTCACCTGTGGGGGTAGGGGTGAGCCTCGCTAGTCACTGGCTCAGTAGGGAACTCCCCCAATACCGAGCAAACCAAAAACCACAGGTACAAAGCAATAAACAGTACCAACAATTTATAGAACAGCTAAGCAGGATATAAAAGCTGTAAAAGTACTCACCGTCTGCCGACTACGAAAAACAACTGTAATAATTAAATGGCAAATCAGTACAGGTGTACAAGCTAAAGTAGAGACGGCCAAACACGAGCCACGTGAACTGGTTCGCGACACCAGAAACTGACTCGGACAAGCTAACACAGGTCTACCTCTCAGTCTCGCAGCCAAGAACGAAAGGTTCAGCTGCCGCTCCACGTGAAAAGGTCAAGCAACTGTGGAGACTAACTAAACACCACCACCTGCGGACCACACGGTCACAGGCCCATGCCTGACACCTCTAGAGATCCTGGCCCGAAACTCTCTAGAGTGAGGCACTAGAAAAGGACTAGCTGGGGTCCAGTACGTCTACTGGTGTTCGTACCCCCAACTACGAGCGCGCTACAAGTGACTAAAGACAAACACAAGTGTCACTGTCCCACTGTCATCTTTCCCTCAGCCGGACGTACAACTCAAGCACAAGAGTGAGGGTGTCCAGGTCAGACGACACAGACCTCGACGGTACAACACAAATACCGGGATAAAGCCCCGAGCTAATAGCCTGGCTCACAAAGAACCTGGGGCACCCAACTAGAGAGGTAACCACGGTAGGCGTCGTACTACTCGCCACGTACACAAAACTACGTGCACGTCACACACAAACCACGTGAAACCTCACGTAAACCTCAAGTAACAACGGTCCACCACACGTGAACCCAACTGGGCTCACGTGAACAACACGCAACCTCGAAGGTGAGTAACTAACTGCATACCCCGTATGCTAAACACAGAAACTATGTGCACTCAGTGCACCTCAGGTGCCAACGCACCATTCATTATCGATAAATACCATAAACAGTCATTTCTTCTTATACACAAGTTAGCGGCAACATCGACTGCCGCTTACAGGAAGTAGACGGCAAGGGATCTATCCGTCTATATCCCAGCTGATGAACTTAGCGACAAACGATGTTGACGCCAAGATCTTCAGCCTCTATTCCTACAGAAACCCTAAACCGATTCTACAGGTTTTACAACCGTTAAAACAACGGAAAGACATGCAGAAATAGTTCCTCTAACACCCATACACTATAATTAAACTATAACAGCATGCTTTACTACTTGAATTCATTAAACCACCCATTATCCCCGCATGGTGCAACTTAATCCGAAAATGCATTAAACATGCTGATTCTGGTGGTTACGTCGTATTTTAATGATCCTACGGAGCTAACAGGGTTCGTTCCCTACCTCAGAACACGCTTAAACCTCCCGAAATCTCCCGGTTCACACCGAACCCTCCGCGAGCTCCCACGGCAATTGCACCACGCCACGACGCTTCCCCGCGCGATTCGGCAACGCCACACGTCCCACGATCTTCCAACCACTCTCCTGTACCTGTTGGAAGCTTTAGGGATGCAGGGGCGTGAAGCTGGGGCAAAGGGAAGAGAGAACCAGGTGGAATACCTGCCCTCGGGTGACCCTATAACCTGCAGAATTCACAGGTTGGTGTCAACCCCTCTGCCGTTTAAGGCAACCGTCACCATCAACGTCCACATCTTATGCCGCCAAGTTCATGCAATCAACGACACCTTACCTGGACGCCAACAAGTCAACGACCACCCCTGGCCGCCAACTCCAACTCAACTGCAGCAGGTCCTATTTCATTTCAGGACCAAACCTGCACCTCACCTGAACAAACCACACATCCAAACCACACATTCCACACACCCAACTCACACTGGCCTCACAACGGCCATCACAACCATTACACACATGATCCGCATGGATCCGAAAAGCACGCGACATTACAGTAGGGATCTAAGAATTTTCCTCACCATGTCTCCAATCTCATAGGTTTTCCCAAGTCCAGCCAATCCATTTGTAATATCTGTGAATCGACTGAACATTTGAGTTATGGACTCACCTGATTGCATCTGAAATCTTTCATATTGAGTAACAAGAATATCAATTCTTGTCTCCTTCACCTTGTCTGTGCCTTCATAGGTAATTCTAAGCTTTTCCCACATCTCCATTGCGGATTTGCAGGCTGAAACTCTGTTGAATTCCTTTTTGCTTAGTGCACAGCACAGAATACTCTTAGCCTTACAGTTTAAGGAGATCTTTTTCCTGTCATCATCTGTCCACTGAGCTTTCTCATTTGTGACCAAGAGATCACCTTCTTCTACTATTGACCATATCTGATAGTTATGACCTTGAAGAAAGTACTCCATTCTGGTTTTCCAATAAGCATAATCTTTACCATCAAAGAGAGGGGGTCGGTTGATAGACTGACCTTCAATGTTACCTTGGGCTGCCATGGATCTTTACTCTTCAGATCGTTGGATCTTTCTTCTTTGTCGAAGAGACTCGCTCTGATACCACTTGTTGCCCAGTTGACAAGCCCAGAGGGGGGGTGAATGGGTCTTTAAAAAATTTATCTAGGTGACACCTGTACGTAAAAATATACACAAAAACAATCTTCGATGTTGGTTAGTAACGGTTAGTGTAAACAACAAACCCACAAAGAATCAATCACACAACGCAAGGAATTATCCTGGTTCAGACCTCCTTTCCTTAGGAGTCCTACGTCCAGTCTCTGAGCAACAACTCAGGATTTCACTAACTAGGGTACAGTCCCCCTATGGACACTACAGCACCCAGCTCAGCTGGTCTTCCTTCACCCCAGAAGGGAACAACAACACCCTGGATACCCCACCAGGTCCTCCTTCACATCCGAAGGGAAACAACACCCTGGATCCCACCAGGTCTTCCTTCACACACGAAGGGAAACACAACAAAGAGAATAGAATGAATTCAAGCCCCTAGATCAAGCTTTTACAAGCCAAGATCTGAAGCAACAAGCACTGAGAGCAAGAGATCTAAACAAGGCACACTCTCGGAACTACACGGGCTCTCTTAGAAATTCTATTACAGCTCAGAGAGCGAAGAGCTAAAGATGATGAGGAATGAGATTCTTGGCTCTAGACTTCTTGCAGAAGAATTTGAATGCTTGTATATGTGTGATGCTTGTTCTCCACTTCGTGACTACTCATTCTTCTCTTCTGTCTTGTATTTATATCTCCATTTGAAATACGACCGTTGAAGTAACTGTTGTCTCTTAGATTGGTAGACGTTAGACTGTTTGACATTTGGAAGCTTCAACAATCTTTTATCCAGTTGAGCACGCAAAGAGATAAAGGTCTTCTGGCGTCTATATGGTCCAACGTTGTATGACAGAATGCCTTTAGGATCCTGCACATATTAAATGCTAGCATAGTAGACAGCTAGGCTGTCTCTTGGTGTCAGTAAACGTTGATACGAATATTCACCAAAATAGCAATGCCAAGTAGCTTGTTCTAAAAGATGTTGACAGAATATGCACGATAATGAAAAGATATCATCTGTATGCATGCAGAGATACGTTCTGTCTTCATTAAATGCACAACAGTCAGACAGATAATAGAAGACTTTGACTATTCAACGCTTTAAGATAAATGTCAAGTCGATATAAACCATAAAGTCGTTGTCTATATGACTTATGAAATCGTTATGATCAAGTCAGTTTGACCAAGTCGTTATGAGTCATAGCAAATCGTTACATTTACTGAAGGATTCAATATGAACACTTAATAAGTCGTTATAGAAAGCAAGTCGTTGTGTTCACCGAAGAAATCGTTGTGAAACACTTAACAAATCGTTATAGAAAGCAAGTCGTTGTGTTCACCGAAGAAATCGTTGTGAAAGACTTAACAAATCATTATAGAAAGCAAGTCGTTGTGTTCACCGAAGAAATCATTGTGAACACTTACCAAATCGTTATGAGCTTTAAAGAAATCGATGCGTGAAGCAAATCGTTATGAGCTCTAAAGAAATCGATGCGCGAAGCAAATCGTTATGAGCTCTAAAGAAATCGATGCGCGAAGCAAATCGTTATGAGCTCTAAAGAAATCGATGCGCAAAGAAAATCGTTATGAGCTCTAAAGAAATTGTTGCAGAAAGCAAGTCATTGCGAATTCTAAAGAAATCGTTATGATAACTTACGAAATCGTTACGGCGAGCAAGTCGTTGCGAATTCTAAAGAAATCGTTATGATGACTTAAGAAATCGTTACGGCGAGCAAGTCGTTGCGAATTCTAAAGAAATCGTTATGATAACTTAAGAAATCGTTACGGCGAGCAAGTCGTTGCGAATTCTAAAGAAATCGTTATGATGACTTAAGAAATCGTTACGGCGAGCAAGTCGTTGCGAATTCTAAAGAAATCGTTATGATGACTTAAGAAATCGTTGTGACGGGCAAGTCGTTATGAGTTCTTAAGAAATCGTTGCGATGACTTATAGAATCGTTGTGAGAACGATTTGTTTGTAATCAAACGATGTCACAATAAAGAAGTCGTTCAGGCACTTAAGAAATCGTTATGAATTCAAATCGTTATAGCACTAAAGGAAGTCGTCGTGACTTTCAACAGAAGTCGATGTGGACCTAGAGAAATATGATCTTGACAAGATAAAAGCTTCAGAGAGGTAATGCTTACCAACATTGGTTTGTGTGACCTTGGTATAGTTCCTGTACTTAAGACTTATGAAATATATGTTAGAATTTATTGAAGGAATTTTGTTAATCACCAAAAATAATAAAAATAAATAGGTAATTAAAATTACATGGGGACAGACTGATCATCACAATCTAGTCCTGGGGGCAGAGAGCCACCCGAAAATACCTACAGGGGCTATTGACAGTGTTCTGCATTGCACCGGTTCTGACTATACTATTTTGGCTAGACATCTAACTTTTATACTATTAGTCTGAGGAGTTTAGACGTACTGTATCATTTCGGTGCTATTGCTGTGCTAGCACTGACTGTTATAATATTAGTCTGAGGAATTCAGACGTACTGTACTATCGTTAAACAGCTACTGTTCTAAAGTGACTATTGCCGTACTCTTCTAGTGCACTGTGGTGCAACCATACACGTTATCTCGTTACACGTTATCTCTTTACACGTTATCTCATTTCGCGCTCTCTCATTATATGGTCATTTCTCTATCAACCTAGTTTTGTCATACTCTTGTAAAATGTATTATCGATCAGATGTTATCGCATGCTATCATTCGTTTGATATAGTATGCCATCAATCTCTTGTTATCTTGCGCTATTACTCTCTTGACTATACTTGATCGTTCTCTCTAGTTAACCTGCGTTACAAGACATTAATCACTTAAAGCATGCTTGTTTACACGAGATATTAAGTCCTACTGAGTGTTATCGCTCACCCTTCGTTATTTGATATTGTGTTTTCAGGTAAGTCAGGTGATGACCTTACACACATCAACGGGATTGGACTGGAGTGATGAGCGACCTAGAGTCGTAGCGATTGATTATTCCCAGTACCCTAGAGTTAGTTTAGTTAGTTGCTTAGTTATCATTTCCAAATATAATGATGCTATTGAGCCCTGTGTTTTGGCTCTGAATTAGTGGTTGTAATAGTTTAGATGAATTATCAATAAAATGATGAGTTTTATTGCAATTATTGTTCATTAGTTGCTCTGATATTTGCGAATGTATGCGCAATTTACGTTACCATACACGTTGTTCATGCCTCTCTGATTTATTCCGCTGCTAAATTGGCGGGGCATGACAGTTGGTATCAGAGCCTAGGATGTCCATATTAAGATATTTAAGTCTAGGATGTTCTAGGTGAACTGCCCTAACACGTGTCTAAATCAACCACCATACCTATGTGAGAATTGGGTAGAACCATGGTTAAGATCTGAATACATTCATCTATATATATGTATCAACTTAGTAATACTTTAGCGCCCAAGGTAAAAAAAAAAAATAAATGTTATTGCTCGTAGGAGATTAGTGGAGATGGCTGGCGAGCATGCACAATTGCGAGACTTGCAAAGTACCATACAAGGGTTAACTCAATCCCTTAACAACGTGATTCAAGCAGGAGCAAGAAATGGGGCAGGAGACTTATACGGGAACTTTCAACGAATGAATCCTTCTAGGTTTAATGGAACTTTGGATCCCGATGAAGCTGAAAATTGGGTGAAGGCGATGGAACAGATCTTTAGAGTTATGCAATGTTCAGAACAGGAGAAAGTCCTTCTGGCAACCTTCCAATTGGACCGCGATGCTAGAGCTTGGTGGGAAGTTGCCAGTCGACAATTACCCAACATCAACATAGAGTGGGATGAATTTTTAGAACTCTTCAACACCAAATATTTTTCCGAGAGGATTCGTGAGAAGAAGGCAAATGAATTCGCAAATTTAAAACAACGAATGATGTCTGTAGTAGAATATGAAGCACAATTTGAAAGACTAGCACAATATGCACCACATTTGGAGAATACGGAAAAGATGAAGGCAAAGAGATTCTTAGAAGGGTTGAGACCTGTGTTCTGGGAGAAGTTGGCTCCGCTAGACCTTGTAGTATCTTCAGACATGGTGTTAAGAGCTCAAATAATAGAGGACACCATGGGACTTCTTGAAAAGATCCATAAGAAGAAGGCTTTGAAAAATGAACGAGCTAACCATTACAATGATAATAAAGGAGGAGATACAGTATATAGTAAGAAAATAAAAGCGTAAGTGAAGCGGAAGGAATTCTGTAAATTTTGTAAAAAGCCAGGGCATCAGATGGATAACTGTTGGAAGAAATTGGACAGATGCTTGCGTTGTGGAAGTCAACACCACCGAGTCATCAACTGTCCAATAAAGAAGAACCAAACTCCACGCCAAGGGCGATTACAAGCCCTTGTGGATACAAATCATGCCAATAAAGGTAGACAAGGTACCATTACTAAAACCATAGTTTGAAGTTCATATTATTTTCTCGATAGCAAAACCCTAAGTGGGGGAGATGATGGAATGAAGTATTCAGAATAAATTGATAGTCATATCATATCATATGAATTTGGGGACCAAATTCTTCTTAAGTGGGGGAGGATGTAGTACTCCGGAAAATCCATTAATTAAAATTATAGATAAATTAAAATTTTATCTATTAATAAATTCAGGTAGTTAAAAAAGTACGCATCATTATTGCATGCGTATAAACCCTTATAAAAATTTTGTAAAAATAATAGTTATACTTTAAATAATGTTCTCTAATGACCCATCATAAAATTTGGACTAAGAAAAATCATTTGGACTTAGTTTAAGAATTTATGTGACTTATTAGCATAATTAAGGAATAAGTCGGAGAACCCATTATTTTATGAGCTAAGGTGGATTATAAATTAAAATAAATATGTGGGTAGACTTTAAATAATATGGGTTGATAGTCCATTATGATATATGGACCAATAGACAATCTTGGCTCATGAATAAATTCTCTAATGAAAGGATAATTGAAAATCCAATAAGTAAAGTAAGAACATGGGTTGTACAATTAGGCTCATTTGAGTTAATGGGGCCAAGAGTAAGAGCCTAAATGATGAAGATTAGAAATACATGCATAAATAATATTAAATTGAATTAAAACAAGAAATTCATTGAATAAGTGTGATAAATATATTTAAATTAGAATAAAGGGTGAATAAATAGAATTAAATCAATACCCATTAAGTCAAATTAGTAATGGGTTTTGTTAATGGACCTAACATGGATTGTTGGGCCCAAATAAGAAGAGCCCATCATGAGATGGAAGTTAATTAAGTGAAATTCGTATTAAATATATTAATAATTAGAAAAAAAGGTTAAGATAAATACTAAATGACATATATAAATTCCTAAAAAGAGTCTTAGACTTACCCTAACTTATTACCCACGAAATTAGATCTCTCCTCAAGCCAATTAGTGGAAAAATGTTAGAATAGGGGGAGATAAATGTGAAAATTCAGAGTTAATTAATAATTAAATAAATAAGGGGTAAGATAAATACTAAAAAGAGTTATAAATATCATAAAAAGAGTCCTAAGCTTATCCTAACCCCTTGGCCACAAAATTGGCTCTCTTCCCAACCCTAATTAGGAGATAAAGGAGAGAAATTGGATGATAAATAAGGGAAATTCGAAATTTAAGGAAAAGGAAGAGTTTTAGAAGAGTAGGACTCTTAAACCAAGCCATACACACCCCAATTCGGCCCTATCACCCATAGATCATTGCTGGAGCTCTAGGGGACGAAGAGAGCAGCTGAGGACGAGAGGAGCAAGAAGGAAGGAGCTTGGACCAAGAGGATTTCATCTTTTACCTCGTCTTCAAACCCTAAGATTTCTTAAACGCGTGAAAGGTAGGCAATCTCTCAAGCCAAATCCGTGTAAAAATTACCTTAGGAAGAGTTCATGTTCCCGAGCAAAAGCCCTCTGGTTTCGCTCCATTTCGATCTCCCATGAGAGAGAATTAATTCTTTGAATCCCTGTCAGTTCCATGTACCCGACCCTTCATGTTTACTCTTAAACCTCGGGCATATATGACCCCATGCCATGAGAAAATTCTCATAAATACTAACTCATGTTAGCTTTCAAACGCCCCTAGTTTGCCTAATTTTTATCATGTATCCGTCTCTAATTTATTCGTTGAACCCTGTTTGCACATGTTTAGGTCAATGAAATGTAACCTGATCAAAGCATGCCTAAACCTTGTCTATTTTTGAATTAATTATGCATGTTGATAGATCTATGTGTCTACTTTCATTTCAAACTGGTTTCGTGGTTTTTGGATCATCGTGTGAATTTATATTGAATTTATAAGTAACCTATATCAAACAGTATCTGCCCTAGAAAAAGGGAAAAAAAGGTCGGACCCTTCTGATATCGCGACGGCGCGACCCGCCGCGATATCAACCGGGTAGCGCCCCGCTGTCACGTCGCGTTAAGAATGCGGCGGCCTAAGCCGCCGCGATTTCCACCCCGAACCGGGTCAGACCGGCCGGTTCACCTGACGCGCCCGGCCGCCCCGTCGCAACCTGAATCGCGACGGGCTCCCTCGCCGCGATTTCCAGATTTCGGCCAGAACCTGATAATTGCGTTTATAACCCTATTCTATTTACCATTTAACCCTTGTTTAAGCTAAATCATACACTATTAAGACTATCCTTTATATAAATGATATTAATGAATTAAATAATCCTCAGTAATTAAAAGCCATTTGCACGAATTATCATATTCTCATGATTTTCTTTACACTTACACACACATAATATTAGTGTTTGTCATTTGACCCTATTAAATTACTCAATAATGTATCTGGTAATTAAGTGAAATTAATTACCTAATTTCCCTATTATTTAAATGACACTTGTCTTTGTTTTATTCGCATGATTTGTACACTGTTACCGTTTTCCCTCGGCCTTCGAGCACTCGAGGCACGACGGACCAGTTTCTACACACTTTCTCTTTACTTGGACCACCTCTCCATCGGGAATACTCTCGACTGGGCCAGGGACTCCTTGTCAAGGCCTCCGTAAGTCTTCTTGGCTTTGGCATACGTCCATTGCCGACGAACTGGTTGTACCCTAAAACCCGTTACACCTTAGGGATCAGTACGATCCATGGCCTTAGTGTGTTCTTTCCTTATCTTATGATCACGCCGGACCATCTGGCCTGTGTACACAACACAGCTAGTGGGCGGTGGTGATTTCTACCAGACTGCCGGCCCGCAATGGTGTGCCGTGCAACCGTTACTATCGATGTTTAACGTGATTTTACGATTATACCCCTATCTCATCTACTATCCTTGTACTCTCATCTATTCACGTTCACTCTACTATCTCGTCTATTCATCTAGTACTCTCTTGAGACTCTTGAGCTGTTGTGGTTCCTATTGCTTGTACTATACATGACTGTCTAGCGCCATAATATGGGTTCGGTGACCCTACTGACTCGAATGCATACTGTGCAGGGCACAGAGAGTGTCCGAGGGGCTCCAATCTAGTTCTGGGGGCAGAGAGCCACCCGAAAATACCTGCAGGGGCTATTGACGGTGTTCTGCATTGCACCGGTTCTGGCTATACTGTTTTGGCTAGACATCTAACTTTTATACTATTAGTCTGAGGAGTTCAGACGTACTGTATCATTTCGGTGCTATTACTGTGCTAGCACTGACTGTTATAATATTAGTCTGAGGAGTTCAGACGTACTATACTATCGTTAAACGGCTACTGTCCTAAAGTGACTATTGCCGTACTCTTCTAGTGCACTGTGGTGCAACCATACACGTTATCTCGTTACACGTTATCTCTTTACACATTATCTCATTTCGCGCTATCTCGTTATATGGTCATTTCTCTATCAACCTAGTTTTGCCATACTCTTGTAAAATGTATTATCAATCACATGTTATCGCATGCTATCATTCTTTTTATATAGTATGCCATCAATCTCTTGTTATCTTGCGCTATTACTCTCTTGACTATACTTGATCGTTCTCTCTAGTTAACCTGCGTTACAAGACATTAATCACTTAAAGTATGCTTGTTTACACGAGATATTAAGTCCCACTGAGCGTTATCGCTCACCCTTCGTTATTTGATATTGTGTTTTCAGGTAAGTCAGGTGATGACCTTACACACATCAATGGGATTGGACTAGAGTGATGAGCGACCTGGAGTCGTAGCGATGGATTATTCCCAGTACCCTAGAGTTAGTTTAGTTAGTTGCTTAGTTATCATTTCCAAATGTAATGATGCTATTGAGCCCTGTGTTTTTGCTATGAATTAGTGGTTGTAATAGTTTAGATGAATTATCAATAAAATGATGAGTTTTATTGCAATTATTGTTCATTAGTTGCTATGATATTTACGAATGTATGCGCAATTTACGTTACCATACACGTTGTTCATGCCTCCCCAATTTATTCTGCTACTAAATTGGCGGGGCATGACAGCCTGCTCTGCCAGCCTCCCCTCAAGGAGTCGCACCGCCTCTAACTCCGGCATCTGTCATCCACACTTCAAGGTTAGAATCAAACAATCAATTAAATGACCAAGGCTTAGAATTAGAAATTTACTTACCACTCGCCGGTCTAGCCAGAGTCGCCCGACGTAGCGCGCCCAGTAGTCCTCCAGGTACGCCACGCTCTTCTGGAGGTCTATGTGCTGGAGGACCTGCTCCCCTTCATCTCGCCAGTAGGAGACTGTGCTTCCGTGCTCCTCCCCCCAGTCACGGTCCTCGGTAAAGAACCGTCGATGGGAGTGCCCCTCTCTCCCTAAAGAGGGTACCTCTAAGTCCGGTTGGTGCCAACCCAAGGTGCATACCACTAACTCTAGGTAGAGGGGCTCGCACGTCCCCAGGCATAGCAGGAGCAGGTGGCGGTCGAACAGCGGGCGCCCCGCCTCCACCGTCGGGTGGGACGCGTCTGCCTTCCCCAGGTAGGGAGTCCAGACCACCTACAAGAAAGAAGAAATTGGTCAGTCACATCAAATGGAAATTGAATGCAAGAAAGAAAGAGTGCTAGTTGAGATTTATACCTGATCGTGGGGGTAGAGGTCGAGTCCCGCCCGCACATCCTCCACGCGCCGATCCCTCACCCTCAGATCGGGTGCCACCTCCCACCTGGCCATGAGGGGTACCATGGCCTGACTCCCCTTTGTCTGCACACCGCGTCCCATGGGGAAGCGGGTGTACCCCCAGATCTACACAAGAAGGAAAGTTGTTAGTCAGGCAATTGATTTTAATTCGATGAAGAGCATTAAAGGAAATTTGCATACCTGTAGAAAGGGGGTGAAGCCCTCGGTGCTCTGAGAATGCCGCGAGCTGCTGGGGAGAAGAGAGAAAATGTGTCTCAGCATCGCAACACCCCATGCATATCGTCCCGCCTGCCTCAGGTCCCGCAGCAGCATCACAAACTTGGAGTTCATTTGCGATGACTGCGTCGGGAAAAGGAGCCGCCCGAACAGGTACGCCACGAAGATCTGAACGGACCACTCCTCGCTCCTATCTCCCAGCTGGATCGACGCCCGGACGCCGGCGCCGAACTCCTCAAGTGTCTCTAGGGCTCCCCTCCTCCGTCCTCTCAGCCCTACCGCCTCCGACAATGATCCGAGCAGGATGCTCCGGATCGGTCTCCTCCTCCCGGCCACAAACTCCAGCCCCAGCAACTCCATCACGTCATCGTGGTAGTCTCGCCTCTCCTATCCCACCACCGGCTCTCCCTGAACTGGCAGTCCTGTAAGATACGCCACATCCTCCAATGTGGGTATCATGTGCCCCCAAGGCATGATGAATGCCTTGCAGTCCTCATCCCACCTCTCTCTCAGCGCCTCAAGGTAGGGGACGTCCACGTGGAACGAGCGCACAGCTAGGAGGTGTCCAAACCCCATCCGTGCCACCCGCGTCTACTGAGTCTCTGGCAGCACCCGGTACCATGCCCAACACAAGTCCCAGGTCACTCTGCTTCTCATTCTGCCTTTTCCCTGCACAAAACATAGAAGAGTTGACGTCAGGATCGACTGCCGTTAAGAATAAGTTGACGGAAACATGCTTTCCGCTGACTTCCCATTGACGTCGAGGGGGTTGCCGTCGAGTTTAATAGTTAACGTCCTGCCCTTGCCATCAAGTTCTTCTTGACGGCAACTACTTGGACGTCAATAGGAACCCGACGTCAACTGATATTGACGTCTAGTTCCTGTTGAACCTGACGGACTCCTCCCTGTTTTCCCTCTCTTTTCTACTTTTACAATCATTCATCCACTGTGTTTAGGGCTCTGAGGACCTACCTTGGGTCGTCATGGGGCCCTCTGAGGCGCTCCCACATCCGTCTCATCTCCGGCAGTCTCCTCCCCCTCCGGTCCACTGCCGCCGGCGCCTGTCGCTACCGGTTCGGCCTCCTCCTCCGCCGTCGAATCCGCCGTCATCTCCTCCTCCTCTTCCTCTGTTCGGCGAGGGTGATCCCGAAGGGCGGTTTTCTTCCCCCTCACCATTGTTCGGCCAGTTCAAGTCCCGAAGAAGAAGAAGAAGGATGAAGGATTTGGAAGAGTTCCAAGTAATTAGAAGAAGCTTGGAAGATCTGAGGAAGTAGGAGTGAGGAAAGAGATGACAAATGTGGGTAGAAGAAGCGTTTCTCAATGGAGTGAAGAGGTGCCGGAGATGGGCCTCAGGCACCAAAGTTGCGTTTTAACGTAGACGTTAATGGTGTGGCCGTTGGATTTCCATTAACGTCAACAAGTTGGCCGTTCATTTCTTGTTGATGGCACACAGTTGGCCGTCTATATCTCGCCTCGAGGTACCCTGTCAAACCCAGGACCATGGTCGGCGACCAGGTAGTGGACGTCTACTTCATTGTAGACGACCATGGATCATGCCGTCTATCATCTGTCTGGAGGTTAGCGGCCACAATGTGGCCGTCTTCTTGTCCTTGGCGGCCATCGATGTGGACGCCAACCGGTGAGTTCACAGTCCTTCACAGAACACAATTCAACACTCAATTCAGCTCAATTCAAAGCACAAACACTTCATTCCACACAATTCAAGCGATTCAACACATTGAACACAAACCTACTCATTGTTTATTCATTCACACTTGTGTTACACTTATTGAAATTGGGAAAATACATCATTTTACTCTACGAGCCATAAAGAAATCACAAGAAATTGGGCGAATTGTGTCAATGAATTCCTCATACTTCCAGATATCCTCCTAGCTCTCTTGCATTGCCTGTCCCACTTTCCTGCTCACTGTGTATCTGTTTCCTTGCTTTCTTCATCAGCTTCTCATTCTTCCCTGCAATGATCATGTTGGTGCAGTGAGATGAAGCTGGAATTCCACGTGGTATTCCGAGCTGACACTGGCACCGGTGTGGCTGGTACACCACCATCTGATCAGCACTCACCAGCCACAAGTCTTTGTCCTCTCTGGTGCGCACTTTGAACTCAATTGTCCTCATGAACATTGGCCTCACAATGAAATCCTCCACAGGGAAGTAGCTTAGGTAGTCCCGCCAGGCATCTCTTCTCTTCAAGTGTGCTGTCACACACCTGATCTCATCCTCTAGCTCATACCATGCCCTGCTGCAATGAACTGAACTCCGAAGGAAGATTCTGGAGGGGGAAGGTTGCTTCTCAGCAAAATAAAATTTCAAATGAGCTTCCATCCATACCTGAAGCAGGAACAAGCTCTCGCATGTGTGTCTGCCTAAGCTCATCGTGGTCAAGGAGCTGTAAAGGTGCGCTAGCACTGCAGGGGCAAGTGACTGCCTATGCCATAGCAGAGACAGGATCCCCACGTGCTCGTATAGGAGGGAATCTCCACTGGTGGGGAACAAGAACACACCCGCCAGGCAGAGTGTCAATCCCCGAGTTTCCCTCTCACCGCCAATCTCCTTCGCATGCTGGATCAACCACCAGGCTAGCAAGTCCAGGAAGATCCCATACTTGTTTGTCATCCTCAGCACCTCCTTCTTGTCCTGCACGATGTCCGCCAGGATCTCTTCCCATGGGAGAAGAGGGGTCGACACGTCATATTCCATGCACCGCCTCCATCCCAAGAACAGCTCCACCTCTTCCAGCAATACGCTAGCTTCGAATCCCTGGAACACAAACATGTGCGTGTGTGGATGCCACCGCTACACGAGCGCTCCTAGGGCGTCAAAACCCCACCACATCTCCTTCATGTTCTTCGCCAGCACCACCATAAAGCTCAGATTCCACGCTCCAATGAAGCTCCTCATGTCGATGGTGATCGCGTTCATCAGGTTGACCAGCCACGAGAAGGCCCGTACCTGGCCCTGGCTTGGGAAGGCAGGCACCTCCTGCACATCCAGGGAGCACCATGAGTGAGAATTTGGGGCATTTTCAGCATGAAGAGAGGCAAGAATGGATGGTCCTTACCTCCCCGTTGGCCAGCTGGGTGCTCAGATGCCCCGGAACTTCACTTAAAATCCTCAGGCTCATGCTCGTGGACGTTTCGGTCGATGTGGAGGCCATATGTGCAACTTCAGTTCGTCCCAGAGCTCTCTGGTTCGGAGTTGAGGAAGGGAAGGACGGAGGAAGAAGATAGAAGAGTCCTGATGGCCTTCCAATAGCTATTTTTTTCGGTCTGATCCGCTGGCATGTTAACGTTCATATCCTTTGACGTCTGTTCACTATTGACGACAACATGTGTGGACGTCGACTTTGGTAGATGGCAGTACATGTTGACGTTAATTGTAAGTTGGCGGCAATCGATATGGACGTTAACCACCCGGAATTTTCAAGACTTTATTGTTCAATATGGCCATTATCTCTCATCTTGTGCTTCAAATTGTCTTGCAGATATTTAAGCACAAGCAGCGCTTCAAGTCCGAAAACACTCATGCGACCTTGATTGTTACACAGGTATGTCTAACATAGGTTTAGTCACCAGAGGCGAATAACTTGGCGACCGTGAACCCAGAGTTCCCCTTTATCAAAAACTATGACGGGTTTGCGATCTCTCAGTTATTCGTATGGCCTTAGAATTTCCTCTGGTTCTAACTTGCATTTTAGATAGAGAACCCACACCAACATGCATTTAGGATTTCACTGCTAACATTCTCTTACTAACTCAAAAAAAAATGGAGATTTTCCTCAAACTGCTCTGTGGCCCCCAGCTCGAGTGGCCGACCAGGTTATCACCACCTTCTTGAATATCCAAGTTGATATCAGGTCTTCGTTGCCCATTCTCCAATTGTCCCACCGTGCAAATCACAAGTGATCATTCCAGTCTTGTTGAGTTCCAGCTTTCCAAACATTGATTCCAGTTAGAATCTTTTGATAATCCTTTGAGAGCACAATCAATCCCTTTGTCTCCACAACCCCCTGATTGGACAAACGTCCTGATTAGGTCGGCGGGCCCAAACAGACTCTGGTTGTGAGATTCCCTCGATTCAACTGTCATATTACAACTCCTTTGACTCAGACAATAGCAGAAACTAGTCAAAGTCCTATACGGCAATGCAAGGGACCCTACTGTTGGGTTGCAGTTGTAGTTACACGGGTAGATCACCCTCCCTCTATTCCATATTTTTGTCTCTCAAACGATTTGTCACTTGCTTCTAGCCTAACTCATTCGTGTGGCTTGCTAAAATTCCTATCCTTGGAGATGGTCCCTCCTATCAAATCTTCGCGTCCTTTGTTTACCGAGACACCAACCTTTCAGTCCGCTCTGCTCTCTTGCAAGATTGGATGTCTCGAAGGGGCATTTGTAGACGCGAGATTTGGCCCATCTCCATGTGGTTCATGGCCCAATAAGGCCCGTTTGACCGCTTATTGACTTGCCTCGGATCCCATGTAGACGTCCACATTGACGGCCGCTGACTCCATGTTGACGGCAAGGTCCCTAGTCGTCGACTCTGGTTAATGGCCACATGTGTTGACGTTTGCATGGGGTTGGCGGCAACATCGCTTGCCATCAACCTAGGTTTACTCGGTCTGCGTAACTACCTGAGATTCCAGCCCACTTGCACCATTCTCTCCCCCATGCAACGCATGGGGCTGTTCCCAACGGGCAAATGGGCCACCTTGGCACCCCCTTAACCCAGTAAAAATCCTACATGGCCCCCTCTCATTGGTTCAAGCCTTAACACATGGATTGCCACATGTTTAAGTGTGTTTCTTCACACTTGAGCATCTTATGCTCCCTAGCTCCGCCCCCACTGCCTATATATGATACTCCTTGGCCTTCTAAGTGGGGGGAGATGCTGGACGA
Source organism: Colocasia esculenta (assembly GCA_014218235.1). Lineage (NCBI taxonomy): Eukaryota > Viridiplantae > Streptophyta > Magnoliopsida > Alismatales > Araceae > Colocasia > Colocasia esculenta. Next base: position 112,183,333 of record CM024759.1, on the reverse strand, counting down.
GCTCATACCTTGTTGCTTGGAGAGAAGAGAGAGAAAGTACACCTAAGCTTCCACCCTTGTTCCCTCTCTTCCTCTCAACCTTTGGAGCATCTAGGAGGCTTCATCACGTGCTGGAGGAGCCCACCAAGCAGTCACCAACGACTACAAACGAGGATCAACTCCCTCTTCTCCTTCTCTTTCTCCTTCTCTCTTTCTTAATCTTGCATGTTACACACACACACACACACACACTCTAGGCACGTAGTGCATCTCCCTACACACCTAAAAAGGGTTTTCCAAACCAAAAATGGAGGGAAGAAGGGTGGTCATAACACTTGGCCACCCATCTTCTCAAGTCCGCAACCGGTATGGGCACTACAAGAAATTGCGGCAATAGAGACCGAATTATTCAGTCACTATTCGGTCTCAGATCTGAGACCGAATAGTGACTGAATAATATCAGTCACTAAATTTTAGATTTAGTGACTGAATAATATCAGTCACTAAATTTTAGATTTAGTGACTGAAATAATTTCAGTCACTATTCGGTTTCAGATTTGAGACCGAATAGTGACTTAAATTATTTTGGTCACTAACACTATCAGTTGGCGGGTCTTCGAGTGAAATTTTGTGACTGAAAAATTCGGTCACAAATTCAGTCTCAGATTTGAGACCAAATAGTGACCGAATATGTTCGGTCACAAAATTTGGGCGGTTTTAGAGATCGAATAGAGACTGAAATAGTTCGGTCTGTATTCGGTCTCTAAATCCTTTTTCACCTCCACTGCCATCAACACTTCTTTCCCCCTTTTCCTTTCTCCTCTCTCGTTGTCTCTTCTCTCTTACGCTGCCGACACCTCCGACGGATCTCCCCGTCGAGACGCCGTGTTGCCGTCACCGTGGCCGCCGTCGTCCGCATCGCCGCCGCCGTCCGCGTCGTCACCGCCGTCCACGTCATCGCCGCCGTCCGCGCCGTCCGCATCGTCGCCGTCGTCCGCGGCGCCACCATTGTCCGGGTCTCCGCCGCCGTCCGCGTCGCCCCCGCCATTGTTCGGGTCACCGTCGTCATCCGCGTCTTCATCATCTCTCCCTCTCCGTCGGAGTTCCACGTCGACGTCACTGCCGATAAGCTCTCTCTCTCTTTCTGTGCATGTGTGTATGTTTGGTGTGTGCGTGTGTGTAGTGTGGGTTGTGTTGGGCTGCAGGGAGGGCCGCGGTGGGTGGGGGGTAGACAGTCGGGGATGGAGTCTCTCTCTCTCTCTCTGCATGTGTGTGTGCGCTATGTGTGCTGTTAAAAAATACTAGTTCTTTGCCCGTGCGATGCACGGAAAATTGTTAAATTTTTAAAAATTTTAAAAATATATTATTTAAGATAATAAACATAGTTAGTTGTTTCTGTATAAAAATATCTTTTATATTAAAATTAGATTGAATTACATGTTTAGTCTACATATATTTTTTACGATGGCTGAAAAAAAATTTGTCCAAGATTATATATGAATATAAATTTTCAAGTTAGATGTCAAGAAAGTACAACTTCACAAACAGTCAAAGAAACTAAATCATATAAAATTTAAGGAAATATATATATTTTACATAAGAAAATGAAAAAAAATGAAATTTATTTATGCAATGTTTGTAATAAATATTGGAAAGTTTTACTTTTCCTATTACATACTTTCCACCAAAGTGACACCTAGGTACATGCCTTGACAAAAATGATTAGATGCAAAATTTTGAGTTTTGTTGGTGTGCTCTTGGGCATTTTTTTCTTTCTATTTTTGGTTACTAAGATCAAGATAGGAGATTCCCAACTGTCCCAGCATAATCAGATGAGGCTAGATGAGAGCATCAAGATGAGGAGAAAATATTTTGCAGCTTGTGTATAATGCCATATTTTGGAGCCTATGGAAAATGCATCTGCAAATTGTTATTTTCAAAGAAATATGTTACCACCTGCTTCTCAGAAGAAAAAAATAACGTTTCATGAGACTTCTGCTAGGTTCCTGTCATAAAACAATGCCGTGTATTGATGCATATAGGAAATCCTTTTATCCTGAAATTAACCACAGATCTGTCCCAGATAAATGAGATGACGAACTTTCCTTGACCTCAGACCATATGCTTGTATAGTCTATGCATCTAGTTTTTGTCCTAATTTAAGCACGTGTCCCTCCTAAGTGACAAATCAGGTCCTTGTTGATGTTTATTTCTTGAGTTTTACCCTGTCAATCACTTAACACTCTTTGAAGGTTTTCATTGAATCTCTTACCTATATATTCCCTAAGTTGGGCATATCATTATCTAATCATTTTTCCTGGAACTTTCACTTTTGAATTTGGCCTTAATTACTTTATCATTTGTTATTGGTGTCAACTATGGCAATGGAAGCATGGAAGAATGCATGGATGTGGTGTCTATGAAGTGAATGAGGAAATCATACAATGTACATGTTTGACATTTTCTTTTCCTCTGATTGTCTTCGGCTAGTTTTACTGCTGTCTGCTTTCATTGAATTCTACATTCATGGATCTCATGGAGGGCATTTACCTTGTGGTTGTGCTGCATAGATGCGAATGGTTTATCCCACATCTAGGGATTTGATTGGTGCATTAAGACTTTGTGGTCTGAGCTTGATGATGAAATTTGTTATGTAGGGTAGATTTTATTTTGGGGAGTATCTAGATGATTCAACAGGCTGTGATGCTGATGTCTCAGCAGTAAGATTTCTTTTGTTTTGGTTGTTTTTTAAACCGTTTTCTCAAGATTTATGAATAAATGCATTATTTCAGTTGCATGCAGGTATTGCAGAGGTTGCTGCTGCGAAGGCGCGGATGTTTGTGAACAAACCTGATGGGAGTATGCCTCTCACTTTGTTCATCTCTCATAAGTATCTCATTTTTTTTCTCTCTTAAGGAACTATGAAGTGTGAAGTAGCTGAAGTGATTTGCTTAAGATGATGAATAATTCCACTTAAATTAGAGTTAATGTTTGGATTTCAGATTGCATATTTAAGAGGGGGCAGATTCCTCTTACGGAGTTTCCAAAATTAGAAAACAGACTAAATCTGTTAGGGCTGGTACTAATTTTGGAGAGTATTTATCCATATAGAATCTTTGCTTTATTATTGGAGTCGATATCTCCAAATCATTAATTTTAGTCTTTGAATAAGCTCACGAAGCTATGTAGTTGGTTTTTCCCTTTCTGAGCGTAGGCAACTCACCTTCGATCTTGTGATTGTACTGCCTCCATTTAGTAATAAGATTGGTGGTGTACTCTGCAACTTTCTTTCAATGAAAACAAAGGACAACAAAAAGAGGCTTAGGATCAGGCGGTTCCTCCAGAAATGGCCAAAACATGTTATAGATCATCTTCCTCTACTATGAGATTGAATTAATTGATCTTAGTTTGGTTAGCCAGTTTTCAGATCCATTTTGGTATTGTCATGTGAATCAAATTGCTAAGATCAATATAGGATCCCCGATAACCAAATGTGATAGCAACCATACATGTCAAAGCATAGCAGAAATTACCATGCACAATCATATGCAAAGCAGTTCTCAGTGCAAAAGGAGAAACACTTAGATACCATTTGATGCATTCTATATGAGTATTTATATGAGTATTTCTTAATGTTTTTGCATTAGGTGCTTTGAACCAGGACTTTTGCTATATATAAATTAAGTTTAAAAGATCACCCATCATTCATCACCTACCCCCAAAAAATCTAATGACAATCATAAGGCACAGAGATATCTAAAAAATTAAGAGGAGGGGATGAGGGCTGACGGTGGTGGGCTGGGCACATATTTCCCTAATTTAAATGTAGTTGAATTTTTCTAGAGTTTTCTGTTTTGTTTTATATTTTCTATCTTTTAGTGGATAGGTCTGTAATGGAAATGCAAACCAAATCTTGCACTTTTCTACCATAACTGAACTTATCCAGGCACAATTGCCTTCACTTTATTATAAAATAAAATAATTTCAGGGTTGACATGCACATCAAAACTATATTTAGATTTATTAAAAATTCTAAATCTGTGCTTTAAAAACTCATGACATAAAAAATTAAATGGGCAGAACATCTAAACTCTCAACAGAAATTTCAAGGTTGTTAGAGTTGAATTCTGTTTCACTGGAAAATCCACTTAAAATCAGACATAATTACATGCATCAAAATAGATTGGATCCATGCCAATAGATGGAAAACAGATATAGTTAGGCTATGGTTAATATTATAAAATATTATGAAAACTAAATTTTAACACATTAACATGAATTCTATATATGCTTATAACTGCTTAATATATCCAAAAAAATCTAAACCTGAAACCAAATGTTTTACCCCCACTTTAGCTCATGAAAAACATAGTCCACACTATATTATTATGATGAGATTACTATTCAGAATTTTCTGGGCATATAATAGCAGTAGTGGGCATTCCAACCCTGTCTTTTCAGACTTGTACTCATATTAATCTTTTTATGTATATATTTTGAACTGCATCTAACTGTTGACCCTTCTACTTCATGTCTGACATGAGAGATATTCTTGGTTTCAAAGTTGGCTACATTGTTTGTGCTCATCAGAGCATACAGAAACGTGGGCTTTCCTGGACACAATGCCCAAATGCATCATCCATGTACTTGGCTAGCAAAACAAAGAAATGCAGGGTTTACCTAGACTGAGATGGGAGATATTCTTTAGATTTCAGGCAGTCCAATTGTCGGGCATTAAAACATATGATATTCCTATGTTCCTGCACATCTAGCTTTCTCATTTCAACTGCTTCTTAGTAGCCTATCAAGATGACTTCTCTTAGTAGCCTAGCAATTTTGTCAATGTTGTTTTGATTGAGAGATTTAGAAAACTTATAACCAATAATTTTTAGCAGAAAAATTATTCCCCTTCACAATTCTCATGGATGTGTATGTGTTCTATACAAACTACACCAAAGGAAAGGAAACCATACAAACATTGGAAACCTAAATGAATAGACAAAAAACAAATCAAAACCTGAAACAGGGTAGTTGATTTCATTTTTTCCCACACTTTCTATATCCAGTGAGCATTAGCACCCAATGTTCTTCACGGTAAGATTCATATAGTTGTCACCAAAAGAAGACAACTAAACTTTGTTCAAGTTTCGGATTTTTCTATTGAATTGATGTTTAAATGCTAGCTATTTTTACTCATATTCCCTCTACTTGGTTTTCAGATGTTTATTGATGTAAAATGTGAAAACATGAAATTAAAAGTGTGGCATCCAGCGATTTTTGGTTTTCAGAAGTGTTAGCAAAAAGGAAAACCAATGCATCATATATACATTTCTTCACATTTGCTTTGTAACTGTAGAATTTTCTGCTACTTTGTCTGCTACTTTGGTTTTTTCTTATGTGCTGAAATCTTCATATAAATTAATTTATGTCAGATGATGGTCATTACACTGACAGGTCCCGCCTGCCTGACCACGCACGCCGTGGCAAATTTCTAGCATTTTTTACCTGATAGAACACTATACATATTATCGTCAATGATGCCCCTAAGCACATATGGGTAGATGGAGTTAATTTATATACGTATACGCCCATAACATTCTTTGATGAGCATAGGTAGGTCTTATATTTACAACAGAGGTCAGTTGCATGCGGAAGGGATTTGTGAGGCCACTCCTCAGCAGATACACCATGCATAGGATTTAACTTGGCAAATGGGAGCTGTTTCCTATTTGTTCTTGACATTTGTCCTTTGTTTCCCTATTAGATTGTCCAACTTTGTTTTCCATTTCTATTTGTTTTGTCTTCAGAGCTGTATCTTAAAATGGAACATGGATCCATAACAGACGAACGCTCGTCAACGTTTTCATTACTGGATGAGGACCACACACTGGCAAACTCTGTCAGGTTCACATTAAATCAAGAGTGAGTTCTTACTTCTTTCATAATCAAAACCAAGTCTAAACTGAGTTTGAGTTTCCAGCCAGTCCAGGAAGATATTAAAGAATCAAAACCAAGGTGACAACTACAACTTACAGAATCAAAACCTTTCTATTTTCTTGAACACAACCTATCCAGTCAGCCAGGATAATGGTAGGCCAAAATAATTGAAAAATAGAAAGGGGAAATATGCAGACTTAAGGAGGGATGGGGAGAGATGAACGGAAGCAACAGTGAAAAATGGCTATGAAACTTTATATTTTTTGACTTATTTAATGTCTTGGGGCACAATGACTATGGAACTTGATAATCTCAAGTCCAATCTACATCCTTTGAACGATGCTTTGGATGGCAAAAGGCAAGGGTGAAATCACTTGACTTTATAATATCTAATGAGGTATCGATTCAAGTTCAACATCCCTAAGGCATCGATTCCTTGTCACTCGCACTAAATTTCCCTATCTAATGAGGTTTCATAGATGCAGCCTGTCTTATGTTCATTCTCTGACATTTGATTCATTTATACAAGGCAACTTTCACCTCTCCAAGGTGAGACTTGATTTGTTAGCATGAAGAACTGTTATATGAAGCTTTTAAAGTGAAAGGGTTCCAGAATAATCCTACTTCCAAATAGGTGAAAGGGTTTCAGAATTTAAAGTGATAGTATATAGCTTTTCTTCCTCAAATAGGATATGATCATCCAGATCTATAGCCAATCCCCAGTGAGGATTGTACAGTGGTTCAGGGCCATGTTGGATTATTTGAAAACCAATGGGATCAGCTACCTCAGCCAAACCATGTAGCTTTCTTTTGGTTAATTAGTCATTTAAATTCAGTAAATAATGATATGCAGAATTTAAAGTAAACAATATTTTTCTCCATAGTGCCACAGCTAACACACTTTGATTCTTTCAAAAGAAATCATTACTTTTGATCATAGTAGGTAGTTTATTATTATTATTTTTTGGTTTCTAGTAGGGACTCTCCCAACTATTATTTTCCATAGGAACAAATTTATCATAGTTGAAAGATACGTGAAAGGGTTCCATAATTTAAAGTGATCAATATTTAACAAAAGTATGAAATTTGGTCTATTATATAGCTTTTCTGTCTATTATAATTATGAAGAAGTGTAGTAAAGTTTAATTGGTTGTGGAAACAATAGGTTCAAGAAAACAGAAAATCAATGGTTAAGAAAATGTTGTTGGGGATGCACAACAATCTCTTTTATGGACTTTTTGTTTAATTGGTCATTTAAATTATTTTATTTTGGTTAATTGATCATTTCAATTCTTTTGGTTATTCCCTTTTATGAATTAACATACACACTCTATGCACTGTCCCGATTTTTTTTTTCAGTGTCTCACACACTCTCTGTGCACTAAAATAGTACTTCACTTCATCCTTTTCTTCTTCTTTTTAATTTTTTACAGAAACGCATGATTAAGCTGATATATATCCCGATTTTTTTTTCACTGTCTCACACACTCTCTGTGCAGACAATTGCCAAACAAGTTCAATCAGAAAAAAAGAGGAGCCTAAGATGATTGCTTTTTTAATCTGTATGTTAATGGTGTTTACATGCTACCAAAACACATGACATATACATTCAAATTAGATGCTACTACATTAAAATATTAGATGCTACTAAATTAAACCTAAATATATGTCACTGTCACATATTATATTAACTGTTGTTTCTTTTCCTATATATGTATCTATTTTTCTCAATTCAACTTTTTTTTCTTCTTTGAGGCAGGTGGTCTGGAGCACAGATAGTTCTTCTTTCTTGAGCCAATGTACTGTAAGCAAATCCAATCACTGCCAGTAGGTTCTAATTTATGTTTGTCTACAATGCACCACTATGAAGACCGATGATCTCTAAAAAATTACATCCAAGTTCTATTATATATATTTGAAACTATTTCTATATATATTCAATTTTGTTCTTAAATTTGAGTTCATGAGCATTGTTTCTTTTATTGAACTGATGAGCCCTGCATGATGCCAATCATATAAAGATTACCATTATAAGACTCCATGTCTTTCAAGGCATCATTCTTGGGGCTTGATGCTATCTTTTATAAATGCAGACTGTAGTGCTTTCTCTTCACTTTGAATAATTTTTTTCATCGTTTTTCCACTGAATTTCATGACTGCAATAATGCCTCCTTCCACTTTTTATATAGTGACTGATTCCACATTAGGATTAGGTCATCTGTTAAACTAAAACAACAATATGCAAAAGCACAAGAGACTTCCTGTCAGAAGATCTATTTTAAGAATCTTTATAAAGCACAAAAATACCTTCTGTTGAGTTATTAATTCCTTCTTAAAATTCATGTCACATATGTCTAAAACCAAGGCTATCAATTGCAGATCTTAAAATACCTACTTTGTTTGACTATTTTTCATAAAACCAAGGCTAGCAATTGCTCCTGTTTGGCACTTGCATATGAATGATTGACCAAGTCTTTTTGGAACTGCTACAATATGAAGTGATTAGCAGCCCAGAAGATAACATAATACAACTGTAGATTAAATAAACTACAACAATAGATAGCAATGAAATAGTTTGCTTTGCTATTGCTTTCAACCAAGTAGATAGCAATGAAATATTCTCAATATTCTAATTATTTTGTTCTAATTAGAAGGAAATAAACACCTTCACCTTACCAATCCAAACTATGAACATGGAATTGCAATAGAGACTGAATAGACACCTTTAGGATCAAGAAGTGTAGCACAAAAGCATTGGTTAGTATTCCTGCCAACCAAACTATCAGAGGCACGCCCGCAAACCGTGTCAATATAAAGCTAAATCTATCTATCTATACTATAATACTAAAACAGAGTTTCCTGTTTCCCGCCCAAACTAAACCCAGGACACGTGGAAGTCCCAAGTTCTTCTAAAATCCCGCCAAAACTGCCATATCAAGCTCTCTCTTTCTCCCTGTGATGTCTACACATTTAATACTCTATTTCTCTTTCTTCTCCATGCGATGCTACCCATTTACTATTCTCTTCCCTTTCTTCCTCCCTGGGATACATACCCTTTCAATTCCCGGTGAAGAGAACCAGGCTTTTCTCATGGTAGATTACCTATTGTGATTGGCTCGCTTATTTGTTAATTGACATCAGGATGACATGAGCTTTTATTTATTTTATTTTATTTTTTGGGCGGTGTTGCCATGGCGATGGTTGTGACTTGTTGAAACTGACGGAGTTCAATTCGGACTCCTGGTTTGAGCTCGACGCTCAAATTCATATTAAGCAAGTTAGTTTAGTTTAAAATTGAAGAACTTAGGTTTGGGGGTCTAAAATTCAAAATACTCATCCGATTGGCCTCCGATTTTTTCCAGCATGGCCAGGATGATGGTTGTGACTTGTGAAAACTGACGGAATTCAATTCGGACTCCCAGCTTGAGTTCGACACTCAAATTCATCTTAAGCAAGTTAGTATAATTTAGAAATGAAGAACTTAGATTTGGAGGTCCAAAATTAGAAATACTCATCCGATTGGCCTCCGATTTTTTCCAGCACGGCCAGGGCAATGATTGATGAAAACTGACGGAGTTCAATTTGGATTCCTAGTTTGAGCTCGATGCTCAATTTCATCTTAAGCAAGTTAGTTTAGTTTAAAAAGGAAGAACTTAGCTAGGTTTGGGGGGGTCCAAAATTCAAAATACTAATCCAATCGGCCTCCGGTTTGTTTCAGCACGGCCAGAGCGATGAGTGTCAGTTGTGGAAACTAACGGAGTTCAATTCCAACTCCTGGTTTGAGCTCGACGCTCAAATTCACATTAAGCAAGTTAGTTTAGTTTAGTTTTGTTAAAAAAGGAAGAAATTATCAAAGTTTGGGGGTCAAAAATTAGAAATATTCATCCGATTGGCCTCTGGTTTGTTCCAGCACGGTTGGGAGTACTCCCTCGACAGGCTCCCGAGGATGGGGGTCCCAGGCAACGGTAACAACCTCTCATACGGGACAAGCCCTCAAGTGCTGCGCACCAGGCGAACGACTAGTGTAGGACCGTACTAGGAAACTAGCACAGGTGCCACGGGTACAGTAAAAGAAGAGGAAATGACGAAGACCAAAACCTATCTCACGGCTGGCGTCGTGACGTATCAGACCGTCGCTACCTTGTCGCAGCGGCCCTAGCCGTCGGGACCAGGTCACGGCACCCAAGAGCACCGCGATCCTGTCGTGGTCGGCCAGGCCACCGCGACAAGATCGCGGCCTCTAAAGGGGTCGCGTTCTCAGCAGGGGGAGCTCCGGAACCCTTCTTCCGGAAATCATCCCAAAACACGAAATGGGCAAACCACAGGGGGAGGGGAGCATGCTCAACATGCTAGAAAGCCATTAAAGCGTCCAAACCACCCTTAAAGCCCCACATGCATGGATTTATACGTATCTACACTCAAGGAAAACCTCACTCAACCTCGAGCATGGAGTTCTCACACTCCCAAGCCCCAAACCACAGAGGAAACATGATCTAGAGGGGGAAGGGAGCATGCTTAGGGCGAGAGGATCAAGGGTCCCTACTTCCACACGAAGAATGAACCCGCTAGGGCCTTCTCGTAGGAATGAACGCCGCCTCCTTGCTCCAAACAGCACGAACGTGTCCCTTGCACGAGCGGGATGACACCACCTCAGCACGGACGCCTCAAGCACAGAGATCCGCCAAGAAACCGCAAGAGAAACTCGAGAGGGAAAGGAGAGGGGAGAAAGAGAGCTGAGAGGGCGAGAGGGGGAGAACGGGCGCGCCTTCGGTTTTTTAAGCCGACGGCCCCCAGAACACGACGGGCCGACCTGGCGCGACAACTAGCATGTCACGACGCTCCTCGGCATTGCGACGGTAGCCCCTGGTGCGACCCCAAAAAGTAATCAAACCTTGAAGAACAGAAAAGCAGTCGTGACGACCAGACAGGCCGCGTCAACGCTGCACGCGTCTGACACCTGACAAAGCCGTTCTGACAGAAAGGACATCAGTCACATTTGTCAGAAAAGTAGTCGCGACCCTGTCAGACGTCACAACAAGGATGCGACAGCAATCCCCATCGCGACAAGAATGCGGCGGCCGGGTGCGGTGCTACCCAACGCTGTCGCAGCAAACCGCTCTGGCGCGACCACTTCGCGGCCAGGGCGCCTGGTGCGACCCTGAGGACGGGGCCAAAGGGCCCAAGGGGGCCGGGTCTTACAGTTACCGTTACCTGGGACCCCCAGCCCCGCGCGTCTATTAGAGGGAGTTCTCCGGGCGGTGGGCGTGCTCAAGTCTCTGACTTGGAGAAGAAGGGGAAAACGGTGGGGACAACGGCGTAGAGTAGTTTGTAGAGCTCTCTTAGCTGGTCTAGGTCTCCGAGGTGGTTTAGGTGCTCTTCCGGTGTGGACTAGCTAGTCCTTCTCACTGCCTCGCTCTACGTTGGCTTCGGAGCCGCGTAGGGAGGTCAAGCGTGGGGCCACAGCTCGGCCGGGTTGCGGTGGTTTGTGGTTGTGTTCTTTGCTGTGACTCGCTAGCCTCACTCTACCTAGGGAGGTCGTAGGCAGGAGTCAACGGCTGGCGAGCGAGAGGGGTTGACTGTGTGTCCCTCTCTTAGCTGCTTGTGGCGGTGGCTTGTGTGCTCTTGCGTGACGGTGTTTCTCACGCTGTTTCCAAGAATGGTTTCTCGTTGCCCTATCTTGCAAGGGGGTTGTAACCTAGCCGTGTTCAGTTCCGTGGGCTTGGTTAGTTTGGCCTCGTGGACCGTATTTAGTGGTTTCCGTTTCTGCGGGTTCTCTTGGGGTGCCTGGTGCAGGCACCCAACTGCAGTTTCTGTAACCCGTTCCTTGGTGCCATCCTTGGTGGCACTGGAATGTGTAGTTCCTTGACCTTGTGGCGTGTCCGAGGTGCAGGGTGGTTCTGCTTGTGAGTCCTCGACCTTGTGGAGGTCTGAGGTGGCCGTGCCTGTGGTGAGACGTCGTTCTCACGTGGTTGCTTGGTGTCTCTCGGGGTGACACCTGGTTGTTCCTTCCCGACCTCGTGGAGGTCTGGGGTGTTTGGTGCTTGTGTCATGAGACTCTGGTCTCACGTGGTCGCTCCGGTGTTCCGTAAGCTTCTTTGTCTCGGCAGGTGTGTGCCGAGGGTTGCTTCCGCATATGTTGACTCCGCTGGTTTTGAGGGAGTCGTGTTTGGCCTGACCCGGGTTGTGGTCGAGGCGTTTCTCTGTTCCACTGCTTTGTAGCTCTCTGCAGTAGGTGTTTCCCGCTTTACTGCTTTGTAGAGTAGTTTTGCTTCCGCTTGTTGGAGTTCCTGCTGCTCTGGCTGGTAAGGGACTGGTTATCCCTACTGAGCCTTGTTCGCGAGGCTCACCCCCCTACTCTCTCCAGATAGGGACTCGTTGTCGCAGGAGTTCGTTGCCAGACGGTCGTGGTGGCGGTTTGTTGTGCCTTGCGTTGCCAGCAATGTGAGTTGTGAGCGTGAGCACTTGTACCGTGAGTTGAGAGTGGCCTTTTTGCAAGTCCTCGGGGTATGCCCCTTAAGGACTACACCTTTCTTTCTATACCTGTACTTTTATTTGGGACATGTTGTACATATTTTCTTTATTAAATTTACGAACTTTCTTGTTATAGTTATTTTAATTCATTGCTTATCTCACTGAACTAAAATTTAATCCTTTCGGGTCTTCGGACCCGTAGGTGGCAGCGCGACCTTCGGGGTCCCTGGCGGGGGTCCGGGAGGTCGAGTCGTTACAGTTAGAGATTGCTCCAGATCTGTCAGTGCCAGAGTACCCAATCAGTGTTGTGGACCGCAGAGTGCAGTAGTTGCACAAGAGGCAGATCCTGCTCGTCAATGTTGTTTGGGAGAATCACATCGGTGGCGAGGCCACGTAGGAGCACGAGGACGAGATGTGAGAGCATTTTCCTTAATTCTTTGAGTGACTAGTATGTTTGCTTGCCTTCGTCCTCAGGTTTCTCTCTTAATTTCGAGGACGAAGTTGTTTTTTTTTATTGGTTAGATTGTAACTGTTTGCTCACATACGGTTGGCAGCAAGGATAAACCTAGAGGGGGGGGTGAATAGGTAATCTGAAAAATTGAAATAGAAATCATCACTTGAAAATGTTTGGTTAGTCTAAATAAGCATGTGTAAGAAAATTAAAGGCGCAGAAGCAAGCACACAAGGAACACATAAATTTATCCTGGTTCAGCCCTTCCAAATGGAAGTCCTACATCCAGTCCCCAAGCAAATAATGTGATTTCACTAACCAGGGTACAATCCGCCCAAAAATATACAAACCCCCAGCTCCCCGCTGGTACTCTTCTTTTCTGAGTAGGAAGGAAACTCACTTCTGTTATAGGTCAAGAAGCCACCCTCCTGGAACAAACTCCAGTGCGGTTCTACTAGAATTAAACCCCTAGCTAGGTTCTGCTGACAACAACCCCAGCTAGGTTCTTCCCTTAACCCAAGGGGAACACTGTGTACAATCCCACTGTCGGACAGACACCCAGTACTTCGGCTGACCTTCTCTTCACACTAGAAGAGGAACACTATATACAGTCCTACATCGGGACATAAGTCTTTCTTAGAAAAAAAAGAACAAACTGAGCTATACAAGATGAACACTAAAGAACTCAAACTCTCAGCTTACAAACCCTCTCCCATATTTACAATGATGCACAAAGAGAGTGAAGAGAGAAAAGAAGCTTGAATGCTCCGAGCTTGAAGACTTCAGATGATTGTTTGCGCGCACACTTCTTCTTGGGCTCAAGCTCTTACTCTCTTGCTTTGAGTGTGTATGGCGTTGAGGCTTCTCACTAGATGTACACTCTTTGAATGATTTTCAGGAAGGTTCTTTACCTTCTTTTTCTTTTGCTTCTTCCTTTTATGGGGCAGCTTTGAACAGATCCATTGATAGATGGCCGTTGGAGCTAACTGATATGTTGCTCATCTTCTTCTTTATCTTCTTTCCTTTGAGTCTAACAGCTTTTTTCTTGTGCCTACTGGCTACTTGGAATGGAGGAAGATGTTCTAGATGGTGCGCACTTCCAAGGATGCCAGCAATAGGTCCAAGATGTTGACTGTGTGTAGAGGTGGACCTGCAGACATTAAATGCAAGGGAGATGATTAGACTCGTGAAGTCTTTTGTCAGGTGGCTCATACCTCTTTTTGCCTTTTGTCTGTATTTCCTGCAGATAGCTAGAAATAGAATGTAGGTGCTTTTCTTTTGTTGCAGGAAGGAAGAGATCCTATGAGATAGGCCAAAAAATCTTCAGTTAGAGAAATAATAAGTTAAACATATGAAGTACATTTGAACTTTCATTTGCGCGCCAAAGATATTTTGAAACATTTGAAATATAGAGGCAATCGATGTTTCATATAGGTAATCGATGTTTAAGTGAAGCAATCAATGTTCTAATGCAATCGATGTGAAAGACAATCGATATTCCAATGTAATCGATTTTTCAATGTAATCCATGTATGTAATCTATGTTTAAGTGTAATCGATGTTTTAATGTAATCCATGTATGTAATCGATGTTTGAACACAGTCAATATTCTAAGGTAATCGATGTGAAAGATAATCAATGTTTAATCATAATCGATGTGAACATAATTGATGTTTAAATATAATCGATGTTTGTACATAATCGATGTGAAAGCATAATCGATGTTCATGTAATCGATGTTTAAGTAAATTGTAATCGATGTTCATGTAATCAATGTTTAAGTAAACTGTAATCGATGTGTTTGTATAGTAATCGATGTGGCACTTAGTCAGTAATCGATATGCATTGAACAACAATCGATTTAACTTTTCAATGCAAATCATGAAATGATAGTGTCATAGTATGTAGTATTTATGAGGAAAACATGATGTTAAATATATTCATGATATTTAAGTTAATCATAAGTTTTATTATCACCAAACTAACGGATAAAATATAGGAGTGGTTCAATAGTAACATCCTCCTTTCTTTGGTCAGCCACCTTCTGATGAAGGTAGCGACGTATCGGGTCGTTGCTACTGAAGGAGACGGGATGGCTGTCGCATTCTGGTTGGGAACGTGATAGGCATGTCGACACGTTCACCCTTCTGACCGCAGCATGCAGTTTTATCGTCTTGCTGTCGGGACAATTGGGACACATGTCAAGCGCTGATAGATGAAGGCGACATGTCAAGTGTCATGTTCTTGGTGTCAGGTTTGTGAGGATGACACGTGGTGGATCCATTGGTTAGGTCTGACCATGACCTTGAGGTCACAACAGGTTAGCCGTCGCGTTCAGTAAGTGAACGCGACAGGTTGGATGTTGCATTCTCAAGTCCGAGGCCTATATGTGTAAGGCCTTCAGACCTGTCTTGCTCTTCCCCTTTTGGCTCTTCATTTTGAGGTAGGGACCTCTTGCTTTCCCCCTAGTTCTATCATGCTAGGGCCTTCATTCCCCTTATCCAAGCCTTTATACTCCATGTTAGGTTGTTGTAACCCAGGTTTCTTTGGTCGCAACAGTCCGATACGTCGCCTTCTAGTTTGAGGAAGCGACGCCCACCCTGTCGCTTTCTGGTCGCGATAGGGTGGTTGTCGCCTTCTCTTCGGGTTTACACCGTGCATTGTGGGAGGTTCCAGGTAGACACTTGGACCTCTGTCTGTGGTCACCTGATCGCGATAGTTTCCATGTCAACTTCTAACCTAGGTCGCGACAGACAGGGTGTCACCTTTGGGTGTCGACAGCCTGTGCGTCGCCTTCTCAGCCAGAGAAGGGACTCGGCAACATGTTTGGAGTTTCCTTCCGCTGCGACTCTGTTTTCTTGGCACCTGTGTTGTTCCTAGCACGGTACTACCCTAATCTTTCGCCCGGTGCTAGGCACTTGAGGGCTTGTCCACGAGACAGGTTGTTATCGTTACCTGGACCCCCGGTACCCGTGCGCCTGTTTGAGGGAGTTCTCTGGGCGGCGGGCGAGCTCGAGTCACGGACTCTGGTAGCAGAGGGGAAAATGATGGGGACAACGGCGTAGAGTCGTTTGTAGAGCTCTCTTAGCTGAGTCTGGGACGCCGTGGTGGTTTGGTGCTCTTCCAACTCAGATCAACTAGTCCTTTTCTCACTACCTCACTCTACGTGGTTCCGAAACCATTTAGAGGGGTCAGGCGTGGGACCGTAGTCCGGCCAGACTACGGCAGTTGTAGTTACTTTAGTTCTGCGTCTCACTCCGATGGGAGGTGCTAGACATGGACTGTCAGTTGAGGGTAAGGCGCGAGGTGCTCCTGACTGGTTGACTAGTGTAGTGTTTTGTAACTAGTGTCTCTGTCCAGGTAGCTATTTACTGTTTGTGTTATAGCCTTGGGTTCTTCCCAGTGACGTGGTTTACACGGGTTTTCCGATCTCGACTTTTAGCTCAGACCGTAGACCGTGTAGTTTCTTTTAGGCTTCCGCACTTTACTCTGCTAATAGGATAGATTTACTGTTTTTAAATTAATTATTGCACTTTTAGATCTATTTATATTGTTAGAACCAGTGGGAGATTGGTAGTCCCTACTGGGCTTCTTTGTGAAGCTCATTCCCTCTTTTACAGGTGAGATTTCACAGTAGCACCCTCAGCGGTGGGCTGAGGAGACGGGGCCGTAGTAGACGGCGTCTTCCGTGAGCAGTGTTCCCCAGACTTGTGTACTTCACCCTCAGGGTATGCCCCTAAGGGACATGTTATCCCCTTTATTATCTGCACTTGTACTTTACTATTTTGGGACTATACTAGACTTGTACAGTACTGTGTTGGACTCTTTCCTTCGCTTGTTGGTACTTTTAGTGCATTTAGTTTTTATTTATCTCTGTTACATATCTTGGTAGATTGGTCCGTTAGCCCTTCCGCGTCTTCGGGCCCATGGGCGGCGGTGCCGATGGTCGAATCCTTGGTGGGAGCCGAGGGTCCGGGCATCGGGGCCGTTACAGGCGACCTATTCGAAGTTCGGTTCCGCTGCGACTCTATTTTTTGGCACTTGTGCTGTTCCTATCACGGTACTACTCTAGTTGTTCGTCCGGTGCTAGGCACTTGTAAACTTGTCCATTGAGAGGTTGTTACCGTTACCTGAATCCCCGGTCCCCGCGTGCCCGTTGAGGGAGTTTTTCGGGCGGCGGGCGAGCTCGAGTTACCGACTATGGTAGCAGAGGGGAAAACAAAGGGGATAGCAGCGTAGAGTCGTTTACAGAGCTCTCTTAGCTGAGTCTGGGACGCCAAGGTGGTTTTGGGTGTTCTTGCGGCGCAGATCAGCTAGTCCTTCTTACTCTCTCACTCTACGTGGTTCCGGTACCATCTAGAGAGGTCAGGCGTGGGACCGTAGTCCGGCAAGACTACGGCAGTTATGTGGTACTTGTTGTTCCGCATCTCAGTCCGACAGGAGGTGCTAGACATGGACTGGTGGTCGAGGATAAGGCGTAGTTGCCTTCCGTGGCTAGTGTCTTTGTTCAGGAAGTTGTTCACTATCTGTGTTGCAGCCTTAGATTTGTCCCAATGACGTGGTTTACGCGCGTTTCCGGTCCCGACGTTTGTTTTAGACCGATGGCCATGTAGTTACTTTGTGCTTTCACACTTACTCTGTTAGTAGAATAGATTATTTGCTTAATTTAAGTTATACACATATATCTATTCTGCTTGTTAGAACTAGTGGGAGATTGGTAGTCCTTACTGGACTTCTTCGTGAAGTTCATTCCCTTCTTTACAGGTGAGACTTCACAGCAGTACCTTCTACAGCGGGCTGAGGAGACAGGGCCGTAGTAGACGGCATCTTCCATGAGCACTGTTCTTTTCGTACTTGTTTCGTCACTCTCGGGATAAACTCCTAAGGGACTTGTTATCCCCTTTTTATTTTTGCACTTGTACTTTGTTATTTTGAAACTGTACTAGACTCGTACTTTGTGTTGGACGTTTTTCCTTCACTTGTTGGTACATTTTAGTAGTTGTTGTCGTTACTTACTTTCTTTACATATATTGTTAGATTGGTCCGGTAGCCCTTTTGAGTCTTCAGACCCGTGGGCGGTGGTGGCGACGATCGAATTCTTGACGGGAGCTGGAGGTCCAAGCGTCAAGACCGTTACATAGTATATGTCATCGGCTTCAGCCACGGACAAAAAGTGGATATGGCTTCAACTATTCTGACCATTGACACTATTTTGTGTCAGCTGACTCCTGTTGCCATGGACATATCCATCATATATATGCGGTTGTCAGCTGACATAACATCTGTCTAACCACTACAACAAAGTTGGCCTATAGCAACAGTTTATAATTATGGCTTTGAATTTTGTAAGAATAAATTAAACAATAGTTATGATTTTTTATTTTGCAGTGTCAATTTTACGGAGTCCTTTTATAACTATAGTGCGACATTTTTTTAAAATGAGAAGATATCAAAAAACGTATGTAAATTAAAACCCAAGAAAGAAGCCGCCAAACTTTTAATGTAAAAATCATCCCCTCAAAATCGAACCCCCTTTTCCCCCATCTCAAAACCCACAAAACATCCCGACGTCGCTCTCTGGAAACCCCTCTTTCCCCCATCTGAAAACCCCAAAATCCCTACATCCACCGCCGTCTCCAACCCCTACCCAGACCAATCTCTGTGTATCTGAGAATAATTCTCCAATGCGGATACTGGTGGCATTGTACTCAGTGGCAACGACTGGAGAGGGATTCTTGTCTCTGGATGAGGGTATCTTAGTGGAGTACATCAGGACGATGTCGGCGCTCCAGGAGGTGCTTGGCAACCACATCGGGGACGACGAGTTCACCATCAAGGAGGTCGGTGACAGCACCCTCAACTTCGTCTACATCATGCTCATCCTCGCCAGCTCAGTCATCATCAAGCAGGTGCGCCTCCCTCCTCTCCTCTGCTTCCTCTTTCTATTCTTTCAATTTTTCACTTTTTGCAACTATCTTCACTTCCTTATTTTTCATTATGTCACTATTTCTCTTGTTCTTCCACCTTGGCACAACTTCCTCCTCAATCTGTTAAAGCTTCAACTATAGTTTCATCTCTTTTGTGTTTGGTTTATTGATGCGTAAGTGTGCCCATGTAGTTTACATATTCTCCAAGAAAATGATGTTAGATTAGGTAAATGCTTTGCTCTTCAAAGATTAATCGATTTGGTCTCTGATCCTTGGTTCTGTTCATGTTATTATGTCTTGGTTCCACAACAGGTTCTTCCGCACTGTGTAGGGGAGTTGTGGCTGATGACGAAAGATAGAGCATATTTTAAGACACTAGCCTTGAGAGAGCACGAGATCAAGTTTCTGGAGTTTAGCATTTTGATCGAACAATGTCTTTGATTGGCATGAGCTACCTAAAGCCTCCACATATCATTCTTAGGAAAGAATTAATTGTTGGAATTGAGTATCTCTTACTTTCTATATGTCAAAATATATGGCAAAAACTCTCTCTACATCTCTTTTTTATCATTTCACTTTGGAGCACAGGCGTGCTGGTAACTTCTCTTTTTCCCAGATTTATTACTACTATGGCTTTTGTTCTGCATATGGGGCTAATAGTTTCTACAATCATTTCGTAGTGCTTGTGTGAAATCTTAGACGTTTGAGAATTCTCTTTAGTTGCCCAAAACAGTGATTTTACCATTAGACTTGATATTTTACCAATCCTTAATCTGAAATCATGTGGCTATAATTGCTCAGTTAATTGAATAGTATTCCATAATTGTTTTCATCTAATATAGCTTGTGCTAAATTTAGTCACCATGAGACCTTCAATTTATCTTAACCCCCATCACCCCTTAGAGTTTCTACGTTATGTCCAAACTATAGGAAGGTTGATTATTAAATTATTTTTTCCCCAACCATTGACACCGAACAGTAGTACACAGTCCTCTATTAGGATGTAGATGACATTTTTGTTGTTTAATGTCCTTCTGGACTTACCATAGCAGTGAATGACAATCAAGGTCAATTGCCCTACGAACAGATCATGACCAAAATTATTGAATTTTAACCACATACTCCAGTCTCTATGGATACTTAACATGTAAGTTGCATGTAAAAAATCTACCATTTGATTGGCTAGTAAAATTAATTAAAAATCAAGTGCAATGGTACATGTTTTCTTTTTTCCATTTCCTTTTCTATGCCTTCAATCATCACCCTGCATATTCTACTTTTGGTTGTAATGTTGTGGTACCATCCAATTTTCAGAGAAAAACCTTCATGTATGACAAGGAGTGAGAGAAGCCATGTAGAAACATTAGGTTTTACATGCTCAAAACTTCTTTAATCCAACAAAAATCTGATGAAGATATATGTTATTGAATGTTCTTCACCTAGGACTTTAGTTAGGAAAATAGATAAAAGAAAAACACCATTTTTTGTTTCTAATCCGTGTAATGTAGATCTCAAAAAATAATAAGCAAAGTGATGTGGGACAGAGTTGAGAGAGGGAGGAAGGGAGGAGAGAAGAGCTTCACACTCTAGGATTTCACACCCTAAGAAGTCTTCGCGGCGAGAAACAGGACGACTGCTGCAATTTTCTTTCAAATCATCATTAACCTCCCAACAAGTGGATTACAGTATTATTTATGGGGACAAAAAATCCTAATGACTCCATTTGACCCAATAATGACCAAGAAAATCTTGAGACCTAAAATAGGTTAAAATTATACCCGAAAATACTGAAAAATGGATAACACACTAATGGGCCTCTTTCAAGCCTTATTCTTATTACCTAAGACTCAAATAACTAAAGCAAATACATCAATAACGTGGGAACTCTTCGTTAAGCCATAAAGATGTCGTTATCGCCGAATCTGCGTTGCCCATAGTCCCACTTCCACATCACAAAGTGGCATGACTGCAAAACAACAATAATAATCTGGTTATGAAAATAGTTGTTGCATTTGTTTGGTAGTTCTTCTGGTTGATTGTTCTGCTCTTATTGAATGCAGTTGATGAGTTTTACGGGAATGTTGAGTTCTACAATTTATTTTAGCATCTCTCTCATGTGATATGGCTAATACTGATGGCAGTTTTCAGGAGCTTCTGGCTCAGAGAAGAGCCAAGCTGAGGTAATTATATCTTATGTTTTCTTTTTTTTATTTATCTTTTGTGCGATTTAGATGTTGGAACTTTGATGTATTTAAAGGAGAATGCACACCTAAAAAAAGAGTAGATCTTATACAAAAGAAGAATGTTTCTCTTATTAATTTTCCTAAATAGTTCTGGCTTCAAGCCATCAATACCTATTTATACCGGGATCAGCTCTGGAGTGGCCAGGGATCAGTTCAAACTACTAGCATCCTAGTTTCATTAATGCCATCATCATGTTTACTTCAGATCGAAGATATCCATGACTAGAAATTTGGTATACAACTTTTATTAGCAATTAGGAAAGAAGATATAGTAATGTTCTATATATGCCGGGCAAAAGAGTTCATTTATAAAAGATGCAGAAAGATAAACTTTACGAGATGCTGTGGGCAGCTACATTGCTTGGTTCAAAGACTATATAAGGTCATATCTCTGATTCAAATTTCTACATGTATATGCTTTAATAAAATATCCACACTAAAATCTTTTATGCACAGGTTCAAGAAGATGTGTATTAAAATTAAAATTTATCAAATTTGACCCAACAAAAGGTGTTGTCATGCCTAGTATTCTTTGCCAGTGATAATTCTCTTTCATGTTTAGTTAAACCATTATGAGTCCTTTTCTCTTTTCCCTTTGAAAGAAAGAGAGAGTATTTCTCATTGAATGCATGCAATATGATTTCTAAGAAAAGTAAATTAAGTAGCCACATAGTATCAGGGAGAAGAATATGACTGCTTGGTATTTTTTTCCCTCTGCATTTTGGTATAGAGACTAGACAACCAGAAAACATGATTATGTTATGTATCATTTCAACAAAGAAACTTAGTATCTGAATGATAGCTAAACTAAGTTAATTTCAGAAAGAATATGTTTTTCAACTGCATTAACTTTTTTTTTAAAATTAAAATTGAAGGAAAATTAAAATCGAAAAACAGAAACTAAAACTAAAAACAAAGAATTACCACCCAAGCCCACTTAAGGAGGTTTCCAAGTTCTATCCTCCAGACAAATTTGATGCAGCTCCTGAGAGGTAGGGAAACTACCCAACTCATATCAAACTTCGCCATTCTTGCTTCCTTCGCTAGCCAATTAGCCGCCATGTTCAATTGTCTGTTGACACATTCTATCTTTACCTCATTCTATTTTTCCAACTTTACTGTAATTTTGTTCTGTTCCACTAGCCAGCGTCAGTCAAAAAATCTGAGATCTTCATGTTTTCTTCAATTTTCTCAAAGTTAAAGATCCATGGGTAGCTATTTAGTCCTCTCCCTTGGATCCAACCATCGCTGGTCACATTGATGGTATCATCTCTACTAGGTATCCATCCAAAACAAAACTTGTGGTTATTGTATTATGAACTGATCCTCTTCCAAATTTCTGATTTAGGTACTGATGTGAATTGCATATCCATGCTGCCTTTTCTAAGGTATTTATCTTTGATCAGGTTCCTCCATTGTCCCTCCCTTTCTGTGAGAGCCTTAAAGGCCAATTTAATCATTAGTTGGCCAACCTCTTCCTATCTGATTCTATCTTTGTACTCTACCTCCCATCTGCTCTGTAAATGACTTGATAACTCACTGGTAATGTCTGTCTGGTTACAAAGAACATCCCCTTCCTCACTGATGATGTAATATTTATCGCATCTGAAAATTATATTATTTTTGTAATCTGTGGAATTTTCAAGTCTAAATTGTACTAGAAGGTGTGGACAAATTCAGCAACTTGATTGGGTCTGTATACTACCCTGATGGTGATACTGCAAAAGACCTTGCCATGGAACTTGTGGAGAATGTATGTTTTGTTTCTTCCTATACCTTGCTGGCATTACATGAGCAAGAAGTACACCTTTTTATTTCAACGAGATTACTTGCTTCTTAAAATGATATATAGATGAACACCTTTACATTGAAGAGAACTACAGTTATATGTTCATCTAGAGTGCTGAAAGGATCATCTAGCAGGTAGATGTATGCATTGTTGTAGACTGTACGTCTTGGCTAGCTGGATCCTCTGCTTCTGCACACTCCCCTCATGTTTATACCCCTCTGTCCAATCTCTTCATAAACCTTCTTCCAAATGCATTCCACCTATCTTGATCGCCCAAGATGAGGAGGTGTTTCAATTCATGGATCTTTTCTGTTTTCTTATATGAAATTATTCAATTTTCTTCTATGACTTGCAGTATCAAAGAAATATTATTAAATTGGATCGCGGGGACTTATTTATTAAGACCCGTATCAAAAAGAATGGACAACATGTTAATGAAGAATGTGCTAATATGATTGTATGATGTTTTAATAGTAGTTTAATTCAATAATTTAAAATTTTTAGATTCTTTATTTCTAAGAGTGATATTTGGCTGCCATTATCGTTATAGGAAAAACTTAAAGATTAGAAGATGACATAACCATCCTCCTCTAGTCCCGCAATTGCTACAGCTGATGATGCATATGCACGTGTATTTGGCAAGGATCGAGGAGGACGTATTCGTGAAGTTGGCACAGGTTCAACCCAAAAATATTTAAGTTGGAGTCATATGTGATGCAGGTAATTTTGGTCACTTATTTCAAGTATTATATAAGTCATACTTTTTGTTTCATGATCAACTTAATTTCCCTCAAATTTTCAGAAGCAGAGATCTAGAAATGAAGAGAACCAACATTCTTCAAAATGTGTCCAATCATCTGGTAGTGTCATAGAACCCAAAATGTAGGTATAACCATCTTTATTGTTTTTGTTCATTTATCATCCCTTCTTTATTTCTAATATAAACTGTTATGATAGCCTTGGTGTAAATGCATATGAAATTTTCTTCACCCATGAAAGGTGCATCTACAATGCCAGTAATAAATGTATTTGATTGAAATGATT
Organism: Colocasia esculenta; assembly: GCA_014218235.1. NCBI lineage: Eukaryota > Viridiplantae > Streptophyta > Magnoliopsida > Alismatales > Araceae > Colocasia > Colocasia esculenta. Next base: position 112,159,492 of record CM024759.1, on the reverse strand, counting down.
TTATACAGGGAAGAAGATGGTGAGCAACCTGTCAAGGATTATGAGCAATCTGTTTGCTACACTGCCAGCTTGTATTTGCAACTCATTTTGATAACATGGAAGGGATATATTAGCAGTATATCAACTCATTTTTTTTGGCAATATATCAACTTGACCAAATGATTGATGAACAATGTTTTTTGTACCTACGACAAAACTTTTTATGAAATTTTCTTATGCAATGGGTCGAATCATGATTATCATGTATTTTCTTTTCTTGTGGTTGATAAGTGATGCATGTATATGTGGATCATTGATGGATATATGATTGGATATAATGCAGGCGAATCACATAAAATTATGTATTATCTTAAAATATATTTTGTGAGACAAATTAAAATTGATAGTAAAAGAGAATAGATTTATCACTATAGCTATGAAATATTTATAGATATTGTTATTACAATAAAAAATTGCTATGGTTAAATTCTTACTATTTACAGTTCAAAAGTGTAACAATTGCAAATAAAAAAGAATGAATAATTACAGTTTACGTCAACAATTAAATTCTTACGATTTTATTTGTAACTATTGTTATGTTTATGTTTATATTTTATATTATATTTACTTATGGTTATTTTGCGTAAGTATAAAATTTTACACTTACGGTTTAAAATCGATGATAAGTACACTTACAATTGTCAAACCGTAGCTAGATCTATAGCATCGGTTGTTACGCTATCACTTTATTATCGTAAGTAATTTCGTAAGTATAAATCTTTACTTACAAAATTTTATGTAACACTTATGATTTTTTACCGTAAGTACAGTCCAATTTTCTTATAATGAACATAAATATATGTCTGTAATTTTTAGATTTATGTACAGATGTCGGTTCTCTTGTAGTGGCTGCGAAGCCTGCGGTGGCTAATTCTTTATTAGATATCATAGTAAATTTTTTAGCGCAAGTCCAACATTTTTGAATCCTTATGTCAAATCTGACAGATGTTAGAAGAGAATGCTAGACCATGATCAGCTAGCTGGGCGAATGGTAGAATTAGGAAGCACGTTGCCATCACGTATGTCAAGTAAACAAGATTGACGTGGACTAGTCGATTTTACTGGCTCTTGGATGTTCCCGTGATTTAGCTGTTGAGCTTGCGCGCGACGGATGGAACTTAATTGGCATCACCTGACCAGACCTAATGTTAGGAGCTCATGTCTTTATCCGTCATCATGTGATCCGCCACAAGATACAGCAGAAAGGGCGAAACACTTTTTGAGGGGAAAAGAAAGAGGGCGGTGGAGGTGGGGGGCAGGCGGAAAGCGATCCATCGTGCTGCTTGTTGGGGTTTGGGGGGGGGGGGGATAGTATAAAAATATTATATATCTGTATGCAGTGGCCTCCTCTAGCATCTCCTAAACACCGACTTTTGCGAGATTAGTATAGCCTTGCTCAGCATTATCTTGGAAAAAGGAGAAGGAAACAACAGAACAAAAGCAAAAGGCATATGCATAGTGGATGGTCAGGATGGTCCTAAAGAAGAGAGAGAGTATGCTCTGATGCTCTGTATCAGCCGTTGAGAGAGTGGACAAGTGCATGAAGACAGGCTGCAGGTGGCTGCGGCGCCGGCGGACCATCTGCGCGAGTCCGAGCAAGTGGAAAGTTAGCCTTTTCTGCTGTGCTAGTAACTTATTTATAGTCTCCCGCGGCATCAGATCGAGAGACATATGAAAGCTTGCCGCTGCATGCATTGTTATCTCCATCTGGAGGCAGGCAGCGAGGGCTATACATAGCTAGCTATGAGCAGTGACATGTTATTCCTTGTTGGTCGAAGGAAGAACGAAAAAGATAATTAGTTGATTCTCCTCCGCGCATCTATATATTGATCGGTACCACGCACGTTGTTGCTTGAAAATCCTGTCTCCAACCGCTTGAGTTCGTGCGGTGGATTGATCGACGTCGAAGGCGGTGCCCGTACGTGTTGCTTCTCTTACTGTAGGTTTAGGCTAAAGCTCTCTTCTGTGAGTGGGTATGAGAGAGAAAGAGAGATAAAAAGAGAGAGAGAGAGATATGAAGAAGAAGAAGAAGAAGAAGAAGAAGAGGAGGAGGAGGAAGAAGAAGAAAGAAGTAATTAGTTGGCGCCATGGGCCTGGTGCGCGCTCCCCCGGGTGGGGCTGCTGATCGTACGTACCCTCTCTTGCATGTATTAAATAGGTAGGTAGGTATGTAGGAAAGAGACCCCACATACCTGCCCTACTTGGGCTGCACTCGGTGCAGGGCAAGGTAAGCAAGGAAGCGGTAGCCGATCAGCATGAGGGCCATGATGCAGACGTCCGCCCAGAGGTGGCCGAGGCCCACGGATTTGACGGACGGGAAGTCGGCCACCCTGCACATCACCCCTTTGGAGCATTCGTAGTACTCGTCCTCGCGGAACTGCACACCCAGTAGGAGCTTGTAGCAATAGTAGCTGTAGCTGAGGTACTTGAACCAGACGATGAAGGGGGGAATGTGCTGGACGTAGTAGCCGCCGGCGATGAGGAAGACGAGGGTGGTGACGGAGGCGAGGGTGGTGGCCTGCTTTACGTCCATGAGGATGGCGCCGATGGCGAGGCCGAGGCTCTGGGAGACGAGGACGCTGTAGAGGACGACGAGGAGGGAGAGGAAGAAAGCGGCGGGGTCGGCCTTGAGCCCGCCCATCCAGTAGATGATGAGTACGAAGGACGTGGGGAGGGCGAGCTCCATGGGCAGGTCCCCTGCCGTGCGCGCCAGGAAGTAGGACGACAGCCGGTACATCCCTGACGATCGCTCCTTCACCAGCATCGACCGCTCCTGCGGAAACGTGAAGACCGCGTTGTACAGCGGGAAGAAGCCCCAGAAGACGGAGAAGAAGAACATGAGCGCCGTCTGCACACAACATGTTACATGCGGAATGATCAATTTAAACCATGTACCTAGCCACAACCATGCACCTAGTATTACTTAATTAGGTAGTTAATTTGATATATCATAATATTTAGAAACCACAACATCGACTAATTAATTTATTAACTAGTTGTAGTACTCATCTAATGCAATTGATTAGGAGTAGTGGCCCCTGAGTTAGGGGCGAAGTGATTGGACTGTAAAGAGGAACGCAAGTGGCCCCTGGATGTTCACTTCTTTCTTTCTCGTACAGGAGAGAAAATATTATGCGGATACTATGTAGATACATACGGAGGATGAGGGCTCGTCATCAATATGTGTCTGCCCACTTGAAGGTCCACCCCGTAAATCATGATGGGATTTGGGTGCATGCACTTTTTCGTGATTAGGCTCGTCTGTCTCTCTAGAAGCCCACAAAACAACGACCAAGGGAGTTGGGCATAGGGACCCATAGAAGGATCAACATCCCTCCTGGTGGGCCAAATCAATCTAAGAGCCCGGTGTGGGGGGATTGTGAAGGTTTACAGCTTTGGCCTATTTTTCTCGGTGGACCATGAGATGTGGAAGTGTATGCGTTATACCACATCGATACAGCCAGACAACAGATCTAGCTTCCCAATTCTTGCAGCTAGCTGGTCATGCATCGGACTGGACAGCCAGAGGAGAAATAATGAAGATCTAGGTTTTGTTTCATGGTTGATGTGTAGGTGGGTCTCGGACACGCGTTGTGCGCCCGGCGGCGTCGCATGGCATGCATATGGTCTGTTGGGGAGATCACAGATCAGCAATGGATTCATTCATTCAACGCCGCCGTCGGCGTCGTCATCGAAGGAGGAGGAGAGTGCTTATAAAGTGGTTGTAGTGCTTACACGGTCCTGGATGTGGGAGGGCGGGGTGTGCCACCAGAGGAGTCCGGCGAGCGTGGCGACGCTGATGACTTGGAAAATACGCAGCCGGTTGAAGGCCTCGTACCGCCGCTCCTTGAGGCTCCTGCTCAGCAGAACTCTGAACTGCCACCACCAACTGGTGCTCCACTGCTCTTTCGTCCCTGCATTGGGGGCAGGCCCATCACAAAACACTATATACTTCAAGACACTGGGTATATATTATCTAGGATAAATTAATTAGGAGTTTTTATCAAATATTTGATTTATTTTGTAATCTCTAACAAAATTTAACTCATTACAATAAGTAATAAGACAGAGGTAGCCACTTACGGGTGAGGGATGTGTCCCTGGCGTGCCCATTGCCTCCGTAGCTGGCCATGTCTGAAGCTATGCAGAGCTCGGCCTTGAGCCTCGTGGCAATGTTCTTGTCGTAAGCGGAGACGAGCGTCTGCCTCACCATCTTCTGCTCCTGCTCGATGTTGCCGGCGTTCATCTCGCCGTTCTCGGCGGTGGCGTGCTTTGAGTTGGGCGCGATCCCTGCCGGATAGCCAGTCGAGTTGACAGAGTTAGTTCAGGCGGGCAACAAAAGAGGAAAAAAGTGAAAAAAGGTGGTGGCGGAGGCTTGGGGGAGCAATAGGTAGTGGAGCCTTTTTGAGTGGAGCTCGCTGAGCTGCCCAATCAATGAGATCATCATGAAATCGGCCTAGTTACCATTTTAACTGGTGTGTCTAATTTCCATTTTTGTCGGTCATAACTCATGGGCTTGTCCGATTCTGGAGTTGTAAACGACGATATATTCGAGCAGTGTGGGTGCCAACTAAGGGAAACATCGTAATACGAATCTTAATTAGTTGATTTAGCGGTTTAATTATATTGATAGGTCTATTCAGATGGATAAGAAATAAGTGAAAATATCTTTAAGATTTTTAATTTAATCTCAATCTATTTTAATACAAAATGACCCCTTCAGATTAAGAGACGACATATATATATTGACATATCTATGTAATACATAAATGCTTATTTCAATCGGCTGGTGAGGTGTGAGTTCGGCGTCATATATATATATATATATATATATATATATATATATATATATGTTGATATATGATTACAGTGTAGTGTATGCGTACATGTGAGGTAGCTTGATGAGCAAACACAATCAGTGACTTGAGGGTGCATGGATCGTACGTGGACATCGCTGGTATCTAGAGGCTAAATTAAGGACAGCAGGGAAGCATCTCGATCGACCTCTTAACTGCGAGTACATATCTACCGTCGAATACCTGTCAAAACACAAAAACATGTGTAGGCCGGACGTGGGCATACGTACCGTTGGCGAGGTCCAGCATGAGATCGGCCGGGTTGACGGTGACCGATGTCCGGAACCCAATGGAGGCAAAGTAGTCGAGTGCGGTGGAGGCGGGGCCGTGGTAGATGGGGCACCCCTCGGACAGTAGCACAACCTTGTCGAACATGTGATAGAGGCGGCTGGAAGGTTGGTGGATGGTGGTGACCACCGTGCGGCCTCCGGCGGCCAGCCGCTTGATCGTGGTCAGGATCCTCTGCGCCGTGGTAGAGTCAAGCCCCGACGTGGGCTCGTCCAGCAGCAGCAGGCTGGGGTTGATAAGCATCTCCTGCCCGATACTCACCCGTTTCCGCTCACCGCCAGAGATGCCCCGGAAAAGCGGTCCTCCGATCATGCTGTGGGAGCACCGCCCCAGCCCCAGCTCCGCGATGACCCGCTGCGCCTGGGCCACCTTCTCCTGCCTGGACAGCGAGTCGGGCAGCCGGAGCAGGGCGGTGAAGACGAGCGTCTCCGTCACCGTGAGGTGAGGGTAGAGCACGTCGTCTTGAGCCACAAACCCCGTCCGGCGGCGCATGCCCCCTGAGAAGGGTTGCCCGTTGTAGGTGATCTTGCCGCTGAGCTTGCCGCGGAGCCGGCCGCCCAGCGCTGTGAGGAGGGTGGTCTTGCCACTCCCCGATGGACCCAGCATGGCCAGTATCTCCCCAGGGCAAACTAGGCCGGTGATGCCGTTGAGTATGGTCTTCTCTGTGCCACCACCACCGATGCCGGCGCCGCCTCCGCACCAGCCGTTTCTGACGCCGTTAGGACCTACCTTCACCTTGTATACAACCTCCTCAAACTGTGCAGCAAATTGCATATAATTAGATATCGAGAAGTAAGCGTAGAATCGAGCGAAGTTATTGCTCGTGAGGAAGGCATATATGCAGCTGTAAGCCAGGTGGGGGAGCGTGGGATATATATACAAGTTAAAAGATGGCTTGCAGGCGCCCGTAGTCGATCGACATACATACATGTGTGTGATTGATTATATATCTATATATGCATACCGATCGAAGAACGTCTAAGATGAGGCAGTCAGTACGTACGTACGTACCTTGAGAGTAATGGGATACACCGCATGCACGGGAGGAGTATGGATTAATACGGCACCCGGCGGCGACTGAGACTGGGAGGTCGGGTGAGAGGAGGCGGCCGTGTTGTCCATCCCATCGCCGGCGGGGAGGCTGCAGGCAGTAGTGGGCTCCCGATCGTGCAGGGGCATCGTTTGGTCTGTAGCCGCAGATCGCAGTGGAGGAGGAGGAGGAGGAGGTGGTGGTGGTACTACTACTACTGGGTGGGCAGAGACGAGAGGGAGGATGTGGAGGGTGAAGGTGCTAGGTGGTGCTTTGAGTTTGAGGAAGGTGGGCGAGTGGGGGCAGGGCATACATATACACACAAGAGAGGGCGCGCGGGGAAAAAGGGGGGTTTGGCGATCGGACGGGACCATTTTCCTTTTGCACTTTACTCTCGTTGTTAAACACATTACAGCAGTAGTCTCGCATCCATCATCATCAGCAGCAGCAGCAGCATCCTCATGAATACACACATTTATACATATGCCTAACCGATATGGGGCCCCGATATCGGCTCCAATTAATCGATTCGCTTGGTAGACAGCATATATACTTGATCATGTCTGCTAGTACTTCTCATTTAGATTGCATGTGATCGATCTCTCTTTCCCCTACATATGTACCGTACACGCCTCCATGCAGTCGGGCATCTATGCCTTCATTTGGGCTCGCCCTGTGTGGCTGCTTATGCAGATGCTTCATATCTAATCTCTCTCTCTCTCTCCCCACCCATCCTGCAGCGCGTGTGTGTGTGTCTTTTTCTGGAGATCCCTTTTATGATTCGCTTTAATTTGGCGTCGCGGGGACCTTATGAGATGGAAAATGCGGGTTGAGAACTTTCCTTGTGCCGAGAAGATAGAGTAATACTATGTTTTTTATTAATCGGGAGTATAACATAATGTGGAGGAGTCTTATAACCTCTCCACAACTCGTCATGTAAAAGGATATAATCTCAAATGCATTTAATATATTATTTATTTTTTTAAACTCTCAAATAATATATATATATATATAGTACCTACAAATATTTATTTTAATACACCAATATTGCTTTAATATATATAAGTAATATAAGAATACATATAAATTATTAAATACATCTAGAGTCGTACCTCTCCACATGATGTACTGTGGGAAGACACGGCCCCAGTGGCGGATCTAGAGCATGGTCAGTGGGGTCTTAGGACCCCACTGAAATTTTAAAATGTTATTAGGGAGTTTAAAATTATCCATATAAATTAATTTGGTTAGAAATTTTTTAAAGAGAATGACCCCATTGAATTAATAAAGTGACTCCACTGAATAAAATTTTTGCGTCCGTCACTGCCACTGTACGGCCCTTCCACATTATGTTATACTCCATCGAAAATATAGCATTTCTTGAAAAGATATATCAAATGAGAGCTACATAGCATAAAGCTCCGATACGGTTGGCAGATATATAGTTGACCACCTCTACCTATGTATACGGTCAAGTCATTGACTTCAACTTCTTGACGCACATCAAGCTCAAGAAACGTGTACCTTTATGCTTATGCCATTCTCCGTAAAACCTAACAATAATTTATTTGCTTTGAAAGAAAATTATGTATATACCTACTTATGTGTGGTCTTATTTAAGACTACTAATTAAATATTTTTCTAATTTTTAAAATTTTCTACAAATTTTACTAATCAAAGATTTACTTTACCTTTTCCCTTTTTGAAACTGAAGGTTCACTTCACTGAAGGAAACAGAGAATAAAATGACACGAACATGAAAATGATAACATTCTACTTCAAAACAATATATAGGCTTCCTGTAACTATTTTCTCTCCGATAGACCCAGTACCCATCAATAAGAAAGAAAAAGAAAATTACTACAAAACCTTTGAAGGGTGTCGTTTATTGTTCTTTCTGCTGGAAGGGTGTCGTTTGCCCTAATTAGTCTCTGCCTGATTTAAATCGTCTTCTCGGGAGGGCAAATTAATGATTCGATTGCCTCTCTCACCTTGTGCATTAATAACGTGCATGTTCAAGAAACAAATAATCGTGTATGGGCATCTATATTTGTTCATTGCACATGCTAGACGATTTCGGAAACGCCAAATATTATAATTAAGTTCGATTACAGAGACCACCACCATCTTATTCACACACATATATATATATAGAGTACTCGAGAGAGAGAGAGAGAGAGAGAGAGAGAGTCACGCAGGCAGTGTCATTGTTCCCAGCACCTATGATAAATGAATGGCCGCCTATTAATCAAGCAAAGGCGTATGGAAGTCTGTAGTACCCCCACATGGGGCGGGGGAAATGAAATCTTTCGCCTTTCCCAAGGCGCATATATATATGATATCAGCCGGAGTGGCGCTAGCTTTTGGTCAGCACTAATTCTCATGGGGAATGGAGGGAGAGGAATAGCTACGGGATTAATATTGTTTGTTGCTTACTAATCAATACAATCAACACTCATCCCCCGTGTAAACTCCGCCATGTAATTAGAATGTCTGCACCAGACTATAGAAACAAGAGAGAGAAGATGGGCATCACTTCACTTGGCCCCAAGTCAATTTGCCTGTCGGGGTTGGTGCCCGGGTTGGTCTACTTGGGGGTCTGGAAGGGATGTCGTAGAATGCAAACAAAGCTTAGCCGGAAGAAGTTTGCACCCGAAGCAGCGAGTGGCAACCTCCTTTCCAAGAGAATAATCTTAGGAGTGACATAGCTAAGAGGGGTGAGGGGGAAGGCGTGAGAGCTAGCTGAACTGCGAGGAAACACCCCCCCTTCCCCACTCCCTCTTCCACCCACACACGCTAAACTGTGGTTTCCAACTTTGCTTTTTCCTCCTAGAAGGAACAGAGAGGAAGAAGGGAGGGGCAATGGAGAACAGGGAAAGAAAAGCTCGTTCGGGAGGAGGTGGACCCACACAGTGGAGCGAATAAAAGGGCGAAGAGAAGACTCGTGCTCTTTTGCCTTTTAGTAATTTCCTGCTCGCTTTTCCTTTCCTTTTTCCTCTACGTACCCATCCCCCTCCTGGCTTCCCAACAATCAACTGATTCGATCTCTGGCGCTAATTGCTTGGACAACTTACATAGAAACGTGGTTTGAATTCAACGAAATTGAAAAAACTAAGGTGCAATTCAGAAAAGAATTTATGCATGCAGGAATATTACTGCACGTCGTTATAGTATATATAACTTTAGCGTCTTAATTAATTTGATAGCTCTCTTGAGCCGTCCCAAATAATCTTAATAGGCCTGATCCAGTTCTACCTGGTTAGGGCAAGAGATGAGGAGAATAAGAGGAGTTCCAAATTAACATTCAAAAAAACAAACAGGACAGGTGTCACTTAGATATAATTCAGTTGGCAACTCTCTCGCTTTACTCAATCTGTGTCTCGCTTCTCTGACCAAATACTATCCCAGGTTAGGAGGGTGCTTGTTCCCTCTATCTCATCTCATTCGTCTGAGGACGGCAGGAACTTGGGTCACCCGTGATAGTCTCCTACCCGAGATCCATTGAAATCGGACGGGCCACATCAGTCTTGGTAAACGTCATTGATGCTGGTGCTTGAGGCAGAGAAGAGTTGGAAGTTTGGATGTCATAGATGCCGGGGCTGTCCGCGCGCGGGGTGGAGGAAATGATTAAAGCAGAGAGAGAGAGAGAGATGGCTCCAACTGGCATAGATCCGCTGCCGGATTCCGTAATTGGTCTGTGGCGTCGCATTTCTTTTTCTCTTGCTAGCTTTAATTTCCACATATACACGTACGCTCCGGTGCATCGATGGAAGAGAGAGGGTTCTGGAGGGAGCGAGCTAGCTGGGGCCGGCTAGTTGATCAAGAGATGGACGAAAGAAAATGCGGGGCATCTGCGTGTGCATGGAGCATGCGTCGGAATGTTGGGTGGATTCAGCTGGCCTGCAGCTGCCACTGCATGGCGTACGTGGGGGCCGCCCCGGGCATCATCGTCACCGACGCCCCCAGTACTTGCACTCCTCTTGTGGAGGCGCATCGGAATCGAATGCGCTCGAGCGTGTACGCACGCCCAGCGCCAACCAGCTGCCAGCAGGCCCGCATGCAGACCCCTTTCTTTTATTATTATTATTACTATTAACATTGGTAAAAGAACAGAGAATGACAACGATTAGAACAACAACAACTACTACTAATACTAGCTACCACAACTACTGAAGCAAGGAAGTAAACATTTTTTTTGGGAGTAGGGGTTTGGGGGGGGAGGTGGATGGGGAGTGGTGGGGGCCGTCTGAAGGTTTTTGTTGGTTGGGGAATCAAAGCTAAAGATATCAAATCCTATCAGTTCTACGCAACGTGACCGGGCTTGCTTATTATTATTAACGTGCTGCCTTTCCAGCCATCTGAGTTTCATAAGTTAAGAAGACCTGCAGGCAGTGCTAGGCTGCTCATGCTTGATGATCAGAAGCCCTTTTCCACTTTCCTCAAATATTTTTTGAAAAATAATTTAGTAACATCATTTGTTAACATACCTCTTAACACAGTAATCAAAATACATTACAACTCTATCATTTATGAAGTATTTTTTTTATTTTTTTAACAATTATTAATGTGACATATTTTTAATGGTAATATGATCACTTTAGTGTGTTACTAAACGGTGTTGGTTCATTTTTCTAAATCTTTTTTCACTAAGTTGAAATTTCGACACGTGGCCACCACTAGCTAAGAGGAGCGGAGTGATGGCCAGCCTTTGCACTCCACTGGGTGACGTCGGAGCCGAGTTCCTCAGAATCATTGGGAGAGCAGTCTTGTTTGTATAATATGAAGGCCCCCTCCACCCACTCTCACTCGATCCCCTCGTTCCCCTTATTTTCTTTTCTTTTCTTTCTTCGTTCTTTCTATTTCTTTCCCTTTCATGTAAACATATTCACGCGCACTTTCACCCCCTCATCTTTTCGCCCTCTCCTGCTCCTCCTTTCTTCATTTTTTCCCTTCCTTTTTCTTCCGGTCAAGTCTTCAAATCCTTCTCCTTCTTCCCTGGCCAGCTGAGCTAACCCTCTGATTTCCTGCCTCTGTAATCCCTATGCGCCGGATGACAGCATGTACAGGTGCAGGGGCATGGTGTTAATGATTAGCACGTGTGTGTTTGCGTGTATATGTGTTCACGCGTGTGTGTGTGAGAGAGAAGGGGAGGGGAGGGGAGGGAGATATATAGATGCCTTTGTGTGTGTGCCTGAGAGAGAGATCTTGCCATCTTCCCCTCCACAGGTAATACCAGAGAGAGGAAAAATAGTTTAACAAAAGAGACCCCTAATAAGCCCCCACCTTCTGCGACCAGAATGGTTCTGCAAGATCGTTTAGACTAACATGTGTGCTATTAATTAAATTATCCTCTGAAAAGGTTAATGGAATCGCGCTATATATAACCTCGCTTTGGTGATGATCGATGATGATGGTGAACCAAGGACCTAAATAACACTAAACAAATAGGTTTAGGCTTTATTTAGCCAAAGTTTGCTAAAAAGCTGCCCTATGTTCGAGCGGGAGGCGGTTCAAAAGAGATTTAGAGGGAACAAGGATTCTGGTTCTAGTGCTTGTTTGTTTACACCCTTAATCGGCATCTGTGTGATGCCCACATAATTTAGTTGGAATATTTCGGAGGGAGTAAACATATGTCCCCAGCGGCTTGCTGGTTTAACATTAAGTTACTTGCCGGCTGTTGGCCCCTCTTATCTAGTGGGATATTGCATCCCCATCACACTCCCCCACAACCCCATCCTCACTTGAGCAGGGCAGGCGAACAGACGTGTTCGGAAGTGCTCGATCATTTAATTTGATCCCTATACCAGGAGCGGATCCCCCACACTGTAGGAGGAACAGTGCCGAAGACGACCGCATGCAGGAGGGTGGATGGAAAACAGACGAAGATCCTGCAGGAAGGGAGAGCATGCGTCGACCTTGACGTGACAGAGCAGAGAGGATCCACCGAGATCTAAAAATATATCCCTCCAGTCCAGAGCAAGGAAATGACGGGTATATCGGGTCGTCGTGGTTGAGAAATCTACCGGCCGCGGACGGGTCGATCAGAAAGAGGCCACATGCACGTCCTGGGGACATGCCGCGGCCAGTCTCCCGACTGATATGGGTCGATACATACCGATCTAGACAGGCTTTCATTTGGCAGTGAGGAAAAAAAAAAAAAGATGGAGGGAGGGAGCTAGAGATTGCAGGCAGCAGTGACAGTCCACACCACTTCTCCAGCATGCTCATCAGTTCAGCAGATCATGATCAGTAATGTGTATGTATGTTTGTGTATATATATATATATATATATATATATATATATATATATATATAATTATATAGAAGAAGTTGTGCTGCTGCTTTCTTCCAAGTGTTAGGGCAGCTGCCTTTTACTCTGTGTACCATCATTCCTGCTTGACTCTCAGACTTCTGCCATTTTATTTACCTAAACAGTAGTGATCCCTCCTCCCACTAGAAAGCCTGAGTTGTCTGCGTTCTGCATGCGAGGACCCCCACCTTTCCCACCGGATGCAGATAAAACAGGTCGCTTGTGGACTTGCAAAAGGCGTTCATGTTGCTGGTTTTCAAGGCTGTTCCCGAGTCGTAGACATCTCGACCTGTGTCCCCAACTCCACCCACAAGGACAGAAAGGGTTCAGGTTTCCACAGTGTCTGTCTTGTCCATGCGATGTGCAAGTGACGCTGCGCGCCGTTCTGCTGGTTGCATACGGTAATTGTTACGGGCAATTAAGGGAAAAGGAAAGAATAGGAGAAAGAGCTCGAGAGAGTCGTCAAAGTACTTTAGTTAATAAAGATCTTGAGAACCCTGGCAATCTTTGTAGATATGAATCTACTAAAAGCAATGTGTGCATAGTCCCCTCCTGCAGGTATGAACAAGACATATCCTTAACACATTGCAGGTATAAGAGCTAGGGAGACCTTCCAACGCATGACCCACTGTCCATCCAATCTTGGACATAATAAAAAAGAGGTTGCGATACAACTTGGCGTAACAGGCCTCTCTCACGAGCTGGCCGCCCAGACGGAATCAAATCGGCACTCTCCTCATTCTCAATTTATTGGACAACGATCTTGGATCTTACCAAGGTCATCTACGAATAAAGAAGATGCATGTTGAGTTCTTTCTATTGGGAGGGGTAATTAAGATCAAGATCCTTTGCATGGTATGTTGGGAGGCGATACGTCGCCCCAAAGGAAACCAAGGTATCTGGAAAATTCAGGACTAGAACAAAGTGTCCCTTGCTAAGCACCTATATATATATGCGACATTCTTCGGAGGTCATTGGATCCAACCAATCCATAGTAGGTGCTTGCGACACTCCTCTACTAGGCAAGCAAGCCCAGGGACATGTTTATAATTCAGAAAGTTGGAAAGGTATTCTCTGTAACGGCAATGGTTAAAATAGCATATTCATTATCATATAGTCACCGGTCAGAGGATAAACATGTGGTGTGACCCGTGACTCGATGAAAAAAGCATATTTGATCAATACAAAGACAACCGTCTTGCACTTATATATGTTGGATCATAACACATATCAACCTCATCACGAATGGTTGATGGTCTTTATTGGCGCCCCCTTTATCCCAAAAATGGTCCAACTCTGGCCACTCATTGCAAGTACCTATTGCAACCTGGAGAACAGGGGATTAGCTAGTCTCCTCCATACCCAGCTGGGACCATTAGAGCTGATCCTCTCATAGGCCCATCAGGCTTAATCTCCCTCACTCCGTATCTGCAGGCCTGATTGTCGATCCACTTGCCAACCTAGAATTGCCCGACCTTGAGCCTATGGCGCAGCTAATGCATCTATTCCTTGGCCTTCAGCTTATAACTTGGCCTTGATCCTATAGCTCAACGAGCATATCTATTTGCCCGGCCTCGATCCCATAATTTGGTCAGCATAACGTACAGCTCGGCCTTGAACCTATAGTTCAGCCAACATATCTATTTCTCAACCATAAGTCTAGCTAGGCCAGCATATCTATTCTTTGGCCTTGAGCTCATAACTTGGTCTTGTGTCACAATGGGAGATCCACAGCCTGATAAAACTTGGTGACCCGTTACGCCACTCACAAGTCTGAAGATATGGAAGGGTAAACACGTGGTTAAGTGAGATGGAAAAAAACTGAAATAACTGCAACTAAAATAAAATTAGAATAATTACAAGATAGAAGATATCCCAAATGATAATACAAATAATGAAACAAACTCCATCTCTTGTATGGGGCATACCACGAGCAATCATACTACGGTCACTGTTGGTATAAGAAAGTAGCATGCCGCTCAACTCTCCAGCTTGAGGTGGATGCTGTGCATGTGAGCCCTCACATGTAAACACAGTGAGTCCCACAAAATCATAAACTTAGCAGGAAAACTCAAAGCCCACCACTTAACCAAAATAGTGTATAATTACACAAATGAAGATTATAAATATAGTAGTAAAATAAACTGAGCAAGAAAGTAACAACTACATTATGTGCAATGAAATAAAGTAACAAACCAATAGTATTCAATGAGAACAAAACACATGTAGAGCCACGATGAGGCACTATACATAGTCTGGGACTAGTCAATCTACGTACACTAGTCAACTCTTAGTATGGAAAACACACACTAGGATAGGAAAATTGTGCATATCAGATTTTCTGGATTTTGAATATCAAGTTAGTGTGTTATAAGTTTGGGTTCAGTTAGGCCCCGGGTGGAGACAAGACCCATTTTTGAATCCAGAAATGGTCGAATATTGGGCGTTTATGGTGAGGGTTATGAGGTTTAGCAAGAGGGGCAAATTGAGTCACAAGTATGTGAGACAATTGAGAATTTTTTAGAAGATTTGTGACATGGCTTATAGAGTGGAGAGACTCATGGGAGTCATAGAGAGACTTCGAATGTTGACATTTGTTCACCAATTGATACTTAACTTTGATTTCATGGGAGTCATAGAGACTTCGACTACTGACCTTTGTTTACGAATCGATTTCTCACTTCGACTTTTCAAGAGTTGGAGTTGGACTTCAATTGATGACCTTTGTAACATCTCAGATTTTGGTTGTCCTTGGTGTTGATTATGGGATCGCGACGGGTCGAGATGTCGCATTTTGAATGCTACGGGATCCGTGTCACCTTTTGGTTGAGAAGGCGACGGCCTCTGTGTCGCGTTACCGTGATCTGTCTGTGGCTGGTGTGCCATGTGTCCGCGATCCTGTGTGTAAAGGCAACGTGCTAGTTGTCGCGTTCACCTAAAGTACGTGTGGGTGTGACACGTGGTCTGGAGGCTTTCTGCTTGTCAGAAGACCTGTCGGAACTTGTGAGAAGGCAACAAGGTGCATGTCGCGTTCTGGTGAGAACGTGACACTCTCCTTGTCGTGACCTCAGTCCTGAGGCCTTAAGGCATGTAGGCTCGTCTTTCTTCTTATTTCTCCTCCTCTCCATGGTGGGAGAGCTTCCTCCCTCCCTCTCAGGCATTTTGGGCGTGGAAGTGTCGACGCGCTCGTGGCGGAGCTTTGGAGCGGCATGGAGCAAGGAGGAGGCGGCCAATCTGAGCTTGGTTTTGAGCTATCCTCCCCGTGCTCGTAGGTTTTCTTATGGGTTTGCACAAGTGGATGCTTGCCGGTGATGCTCCCTCTTTGTGTACCTTCATCCTTGTGGTTTGTGGGCGAGGAGAGGTGGAGTTGGTGCCCCTTGAGCTGTTTGCTGGTCGTGCATGGTGTGTATACCTTGTTCCCCTTGCTTTTCTATGGCTTGTGTGGCTTTGGGGAGACTATGGGATGGCCCATCCTTGGTTTCGATCTTCTGACTGATATCGCGACAAGTTGGTTGTTGCGATACCAGTCAGAAGGCGACAGGCAACCTGTCGCATTCTGGTTGCGACAGGTTATCACCTTGCCTGTTTTGTTTCCCTATTTCTAGGCCTTCCAAGGGTGGTATGTGCCTATGTTGCTTGGCGAATGTTTCTGCACCAACTTAGGCACATGACAGGTGTTCCGTGGTTGCCGCCCTTGTCGGGTTGTGGGTGTAGGCCTTGGGGCGGTTCTTCCCCATGGGCTCTATATGTAGATCAAGAACACGACGGGTCCATACATCGCATTCATTATCTGAAAGCGACACCGTGGTCGTCGCTTTCTGGTCGCAACTAGTTCTATGTCGCGTTCTGGTCGCGACATGCCTCTGGTCGCATTCTGGCTTCCGTACTGTTGTGTAGCCTTTCTGTAATCTCGAGTTCCTGGCTGAGGTGTGTGTGCCTGTGTTGGCCGATGGTCCTCCTGGGAGTTCCAAGAGGTGTGTCGTGCGTGACTTGTGCCTACTAGACTTGTCTTGGTTACGAGACAGCTATGTCGTTTGCTTGTTGTGGTTGTCCCGCCTATTCCCAGTTCGCCCAGTGCTCGGCACTTGAGGGCTTGTCCTATTTTGAGGTTGTTTACCGTTGCCTGGGACCCCCAGTCCCCGCGTCTGTTGAGGGAGTTCTACAAGTGGCGGGCATGCTCAAGTGACAGACTCTGGTAGCTGAGGGGAAACCGGTGGTGGACAGCGGCGTAGAGTCGTTTGCAGAGCTCTCTTATTTAGTTGTTCTTCCGACATCGATCATGTAGCAACTCTGATTTTTAAAATCCCAAATAAAATAAAAATTTAATTTAATAAATATGATAAATAAATTTAATTAGAATAAAGAAAGAATAAATAGAATTTAAGGGAATTAAATCAATACACATTAAGCTAAATTAGGAATGAGTTGTATTAATGGCCCAAACATAAAAGAATGTGCTCAAATGTGAAGAGCCCATCATGGAATGGGAGTTAATTGAGCTAATTTCGTACCTAAAATTATTAATAATTAGAAAATGGTTAAGATAAACACTAATTAACCCATAATTATCCAAACGAGGAGTCCTTATTGGCCACGAGATTAGGCCTCTCCCCCATCCTTTTAGATAGATAATGGCTAGAAAATAGGGAGATAATAGTGGAAATTCAGAGTTTGAAGAGGAGAGGAGAGTTTTAGTTATGTTGGACTCTTACACAAGCTATACACACCCCAATTCGGCCCTATCAACCCTTAGAACGTTGTTGGAGCTTTGGGAGACGAAGGGAGAAGGCTAAGGACGAAGGAGCAAGGAGGAGAAGGCTTGGAGCAAAGAGGTTCTCTCTTCTTCCTCGTCATCAACCCTAGGGTTTCTTTACACCACAAAAAGGTAGGCAATCTCTCAAGCACAAATCACCTAACTTCAGCCATAGGTAGCCCACATATCCCTCTTTGAAAGCCTTATGATTTCCTTATTTTTCGTGGCTCCATGAAGGAGTATTAAATGTTCTAAGCTCGGTCCTTACCATGCACCCGAACATACAAGTTTGCTTTCAATCCATGCATGTACTTGATCCCATGCCATGAAATTATTCTCATAAGTACTACATGATGTTAGCTTTCAAACGCCCCTATTTTCCCCAATTTTAATTTTGTATCTTTTGCGAATTAAATCAAAATCCATGACTGTGCATGTTTTTGGTCACTGAAAAGTAACCTGGTCAAAGCATGCCTTAATCATGTTTATTTTCTAATTACTCATGCCTGTTGATAGATCTATGAGTCTAGTTTCATTTAAAATTAGTTTCATAATTTTTAGATCATCGTGCGATTTTATATCGATTTTAGTAGTGTGTTGTATCATGAAAAGGAGGGAAGGACCAAACCCAAAAAGGGCAGATCCCCTTTTCTTGGTCGGGCCGCCTCTCTGAAATCGCGACGGCCCGACCCGTCGCGATATCAGGGAGGTCGCGACTGGCCGGTCCATCGCGTTATAAACACGACAGTCTGCGGCGTCGCGATTTCCTCTTGAACCGCGCCAGGCCGTCCAGTTCGGCTGTCGCGCCTGGACCGCCCGTCGCATTCTGAAACGTGATGGGTACCCCCGTCGCGATTTCAAGAATTGCGCCAGAACTGAAAATTGCACTTATACCCCTGCTAATTACACCATTTGACCCTTGTTTTCACTTAATTAAGTACTATTATGATTAGTATTAATCTGATTATTAATATTTGATAATAATTACATAAATTCAATTAATTAAAAGTCAAAAGTATGATTATACAGCGGCGAAAGAGAGAGAGAGAGAGAGAGAGAGAGAGAGAGGGAGGGAGAGAGAGAGGGTGGGTTTATGGCGGGGAAGGGAAACTTTTACCGACGAACTTCTGACGGAAATATTTCCGTCAGACTATCCGTCGGTAATATTGCATTATCAACGGATATTTCCGACGGAAATATTTCCGTTAGAAGTTCCGATGCATTTGCCGACCAAAATTTTTTTGTCGGTAATTCCGACGGATATTCCGACAGAATATATCCGTCGAAAATATCCGTCAGTAATACAGCATTTTCTTGTAGTGTTGGGAATACTCCTAACTGGACCAGGGACTCCTTGTCAAGGCCTCCGTAAGTCTCCTTGGCATTGGTGCACATCCTTTGCCGACGAGCTGGTTGTACCCTTAAAACCCGTTACTCTCTTAGGGATCAGTACGATCCAACGACCTTAGTGTGTTTCCTTCTTACCTTGTGATCATGCCGGATCATCTAGTTTGTGTTCGTAGCACAGTTAATGGGCGGTGGTGACTTCTACCAGACTGCCAGTACACGACGATGTGCTGTGCAACTGTGACTATCGTTGTTTATCGTGGTTTTACGATTTCGTCCCTATCTCATCTACTATCCTTGTAATCTCATCTGTTCACTTTCACTCTACAATCTCGTCTATTTTCATCTACTGTTCTCATATATTCTTGGTACTCTATTTGGCCATCTATATGATTGTCTAAGATAAGAAATATGACTTATGCCAATGCAATAGGTCCCGATCAGGTCCTGGGAAGAGCACCCGAAAAGTGCCATTTGCCTATGGGAGTTAAATAATCAGGATGTTGGCATACATCCAGTGCCATTATACTATCAAGATTTAATCTATGACAATCAATCATTGCTATTTGTACAAGTGCTATCTGAGCAAGTGCTATCGTTATGTGCTATATCGTTACATGGCCATTCTATTATCATTACTCGTCGATATATTTTTCTTGAACAAGTGCTATTATTCTCTTGCCATCGTTACTTTACTCTACATGACTATACTCTCTAGTTACCCTGCCTTCTAAGACATTAATCATTTAAAGCATGCATGTTCGTACGAGATATTAAGTCCTACTGAGCGTTATTCGCTCATCCTGCATTATTATTTCATGTGTTTCAGGTGAGTCTGATGGAGATTACCACACTCATGAGGAAGGGACTAAGGAGGATGCTCAGGAGTGACCTGTTACGTCAACTCGTGCTTAGTAGTAGTTAATTAGTTATGAGTTAGTTAGCCATTATGTAATAGTTTAGATTTGAATAAAGTACTATGGGCCTTAGTTTTGGCTCTAATTGGTGATTGTAATAGTTAGTTGATGAATTATTAATGAAGTTGGATTACATTTGGCTTTATTCCAATTGCACAATGGTTTGATGTTTATTTATCGCTCTATACTATTTAATAACTGTAATTCCTCTCCGATATTTTGCGTCGGGGCGTTACAGTTTTGTGGTAGCAGAGCCTAGGTTATTCTTAGGCATAGGATGATCTAGGTTTGACCTGCCTTTGTAGACACGCGAATTTGGCTCCACCGCGGGCAAATTTTATGTTGCGCCATAATGCTTCAAATGGCCCTCTTTTTACCCTGCAAGAGTATTTTCCCAATATTTCTCGATCTTACCCATTCTTCTTTCTGGGTGCTTCTCCATCGCTTCAAGGTGGTTCGGTCGCGGATGTTCTAATTGGAATAGCGTCCACCTGCCCGGACGCGATTCAAAAGTCAAACTCTAAGTCTGGCCCTACAGCCGGTGCAACTCGTCGGCGATCATGATGTTTGTTGAAATTGCGTCTGTGTCAGACGCCGCATTTTATAGATAGTCAAATCAAAATCAAATTTCTTCAGAGATTTGATTTACTTTACAAATCGTGGCGTGCGGCCCGGACGCGATTTAGAGCCTAGCTGTGGGCTACGATTGTCGCATCAAATTGACTTTTGAATCGCGGCCTGCCGCCCGGACGCGATTCATGCTTAATAGGCGTCCGTTGTAGTGGATGCGATTTAATGAAGTTTTTCCTATCAATAGACCCCCGAGGGTCATTTGTTTGGGGGGGATTCCAGAAGTGGCGAAGCTCTGCCGGATTGGCGCCTCGACTCCAAGCCATTCCTCACTGAGTCATCCTTCTTCCCTGGAGTCCGGCACCGTCGTCTCCTTCCATTCCACGCACGAGGCGGGGAGCGTCTTCCTCCACATCCTCCCTTCAACCGGCAACGGCCCGTCACTCCGACCAACCATCAAGGAAGCACCCCCCTCCCCTTACTTCTATTTTTGTTCTTATTATCTACTCCGGCCCCCACGTGGCCCATCCACTTCTCTTTTTACACCACACATGCACGCATACACACACACACCTACATCTAGGGGTTTAAAAACCACCACCTGGTGAGTCCTCCCCATTTTAATGGTTGAGTTTGCCTATAATAATAGTTATCATACCAGTCTTGGGATGGCACTGTATGAAGCTTTATATGGAAGGCCATGTAGAACCCCATTGAACTGGCATGAAGTGGGAGAAAGGCAATTAGTGGGTCCTGAATTGATTCAGCAAACCACAGAAGTGGTAAAGCTTATTAAGGAAAATTTGCAGGCAGCTCAAAGCAGACAAAAGAGTTATGCAGATATCCGGAGGAGACCGCTTCAGTTTGAAGTGGGAGATTTTATTTTCCTTAGAGTTTTCCCGAGTAAAGGTATTATGAGATTTGGTAAGACTGGAAAATTGAGCCCAAGGTATGTGGGACCTTTCCAGGTGATTCAGAGAATTGGGGAAACAGCTTATAGGCTGGATTTGCCAGCAGATTTTGCGGATGTCCATAATATATTTCATGCTTCTATGTTAAGAAAGTGTATTGAAGATCCAACTCAGATAATCAGTTATCAAGGTGGTGACCTAAGGCCGAATATGACTATGCCAGAGTATCCGGTACAGATCATGGATCGAAAGATAAAGAAGTTGAGAAATAAAGAAATTGAGTTGGATAAAGTGAGATGGGAAAATAGGTTGGGTGGTGAGGATACCTGGGAGTTAGCCGAGGAGATGGCTAAAGGGTATCCCTATCTGTTTGAATAAGTTTTTATATTTCTTTTTAGATGATAGTACTTGTAAAGGTGTGTATATTTAAGTTGTATAAGTTTGAGTTGTGTTATGAATTTCGAGGTCGAAATTTTCTTTTTAGATGATAGTAATGTAACGTCGCGTGCTTTTCGGATCCTTATGGATCATGTGTGTAATGGTTGTGGTGGCCGTTGTGAGGCCAATGTGGTTTGGACGCGTGGTGTGTGCAGGTGTGGTGCAAGTTAGGTCCTGAAATAAAATAGGACCTACTGCAGTTGAGTAGGAGTTGGCGGCCAGGTGTGGTCGTTGACTTGTTGGCGTCCAGGTAAGTTGACGTTTACTCTATGAACTTGGCGACAAGGGATATGGACGCCTAGTCTTGGCGGTCTGATTGACGACATCCATGTTGACGCCAACCTGTGTGACCTGCAGAATATAGGTCTGTCCGAGGACAGTTTCCTCAGCCCAATCCCCTCTCCCTTGCCTGGATTTCATGTCTCTTGCTTCCCCAATGCTTCCAAGAGCTGTAAAAGGATAATTGGGAGATCGTGGAACGTGTGGCGGTGATCAATTGTGCCAGGAAACGCCGGGACGTGGTGTAATTGTCGTAGGAGCTCGCGGGGAGTTTGGTGAGAATCAGAGGAGTTTAAGAGGTTTAAGTGCATTCTAAGGTAGGGAACGAACCCTGTTAACTCCTTAGGATCATTATAACATGACTTAACCACATGAATTAGCATGTTTAATGCCTTTTCGGGTTAAGTTGCACCATACGGGGTTAATGGGTGGTTTGAGTAATTTAAAGAATGAAACATGTTGTTTTTGCATGATTTAGTTGCATGCATGTTAGAGGAGGAGTTACCTCATGTTTTCCATGGTTTTTAGGGCCGAGGTTTTTGGTATAATCGGCCTAGGGTTTCTGTGAGACTAATGGCCGAGGAACTTAGCGTCAACATCGATTGACGCCAGGTTCTTCAGCCAGGAGATAAACGGCCAGATAACTTGCTGTTTACTCACCCTTAGCGGCAATCTATGTGGATGCTAGCATGCTACTGTTTAAATATTGCATATTCGGTATTTAACAATATCAAGTGGTGCATTGGCACCTATCGTGCACTCGGTGCACGAGATTTCTGTGGCTAGCATACAAGGTACGCAGTTAGTCAGTTCTTTACGTGTTTACGTGATGTTCACGTGTAGTGGACTATCAGTGCACGAGGTTTGTGCGAGACTTTACATGGTTTGTGTGTGACGTGCACGTGGTTTTGTGTACGTGGCAAGTAGTACGACGCCTACCGTGGTTACCTCTCCAGTTGGGTGCCCCAGGTTCTGTGTGAGCCAGGCTGTTAGCTCGGGGCTTTGTCCCGGTACTTGTGTTGTACAGTCGAGGTCTGTGTCGTCTGACCTGGACACCCTCACTCCTGTGTTTGAGTTGTACGTCCGGCTGAGGGAAAGACGACAATGGGACAGTGACACTTGTGTTTGTCTTTAGTCACTTGTAACGCGCTCGTAGTTGGGGGTACGGACACCAGTAGTCGACACTGGTCCCCAGCTAGTCCTTTTCGAGTGCCTCACTCTAGAGAGCCCAGGCCAGACTCTCTAGAGGTGTCAGGCATGGGCCTGTGACCGTGTGGTCCGCAAGTGGTGGTGTTTAGTTGGTCTCCACAGTTGCTTGACCTTTTCACGTGGAGCGGCAGCTGGACCTTTCGTTCTTGGCTGCGAGAGTGAGAGGTAGACCTGTGTTAGCTTGTCCGAGTCAGTCTTTGGTGTCGCGAACCAGTTCACGTGACTCGTGTTTGGCTGTCTCTACTTTAGCTTGTACACTTGTACTTGTTTGCCATTTAATTATTATAGTTGTTTTTCGTAGTCGGCAGACGGTGAGTACTTTTACAGCTTTCATATCCTGCTTAGCTATTCTATAAATTGTTGGTACTGTTTACTGCTTTTGTACCTGTGGTTTTGGTTTGCTCGGTTTTGGGGGAGTTCCCTACTGAGCCAATGACTAGCGAGGCTCACCCCTACCCCACAGGTGAGAGTGAGGAGGACGTTTCTCAACCGTCGTCCAGTTCAGAGCCGCGTCGTAGCGGTGCAGGGTCAGTACCTCCAGCTGTGTAGTAGCAGCTCCAGCAGTGTAAAGAAATGATTTAATTGACCAGAAAGGAATTGTTATTAAAATATTTCAGGGTTTAAATGTTGGAGCAGATTGATTAAGAATATTCGAAAATTTTATACCCCAGAATTATGGGAATTAGCCAGAGAATGTCAGTAAAGCAGGAAAGATATATGAAAAGCGCAATATGTCAATAGTGATTTGGCAGATTAGAAATTGCAGTAATTTCTTCATCAGGAATTAATTGAATGGGATGATTTGAGAAGCAGTTGAAGCCAGAAGAAAGTAATTGAAAGTAATAATATGAACAGAAATTGTGGAATATTTTGCAAAAGTGTTCAGTGTGATCAGAGTAACGCAGTGGAAGCAGAAGCAAGAAAGATTTAATATTCATAAATTGTTCAAGCTTTGTTGAGATAAGAAGAAAGTGTAAAGTTTTGCGCAGTGGAATAAAGGAACAGGGTTTATTATGAATTTTTTAATCAGAAATTGGCTTTAAGCAGTATGAGCAGAATAATATGAAAGAGCAGAAAATTCAAAGATGGTGATTGGTTTTCTTTGAAAAAGTGTCAGTTGTGAATATAAATGCAGATGAGGCAAGATAACGGCAGACAGTGATAAATGGAAAGGGAAAATGGTGGCATGAAAGAATATTACAGTGTAAGAAATTTGAGAAAGATAAAGCGGTCTCGAAAGAAATGTTGCAAACACAGCCCAGAAATTGTGGAAGCAGGTTCAGTCCAAGGAGATAAAGCACCATTGGCAAGGAAGAATCGCCTACGGTTAAAAGCTAAAGAAAGGCAATGAAATTGACAGAACAGAGTAGTTGTGAGATGAATTGAAAGGCCGAAGCAGAGAAAGAGTATCCTACTTATTCTGTGTTTGGCTTTATTTTTTTTTAGGTGATAATTTAGTTTATTGTGATTTATTTTATATGTCGAGGACGACATTTGTTTTTAGGTGATAATAATGTAACGTCGCGCGTTTTCCGGATCCCCGTGGATCCAGGTTTAGCGGGTTTGGTGGCCAATATGAGGCCCATTAGTGTTGTGTGTTTCTAACTAGATCTTTACCGGGTTTGGTTTGGGTCCGTGTTGGTGTTCAGCTTGCTGGACACAGTGTGTTGGCGTCCAGGTGGGTGACGTCGACTGTGTGTTGGCGGCAGTGGTGTGCCGTTAACATGGTGTTAACGTCCATCAATGAGGACGTTGACTGTTGAACTTGGCGTCAGGCTTTGTGGACGTCTAGTTGTGGCGGTCTGGTTAAACGGCCAAAGGGTTGACGTTAACCTGACATGCCTGTGTTTTTATGGCAGACCCGAGCTCTGTTCGTTCTCCTCCTTCTCCCTTCCTCTTCCCCCACCTTCACCCTTGAGCTTCTTCGCGAGTTCTGACGGTCGGCGGGAGCTCGTAGGAAGGCCGTGGTGCGCGTGGTAGCGGCAGATCGGGCGGGGAATGACGGATTGGAGCGCGGTGTTCGTGGGACGTTTCTCGGGTTTCGGCGTGATTCGAGGTTCTTCGGGAGTTTAATTGCGTTTCTGAGGTAGGGGTCGAGCCCTGTTAGCTTGTTAGAAACATTAAAACACGACTTAATCACTTGAACCAGCATTTTTATTGTATTTTCGGATCAAGTCGTACCATGCGGGGTTAAAGGGTGGTTTGATGAATTTAATGTGTAAAGCATGTTGTAATGGGTTGTTCCGGGTTCTAGTATGTTAAAGGAACTGTTTTAATATGTTTTTCTGTAGTTTAAATGGTTGGAAAACCTATAGAACTGGATTAGGGTTTCTGCAGGGTTTTAGGCCGGAGAACTTGGCGTCAAGATCGCTTGCCGCCAAGCTCACCAGCCGGGATATAGACGGATAGATCGCTTGCCGTTTACTTCCTTCAAGCGGCAGTCGATGTTGCCGTCAACCTGTGCATGTATCCATGCAGTGTTGTTTACGTAGCTTTCCTGGTTATGAATAATGTGTGATTGTGTGTGCATGGCGATGACCGGTGTGAGCCAGTGCACTTGGTATGCTCTATACTGCTCATGTAATGGGCAAGTTTTACATGAATAATGTGTGATGTACGTAATCGCTTTACGTGGTATGTGTGGTGCGTTGGCACCCGTGGCACTCTTGGAGTGCGTGGTCCATGTGTTGGACATGTGGTTTACGTGGAAGACGTGTGGTACACCATCCAGGGTGTAATATACACGTATTGTCTACGTGGTTTGAGTGTGTGTTTACTACACACTTTGTTGTAATGTAATTCTTATGATTTATCATAGTAACTGGGCAGTGAGGTTCCTGTGTGTGCCTAGCCATGACTTTGTGATGTTTGGGCAGTGAAGGTCTATACCGACCTAGCCCTGGTCCGTTGTTGACTTTCGAATAGTATTATATGGATTTATGAAGTAAGTGGTGTGTGTTGCCTTGAAGGTCATCTCATGACCGATGATAGGCCAAATATGATTGGCTATCGTGATTTATATATGTGTTAGTGTGAGTTAGCTTGGAGGTTACAAGATGACCAATGATAGGTAAGTTAGTGGTTCAGGTATGTGTTGGTGTGGGATAGCTTTGGGGTCACACGGTGGCCGATGTTAAGCTAATCCTAACACTTGTATATTGTGAATTATAAGTAAAGGCTATATGTGTAAGTATCGTGGTTTGTGCTAGCCGAGTGTAGTGGTCCGGCGCCTATTCCGGAATGCCTCTCTAGTCGGGTACCCCAGGTTCTTTGTGAGCCAGGCACGTGTGTTTGTTGTGCTCGAGGTTTTGTCCCGGTACTTGTGTTGTACCGTTGAGGTCTGTGTCGTCTTCCTGGACACCCTCACTCCTGAGTTTGAGTTGTACGTCCGGCTGGGGAAAGACGGCAGTGGGACAGCGACTTCCCAGAGTTTGTTCTTTTGTCGCTTGTAGCGCGCTCGTAGTTGGGGGTACGGACACCAGTAGTCGACACTGGTCCCCAGCTAGTCCTGTTTTCCAGTGCCTCACTTTAGAGTGCTCCGGCCAGAGACTCTAGAGGTGCCAGGCATGGGCCTGCAGTTGTGTGTCTGCAGGTGTGGTGTTGGTTGGTCTCCACAGTTGTTTGACTTCTTCCTAGTGGAGCAGCAGTTGGACCTTTCGTCCGTGACTGCGAGGCTGAGAGGTAGTTATTGTGTTGTGTTGTCCGGGTTAGATATTGGCATGATCAGCCAGTAGTCCGTTCCCGAGTGGTGGCGTCGTTCTTTCTGACTCGTGCTTTGCCTATTCTGGCTGTAGTTTGACTCGTGCTTTGCCAGTGACTGTGGTTTGTGAGTTTGTGACTCGTGGTCGAGGTTTGACTTGTTCGAGGTGTGCCCTAGTGTTGGCACAGTTGTGTCTCAGTTGTGGTTTGTGTGACTCGTCGATTAAGGTTTCACCTGTAATATTGTGTCTAATTAAAGGTATAATATAATTATGGTTCAGTGTGGTGTTTATCACCTACCTGTACCCTTGTTCGGGTATTTGTGTTGTGGTACCTCAGAGTAGCAGGTACTTGTTCCCTTCGTGGGTTACTTTGTAGTTTTGTGGTGATACATTGTGTACTAACCTTTTCGGGTACTTGTGTGTTGTGGAGGTCTTGTGGTTTGACCTGCCACTTGTTGTATCTTAACTGTTTTAAGTAGATCTTTGTTTATAATTTATTGTGAATTAGTTTGTGATTATTAATTATGTTACCTTTGTGGGTAGTTTGCCGATGAGGCTTATGGCCTAGGCATATTGTGGTTTAGTTAAGCTATGTTCCGTGGAGGCCGTGTGAGTCCTTCCTCAGTTTGAGTTTTACTCTTCTTGGGTATGATTCCAATTATAGCTATAGTGTGTTATGGATTGGCTTAGTGTTAGCCAGTTCCATTACGTTTGAGTAGTTCTGTTGTAAAGTGGTTTGGAGTATAAAGGACCAGCTCTTTGTTAGCAGTCCTATTACTCAAGTGTTTGAGGTTAGCCTGTGAAGCTTGTAGTCTGGGCAGTACTTTGCCTGTATGGCTTTTAGCTTAGGCAACCAGTTGTCGTGGCAGTGTGCCAGTGAGACTGTGGTTTAGGCACTTTAGTAGTTGGGCTAACTAATGATTTTATGTTAATCATGTAGTCCTACTTTTCTTCTGAGGATGTTATGTTTATTATCATAAGCATGTTTAATTGTTATTTATTGTATTGATGTGAGCATGAAATGGTTTGGCTATTGTTGTTGCCAGTGAGACCCATTGGGGTCGAGGTGTCTGTGGTTACAGTGTTGTTTTGGGTAGCCCCTACTGAGCCAGTGACTTGTTGAGGCTCACTCCCCTACAGTTCTTTTCAGGGCTTGCTACGTGTTTGGCTTGTAGCGGTGTTGCGTCAGACTTGTACCACCAGCAGTTGAGTAGTAGTTAGCGTTCTGTGAGCCTGTGCTCCCTCGGGGTATGCCACAGGTAGTTGTACTCTTTTAATTGGACATGTATTATTGTAATGGGACAGTTATACAAATTTGTGAATAGATATGAGCACATGTACTTTCTTGTGTCTTATATTCTTGTGGTTTGTCTTTTTGTACTCTTACTGGACTCGTGTGTGAGATATCCCTTGCGACACTTCGGTGCGTTCGCGGGAGGCAGATCTGGATATGGAGCCCTAATGGGCATAAATACCCCGGTCCGTCACAGTTGGTATCAGAGCAATGTCCAGTTAGAATATGAAAAGACATTGAAAGTATAATGTCCCAATACATGGATTAATGTCCACTGCTGGTAGTAAGTCTGCGGTTTTGTATAATATGAAATAGTTTTTACGTTTGCTTTTGGCACGTAAACCGTGAGTTTTTGTTTATTAGACTGGTAATTGTGAGCAGCTGTTGTGCCATAATGTGAATAGTGGCATAAGTTGTGTGGTTGCATCCTGGCACTAGTGCAGTTAAAGCAATTAAAGTATAGTATTTAAAAGTTTTCAGTTGCAGAGATTAGAGAAGAAAGGTAAAGTAGTGCTTTGAGATATGTTAATAAAGTGCAAAGTTAGCAGAGACAAGTATAGAGTATTTCTGTGATAGATCAGTTTGGTTGTTAAAGATTTGCAGTTAGAGGAATTGAAGAGATTAGCAAGATTGGCTATGGAATTCAGTAAGTAAGTTTTAATGAGATAGAAAGTTGGCAGAGACAGATGCATGGTAACAAGGTGATAAGGATCAGGTCAGTGTGTGTGTGATAAGTTGCAGTTGAGAACCTCAGTAGAGGTATTGTGGCATTAGAGATCTGAGTCAGATGATATTAAGAAACAGTGTGGATAAGAATGTAATTAGTGTTATGAAGAGTTTGATATGATTAAAAAAGGCAGATCAGCTTTAAAAAAAGTATCAGTACATAAAAGAGCAGTGAATTATGGCAGCTAAATTAAATATGCTTGAGATCAGAAATTTGAGAAAAGTGTTGTTATGAATAATGATGGTAACAGAAAGTGTGATATGAAGATTTGTATAAATAAGTATAGAAATGATCAGTTGAATAAAGAAAGAGAGAAAATAAAGATTAATGTGCAATAAAGATTTGTGAAATTTGCACAAGAGAAATATTTAGTTGATGATTGGCAGTTTAAATAAAGAAAAGATATGGATTAGAGAAAGAAAGAATTTAGCAAATGATGAAGTGAATAAGATCAGATGAATCAGAAAATGTCGGTTAAAGTTTGCATATTGGTGCAAAGAAATGATTTAATTGAGCAGAAAGGAATTGTTATTAAAATATTTCAGGGTTTAAATGTTGGAGCAGATTGATTAAGAATATTCGAAAAGTTTATACCCCAGAATTATGGGAATTAGCCAGAGAATGTCAGTAAAGCAGGAAAGATATATGAAAAGCGCAATATGTCAATAGTGATTTGGCAGATTAGAAATTGCAGTAATTTCTTCATCAGGAATTAATTGAATGGGATGATTTGAGAAGCAGTTGAAGCCAGAAGAAAGTAATTGAAAGTAATAATATGAACAGAAATTGTGGAATATTTTGCAAAAGTGTTCAGTGTGATCAGAGTAGCGCAGCGGAAGCAGAAGCAAGAAAGATTTAATATTCATAAATTGTTCAAGCTTTGTTGAGCTAAGAAGAAAGTGTAAAGTTTTGCGCAGTGGAATAAAGGAACAGGGTTTATTATGATTTTTTTAATCAGAAATTGGCTTTAAGCAGTATGAGCAGAATAATATGAAAGAGCAGAAAATTCAAAGATGGTGATTGGTTTTCTTTGAAAAAGTGTCAGTTGTGAATATAAATGCAGATGAGGCAAGATAACGGCAGACAGTGATAAATGGAAAGGGAAAATGGTGGCATGAAAGAATATTACAGTGTAAGAAATTTGAGAAAGATAAAGCGGTCTCGAAAGAAATGTTGCAAACACAGCCCAGAAATTGTGGAAGCAGGTTCAGTCCAAGGAGATAAAGCACCATTGGCAAGGAAGAATTGCCTACGGTTAAAAGCTAAAGAAAGACAATGAAATTGACAGAACAGAGTAGTTGTGAGATGAATTGAAAGGCCGAAGCAGAGAAAGAGTATCCTACTTGTTTTGTGTTTGGCTTTATTTGTTTTTAGGTGATAATTTGGTTTATTGTGATTTATTTTATATGTCGAGGACGACATTTGTTTTTAGGTGATAATAATGTAACGTCGCGCGTTTTCTGGATCCCCGTGGATCCAGGTTTAGCGGGTTTGGTGGCCAATATGAGGCCCATTAGTGTTGTGTGTTTCTTACTAGATCCTTACCGGGTTTGGTTTGGGTCCGTGTTGGTGTTCAGCTTGCTGGACACAGTGTGTTGGCGTCCAGGTGGGTGACGTCGACTGTGTGTTGGCGGCAGTGGTGTGCCGTTAACATGGTGTTAACGTCCATCAATGAGGACGTTGACTGTTGAACTTGGCGTCAGGCTTTGTGGACGTCTAGTTGTGGCGGTCTGGTTAAACGGCCAAAGGGTTGACGTTAACCTGACATGCCTGTGTTTTTATGGCAGACCCGAGCTCTGTTCTTTCTCCTCCTTCTCCCTTCCTCTTCCCCCACCTTCACCCTTGAGCTTCTTCGCGAGTTCTGACGGTCGGCGGGAGCTCGTGGGAAGGCCGTGGTGCGCGTGGTAGCGGCAGATCAGGCGGGGAATGACGGATTGGAGCGCGGTGTTCGTGGGACGTTTCTCGGGTTTCGGCGTGATTCGAGGTTCTTCGGGAGTTTAATTGCGTTTCTGAGGTAGGGGTCGAGTCCTGTTAGCTTGTTAGAAACATTAAAACACGACTTAATCACTTGAACCAGCATTTTTATTGTATTTTCGGATCAAGTCGTACCATGCGGGGTTAAAGGGTGGTTTGATGAATTTAATGTGTAAAGCATGTTGTAATGGGTTGTTCCGGGTTCTAGTATGTTAAAGGAACTATTTTTATATGTTTTTCTGTAGTTTAAATGGTTGGAAAACCTGTAGAACTGGATTAGGGTTTCTGCAGGGTTTTAGGCCGGAGAACTTGGCGTCAAGATCGCTTGCCGCCAAGCTCACCAGCCAGGATATAGACGGCTAGATCGCTTGCCGTTTACTTCCTTCAAGCGACAGTCGATGTTGCCGTCAACCTGTGCATGTATCCATGCAGTGTTGTTTACGTAGCTTTCCTGGTTATGAATAATGTGTGATTGTGTGTGCATGGCGATGACCGGTGTGAGCCAGTGCACTTGGTATGCTCTATACTGCTCATGTAATGGGCAAGTTTTACATGAATAATGTGTGATGTACGTAATCGCTTTACGTGGTATGTGTGGTGCGTTGGCACCCGTGGCACTCTTGGAGTGCGTGGTCCATGTGTTGGACATGTGGTTTACGTGGAAGACGTGTGGTACACCATCCAGGGTGTAATATACACGTATTGTCTACGTGGTTTGAGTGTGTGTTTACTACACACTTTGTTGTAATGTAATTCTTATGATTTATCATAGTAACTGGGCAGTGAGGTTCCTGTGTGAGCCTAGCCATGACTTTGTGATGTTTGGGCAGTGAAGGTCCATACCGACCTAGCCCTGGTCCGTTGTTGACTTTCGAATAGTATTATATGGATTTATGAAGTAAGTGGTGTGTGTTGCCTCGAAGGTCATCTCATGACCGATGATAGGCCAAATATGATTGGCTATCGTGATTTATATATGTGTTAGTGTGAGTTAGCTTGGAGGTTACAAGATGACCAATGATAGGCAAGTTTGTGGTTCAGGTATGTGTTGGTGTGGGATAGCTTTGGGGTCACACGGTGACCGATGTTAAGCTAATCCTAACACTTGTATATTGTGAATTATAAGTAAAGGCTATATGTGTAAGTATCGTGGTTTGTGCCAGCCGAGTGTAGTGGTCCGGCGCCTATTCCGGAATGCCTCTCTAGTCGGGTACCCCAGGTTCTTTGTGAGCCAGGCACGTGTGTTTGTTGTGCTCGGGGTTTTGTCCCGGTACTTGTGTTGTACCGTTGAGGTCTGTGTCGTCTTCCTGGACACCCTCACTCTTGAGTTTGAGTTGTACGTCCGGCTGAGGGAAAGACGGCAGTGGGACAGCGACTTCCCAGAGTTTGTTCTTTTGTCGCTTGTAGCGCGCTCGTTGTTGGGGGTACGGACACCAGTAGTCGACACTGGTCCCCAGCTAATCCTGTTTTCCAGTGCCTCACTTTAGAGTGCTCCGGCCAGAGACTCTAGAGGTGCCAGGCATGGGCCTGCAGTTGTGTGTCTGCAGGTGTGGTGTTGGTTGGTCTCCACAGTTGTTTGACTTCTTCCTAGTGGAGCAGCAGTTGGACCTTTCGTCCGTGACTGCATGGCTGAGAGGTAGTTCTTGTGTTGTGTTGTCCGGGTTAGATATTGGCCTGATCAGCCAGTAGTCCATTCCCGAGTGGTGGCGTCGTTCTTTCTGACTCGTGCTTTGCCTATTCTGGCTGTAGTTTGACTCGTGCTTTGCCAGTGACTGTGGTTTGTGAGTTTGTGACTCGTGGTCGAGGTTTGACTTGTTCGAGGTGTGCCCTAGTGTTGGCACAGTTGTGTCTCAGTTGTGGTTTGTGTGACTCGTCGATTAAGGTTTCACCTGTAATATTGTGTCTAATTAAAGGTATAATATAATTATGGTTCAGTGTGGTGTTTATCACCTACATGTACCCTTGTTCGGGTATTTGTGTTGTGGTACCTCAGAGTAGCAGGTACTTGTTCCCTTCGTGGGTTACTTTGTAGTTTTGTGGTGATACATTGTGTACTAACCTTTCCGGGTACTTGTGTGTTGTGGAGGTCTTGTGGTTTGACCTGCCACTTGTTGTATCTTAACTGTTTTAAGTAGATCTTTGTTTATAATTTATTGTGAATTAGTTTGTGATTATTAATTATGTTACCTTTGTGGGTAATTTGCCGATGAGGCTTATGGCCTAGGCATATTGTGGTTTAGTTAAGCTATGTTCCGTGGAGGCCGTGTGAGACCTTCCTCAGTTTGAGTTTTACTCTTCTTGGGTATGATTCCAATTATAGCTATAGTGTGTTATGGATTGGCTTAGTGTTAGCCAGTTCCATTACGTTTGAGTAGTTCTGTTGTAAAGTGGTTTGGAGTATAAAGGACCAGCTCTTTGTTAGCAGTCCTATTACTCAAGTGTTTGAGGTTAGCCTGTGAAGCTTATAGTCTGGGCAGTACTTTGCCTGTATGGCTTTTAGCTTAGGCAACCAGTTGTCGTGGCAGTGTGCCAGTGAGACTGTGGTTTAGGCACTTTAGTAGTTGGGCTAACTAATGATTTTATGTTAATCATGTAGTCCTACTTTTCTTCTGAGGACGTTATGTTTATTATCATAAGCATGTTTAATTGTTATTTATTGTATTGATGTGAGCATGAAATGGTTTGGCTATTGTTGTTGCCAGTGAGACCCATTGGGGTCGAGGTGTCTGTGGTTACAGTGTTGTTTTGGGTAGCCCCTACTGAGCCAGTGACTTGTTGAGGCTCACTCCCCTACAGTTCTTTTCAGGGCTTGCTGCGTGTTTGGCTTGTAGCGGTGTTGCGTCAGACTTGTACCACCAGCAGTTGAGTAGTAGTTAGCGTTCTGTGAGCCTGTGCTCCCTCGAGGTATGCCACAGGTAGTTGTACTTTTTTAATTGGACATGTATTATTGTAATGGGACAGTTATACAAATTTGTGAATAGATATGAGCACATGTACTTTCTTGTGTCTTATATTCTTGTGGTTTGTCTTTTTGTACTCTTACTGGACTCGTGTGTGAGATATCCCTTGCGACACTTCGGTGCGTTCGCGGGAGGCGGATCTGGATATGGAGCCTTAATGGGCATAAATACCCCGGTCCGTCACAAACACCATCTACGGCAACTTGGAAACTTTCCGTATCTGAGGATCTCCTTCGTCTATCGATAGGTCTGGGTGCATCTGTCGACAGGCAGAACAGTTTTGCAAAAGTCAGAAGTCTGGAACTTCGGTTCTGTGCAATTTGTCGACAGCCGATGGGCATCTGTCGATAGATATCTGCAATTGTGTAAAAGATAAATTTCTGGAAGTTCAGGTCTATGGGATTTGTCGACAGTCGACTTGGAATCTGTCGACAGATGGATGTTTTCTGAACTTTGTGTCTTCTGGCTGATCACACCTGTGCAATCTGTCGACAGGTACATTGGGGTCTGTCGACAGGTGACCTAGTTCCTTGCTTTTGTGATCTTTTTCACTTGTTTTGTGAGAGCTTGGCTTTATGCATTTGTACCTACATGATAAAACATGTATTGTTAAGTATAATAAATACATAGATAAACAAGTATTGTATCAAGTTCTTTGTCATGTATCAATCATCAATTAAACGTATTCATCATCAAAAACATGTTGTTAAAAACATTAGAATGAAAACCCAACATTCTCTCCCTTTTTGATGATGACAAAATTATTCAATTATTGCACAATTGAGGTTTCTCCCCCTTTTGACAACATCTAAAGGTATTCACAATAGTCACACACAATGATATAGCAACGGACTGTGATTTCATTGATGAGATATGAAGCATACACAGTACAAAATGTGATGACTGAAATGAAAGGGAAAGAAATTACATGACCATGAAGTGGAAAAACATAACTCAGAACATGACAGACACATGTGAAAAAAAAAAGGAAATAGACAGTGACTCCTTGACCCATAGACTCTCTATGCAGCATCATCGCCAGGTGGTGCAGAGGCTCGACGGCTTTCCTGAAGCCTAGTGAGACGCAGCTGCAGTTGAACTTGAGTGTCCGCTATTGCTTCCATGTTAGCATCCACTGTGTCCAATCGTGCATGAATCTTATCAAATCCAGTGGACATCTGGAGTTGCATCTGAGCAAGAAGATCATGCAGAGAAGGCTCATCATCTGCATCACTATCATTATCTCCCGGAGCATCAAGAGGCTCAAACTGGGAGTCTTGATCATCTGCTTCTTCATCATCATCAGCAACATTTGCATCATCATCATCAATCTCATGATCTACATCCATGGCAACAGCCGATGCCTTTCCTTTGAACTCACGAGTGACGACCCCATCGATGAGCTTGTATCCCATCCTATGTGCAGCAGTGAGATCGAAACTACTGCGGGAGTTGAGAGTGATACATTCACTATCCGGAATGTCGATTCCAATGAACTTCAGAAGGGAGGTGATTGGACAAGCAAAAGGCATGGACCTCCGGGGTTGGTAGAAGCATTGGTGGATGAGACCAACCATCAGAAGAGGGAGATTTATGGGTTCACACTGGAGGAAAAAGGTGAAGAGTGATTTATGAACATCGGTGACAAGTTCCCGACTCCCATGCTTTGGCGCAATCATGGTTGTGAAGATGTGATGGATCATCCGGTTCAATGGAGGGAAGGAATTGGCATTCAATTTGGCAATTTTATTTGTGCCATCATATTCTTCAAGAGTGAGGAGGTGATAGTACACAGAAGCATCCGGAGTATGGGTGAGGATGTGCCATCATATTCTTCAAGAGTGAGGAGGTGATAGTACACAGAAGCATCCGGAGTATGGGTGAGGATGTCTGTTCCAGAGTTGGGGATTTGAAGGGCCGTGTTAATGAGGTTGGAAGTGAGTTGGAAAGTGGTGCCCTTCACAGTTGTGTAGAAATGCTTGTCCTGAGAGAAGCCAAGATGATTGAAGAAGTCACGTACGACAGTGGGAGAATAAGTTGTGTGACTGTAGAGAAAGGACGTCCACCCCTGAGTGTCAAATAGGGGTTGGAGGTTGGGAAACAGATCTGCCAAGGATTCAAAATCTACATACCTAGGCTGAACAAACTTGCTGAATGACCCCTTAGAATGAGTGAGATGGAGACAGGGAGGAACCACAAGTTCGGGCAAACGGTCATCCCGAAGCTTCGTGCGGCGCTCAGCAGTAGCCCGGTCGTCGTCGCCGGATCGAGATGAGGAGGGACGGCGGTGAGTGGCCAGTTTCTATACCTTGGGAGCCATGTAGAGTGTGGAGGGATGAAGTGTAAAGAGGGAGGATCAAGAAAAGAGGCCCACTGCAGAGATAGGACAGGAGAGATGAGAGGTAGGGTTTGGTCCAGGAGGAAGCAGGGGCTCGGTTTGGAGATGAAAGAGAGAGATTTGAAGGTGGGGAAGAAGAAAGGGACATGGTTGCCTATTTAAAGAGGGTGGATGGGAGTTTAGAAGGCAAGGGTCCCACCAAATCTGTCCCCAAACGGCGTTCCCATTGGCTTTCCCAAATCGGGTCTGCCGCCGACTGTCGACAGACGCCAGGAGATCTGTCGACAGATCCTTCAAAAAATCTGCCAGAAAAAATTTTTGTGTGGATTTTGAAGGAGAAATTGTGAGCAATGGTTACACATTCTATAAATAAGGTGTAAAATGGGTATACACACATTGGAACCCACCATAGACATGGATATGAAAAGTCATTTCATTTTCCCTTATGGTTTAAACATAATACCCAAGGAATTTTAAGTTAGAGCATTAAGAAAACACCTACTAAAGTGAAGAACAATGCACTCTCACCCTTCGTTGTATAAACATAGTGTAAGACAACACAATCCCCATTTTGTTGATAG
This sequence comes from Colocasia esculenta, assembly GCA_014218235.1. Classification (NCBI taxonomy): domain Eukaryota; kingdom Viridiplantae; phylum Streptophyta; class Magnoliopsida; order Alismatales; family Araceae; genus Colocasia; species Colocasia esculenta. The sequence goes on along the minus strand of CM024759.1, from coordinate 112,122,970 downwards.
GCAAATGATGCATGAAATGAATATGTATGCCAAGACAATCATAAAACCAATTACCTTGGGATTTAAGACTCAGTGGAGGCTTCACACTATTTCATTTTTATTTGCAATTCAGAAAGACAATGGGAAAAAGTGGTACTTAAGAGGACTTCACACCTTTTGATGTGAGGACAGACATTACAAGTCCCCATACCCCCAGTTACTCAGTGGAAGTGTTTATCATACCGTTGTACAGAGTTGTTGAGTGAGCCTTTTGACGCGAGGGCAGACATGTGTGATGCCCATCACCCCGGTTACTCAGCAAAACACAACATTGCTCTATATTTATCCCAATTTGAAGTTGATTTTTATTTTTCTTATGAAAATATGATTTTTCAAAAATATGTAGTTGTTCTCCAAGTATTGCTTTAAAAGCTCAAGATCAAGTAGTTTATATGATTAGCTATCAATATTAGACATTCAGTTTCATGACCAATAGACTAATCAAGTAAATTGAGAACTATGTTTGCCTACAAAGTAATTATTTAGAAGAGTGAGGTGAATATCCTTGAGAGTTGTGAAATGTTTTCAGAATGATAGAACCTAAACCCAAACATGAGTAGTATGTGAAAATCATAGTGGTATAAGGTGTGACGGAACGCCTCGGCCAAGCCCGTTAAACCGATAACGTACTTGATCCGAGTCCGCCTCCCGCGAACGGGCCGAAGCCTCGCAAGGGATACCAAACCACAGTCCGTGTAAACATAAAGGAACACACCACATTTTATATATAATTCACAAGTTTACATAGCCAAATTTCCACAAAAACTATAAAGAGGTACAAGAGCATGGGGCATACCCCGAGGTACAACTGAAGAAAGTAAACAACTACAAAACTACACTACTGGAGCTACTCTGCTGGAGGTGCTGACCCTGCACCGCTATGACGCGGCCCTGAACTGGATGTCGGACGAGAGACGTCCTCCTCGCTCTCACCTGTGGGGGTAGGGGTGAGCCTCTCTAGTCACTGGCTCAGTAGGGAACTCCCCCAAAACCAAGCAAACCAACACACAAGTACGAATAGTAAACAACACTAACAATTTATATAACAGCTAAGCAGGTAAGTAAAGCTGTAAAAGTACTCACCGTCTTCCGACTACGAGAAACAACAGTAATAATTAAACGGCAAACCAGTACAAGTGTACAAGCTAAAGTAGAGACAACCAACACGAGCCACGTGAACTGGTTAACGACACCAGAAACTGACTCGGACAACTAACACATGTCTACCTCTCAGTCTCGCAGCCACGGACGAAAGGTCCAGCTGCCACTCCACGTAAAAAGGTCAAGCAACTGTGGAGACCAACTAAACACCACCACCTGCGGACCACACGGTCACAGGCCCATGCCTGGCACCTCCAGAGACCCTGGCCCGGAACTCTCAGGAGTGAGGCACTGGAAAAGGACTACCTGGGGTCCAGTACGTCTACTGGTGTCTGTACCCCCAACTACGAGCGCGCTACAACTGACTAAAGACAAACACAAGTGTCACTGTCCCACTGTCGTCTTTCCCTCAGCCGGACGTACAACTCAAACACAAGAGTGAGGGTGTCCTGGTCAGATGACACAGACCTCGACGGTACAACACAAGTACCGGGACAAAGCCCCGAGCTAACAGCCTGGCTCACAAAGAACCTGGGGCACCCAACTGGAGAGGTAACCACGGTAGGCATCGTACTACTCGCCACGTACACAAAACCACGTGCACGTCGCACACAAACCACGTGAAACCTCACGTAAACCACAAGTAACCACGGTCCACCACACGTGAACCCAACGACCCGCGTAAACAACACGCAGTCACTGAAGTAAGCAACTAACTGCATACCTTGTATGCTAAACACGAAAACCAAGTGCACTCAGTGCACCTCATGTGTCAACACACATGCATTATCGATAAATATCACAATTCAGTCTTTGCTGTTCATAGCCAGTAGGCGGCAACATCGACTGCCGCTTACACCAAGTCAACAGCAAGGGACCTGGCCGTTAACATCTTGGCTGAGGAGCTTGGCGACAAACGATGTTGACACCAAGTTCTTCGGCCATAAACCCTGCAGAAACCCTAATCCGGCTCTGCGGGTTCTTTAACCGTTCTAACTACAAAAAATATATATATATATAATTAGTTCCTTTAGCATGCCAGAACCCAATACAACCCATTACAACATGCCTCATACATTAAACTACTCAAACCACCCATTATCCCCGTATGGTGCAACTCTATCCAAACATGCATTATCATGCTGGTTCAAGTGGTTATGATGTGTTTTAATGTTTCTACGGAGCTAAACGGGTTCGTCCCCTACCTCAGAACGCGTTAGAATCTCTCGCAATCTCCCGGTTCACGTCGAGCCCTCCGCGAGCTCCCACGGGAATTGCACCACGCCGCGACGTTTCCTCGCGTAATTCAGCGATGCCGCGCGTTCTACGATCGACCAACCACTCCTCAGAACCTATTAGAAGCTTCAGAAACACCGGGGCGCGAAGCTGGGGCAAGAGGGGAAGAGAGTGAGCTGAGAGAGCTGCCCTCAGGTGAGCCTATAACCTGCACCATTCTCAGGTTGGCGTCAACCCCTATGCCGCCAACAGCAACCGCCACCCTTAGCGTCCACACCTACTGCCGCCAAGTTCAAGAAGTCAATGTCCACTCACTTGGACGCCAATCAGTCAACGGCCACCCCTGGCCGCCAACTCCAACTGAACAGCAGCAGGTCCCGTTTCATTTCAGGACCAACCCTGCTCTTCACCTGCTCAAACCACACATTCACATTACACATTCCATACAACTAGCTCACAATGGCCTCACAACGGCCTACACAACCAACACACACATGATCCGCATGGATCCGAAAGACACGCGACGTTACATAAGGAATAGCTTAAATATCATTTGTACATGGTGTGGTCAAACATGCATTAACACCTTATAGACACCTTATATGTTAAACATGAAACTGCTCACTGAATATGTGAAGAAATGGGCTTGAAGTTCCAACTTTCAGTGTGTCTGTCGACAGAGAGAAATGGCCTGTCGACAGGATCACATAGACAGAGGATTAAGGGTTCTGGGAGGCAGAGATTGTGCATATCTGTCGACAGAGGAAAGTGGACCTGTCGACAGATGTAGACAGTGTGCAAAAATAGAGTTCTGTCTGGCCTGATCTGTCGACAGGGGGCTTGTAGGCTGTCGACAGATTCCTAGTCAAAGGCAGTTTAAGAATGGAATGAAAGACAAAATTGTTCAAAGGTTGTAAGGGAATTGAGATAGACAAAATTGAGTTATTTCCTTCACATTAGCATTCATCAAACTTTAACTTGCTCCCCCATAATGTGTGCTATTTTATACAAAGTTACTTAAGTTCATGAAGACAAATTTGCACATCTAGAGCAATCAAATAAGCACACCAAGCATGTAGTAAGACAGACCATCAAATGTTTTCAGATTTTCAAATAGAATTTTGAATGTGCATAATTGTAAAGAAACTAATTCCATATGTAGAGTACATGCCCCTTTCATGCCACATGACTATGGATACTTGGCGGAGAATATTTTCTCACGCATAATGAGAGTTTCCAAACAAGCATAACTTGTTCTTCCACACATCACCATTTGATATACCTCATAGTTAGTGCACACAAGGGACATATGCTTAACATTTGTGTTAAGTTTCATTGCAATTTGCACAAACCCAATTCTCTTCTCAATGTGGTGAATCTATCTTCTGCCAGAGGTTTGGTAAAGATGTCAGCCAATTGTTTTTCAGTGGGAATGAAGCTAATTTCCAAGGTTTTATTGGCTACCTCATCTCTCAAGAAATGATGATGAATCTCTATGTGTTTTGTCCTAGAGTGTTGAATGGGATTCTTTGATAGATTGATTGCACTACTGTTGTCACATAGGATAGGTGCGCATCCAATATCGATGTTATAGTCACACAATTGACTTTTTATCCACAACACTTGTGTCGCACAACTCCCTGCAGCAACATATTCTGCCTCTGCAGTGGAGAGTGCAACCGAGTGTTGCTTCTTGGATGCCCACGAAACCATACAACCACCAAGGATTTGGCAATAACCACTAGTGCTTTTTCTGTCTATTTTACATCCAGCATAGTCAGCATCAGAATATGAAACCAAGTCAAAGCTACTGCCTGCTGGATACCAAAGACCCAAGTCATACGTACCAGAGAGATATTTGAAAATTCTCTTAACTACAATTAAATGGCTTTCCTTTCAAATAGATTGGTATCTAGCACAAAGACAAACACTGAATTGTATGTCCGGTCTACTTGCAGTAAGATAAAGGAGTGAGCCAAACATACCTCAGAATTGTTTGGCATCTACCCATTTACCTTTCTCATCACTTTCTAGCTTAATGCTTGTGCTCATGGGTGTTGAGGCATGTTTAGCTTGTTCAAACTGAAACTTTTTCAGTAGCTCTTTAACATATTTTTCTTGGTTGATGAAGAATCCGTCTTTTAACTGCTTAACCTGCAAACCAAGAAAACATTGAAGCTCCCCCATAAGACTCATCTCAAATTCACTGTGCATATGTTTAGAGAATTCTTCACACAGTGAAGGATTAGTAGAACCAAAGATAATGTCGTCCACATATACTTGAACAACAATTATGTGATTGCGAACTTTCTTTGTAAAGAGAGTTTGGTCTACCTTACCTCTTGAGTAGTTTTTGCTTACCAGATAGGTGCTCAGCCTGTCGTACCAAGCTCGGGGTGCCTGTTTCAAACCATAAAGAGCTTTGTGCAATTTAAATACATGGTTTGGTTTATCATGATCCTCAAAGCCAAGTGGTTGAGAGACATAGACTTCCTCTTTTAGGTAGCCATTCAAGAAGGCAGTTTTGACATCCATTTGAAACAATTTAAACTTGTTTGAGCATGCGTATGCTAACAAGATTCTAACTGCTTCTAGCCTAGCTACAGGTGCAAAGGATTCTTCAAAGTCCACACCAAACTCCTGATTATATCCCTTTGCAACCATTCTAGCCTTGTTTCTCACCACTTTACCCTCTTCATTGAGTTTGTTCCTAAAAACCCATCTTGTCCCAATTACAGAAATTTCAAGGGTTCTAGGAACTAAACTCCAGACATTATTTCGTTGAAATTGCCCAAGCTCCTCATGCATAGCATCAATCCATGAGTTTTCTTTTAATGCTTCTTCAACATTTTTAGGTTCCACTTGAGATACAAAAGCTAAATGATCTTGTTCAACTATTTGATTAGCCTTAGACCTGGTTTGAACTGAGTCATTTATGTCACCTATGACATTCTCAAGTGGATGGTCTTTAGAGTACCTCACATTGGTGAATGTTGAAGGTCCGGGTTGATCTTGCATTTGAGGAGGTTGTTCTGGAGGAGGGGTGGCTGGAGGACTTTCAACTTGAGGTTGATCTTGTTGTTGTGGATCTTGTGAAGGTACTTCTTCTTCATTTCTGAACAAATGTCTGTCATCTTCATCATCGTACCTACGAAGATATCCACTTTTAGTGTTGAGACTTGTTTTAGAGATTGCATTTGGTTTTCTTTGTAGTTCTCCAAGTGTTGTATCTTCAGTTTCATCTGCAAACCTGTAAAGATTAGAACTGTTAGGCTTGGTTTGAGATTCATCAAATACAACATGTGGAGTTTCTTCCACTGTTCTAGTTTTCAGATTAAACACCCTATAAGCTCTAGAGTGTTCTGAGTATCCAAGAAAAATAGCTTGATCGCTCTTGGCTTCAAACTTGTCCAAATCATTTTTATCATTGTTATGTATGGACACTTTTGAACCAAAAACTCTAAAGTACCCAATGGTAGGTTTTTTACCTTTCAGAAGTTCGTAGGGAGTTTTCTTGAATACCGGTCTTACCATGGCTCTGTTAAGAATGTAGCATGACGTGTTTACCGCTTCTGCCCAAAAGGTTCTTGCAAGTTGATTTTCGACCAGAAGCGTGCGAGCCATCTCCACCAAGGTTCTATTCTTCCTCTCCACAACCCCATTTTGCTCTGGAGTTCTTGGGGAGGAAAACAAGTGTTCTATACCTTGGTTCTTGCAAAAATCAGAGAAGGAGTTATTGTCAAATTCTCCCCCGTGATCAGTGCGGATGGAGCATATTTTGTTGACATTTTCATGCTCAATTTTATTGAAAAATTCTTCAAAGACATTCAGTGCTTCGTTCTTGTGAGCCAGAAATTTCACCCAAGTGAACCTAGAGAAATCATCTACAATGACAAAACCATAACGCTTGCCATTGAGACTTAGTGTTCTTGTAGGTCCAAATAGGTCCATGTGCAACAGTTCATAAGTTTTAGAAGTACTCACCGGTGCTTTTGATTTGAAGGATTTCCGGGTTTGTTTTCCCTGTGCACATGCATCACAAAAATTTTCATTTTTATTGAATGGAATTTCAGGAAGTCCACTTACCAGTTTGAGCCTCATGATCTTGTGCAACACATTATAGCTAGCATGACCAAGCCTACGATGCCACAATGTAAGCTCGTCCTGTTTGTTTGCTACAAGACACAAATTATCATTTTCTGGATCATCTAAGTCAACCATGTAGATGTTGTTTATTCTTTTTCCAGAAAATTTCAGACTTCCTATTTCCTTATCAATAATTTGACATGAATTGGATTCAAAGACAATTTTATGACCCTTATTACACAATTGACTTATGCTAAGCAAATTGTGATGAAGGTCATCAACAAGTAGAACATTATCTATGGAGTTAGAGGCAAACTTACCAACCTTACCTGAGCCGATGATCTGGCCTTTGTTGTTACCTCCAAAATCACTTGACCTCCGTCTTTTTCCACGAGCAAACACATGCCTCGAGCAGCCACTATCCAGGTACCATTTGTTTTGATTGTGGGCTGCTAGGCATTCCTGCACATGTGGATCAGACAAGAGGTTTTGGTACCCAAATTACTTTGGGTGTCGTTGTATCATTCATGTCAAACAGTAAATGCTTAGGGATCCAAACTTGTTTGTATTTCAATTTATTTGGATTGTTCCAGCATTGTTTTTCAGTATGCCCGACCTTTTTGCAGATTTTGCATGATGAAGGTTTATGAACAACAGTGGGCTTGACATTCTTGGGAGCATGCATTGGCATCTTACCCTTTTGTTGCCTTGTTAATTTTGGTTTAGGAGCATGTTGTTTGTCCTGTCGACAGCCCTGTTTGGGGCTTGTGGCAAATTCTTCACGTTGACTAGGAGCAAACTTGATAGCTTTAGGTTCCTATTTTTTACCCTTGAGTTGATTTTTCTTGTTCTTAGAAGGGTTTCGTTTGCTAGAGCTTGGGTTAGGATCAATGAAATCGGTTAGCAAATTTTTGCCAATTTCCTTTGGCTTTGAATTTTGAAACACAATCTCATGTCTTGCAACAAACACATTTGAACCTAGAATGGCATCCAGATTCTGTTTATTTTTGACAAAGCTAGATAAATCTTTAGACTTACCTTTTATTTCCTTTTCAGCTTGTTCCAATCTTTCTTTTAGATTAGCATTCTCACTTTTAAGAGTTTCAAGAGAGTTCATTAGATCATCTCTTTCCTTTTGAACTTCTTGAAACTTAAGTTTCATGCTATCCAATTCATCACTGTGTGTTTGTTCATCAATCTTCATCATTTCAATTACCTTATTCAAGGATTCAATTTCTTCATTATTGTTTGACTCATGAACAAGGGAATTGACTTTCTTCTTGAGTGCTTTATTTTCAGACTTGTATTCACAGAATTTTTCAAATAGAACAGTATAAGCTCCTTCCCATTCAGTAATAGAATATGTTTCAAAGGAAGAATTTACCTCGTTGAAATCATCACTCCTTGCCATGAGACACTGAATCTCATCATCTCCTGAGGTAGCTTGACTGTTTTCATCCTCGTCTTCATCGCTCCAAGTAGCCAACATTGCCTTGTCTTTCTTGAACGTGAACTTCTCCTTTTTCAGCTTATTCTTGAGCTCGGGGCACTCTCCTCTCATGTGTCCCTGCTTCTTGCACTCATAGCACACAACTTCAGATTTCTTGTTAGAGGAATCGAATCTGTTTGTACCCTTTTGGAAAGGTTTCGAGTTACCTGAACCTCTTCTTTTGAATTCCGCAATCCTTCAATTGGTATCAGAACAATATTAAACTCTAAGCTATGTGTGGATGTGTGTGACTTGATGACAGATAGATAGCAAACTGCAGTACGTGTGTATAGACGTCGTGCCTACCAAACATCTAGCGTAAAAGCGTTCAAACCACGAGACACGTAGATTTACGTGCTTCGGAGTACACAACTCGTGTATCCTACATCCACGGGCCACACACACACGCAGAACAATCTTCTTATGAGCTAGTTCACAAACTACAACTCACACACACGTGTTATCTGATGTGCAGCCACGATCAAATCAACACCCACACACGTGTATCAAGCACAAGGACTGCTTGACACAGCACACACACACAGATATGAAAAAGTAGAAACAGAGAAGAGTTTGAGAGTTGAAGAACAAATCCAAATTTGTAAACTCTTCTGGTAAACGTCTAGCTGGACTTCAAGCTTTGTCTTGATGATCACAAGTTGATGGAAACACTTGAATCCACGACGTTCAGGCTTCACCTTCCGCTGGAGAGACTTCTCTTCTTGGTTCTAGGCGGTAGGTTGAAGCAGAGCAGCAGAACAAGACTTCTCTTGAGAACTCTTTAGGGTTTTTGCTTGGAGGCTGCTTGTGTACGAGATCCACTTGACAAAAGTTGCTTATATAGTGGTGTTTACATATGGAGAGTCGTGGTGGAGAGAAACACCATCTACGGCAACTTGGAAACTTTCTGTATCTGAGGATCTCCTTCATCTGTCGACAGATCTGGGTGCATCTTTCGACAGGCAGAACAGTTTTGCAAAAGCCAGAAGTCTGGAACTTCGGTTCTGTGCAATCTGTCGACAGCCGATGGGCATCTGTCGACAGATATTTGCAATTGTGTAAAACACATATTTCTGGAAGTTCAGGTCTATGGGATCTGTCGACAGTCGACTTGGAATCTGTCGACAGATGGATGTTTTCTGAACTTTGTGTCTTCTGGCTGATCACACCTGTGCAATATGTCGACAGGTACATTGGGGTCTGTCGACAGGTGACCTAGTTCCTTGCTTTTGTGATCTTTTTCACTTGTTTTGTGAGAGCTTGGCTTTATGCATTTGTACCTACATGATAAAACATGTATTGTTAAGTATAATGAATACATAGATAACCAAGTATTGTATCAAGTTCTTTGTCATGTATCAAACCTCAATTAAACTTATTCATCATCAAAAACATGTTGTTAAAAATATTAGAATGAAAACCCAACACAGCGGAGGTGACGCGTTGGCGTCAAGAGGCCGAGGAGGCGACGAGGCTGCGTGCTGAGGCCGATGACCTCTGCACTCAGCTGGGAGAGGAGAGGCACCGCTGCAAGCTGCTGCGGTCCGAGATGAAGGGCCTCGAGAGGGCTTTAGCTTTGGTCGGACGCAGTCGTTCGTCGGCCAGCAGGAGCGGTATCCCGAGTGGGTCCGCTGGACATTATTTGACTGGTTCCTCTGAACGGCGGAGGAACGAGGAGGAGGCACGACGGCGCGAGAGAGCGCCGGAGGGGAGTGAGACTGGTCCGAGGGTGATGGCCCCTCCGTCTCCCCGCCCGCCTGAGGGCACAGGGGAGAGCGGTTGAGGGCTTGTACTTTCTTTTGCCCCCCCCCCCCCCTTTGTACATGTATGATATGGAATGGAATGGACTGGATCTTTTTTATTTTATGATTTTTCGACTGAGTGAGAGCGACGAGAGAGAGTGACGGGTGAGATGCGAGTGCCGCTTTCTTTTCTTGCGCCCTGCACACTTAGACAATCACAAAACAAGTTAGATCCATTCTTAGGCTTAGCCCCTTGCCTTGAAATGCGACAAATGACCAACCTTGATAAATGGTCAAGGGGCTAAACCTTATTAAATAGGCAAAAGACATAAATAAATAACATGCATGAGAAGGTGAGTGGAGCAGTTGAAAACATTTTTGAAATATTTGAATTTTTGGGTTTTGAAGTATCTGATTTTTGGAGTTTTGTCATATTTGATTTTTTTGAAGTTTTGCAATATTTGATTTTTTGGAGTTTTGAAATATTTGATTTTTTTTTAGTTTTGAAATATTTGATTTTTTTTTGTTTTGAAATATTTTATTTTTGTTGGAGTTTTGAAAGACGCCTAAAGCCGACGTTGGCCCTTCCTGGAATAAGATGCGCGACGCGGAAAGAACTCGCCCCTTTGGGCCACAACACCTAGACCGGTTCGAGCCGCTGGTTTGGAGTCTTGATCACCTCTGGTTCTCGCCACGGACCTTACTAGGCTAGGACGTGCATTGAGGGGTGGCAATGCCTCGGGAAATTACCCTTAGTTGATGCCGCGACTAGTTAGACCATACCTAAGAGGTGATTCGGCCTTATGGGGAGAAACGGAATATTATTTTAGGAAAGTCTTGTGTAGGTTTAGGGATGTTGGGTTTGACTACTTCCTGCAGCATACCCTTCAAAGATTGGGTCTGTTGTGGAGGGACTTTATGGTCTTTTGCTATGGACTTGCATTATTTGGGCATGCATATAACCGGGCTCATGAGCGTCCCGCGGGGACTTTGCCACTCTTTGCCATGCCCCTGTTGCGCTTATGGATTTTTCTTTCTTTTCTTCGTTTCTTTGCTTCTTTGCCCTTTGTTATTTTGACCGTCCCTGTTTGAGACTTCCTCTTGTCGGGATATGCTTTAGGTTGACAACCTTACCCTTTCAACCCTTTGCCCCCACACTTCGACCGATTAGAAGAGAATGACCGACGCATCGCTAGAGTAGGACCCACACAGCTGCTGCCTCTACCAAGTGCAGCTACTCGGGCTTTGTCGTGTGTGTGTGTTAATCCTGACTTAGAGCGACCCTTGAGGATTAGGGAGGGACTTTAGACTCTCAACACGAGGTTATTCCCCGATCTAGGTGTTGTGGCCTCACACCTATAGGCCTAAGGATAGAATCGTTTGAGGTACAACCCATTCCACGGATGCGATAATTCGATGCCCTCAGCATTGGTTAAGCGATAAGCATTTCCGGGATAGACTTCCCTCACAACGTACGGACCCTCCCAATTAGGTTGCAGTTTGGACCTAGGACCTCCGGGTTTGATGAAAATGTGTTTTAAGACCATATCACCTTCCTAGAATTTCCGCTCAATTACCTTCTTTTCGAAAGACCTTGAGATTCGCCTTTGATAAGAGAGCACATGGTTAGCTGCCATAAGCCGCCTTTCATCTAAGAGTTCCAACTGAACTAGCAACGCCTCTCGATGTTCGTCAAGATTAAGTTCCTTATCTAATTGGACTCTTAGTGAAGGGATTAGGATCTCGTACGGGACTACTGCCTCCATCCCATAAGTGAGAGCGTACGGGGTTTGCCCCGTAGGAGTGCGGACAGAGGTACGGTAGGCCCATAGAGCCTCTATTAGCTTTTCTGGCCAGTCGGCAAATTTATGCGACTCACAGGTCTTTTTTAAGATTTTGAGAAGGGTTTTGTTAGTTGCTTCAGCTTGGCCATTGCCTTGTGGGTAATACGGTGATGAATGATGCAGAGTGATGTTATATTTCTTACAGAGGTCCTGGAGTTCCTGCGAGATGAACTGTGGCCCGTTGTCTGTGACGATGCTGCTTGGCACTCCGAACCGCGAAATGATGTTCCTCATGATGAAGCGGCATACTGTGGATGCTTTGATTTCTGTGAATGCTTCGGCTTCTGCCCACTTGGTGTAATACTCAGTCGATGTTAAGATAAATGATTTCTGTTTGGTTTGAGCATTAGGATCACCAAGAGGGCCAACAATATCGAAAGCCCACATGGTGAATGGCCAAGGTGTGGAAAGTGGATGTAGTGAGGAGGAAGGGGCATGGATTTTGTCTGCATGGAGTTGACACTTGACACACCTACGGACGTAGATGGTACAGTCTTCCTCTAGGGTTGGCCAATAGTAGCCTTGCCTAATGATTTTCTTTGCGAGCATCTGACTATTGACGTGCCCCCCGCATTCACTAGCATGGGCCCCTTCCACCACTTTCCAAGCTTCGTCATCAGTAAGGCATCTTAAGAGGATTCCATTAAGAGCTCGCCTGTATAGAACTTCTCCGACAACGGTGTACCTCAAGGCGGCCCTTCTGATGGCCCTGCGATCTTCTGTACTTACCCCTTCAGGATAGGTTCCATCCTTGCAATACTGCTCTATCTCAAAATACCATGGCAGTTCTTCTTCATCCAGAATCTCCTCGAGCTCAGTTAGTATGACTTGTTGCGCCCCTCTCTTCCTAGTCCTCTCTTCTAAGGTCGCCCTAAGGTTGCTGAACCAAGGGTCCTGGGTAGATGGGACGTCAAGACGTTGGACGACGATGGTCTCAGTCCGATGACTCAGAGGGAAGGATAGAGATGAGGCTAGCGACGCTAGAGCGTCGGCCAGGATATTTTGGGAACGATGAGTATGGATATAAATGAGCTTGCGGAACTGCCTTGCCAACAGCGTGACCAGGTCTTGATATGGCTTGAGCTTTGGGTCACGAGTGCGGTAAGTTGAGAGCACCTGCCGCAAGATGAGCTGAGAGTCTCCTATGATTCTGAGGTGCGATGCCCACAGCGGGTAAGCATGCTTGAGACCAGCAAGGAGAGCTTCATACTCGGACATGTTATTAGTGGCGGGGAAGGTGAGTTGATATGCAAAGGGGATGGTAATGCCTTCTGGGGTGAGCAGCACGGCTCCAATGCCCCGTCCCTGAGAGTTGAGCGCGCCATCGAAATGGAGGGACCAGAAGGGGTCTTTAATGATAACTGAGAGTTCCTCGTCGAGGAACTCCTCTCGGAGGGAGTCGCTGTGAGGGAGTGGAAGATGGGCTAGATGCTCAGCGATGGCATAACCCTTGACGACCTTTTGGACCACAAAGGAGATGTCAAATTGAGAGAGGAAACTCTGCCAGTGTGCCAGCCAATCAGAGAGGACGGGCTTTTCTAGAATATATCTGAGTGGATCCATCCTCGAGATTAGCTTGACCTCGTGGGCAAGGAAATAGTGCTTGAGCTTTTGGACTACCCACACGAGTGCGGCACAAGTTTTGTCCGCGGTGGTGTACTTGGATTCGGTGGTGTTGAAGAGCCTAGAGAGGTAGTATGCTGCCCTTTCTTTCCCAGATTCATCATGCTGTGCAAGGACAGCTCCTAGGGAGTCCTCAATGACTGAGAGATATAGGATTAGCGGTTTTCCGTGTGCAGGAGGCTGCAAGACTGGGGGATTCATGAGATAACTTTTTAGCTCATTGAAGGCTGCTTGGCAATTGTCATTCCATTCAAATTTTGCCCCTCCTTTCAAGAGATCATAGAACGGGCGGCATCTCTGCGAATGCTGGGATATGAACCTTCTGATGAACTGCAAACGCCCTATTAGGCCTCTTAATTGAGAGATGTTCTTTGGAGGTGGCATTTCTGCTATAGCCTTAGCCTTGTTAGGATCGATCTCAATGCCCCGCTTGCTAACTATAAAACCTAGCAGTTTTCCTGATGATACCCCGAACACGCATTTCTTTGGATTCATTCTCAGCTGATACTCTCTAGACCTTTGCAATACCTTGGCAAGGATTTCAGGGTGTTTTCTCCTGGTTCTTGACTTCACCAAGATGTCATCCACATATACCTCTACATAAACATGGATCATGTCGTGGAAGATGGCCATCATCGCCCTCTGATAAGTAGCGCCGGCATTCTTTAGCCCAAATGGCATGACTACATAACAGTATGTTCCCCAGGGCGTGGTGAAGGATGTTTTCTCTTGATCTTCAGGAGCTAGACGGATTTGGTTATATCCTGAATATCCATCCATGAATGAGAGGGTCTCGTACCCAGCAGTGTTTTCAATCAGCACATCAATATGAGGAAGCGGGAAGTCGTCCTTCGACAACACCTTATTCAAATCCCTGAAGTCGATGTAGATTCTGACTTTACCATCCTTCTTCATAACAGGGACTATGTTTGCCACCCAGTTCGAGTATACCACTACCCTGATGAACCTGGCCTTATGGAGTTTATCCACTTCATCCTTCATCTTCAAGGCCATGAGTGGGTGGAATCTTCTGAGTCTTTGCTTTATAGCCTTTGCCCCTTCTTTCAGGACCAGGCGGTGCTCCACTAGTGAGGGGTCCAGACCGAGCATGTCCTCATATGACCAGGCGAATGTATCTTTATACTCCCTTAAGATTTGCACCAGTTCCTCTTCTTCATCAGGAGGGAGATTCGCTGAGATTATTACCATCCTGGGGTCCTCTTCTGTTCCGAGGTTGACTTCCTTAGTAGGTTCATCCACTGCCGTTGTGGGCTCATCAAATCTTCTCACTCCACTGGCATATTTTTCGGCAGCGTCATCTACTTCGCTATCCTCTTCATCGATTGGGTCCTCATCATTCATGATTTCGTAGACGCCAAATCTGTCGTCTATAAACACCCCATCCTGCTCAAATTCCTCCTCTAACACCAGCGCTTCTTTCGTGAACTTCTCTATTAATAGCAACACTTGACATCGCCGAGCTAGCTCTTGAAGATATCTCCGGGGAATAGCCTTGCCCCGCCGCTTCCTAGGGCGATGCTTGGATTTGGTGGATACTGGGGTGACCTGACTCTCTACCCTAGGCCTATCTAAACTAAGATTAGACTCTCCTACCCTAGACTCTTCTAGACTAGACAACTCTATAGGACTGGTGGAGGACATGGTGTCCTCGAAGAAGATGGCCCCTAGTGAAGAAGCAGGAGGGGACGCCCCAGTCGAGGGGTGCCCCTGATCAGGAGAGTGAAGGAGGAATGCCGGCTCCTCGACCTCAACGTGCATTTGAAAATGGGCGTTTTTTTTTTTTGAGATCAATGGAGAGCATGCAGCAGGAGAGGGTGACCTCATGGTCATTCGGATTGGACTGCAGGGCAGTGAGGATTGCAGGTGGGAGGTCAGGTGTGAGGAGGCTGTGTGCCGCCGTCAGGAGCTGAGGGGTCAGCTGAATGACCAGGGGAGGAGAGGACGGGATGAGGCTGGGAAGGAGGGAGTCCAAAAGGGACGAGTGGATGGCCAAGCAGGTTCCCCTCCAGAGTTCATCTACAGTATTCCCCTCTTCATAGGGAATGTCCGGCTCTCCTATGTCTGAGGCGTTGCTCATGAGCTGCCTTTTAGAGGTGATGGCGGTGGGTGGATCCAACAGCTCTGCCGCAGCTGGCGGCCATGTCCTTTCTTCCTCCCAGAACAGTCGGCTGAAGGCAATAGTGATGTCTTCTATGTCAAACCATATGTACCATTCAGCTTCTGAGTCCCCTGTCTTTCTCCTCCTGGTTGGACAGAGTGCTTCTAATGCTCTATAGGTTAGCAGAGGGGCCATGTGCCGAGAGAAGTTTCGGCCATGCACCTCGTGCTGCGACAGCTCCGCCTCAACTACCACGGTGTTATATCCAGGTTGGGTAGGCCCCCTAATGAAATGACACCAGAGTGTCCATGTGAGTGGTTCACGGTCGGCCTTGAGAGTGGATGTGCTGGATGACCATGGTTTGGACTTTTCCCTGTAACCCAAGCCCCATCGGCTTTTCGTGACAATGTCTGGGATAGGCTTGACTACGCCCTGCAGTTCTGCCCCTAGACCCTTGCCTTCCTGGTACCCTAGTTTCGTCATGATCTGCCACCCTTTGGTGTTAAGTGGCTCTTTCCTCTTGACTGCACTGACCTGGGCAGGACTGGGTTCTTGCTTAGAGTGGAATGAGTAGCTCCAAGGGTGATTGATGTCCAGTACTGAGATAATGGGCTTGTTGGTAGGCCAAACAGTTGGTAGGCCAAACAGCCGGTAGGAGGGTGTCATTGATGGCATCGACAGTGTGACCGGTGGCTATACTTTTGACTTTGATGATTCGTCCCTGGAAGAGGAACTTGAGACATTGATGCGCGGTGGATGGTACAGCTCCTAGTGTCTCTAACCATGGGCGCCCCAGGATAGCTTTATACACGGGGTCGATGTCAAGCACATAAAGGTCCACAGCGACAACGAGTGGTCGCAGTTCGACTTGTACAGTTGCCTTGCCATGGCAGGATCTTCTGGAGTTGTCGAATGCGGCTATGGTGATGGGTGTTGGTCTCAGTATCCCTTCTGATACATCACAGGCCCTCAGGGTGCTCAGCGGACATACATTTATTGATGCCCCCATGTCGACCAGTGCTGCTCCTACTGCGACATGGTTGATGACTAGAGTTACGCAGAGTGGGAGCCTCCTGGCTTCTGGGGGTGCTAGTTCGCTTTCTGCGAAGGTAATTGCCGGCCCGCGAGTCACCATGGCTAGCGCACTCGGTAGCTTGCCAGCCAGCATGTCCTCATTTACTACCACTTTCTGCAAGAAGTTCCTCAAGGCCTCCTGGTGCTCCTTGGATTTCTTTATTAGCTCCAATATGGAGATCTTGGCTGGCACGTGGTCCAAGTGCTTGAGGATGTCATAGTGGGTTTCTGGCAGTGGCTCAATTAACCCCTCATCTTGTGTCTACTGCTGGGCTTGCTGTTGCTGAGGCAGTTGCAGGACCTGTTGGGGGTTGCTCTGGTTGGTGGAGGTGGTGGAGATAGGTGGGTACAGACGGCGAAAGACTCGCCCGCTCCGCAGAGTGGTTGGATGGATGGCTGGTTGTCTGGTGGAGGATAGTGTAGCAGCGGAAGGTAGGTCTGGCCCAGGTGGTGGTAGGATGATGGTGGAGGGAGCAGATATGATGGGTGGTAGAGGTACGGAGACAGGTGGAGCGAAGGGTAGGATAATGTGTGAAGGAGCGACTGGCGCAGATGTTGATCCGATGGGCAGTATGACGGCGTTGGCCATAGAAACTAAAGGAGGGATTGACTGAGGAGCCGTGTTGGCTGGTTGTATTGTTTGGGATTGGAGGGGATACTGGTGGTTAATGGCCATCATCTGCTGAACGTCTAATTCATCATCATACGTCCAGTTTGCTTGAGGAGGAGGGTGGTGGACGATGGGATTTACCTGGGCTGGTTGCTGTTGCGGTGGGTTTGGAGCTGGTGGATGGTTGGGTAAGGGATTGTGGATGATGTCGAGGTCCTGCAATGGCTGTCGGTGTTGCTGCTGTTGTTGTTGTTGAGGGGGTGGTGGGCGCTGCTGCCTCTGCTGTTGTTGCTGTCTCTGTCTCTCTTTGATTTCTCTGATCACCTACCAGAGGGATGTCCAGTCTATTCTATTCTACTCATGCAAGTCATACACCAAGTCCTTGAATGTGAAGCATTGGTCGATGGTATGACCGGGCTGCCGATGGAAGACACAGTACCGAGTTTGGTCCACACTAGGGTTCAGTGGTCTCTCAGGAGGGAGTCTAATGGCTTCTGTGGAGAGCAAGGCCAAGAATATGTCGGAGAGTGTCTCCGGGAATGGCGGGTAGTGAGTTCTTCTTGGACCTAAGGGACGCCTCTGCTGAGAGCCATCGGGAGGTGGCACCTGGTTGTATTGGCGTGGTTGTTGCCCTTGTGGAGGATTGGTGGGGTTCTGACCCTGGGCAGCGTATGGTTGGCGGTTTTGGCTCTGGCCGGCAGAGTTGAACGCGCTCACTTGCTCATTCACTTGGACTCCTTCAGTGACTGGCCCCTGAGGCTTTCTCTGGAACCGGGACTTCTGGGGTTCGAACATAGAATGGATGGGAGAATCTTTGAGATGAGTCTGGATAAACCGGGCCTGGCTGTAGAGTTGATGCATGGTGGTGATGTCATTCATCGCCAGGATGTTTCTAAAGGCAGGGGTTGCATTGGCAATGATGATTTTCACCTTCTCCCCCTCTGGAAGGTACCCCGGAACTCGTGTGGCCATTTGCTTCCACCTATCGGCGTATGCGGCGAAATCTTCATCGGGCTTCATCTTTTCGGCCATGAGATCCGTGAGAGAGTATTCTGGCCCAACCCTGTCTTGGAATTGTTCGAGGAACTTGGCCTTCACAATGGAGAAGTCCTCTGCGTCCTCGGGTAGCAGGGAATAGAACAAATCTAGGGCATGCCCGTCCAGCGACCGGCGGAACAAATAGGCCATTAGGCGGCGATCATGTTGGTAGGGAGCGGACTCATAGATGAAATCTTTGATGTAAGTATAGGGATTGCCTAAGCCGTTGTATTTGCGATACTTCGGCAACTCGGATGGAGAGGGAACCCATAGGCCATTGAAATTAGGCATGTGCACGTCGTGGTGCTGCCTGAGGTCGACTTGCTTTCGGAGCTCTTGGAGCTCTTTCTTGATGGACGCCCACTCGGACATCATGTCCGGGGTGGCAGATGGCTGAGCGTTCATGGAAGAGGCATGGGAGGTTGGCCTGGCACTGGTATGGTGGGACCGGGGCCTCGACTCACGAGGATGGTAATGATCAGACTCGAATGGCGTGAATCGGATGGCCCGCGGCCGAATAGGAGTGTTGTCGGCTTGTCCCATGACAACATGGGGGCCGGGAGCTGCTACGGGGCGTGATGTGCCCGCTCTGGGTGAGGGTGAAGAAGCGGCATTTCCTTTGAGGGCCGTCATGAGGGTTTGGATCTGGGACTGATCAAGCTGGGGAATTAAGTGCAGGAGTTTAGTGGCTTGATCGTCTGACTGGGGGGGGGTGGATGGTTTGAGATGGGCCACCATCGTCGGGATGGTGGTTCTCGGTAGCACGGACTGTGGCGACCCAAGGGCGGGTCGACTCCCCAAAGAGATCGTGAGGAAGGGAGTCCTCGTAGTCTTGGGAGGTGTAGAAGGCAGGGTCCTGATTCTCATCGTAGACCGGGTTCAGATATGAGTCCATATTTGACAAGTGAGCGCACAGAGATGGGGAAAGCCTTTCCAGACTTAGGAGGGAAACCTAACCTAGATAGACACCTAGTTTCCTAAACAAACAACCCTATGCAAACAAAAGGAAACAGAAAACGTCACACCCAAACAAGCAGTTGGCAATGATGATGATTTCTTTTAATTGGTTCGAGTTTGCCTTTTCATGAATTGATTTTTAGCAAGTTCTCTCCGAATAAGGAAAGGTTTCCTAATGGGAGAAAGCTTCCAACTTCGGGTGTGACTAAGATTTCTCAACCTTGCCAAAAATGAATGAGACTGACAACTAGGTGGCGACGGTACAACCAGCCCGGCGGCAGTGTGGGAATCCACGATCAGCGGGGACTTACAGAGGCCCTCAAGTGAGTGCTCTAGTCGGACACAAGGAATATGTGGCCGAGAGAGCGGGAGTCGCTGAGGAGGACAACCTATACTACGTATATGGAAACGTGTATGCAAATCCTATGTGCACCGGAGTGCATGCAAATTCTAACCTAAAGACTAACAAAACAGAAATCAGGGCTGGCTGCTCTCAGAAGCAGAAGACGACGGGTTAACTGTCGCGACCAAGATCGCGACAAGGAACCAGTCGCGTTCCTCTTCACAGTGGACAGAGATCAAACCAGACCTAATTATGCACAAAGATCAAACAATCCTATAACAAACAAGACTGACGGACTCTCAAGAACATGGAAAGGCGTGGTATGACATGGAATATAGATGGAGTACGCAAGATGAACCCAAATTTCAGAGAAAATCAGAAAACCATATTACTGGCCTGGTCGCGACTACCACACTGTCGCCTCCTTTATCGCGACAAGAGCACCGTCGCGTTATCAACAGACGCAGAAATTGCAAAGAACTCTATGCAAGCGTACGGGCAGAGGACGTACCTGGTCGCGACGCTCCTGTTGTCGCCTCCTTTAACGCGACGCTTCGGACGTCGCTTTCGCACACAGCACCGCAGAAACACAGGAAAGGGACGAAATGAGTACTGTGTACTAACCTGATCGCGACAAGCCGTGTGTCGCTACTTCGATCGCGACTGCATGATCGTCGCCTTCTCACTCAGAGCCGTAAAACCCCAAGAAACTACTAAGAAAGGGAACAAACAAGGAAAACAACAACCACACCACACATGAAGGAATATGAACGGCAGGGAAAGACAAGAGCAAGAATGATGGTCACTAGAGGTCCCACCGTGATCCTCAAATAGTGTAATCACGGGATTGTGCTCCCCAAAAAAAATATATGTAAGTGTGTATAAGAGTAAAGGACAAGGAAAGTACCGTGATCGCCACCAAGTAGTCGCCCGAAGATGTGCGGAGTCGAGGACGGCTGACTACGTTGGAAAAGGAAAAGGAATAAAAAGGCGTACCTGTGAACGCGACGAAGGGATCGTCACGACGCTTATACATGAACGCGACAATCTGGAAGTCGTCTTCCGAATCGTGACCACTTGGGTTGTCGCCTTCTTCTCCAGGGATGGAGACTGCAAGTTCTGATCTTCCTGCTCCTCAGCCGGCCGAGGGGCAAGAGCCTCACGTTGTCCTTGTCTTCTAGTACCTGCCAAGATCATGAAAACACAGAGAAATCCATTAGAACTTCGTGTGTAAGAGATTTATTCAATCGAAAACAAGTACACATGCACTATTATGGTGGGAACTCACGTGGTTGGGGTTTTTAACCCCTTTGGATGCTCAAGATAGGTGTGTGGTGAGTGTTCTAATAAGAATCTACGAAAAAATAAGAACTATGCATGCATGAAAGGAGAGAAATAAGGGAGAGAAAGGGGGGGAGATTGTGTAGCCAAATGAAAAAAATGCCTTGGAGGGCTCTTCTCGGTCGTCTGGAGAGAAAACTCTCTTCCTCGGAATTGAAGCTCTCTGGAAGAGGAAGAAGCAGACTCCGGCCTCCCTCCAAAAGACGGAATATTGAGGTAGTTATAGGTGATTATTCCTGGAAGGGCTGTGTGAGGAATAACGGGCAAGAGTCCGAGTTTGGGTATGTATGGCCGTGCGTGGGCAATTGGAACTCGAAAAGGATGATGTTAGGAAGGTTTCCCCAAAGTTTGGAAGGATTTGGACGCGGTTTGGACGACCAAAAGGGGAAATATCCATGTATGGCATGAGTCCAAGTTAGGCTCGGAAAGGATCTTCTGCATGAGGTCCAGAACGCGACGGTCGTCGTGTCGCCTTCATGAACGCAACGCCTCGATACGTCGCCTTCCTTACATGGAAGGTGACTTTAAGATATTTCTGGTGATTTTTTAGGGAATTAAAATGCCTATTTATTAACGCGACGTATTGACTGGTCGCCTTCTTTAATGCGACAGTGGTGTTGTCGCCTTCAGGAACTTTCAGCATTTGGCCATGCAAAGTGTCCAATCTCCATGCACAGCCTTCAGAATGACATGCGGCTTGAAACATCGGACTCTTGACTCTGAGAGCTATGGGAAGAGGATTGATTTTGACCAGGAAGAATCCACTAGGGCGATGAACTAATGAAAAGGATGTCATGATCGGAGAAAGCCAGCTTGACGATGATGAGCCAGCGTGGGGCATCAATGATATGACAAAGATTTTGTTCGACTTATCTGTTAGAAATGGGTGTCTACATACTCGACCTGGTGCCTCGCAACTGTGACTATCGTTGTTTCTCGTGTTTTTACGATATTGTCCATATCTCATCTACTATATATATCCTCTCATCTGTTCACGTTCTCTCTACGCTCTCATCTATCTCGTCTAGTACTCTCTTATCTCTTCTTGGTACTCTATTGACCATTCATGTGATTGTCAAGATAAAGAAATGACTAATGCCAACGCAATGGGGCCCGATCAGGTCCTGGGAGGAGCGCCCGAAAAGTGCTAGTGCTCATGGGAGTTAAAATGATCAAGGATGTGTTACGGCATGCATCCAGCGCCATTATACTATCAAGATTAATCTATGACAATCAAAGTGCTATCTATACCATTGCAATTGTTATCGTTACTAGTGCACGTTGTGCAATTTACATGTTATTTCGTTACATGGCCATTCTATTATCGTTCTCAATGTGCTATTTTCCCGTGCCAGATGCTATCGTTCTCTTGTTATCGTTACTTGCTCTACGTGACTATGCTCTTTAGTTAACTTGCCATTAAAATGTTAATTATTTAAACCATGCTTGTGTTCATGAGATATTAAGTCCTACTGGGCGTTATTCGCTCATCCTGCGTTTTTATTAATGTGTTTCAGGTGAGTTTGATGATAACCACACTCACGAGGATGGGACTGAAGAGGACATTCAGGAGTGACCCTTATCAGCAACCATTGCTTTAGTAGTTAGTTCGTATAGAAAGAGTCAGTTAGTTCTGATGTATTAGTTTGATTTTTTCAATAAAGTACTCTGGGCCCTAGTTTTGGCTCTAATACGTTGATTTAATAGTTAGTTAATGAAGTCAATGAGATATTAGTGATTGTAATGAAGTTTGGACGATTATTAATGAAATTGGAGTACGGTTAATATTATTCCATTTGTGCAATGGTTTGCATTTATTTTCTCGCTTTGTACTATTTAATAACTGTAATATCGCTCTGATATTCCTCGTCGGGGCATTACAGATTACCACACTCACGAGGAAGGGACTGAGGAGGATGCTCAGGAGTGACCCGTTACGTCAACCCGTGCTTAGTAGTAGTTAATTAGTTATAAGTCAGTTAGCCATTATGTAATAGTTTAGATTTGAATAAAGTACTCTGGGCCCTAGTTTTGGCTCTAATTGGTGATTGTAATAGTTAGTTGATGAATTATTAATGAAGTTGGATTACATTTGGCTTTATTCCAATTGCATAATGGTTTGATGTTCATTTATCGCTCTGTACTATTTAATAACTGTAATTCCGCTCCGATATTCCACTTCGGGGCGTTACAGATCAGCTAGTCCTTCTCACTGCCTCTCTCGGTGTTGGTTCCGAAGCCACGTCGTGGTGTCAGGCGTGGGGCCACAGCTCGACTGGGTTGCAATTGTTCGTGTGTGGTGTTCTTTGTGGTGGCTCGCTGGCCTCACTCTTCCGAGGAGGTTGTAGGCAGGAGCCGGTGGCTGGCGAGCAGAGGGAGTGGCTGGTGTATCTCCTATTGGCTGCCAATGGCGGTGGCTTGGTTGTTGTTTTTGTGACGGCATTTCCCTCACGTGTTTCCAAATGTGATCCGTTGTCCTAGCTTGCAAGGCTGTTATAGCCTAGTCATGTCTAGTTTTTGTGGGCATCGTTAGTCTGGCCTTGTTGGCCTATGCTTCTTGTGGCTTCCGCATTGCGTGTTCCCTCGGTGTGCCTTGTATTGGCCCCGATTGTTGTTCTATAGTTCGTTCCTTGGTGTCGTCTGTAGTGGCACCGGCTTGTGTGGTTTTCTGACCTCGTGGTGTGTACAGGGTTCAAGGTGGTTCTGTTGTGAGCCCTTGACCCTGTGGAGGTCTGAGGTGACCATGCTTGTGGTGAGACTCGGGTCTCACGGGGTTGCTCTGGTGTTCTGTGAGCTCTTTGTCTCGGCGTGTGTGTGCTGAGGGTTGCTTCCACATCATTTTTGACTTTGCTGGTTTTGCGAGAGTCATGTGTGGCCTGACCCTAATTGTTGATCGTGGCGTTACTCTGTTTCCACTATTTTACAATAGCTAGTTTAGTAGTTTTCTCTAGTTACTGCTTTCTAGTGTAGTTTGCTTCCACATTCTTTGGAGTTTCTTCTGCTCTGGCTGGTAAGGGACTGGTTATCCCTACTGGGCCTTGTTCGCGAGGCGCATCCTCCTACTTTCTTCAGGTAGGGACTCGTTGTCGCAAGAGTTCGGTGTCGGACGGTTGATGTGGCGGTTGGTTCCATCGTGAGTTGCCAACAGTGTGAGAGTGTGAGCATGAGAGCTCTTGTACTGTGTGAATTGAGAGTTGCCTTTTTGCAAGTCCTCGGGGTATGCTTCTTAAGGATTGCACTTTTCTTTTTGTACCTGTACTTTTATTTGAGACATATTGTACATATTTTCCTTATTAATGTATGAACCTTCTTGCTATAGTTATTTGAATTCATTGTTCATCTCACTGGACTAAATTCTAACCCTTCTGGATCTTCGGATCCGTGGGTGGCGGTGCGACCTTCAAGGTCCCTAGCGGGGGTCCGAGAGGTCGGGTCGTTATAACCTTTGTTCAACAATCGATTTCTCACTTCAACTTTCTAGGAGTCAGAATCAACATGATATTTGTATTAGTTGTGGACTTAGAGAAATTTACTGGAGATAAATGGGTGTCATTAGAAAGCAGTCATATGTTGACACCTTTATCAATAAATGATTGTACAGTATAATACATGCATGTCTTTGCCTTAACACAACAGATACAATGTTAAGTAAAATATCATTATGTTACTACAAATGAATTTATTTATTATTTGAAAAAGATTTTATATAATTGAAATAATTTTGTCATAATCAAAAATAATTGAGCATGCTTTTGTAGAAAATAATTGCACAATAATAAACATTTTGATTACTGAACAAAGAGTTAGTATCGTTCTGATTAGTGAAAAAGGTTCAGTATAGATCCGATTAATGTTATGAATGTTTCTATTACTAAACAGAGGTTGAATATCATTCTAATTAGTGTTCAAATACATCAATTGGTGAACTAAATGTTCATTGCTTATATTCTATGCCAATTGCTAGTGTTCACACAACAATTGGCTATATCTTTAGTTTGAATATTGCTCCATCGGTTATTTTAGCATTTAAATAAGATTTCAAATCTTCTACACATCTTTTACTTATTATTTCCTACTTCTCAAAGGGTGTACTCTATAGGGTAACTTTTTCAGTAGAAAATGTAGACTAAAGGTAAAAGAGGTATAAGCTGACAGACATATGATCTTTTCCTCTCACTATGCTCTTCTAGCATTTACTGCATGCAAGTTTACGGTACTCACGCAAGACCTACATTAGACCTACCACTGACAACCTTGGAAACACATAATCTGAAAGACTCTCTTCTGCTCTAAGTAACTGGTAGACACAAGAAGACAAAAGGTAAATACAGAAGAAGAAGAAGAAGAAGAGCAACGGGAAGAATGAGCCCTAACGAATACATTCTTCAACGGTCTTCTTCAAAGAGTTGTATAAAGATGATGGAGGCCGTGAAGCTAAAACTAACACACACAACAAGGTAACAAGAAAATATGTTCAAGTGTTTAGCATTCACGCACTCCTCTTTCTCATCTCTCTTGTGTGCCATTGTATATTTCCTTTAGTTCTCAGGTTGTTATCGAGAAGATCAAGGAAGTTTAAGTTTATTATATATTCCTGAACTTGATCTCAATAGCTTACTCTTTCTTTTCTGAAGAAAGAAAGGTTTGTTCATCTTCCTGCTAGAAGAGAAGACTAGATGATGTGTTGGGTGGTTTGTCTAGTTGAGGGATTGTACGTACTCAGTGTGCCCCTTATGTAGAAGGGAAGATCAGCTGCAGTGCTAGATGTTGTGTCCTGTTGAGGGACTATACTCAGCTTTCTCCTTGTATAGAAGGGAGGACCAGCAGGGAGCTAGACGTTGCATGTCCATTGGGAGACTGTACCCCGAGTTAGTAAAATTTTTTGAGTTTACTTAGGGACTAGTCGTAGGACTTCTATTTAGGGAAGTGTCGATCCAAGATAAATCTTTGTGTCCCTTTGTGTGATTGTCTGATGCTTATTCACCGTGCTTATTTTCTAAATAATGCTTTTGCATCAAAGTTTCATTTTTTAAGTGTTAAATTTTGTAGCACTCATTCACCCCCCCCCTACTGTGTTGTCGTGGGCCAACAGGTAGATGGGACATAAACTGCTGGCAACAAAACAAGATGGCATACTCGCCCGTCGTCAACCCCAACTAGACAGCAGTCCTTCCTAGAGTCAACTCAGGTTAATGGCAATCAATCATGCCATCAACCCCCCCCCCCTCACCACCCAAAAAAAAAAAAAAACCAAACAACAAGGCAGAAAGCTCATGAAGGGTCCAATAAGGGCCCAAGACACTACAAGAGTTGAAAGGTTTTCCTTCCAATTGCGGCCTATCATCCCCAAAGGTCTTCTTCCACAATCCAAAGGTTTCTATAGGAGTGTAGGTCTAGTTTTGGTGTGGAGGAGATTAGCTTGGGCTCTAGAAGACCCTATA
The DNA here is from genome assembly GCA_014218235.1 of Colocasia esculenta. NCBI lineage: Eukaryota > Viridiplantae > Streptophyta > Magnoliopsida > Alismatales > Araceae > Colocasia > Colocasia esculenta. The sequence continues at coordinate 112,096,887 of CM024759.1, read as the reverse complement.
AGGGCTGGATCTTCACATTGGTAGGGTGTTTCCCCTTGGTTTCTTTATTTCCTTATGGATCTTGTCTTAGAAAATATACATGTGAATTTTGTCAAGTTTTCTATATTAAATCTATACCACATTGTGTTTATCTTAGTTCAAACACTTTAGTTTTGATAGAAAGCATGATAATGGAGCTATGGATGGTTTTAAATCATGTCTTAAAGGTAAACCTTTGATTTAGTAGCATGCATCGACTTCTTTAAATTTCATCCTATAATTTTAGCAGGTTGCAAGTGGATTTTATAGGAGGAAACGAGGTTTTCTGGTCTTATACAAAATTTAGCACACTATTTTGAAACACGTCAAGTCACAGAGGCACATTCTTAATGCACTGGTCTAACAAGGTACATCTTGAATCCGAGTCATGCGCACTTTGAATGACATGTTTAAGCTCTATGTAGAAAGAAACTAGGCATTTTCAAATATGACTTGTACAGCTATTCTAGATGGGTTTTAATTGTATTTTACATATTGTTGGTTAGTAGGGATGCTATGTCAATTACCCTTGACTCATTATCTGTAACTTGCATTATGTATATGTTGACAAGGTTTAGTCCCAGCATTATGTGTACTGTCAGAGTTTGGTGACATCTTCTTGGTCTCTCCTTTTATGTGCCTAGGTCCAGGGCAAGGGAAAGATGGCTTGGGGAAGTGTCTAGAATTAGTTGTCACTTGAATACTCATAGTTGGGAGATAGGACACCTCACAGATGTGTTGGTCCCCAACTAATCCTTAGTTTACTTTTCACTTGCCTTGCTCTTTAGGCCCCAGAATCTAAATGAGATAGTCATGCATGAGACTATAGCTCAACATGGTTGCAGAAGTGGTTGTGTGACTAGTCTTCATTGCCTCTCCTTGCCCGAGACGTCAATTGTGGAGCAGCAATCGAAATGTGTTTTTAGCTAGAGACTAGTGTATATGCTGTGAATTGTCTTGGCTTATTCCATGACCCAAGTGGGCATCCTACATATTGACTTATAGCATGTGTTTCCGTTGTGTGTCTTTTTGTTACCAGCTATGTACTTTTATTTTCACATGCTATTATTTTATTATTTGAGACATATCTCAATTGCTTGCTATTAGTTTACTTGTTTATTTACTTGTTAATTGTAACCTATTTTACATTCTCAAGTATGAGGAATTGCCCTATTGAGCTGATAAACTTGTGAAACTTATTCCCCTACTTTTGTTTTCATGTGATAATGAGCAGGATAGTACTCCGTCAAGAACCGAACCACAAGAGTTGTGGCATATTTTAGCTTGCAGAAGTTTCTATTTTGTACACCTCATGGTATGTGTAATGACCGGTATGTTCGGATCGAGATTTACCGGGTTTTGGAGGCCAGTGTGTGGCCATTGTTAGACCATGGAGGTCTATGTGTGTTTTTACAGCTTATTTTGGTCAGGTGGTAGGCAGGGGTGCAGGGCAACGTAGCCAAATTCGGGCTCTGTCGGGCTCTTTGAGATCACATCGCATACAGATGACGCGAATCTCAGGGGCTTATTGTGTCTGATTTTTCAGACGCGATGCTGGTTCTAATCGCGGTCGATATGTAGGACGCGACTAAATATCTTAATCGCGGTCACTATGCAAGACGCGATTTCGAACCACCGTTATATGGCTGTCCCTGCATGCGCGCCGCATGGCGCATGTAGGGTGACTGGGGTTTTAGTCGCGTTGGCAACGTCGAACGCATTTCTTATCGCGTCGGATATGTACGACGCAATTTGGGTAAGTGGTGTTAAGTGTATCTCCCCCGGCCGAACAGTGCAGTTGCACTGCTCAGGCCTGGGGGAGATGCTGCAGCAGCTGTGAAGGGATTCTTGGCGATTTGGGGATAATTGGAGTCGAATTGGCGTAATTCCGGCGTGAGGGCGAATGTCGGAGTGCGAGGTATTCCTTGGTGGTGTCAGAATTGTGCTTCTTGCACTGGTAGGGGAAGTCTATCATGGTTTCTTCCCTATTTACATGTGGAATGGGTTGTGTGGTGCATGGATGCAGTTTCTACTTGTGGAAATAGCATGGGCATGTTAGTAAGCATGTGTAGGAACCCATCTGCATGTTAATTTCCAGCTTTACATGACTATGGGACTGGGGGATGTGATTTCCATATGGGTTTGTGGGATGTATTGTTGAGCTCTGAAAGGCGTCCAGTACAATGGACGTGTTCTTGTGAACGCGTTGCTTACACCCGACATGATTCAGTGCGTGATGGTGGCGTCTGTTCTGGACGTGATTAAGAAAAAGGCCACCCGAGCTCTGGTGGGCAGTGGCCAGTTTGTCGGGTTTGTGTTTCACATTGCTTGGGCTGTGTTACCAAGGCAATGTAGGGTTTATATAGGTTGTGTGGACCTGCGTTGTGATTGATATCGAGGTGTCTTGTGTGGATTTGTGTGCATATCGAGTAGGTGTTACGCCTTCCGTAGTTACCTCTCCAGTCGGTTACCCTAGCACTGGGTGCTTAGGGCTTGTCCCGGTATGGGAGTACCGTTGAGGTTTGTGTCATCTTCCTGGACACCCTCACTCTTCTGTTTGAGTAGTACGTCCGGCTGAGGGAAAGACGACAGGGGACAACGGCTTGTGTTTGTGGGTGTGCGGCCGTTTGTAGCGCACTCTTAGTTGAGGGACGGACACCGGTAGATGTACTGGTCCTCAGCTAGTCCTGCTCCAGTGCCTCACTTTAGGGTTCTAGGCCGGAGCCCCTAAAGGTGTCAAGCTTGGTTCTGCAGCTGTGTAGCTTGCAGGTGTGGTGTGGTTTGTCTCCACGGTCCTTGTCTTGTTGAGGTGGAGCGGCAGCTGGACCTTTCGTCCGTGACTGCGAGGCTGAGAGGTGTACTTGTGTTGTTTGTCCGAGTCTGTGGCTGGTGTCGCGAACCAGTCTTCGTGACTCGTGTTCGGCGTACCCTTTCTTTAGCTTGTGCACTTGACGTGTGTTGCCGTTTATTTATTTGTAATTGTAATATCATGCTTAGGTGTTTACATGATTTACAGCTTTAATATTAATTGTGTTTTCTCGGCTTGGGAGAGTTACCCTACTGAGCCAATGACTTGTGAGGCTCACCCCTTTTTCTTCCAAGTGAGGGAGAGCAGGAGGCTTCACGTCCCTCTAGTAGTTCGGACCAGCCTCATAGCGGAGTTAGGCTATCACCACCAGCAGAGTAAAGTTCATCCTTGTGGAGCCTTGGGGGTTTGTCCCATGCTGTAGTTTCTTTTATGTTGACTATGAAAGGAACATATTATGTACTTTTCATATGGATATATGAGCAATGTATCTTATATGTGCTTACTGTGGTTCTTTTGTATTTTCACGGACATATGTGATTGATATCCCTTGTGTGGCTTCGGCCCGTTCGCGGGAGACGGTGTCGTGTCAAACTTGTTATTGGATTAACGGGTTTGAACGGCGTGAACCGTTACAGTATGCCCCAGGATGCTACAAATATTATAAACTCCGGTTATATATATGTTGGAACAATGTAACTTAATATGCATATGTATATAATTCAACTTGTGGACTTTTTATACATTGCAGGTTGTGTCTTATTTCCTTATATTCTCACTAGACTGAAGACATTTCCCTTCTGAGCCTACAAACTTATAGGATGGCAGTTCCAAATCAGGTCTTTAATGGGTCTGGACTGGGGGGCCATCACACTCCAACCCTCCATCGCCCCAGGAAGTAGCCAACTATAGGGTGCTCTCTCCCTTTATTCTCTCTATTGTTTTTTCTTCTCTCTCCTCTATCAAGAATAATGTCAATTTCAAGTGCCTTTGAGTGTTCTTCTACCTGTGAGTCTTTGGAAGATTTGTTTCTAATCTCCTTCTCTCTATCATCACCCAAGGAGTACCCCTTTAGGGGCAGCTTTTCTCTTTCATTGTCAATTATTCTCCGTAGTCTCTCTCTTCCATGCATGCGAATAGATAAGTTTTTTTTTCACTTATTCTCTACATATTATGAAGCACACACCTAATCTTAATCTAAACACGGGTTTAGTGTCCCATATTTGAGAAGAAAAAAAAAATCCTATATATCTACACCTTTTTGGCAATTGCAATGGGAATTCCGCAGCTCATCGTGTGTTTTGCTTGTTTTCTCTGCCTTCATATGTATGTTTTATGCTAGTTAGGTCTTAGGTTTAGTAGTTATTAATTCTTGTAGTTCTTTTGTTGGGACATAGCCTTCTGATGTCCATTAATATATATGTTGCAAGTCTCTCTTAAGAAGTCTAATTGGGACACAACCAATAGCGCATTAACCTGGGTTTGATTGTCTGAATCAGTTATGGTCCTTAACCCCTGATTTAATTCCCCTACCCAAGGATTAAGATAGTCAAGAGAAAGAGGTGGATTCCACTATACGGCCAGTTAATGCTACTATCAGATCTACTCAATCCAAAAGCCAGATAAACTCTGGTTAAACAATTCCATGATTATTTACCCAATTTAATCAAATCGACCCCCGTACTTAAATATTTTTTTTGAAATGGCTCCCTTATCTTCCGGCCACATAATCGTATTAATTTTGCCACTTACGTTTGTTGAACAGGGCAACAGGTTGGGCACGGACCTGTGAATGTGCTCCAACGTGTTGGGCGACAGGTAAGGGCCAAATTGAGCAATCCGACAAATCAAATAAGCCAAGGCCCTCATACATGACGATGGTCGTGCTAAAAAGATCTTCTGGGCTCAAGTATATTTGTAGCTAGCTAGTGGTACGTCTTAACAGGGATAGGCATCCGATCCGTTGCCTAGTGTTGGGGAATCGTCCCCCCGATCGGCAGTCCTCTCTCACTCAACTCACACGTAGAGTTTGGAGAAGAGATGGAAGAAGGGAGAAGAAGAACACACAAACATCAGATTTTTCGTGGTTCGGAGGCGAGAGCCTTCCTACGTTCACGGCCACAGCAGTTTTTCAATACTACAACCAGAACTACCTTACAAAGAGAATATACTCCCCTTTATATACTGGGAGGTTAGGACACCATAATCGAAATTTGTTGGAAATAAAAGGTGTTGAAGGGGCTTTATAAAAGAAAGGTGAAACTCAAGGTTGATAGAATAAAAAGGTACCTCAAAAGTTGTGCTATGTTGTCCTCTTATGTGGGGTTGTCTTTATATGTGGGGTCTTTAGTCCCACATGAGATACCCCTAAGGAGTTAAGGGCTTCATAACCCCTAGTGTCCATAGGACTATGTCTTATAGACAAAGGTGGAGGTATGCTAGACCATATCACACACGCGCGCCGCCGGGCCGGGCGGGCTGGGCGGGCGCGCGCGTGTGATGACGCGGTCCAGCCGGCTTGACTTGGCACCTTTTTACTTCTTATTTTTACATTTTGAGCCTTTCTTGGGGAGATTAGACCTGTTTGGGCCTGTTATTTGAACCGGCCCATTATTCCGGTCTGCGCGGGCGTTGGGTGCTTCATATGGCGATTAGGTTCCCTAATCGCGGGGTTAGACTTCTGTTCTGAAAACCCGAAGCGCCTTTCGACTCGCACGGAGGAACCGCTCGCCGTCCAGCTGTTCGTCTCCTATTCCCTTTCCGGCGCTGCACCGCCCGCTCCGGCATCGTCGACCGCGCCTCCGGCCGTCGCCGCTGCGTCGTTCCCCGGTACGGTTGCATGCTTTTTGTTCCTGTTCCCTTTTCCTGTAAACGAGGGTTAGGCTTAGCGTAGCTCTGTTTGCGAAATTAAGATTAGTGCGGTTCTTAATTTCGTGGTGGTAGTCGTATTCTGGGAGAAGATCGCTTTGCCCGTCGCACTACTTCTGTGGGGGCGATATCTTCTCTAAGGGGAGTCTCCTTAGAGACGCTTCTACTGCACCTTTTACTGTCATTTTAACCATGTATATTTCACCAGTTCATCTCATGTATGTTACTGTTTGGTTGTTGTCGTTTGAACGATTTCCATTTTCCTGTTTGCTATGGTTGTGCATGCATATCTGTATATCCGATTGTTGCCATGGATGTGCCTTGTTCCACGTTTTATATTCAACAGTCTTAGAGAAGATATCATTCATGGAAACTGCGTCAGTGGGTTTTAGAGCGAGGGTGGACCTGTCTGGGATGCCCGAAAAATTTTCCGGGCAGCACTTCAAGCGTTGGCAACAACGCATGAAAGTGTGGTTCACCATGGTCGGTCTAATTTCACTGATTGAATCGGATCCCCCTGTTTTCGATGAGAAAGTTCCTGACAGTGCCAAGAAGGTTGAAGAGTGGAAGGAAAAGGACAGGTTAGGGCATGGGTGCATTCTCACTGCACTGTCCGATGTCCTCTTTGATGTTTACAGTTCCTCCACCTTCAAAACCACTAAGGCACTTTGGAATGAACTTGACCGCAAGTATAACACCGAGGACCAAGGTCTGGAAAAATACTCTGTGGGCAACTTTCTCAAGTTCCAAATGGCTGAAAATAAACCTGTGGGGGAGTAGGCGCATGAACTTCTTCTTATGCTCCAAGGTCTGGCTGAGGCAGATATGAAAATGCCTGAGAAGCTCCAAGTCATGTGCATCATAGAGAAATTGCCTAGATCCTGGGAGGGTTTTGGAATGTCCCTTAAACACCGTAAGGAGACTATTTCTCTTGATGACTTGATGAGGGCTATAGCTATAGAAGAGGAGCATAGAAAGGAGAAGCCTAGTATGCCTGTTGATGCAAGTGCAAACCTAGTAATGAGGCATAAGGGGAAAGAATTTAAGGGCAAAACCAAAGTTGATTCCACTTCACAGATGAAACCCAAAGGAAAGATAAAGAAGAAGAAGGTACTTGGAGAGTGCTGGTCCTGTGGTCAAAAGGGTCATATGCGCAATGACTGTCCCAAAAGGAAAGAAAAGTTGCTGAATAAGACCCAACAGACCGGTCAGAATTCAGCACAGGTCAATGTAGTGACTGCTGGACCCTCTTCTGCTGATGAGTATGTTACTCTTAATCCTCAACTATTTACTATTTATGAACCAAATGAATGGTTGGTAGACACTGGGGCCAATGTACATTTGTGTGCTGATAGGTCTAACTTTGTGTCTTATCAGGCCTCCCATGATCGTTCTGTGACAATGGGGAATGGGAGCACTGCTAGGGTGCTTGGAGTTGGACGAGTGGACCTGAAGTTCTCTTCAGGACGTGTTCTTTCTCTTTCCCTAGTGCATCATGTTCCTGGTGTTAGAAGGAACATTTTATCTGGTTCTGTTTTAGTAAGAGAGGGTTATGAACTTAACTTTAAATGTAATAAAGTTGTGATACTCTATTTGAAGTCTTTTATTGGTAAAGGCTATCTTTCTGATGGATTGTTTAAAATTTCTGTGGATCATGTGTTGAACAGAAATTTAGATGTTGTTGCTTCTAGTTCTGTTTCTGTTTCTGTTGCTTATAATGTTTTAGATTCATCTAACTTATGGCATGGACGTTTAGGTCATCTTAATTTCAATTCTTTGAAACGCATGATGAACCTGAAATTAATTCTTGAGCACACTATTGATAAAACAAAGAAATGTGACATCTGTGTACAGGCCAAATGTAACGTCGCGCGTTTTTCAGATCCCCGTGGATCCAGGTTTAGCGGGTTTGGTGGCCAATGTGAGGCCCATTAGTGTGGTGTGTTTCTTACTAGATTCTTACCGGTTTGGTTTGTGTGTTGGCGTCCAGGTGGGTGACGTCGACTGTGTGTTGGCGGCAGTGGTGTGCCGTTAACATGGTGTTAGCGTCCATCGTTGAGGACGTCGACTGTTGAACTTGGCGTCAAGCTTTGTGGACGTCTAGTTGTGGCGGTCTGGTTAAACGGCCAAAGGGTTGACGTTAACCTGGCATGCCTGTGTTTTTATGGCAGACCCGAGCTCTGTTCTTTCTCCTCCTTCTCCCTTCCTCTTCCCCACCTTCACCCTTGAGCTTCTTCGCGAGTTCTGACGGTCGGCGGGAGCTCGTGGGAAGGCCGTGGTGCGCGTGGTAGCGGCAGATCGGGCGGGGAATGACGGATTGGAGCGCGGTGTTCGTGGGACGTTTCTCGGGTTTCGGCGTGATTCGAGGTTCTTCGGGAGTTTAATTGTGTTTCTGAGGTAGGGGTCGAGCCCTGTTAGCTTGTTAGAAACATTAAAACACGACTTAATCACTTGAACCAGCATTTTTATTGTATTTTCGGATTAAGTTGCACCATGTGGGGTTAATGGGTGGTTTGATGATTTTATGTAGTAAAGCATGTTGTTTTAGTTTAATTAGAATGCATGGGAGTTAGAGGAACTGTTTTCTCTTATTTTCTTAATGATTTCGGGGTCAGGAATGCATGTGGGATCGATTAGGGTTTCTGCGGGGTTTTAGGCCGGAGAACTTGGCGTCAAGATCGCTTGCCGCCAAGATCACCAGCCGGGATATAGACGGCTAGATCGCTTGCCGTTTATTTCCTTTAAGCGGCAGTCGATGTTGCCGCCAACCTATGCATGTGTTCATGCAGTGTTGTTTACGTAGTTTTCTTATGAATATTGTGTGATTGTGTGTGCATGGCGATGACCGGTGTGAGCCAGTGCACTTGTTATGCTCTTGGAGCATACTGCTCATGTAATGGGCATGTTTTACGTGAATAAGGTATGATGTACATAGTGGTTTAATTATGTGTATTTGTTGTCCATGTGTTGGACATGTGGTTTATGTGGTAGACGTGTGGTACACCATCTAGGGTGTAATATACATGTATTGTCTACGTAGTTTGAGTGTGTGTGTGCTACACACTCTGTTGTAATGTAATTCTGGTGATTTGTCGTAGTAATTGGGCAGTGAGGTTCCTGTATGAGCCTAGCCATGACTTTGTGGTGTTTGGGCAGTGAAGGTCCGTACCGACCTAGCCCTGGTTTGTTGTTGTCTTTCGAATAATATTATATTGATTTATGTGTTAAGTGGTGTGTGTTGCCACGAAGGTCATGAGATGACCAATGATAGGTCAAATATGATAGGCTATTGTGATTTATATATATATTAGTGTAAGTTAGCTTGGAGGTCACAAGGTGACCAATGATAGGCAAGTTTGTGGTTCAGGTATGTGTTGGTGTGGGATAGCTTTGGGGTCACATGGTGACCAATGTTAAGCTAATCCTAACACATGAATATTGTGAATTATAAGTAAAGGTTATATATGTAAATATCGTGGTTTGTGCTAGCCGAGTGTGGTGGTCCGGCGCCTATTCCGGAATGCCTCTCTAGTCGGGTACCCCAGGTTCTTTGTGAGCCAGGCACGTGTGTTTGTTGTGCTCGGGGTTTTGTCCCGGTACCGTGTGGTACCGTTGAGGTCTGTGTCGTCTTCCTGGACACCCTCACTCTTGTGCTTGAGTAGTACGTCCGGCTGGGGGAAAGACGGCAGTAGGGCAGCGGCTTGTGTTGTGGGTGTGTAGTCGCTTGTAGCGCGCTCGTAGTTGGGGGTACGGACACCAGTAGTCGACACTGGTCCCCAGCTAGTCCTGTTTTCCAGTGCCTCACTTTAGAGTGCTCCGGCCAGAGACTCTAGAGGTGCCAGGCATGGGCCTGCAGTTGTGTGTCTGCAGGTGTGGTGTTGGTTGGTCTCCACAGTTGTTTGACTTCTTCCTAGTGGAGCGACAGTTGGACCTTTCGTCCGTGACTGCGAGACTGAGAGGTAGTTCTCGTGTTGTGTTGTCCGGGTTGGATATTGGCCTGATCAGCCAGTAGTCCGTTCCGTGTGGTGGCGTCGTTCTTTCTGACTCGTGCTTTGCTTACGCTAGTTGTAGCTTGACTCGTGCTTTGCTACTTGTCGTAGTCGTGAGTTTGTGACTCGTGCGAGGGTTGACCAGTTCGAGGTGTGCCTTAGTGTTGGCACAGTTGTGACTGAGTTGTGGTTTGTGTGACTTGTCGATTAAGGTTTTACCTGTAATATTGTGTCTAACTAAGGTATAATATAATTATAGTTCAGTATGGTGTTTATCATCTACTTGTACCCTTGTTCGGGTGTTTGTGTTGTGGTACCTCAGAGTAGTAGGTACTTGTTCCCTTCGTGGGTTACTTTGTAGTTTGTGATGGTACATTGTGTACCATCCTTTCCGGGTACTTGTGTGTTGTGGAGGTCTTGTGGTTTGACCTGCCACTTGTTGTATCCTAACTGTTTTAGGTAGATCTTTGTTTATAATTTATTGTGGATTGGTTGTGATTATTAATTATGTTACTTTTGTGGGTAATTTGCCGATGAGGCTTATGGCCTAGGCATATTGTGATTTAGTTGAGCTATGCTCTGTGGAGGCCGTGTGAGACCTTCCACTTGTTGAGTTTTACTCTCTTCTTGGGTATGATTCCAATTATAGCTTTAGTGTGTTATGGATTGCTTCGTGTTAGCCAGTTCTATTACCTTTGAGTAGTTCTGTTGTAAAGTGGTTTGGAGTATAAAGGACCAGCTCTTGTTGGCAGTCCTATACTCAAGTGTTTGAGGTTCGCTGTGAAGCTTATAGCCTGGGCAGTGACTTGCCTGTGTGGCTTATAGTTTAGGCAACCCGTTGTTGTAGCAGTGTGCCAGTGAGACTGTGGTTTAGGCACTTTGGTTGTTGGGCTGACTAATGATATTATGTTAGTCCTATAGTCCTACTTTTCTTCTGAGGACGTTATGTTTATTATTATAAGCATGTTTAATTGTTATTTATTGTAATGATGTGAGTATGAAATGGTTTGGCTATTATTGTTGCCAGTGAGACCCATTGGGGTCGAGGTGTTTGTGGTTACCGTGTTGTTTTGGGTAGCCCCTGCTGAGCCAGTGACTTGTTGAGGCTCACTCCCCTACAGTTCTTTTCAGGGCTTGCCGTGTGTTTGGCTTGCAGTGGCGTTGTGACAGACTTGTACCACCAGCAGTAGTTTAGTAGTTAGTGTGTGTGAGCTTGTGCTCCCTCGGGGTATGCCCCAGGTAGTTGTACTCTTTTTAATTGGACATGTATTAATGTAATGGGACAGTTGTACAAATTTGTGAATAGATATGAGCACATGTACTTTCATGTGTCTTATATTCTTGTGGTTTGTCTTTTTTGTACTCTTACTGGACTCGTGTGTGAGATATCCCTTGCGACACTTCGGTGCGTTCGCGGGAGGCGGATCTGGATATGGAGCCTTAATGGGCATAAATACCCCGGTCCGTCACAGTTGGTATCAGAGCAATGTCCAGTTAGAATATGAAAAGACACTAGAAGTACAATGTCCCAATATATGGATTAATGTCCACTGCTGGTAGTAAGTCTGTGGTTTTGTGTGATATAAAGTAGTTTTTACGTAAGCTTTTGGCACGTAAACCGTATGTTTCTGTTTGTTAGATTGGCAGATGTGAGCAGTTGCTGTGCCATAATGTGAATAGTGGCTTAAGTTGTGTGGTTGTGTCCTGGCACTAGTGCAGTTAAAGCAGTTAAAGTATAGTATTTAAAAATTTACAGTTGCAGAGATTAGAGAAGAAAGGTAAACTAGTGCTTTGAGATATGTTAATAAAGTGTAGAGTTAGCAGAGACAAGTATAAAGTGTTTCTGTGATAAATCAGTTTGGTTATTAAAGATTTGCAATTAAAGGAATTGAAGAGATCAGCAAGATTGGCTATGGAATTCAGTAAATAAGTTATAATGAGACAGAAAGTTGGCAGAGACAGGTGCGTGGTAACAAGGTTATAAGGATCAGGTCAGTGTGTGTGTGATAAATTGCAGTTAAGCTGTGGCATTAGAGATTTGAGTCAGTGGATATTAAGAAACAGTGTGGATGCTACGTTCTTCGAAGATGTCTTTCGTGATGCTACGTTCTTCGAAGATGTCTTTCCCATGAAGGTTGGTTTACCTCAACATCTGTCTTCTGAGACTGTAGCCTCTACATCTGATTCTATTCCAGAACATGTGGAAAGAATGACAAATGTGGGGGCTGTTGCATCCAAAGTTTCTTCTGATTCCAGTGATCAAGAAGAAGTTGAACCAAGGAGAAGTAAGAGACAAAAGGTTGCTAAGGATTTTGGAAGAGAGTTTGTCACTTACCAGATCAATGGTGACCCCCCAACCTTCCGGGATGCCATGGCTTCATCCGAAGTAAGGCATTGGAAGGATGCCATTAAGAGTGAGATGGACTCCATTCTTGCTAATGGTACTTGGGAGTTAGTTGATCCTCCTCCTGGTTCAAAGCCCATTGGATGCAAATGGGTCTTTAAGAAGAAGCTTAAACCCGATGGAACCATTGAAAAGTATAAAGCCAGACTTGTTGCCAAGGGTTTCAAACAATTAGAGGGAATAGACTATTTTGATATTTATTCCCATGTCACTAGGATGACCACAATCCGAGTGCTTATAGCATTGGCCTCCATATATAATCTGAAAGTCCATCAGATGGATGTCAAGACTGCCTTTCTTAATGGTGATCTTGATGAAGAGATTTATATGGATCAGCCTGAAGGATTTGTGGCTCCAGGTAGTGAAAAGAAAGTTTGCAGACTTGTCAAGTCTCTGTATGGTTTGAAACAGGCACCTAAACAGTGGCATCAAAAATTTGATATGACTATCATATCTTTTGGCTTTATGGTCAATGAGTTCGATAAATGTGTTTATTACAAAGTTAAGGGTGATGAATGTATAATTCTATGCCTATATGTAGATGATATCTTGCTGTTTGGCAACACTTTGGGAATAGTAAATGAGACTAAGTCATTCTTAAATAGCAGTTTTGAAATGAAGGACATGGGTGAGGCAAATGTAATTCTGGGGCTGACTCTTACTAGATCAGCTGATGGAATAGCAATTTCTCAATCTCACTATGTTGATAAAGTTTTAGAGAAATTTGGCTATGAGAATTGCAAGTCAGTCTGCACTCCTTATGATCCTTCTAGAATCTTCTGCAAGAATAAGAGTGGGATTCATGTGTCTCAGTTACGATATTCTCAGGTTATAGGAAGCCTGATGTATCTAGCTAATTGTACTAGGCCTGACATTTCATATGCAGTGTCTAAACTTAGTAGATACACAAGCTGTCCTGACCAAACTCACTGGGATGGGCTAGATAGGGTTTTGAGGTACCTAAAAGGTACTATTACCCTAGGCTTGCATTTTAGGAGATTTCCTGCTGTCCTGGAAGGATTTAGTGATGCAAGCTGGATAGCTGAAAACTCAGGGAGTAATGGTGTTTCAGGGTATGTCTTTACTCTGGCAGGTGGTGTAGTCACCTGAAGGTCTTCTAAACAGACCATCTTATCTCGGTCTACTTTTGAGGTTGAGTTGTGTGCTTTGGATACCACTGGGTTGGAGGCTGAGTGGATTAGGGGTCTTCTATCAGAACTTCCCCTAATGTGTAAGCCTTCTCCTGCGATCTCTGTGCATTGTGATAACATGACCACAATTGCAAAGGTCAAGAGTTCAAAGTACAACCAAAAGGAAAGGAGACACATCCAAATCAGATTGAGATCTGTAAGGGATTTAGTGTCTCAGGGATTGATCGCTGTAGATTTTATTGGTACCAATGACAATTTAGTTGATCCTCTAACTAAAGGACTTGATAAAAAGAAAGTCCAGAAATTCAGGTTGGGGATGGGACTGAAACCCATCATTATTCTCCTGCAGAGGCAATCCAACCTATCTGAGTGGAGACCCCACAAAGTAGGTTCAATGTGGTAACAACAATCTGCTGAGAGAATTTGGAGGCACTTACTATTTTGATACATTGTATCTATGTATATCCCCTGATAACCTGACCAAGTGCCTGAAACTGCTGTATAGGAAGAGTTTCATTACTCTGAATGGGTTCAAGCCTAGTAAGGCAGGATATTAGCAGTATATCCTTGGAGAAGCCCACCTAAATGAGTACTACTGTGGTGCCGCAGTTAAAGGAACTGGGTTGTTCCTGAATGTACTTATGATCTAGGATTGGGCGCATGGCCTTTAAAGCGCCAAGTTTATAGATTGCTATCAAAAAGCCTTATATCATGTTGTTTTTTGACAAGTAATCCTCACATAAAAGAATTAAGTTCAAGATTTAATTCACTTCGATTCTGTGAGGGTCACTACAAGAAAAAAAACTGTTTAGCGACGGACTAAATCCGTCGCTATACTGTCGCTAGTCTGTCGCTAAAATCTCTGGCGACGGAATAGCGACGGGATAGCGACAGAATTAGACGGCAGCTATATATTGGACGCTAATTAGCGGCGGGTCGGCCGCGATAGGTACGCCGTCGCCAATAGCGACGGATTAGCGAAGATCAACGGCTGTCGCGAAAGCTGACGCTAATTTAAGCGGCAACCAATATCAGCGACAGCGCATAATCCGTCGCTAAGTCGTCGCTAAATTCGCGACGGCTTAGTGACCACTTCGCAACCAACCTTTGTCGCAAAATAGCTGCTGATGTTAGCGATGGAATCTATTCCGTCGCTAAATAAATAAAAATTATAAAAATACATTTTCAAAAATATATTGATTTTTTACACCTGTATACAATTCATATAACAATTAACTAAAAAATAAATATAGCACAATCACCATTCACACACAACAAAATCACATAAATAAAATTTAAATATTTCACACCAACACAAATATGTATTAAATGTTTAACAACAAATTACAAAAGTATTTACATAGATAATGAAGAAGATAAAAATAGAAAATTCAAATGACGAGACTCCTAATCCTCTACAAAATGAGTCTCGTGGTCGTCGCCATCTGTATCACTGCTAAGCTATTCTCCAATGTCCTGCAAACACAAAATAATTATTAGACATCTGTTAAATATTTGAAACAAGTCGCAAAAATATTTACATAGATAATGAAGAAGATAAGAATGGAGAAGTCAAATGACAAGACTCTTAATCGTCTGCAAGATAAGTCTCATGGTCGTCAACATCTGCATCGTTGCTAACCTATTCTCCAACGTCCTACAAGCAAAAAATAATTATTAGACATGTATGAATATGAAGAAGAAGTAAGAGATCATTTCACATTAACAAACTTGCGGATTATTAAAAGTTGATTCTAAAGGATTTGAGAGACTTAAAACTAAAAAGATCCTTCAAAACATACTTGTTATCGATGTAAAGGACATGCTTTTAAGATTATAAGACAACATAGTTAAGTCAAAGAATACGTAGACTAAAAATTAAAAAAAAAATCATCAGGAATTCCTCAACATATATAGATTTGTCTATCTTAATTGATTTTAGCAGCTAGACTGCAGCAGGTGGCTCACATGCACCTTTAGTGCGAACAAATATCATGCATTCACAATTTTCAGAGATAGCAATACAGTAGGCCCATTTCCATTCCTCTACAGCAAAACAAAGCTATGCTGACTGTTTTTCCAAATTCTTTTATCCTCAAGAATTTAAATGTGAGGATAAAAGAATGTGAAAATTATGTCAATCGGCCAGACAAAATGGCATAAACTAGCTCCAACACAGTTTATATCCCTACTAAAGAAGTCTATGGCTCAGTCATGGCTCATCAAACTACATCATCATCCAAGACATGGAAAGGACTTCAGCAACTTCCACTTCCTTTAAGAGTGAAGGCTTTATCATAGCAATTACGAGGCTTTCTTTTGTAAATTCCAAGATTCTTCCTGATAAAATAAATGATTGTATCCTCTACGGAGTTGTATAGAATTCATAACATCTTTCCTTTGCACAATCTTCCAGGCTATGGTTGAAGAATGGGTACTTTCTTATGGTAAGACATTTTAGATTCCAATTTCTCCACCTGGGAAGACCAAAGAGAATCTATGACCCAGAAAAAAAAAAAAAAAAAAGATGAGTTTATACTGTCATCTTACATCTCTAGTGGTGTCAACTCTTATGTTTTTCTTTCAACTTTTATTAGATCCTTATACGTACGTACAACTTTTCTTCTCCTCTCCAATCAACAAGACGTTTCACTTGCCCATTTGCTCAAGCCTTCTAATTCCTAAGCGAAGAGAGTCCTGACCCATATGCTGAGCTGCTAAGTTTTCAGATGGGCATGATAAAATTAACTATAAGTGGCATTTTCAAAAATATTTTGCAGTAAGGGAAGGTATTAGTTTAGGCAAGAGAGGAAATTTCTTTAATGAGAACAATCAATGTCCTATATATGCAACAGAGCATGTCACATGTTAAGAGACAAGCAAGCATAGAAAATAGTTGAAATTCTCCTGAAAGGAGCAGTATCCATATTTTTTCCCCTTTTATATAGTTGATGAGGCATTTGAATGGAATATTTGCAGAAGTGTAATCAGAAACCTACCAAAAAGAAATGGCCCCAAAGCATATAAAGCAGTCATGATGCACAGGTCATAAGAACAATCCTATCCCAAAGGGTTCAGTAGGTTTACACAACATCAAAAAACTCCGTCCAGATGTTGCAACTTAGTTTTTTTCTATTCTCTCTGTGATTGAACATTATAAAATAGAAGTAAAACATAATTATAATTATAATTGCAAATAGAATTTATATAAAATGTAAACCTCTGCTGGAAGGAGTCATAGTAGGAGGAGGGCGATGCCCTTGAGTGGAGTGTGAACCTGTAGAAAAAATAAGGGATGATTAGACTTCAATAATTACAAATAGAATTACGAATAGAATTTATGCAAAATGTAAACCGTTGGTGGAAGGAGCCGTAGTAGGAGGAGGAAGGCGATGCCTCTGTGCGGAGTGTGAACCTGTAGGAAAAATAAGGGATGATTAGACTTAAGTAATAGATGTAATATAATATCAAAAAACAAATTTTAATTTGCATATCTGAAGTATGACATTCGCGTCCTCGAGCTGGTCGACCTCCGCAAGCCATACCAGAACAGAACAGAACATTATCCGAAGAACCCTCCAATACGTATGGAGTACATTTCTGATCTATCTTTAAAATGACACAACATGCACATAGCCAAAACAGAACATTTTCCCTATCCTGACATGGCTCTGCACTGAAAAATACTAATTTAGGACACATCATGTGAATAAATGAAGGGAAAATTTATAATGGAATAGTATAATCCACAACAAGGTACAGAGGGGCAAGTTTATGGTTGAAACGAGTGTTCTTTTAAATACAGCATCCTAGATATATACCATTCTCTAAAAGGACAGGAAGTTTACTGTTGAGCCTTTACTATGCTTCTGGAGCAAAAAAGTATGTCTACATTAGTTTCACACAGACCTTATCCATGAAATTATTTAAGAGCTGGAAACCATATTCCAATGTTTCCTGTCCTTTTGCTTGGGCAGTTGTTACTATAAAGAGTTTAAATTTCTCATCTTTGTTATCTGTTGTATGGAAGATTGTGACTTACTGCTGTCATAGCTTTCTTGCTAGTGTGGATGTTATAGAAAGTCCAGGACAGACTCGAGCCTGACTTGTGAAGGACTACATCAGCTTCATGTAGATCTAATGATATCCAAGTAGTGTTGATGTAACCTGAAATCCTGCAGTATTTATCATGACATAAGACTGGTCCGCTTTAACCGGAAATACAGATCTGTGAGGGCCTGAACTATAATCCTTGCTAGTTCCCGACTTTTAAAGACAATCTATGTATCTTTCTTTTTCTGATTTATTGTTCTGAACAATCTATGGAGGCTTTTAAAGACAATCTATGTTTCTTTCTTTTTCTGATCTATGGAGACTTCATTAGTGCAGCCTTATTAAAAGGATGAAGATTTCTGAAGCCAAGTCCACCTGATGATTTTAGTGTATCTTTGTACTTATTCACCTTTAGAAGATATAGATCTTTTGAGGGTGTGTGAACTTTTGCTTGATATGTATCTATATTTCACAATTAAGCTTTTTTTTTGTTTCAGGCATGTGGTCTTATATGTATGAGCAATAAGTGTTTTTTTATTTTATGGGCTGGCTTTTATAGTACATGCAATTATATTTTATAGAACATGGTCATACAAGTCACTGATGGTGTTCTTAGGGAAATTTTAAATATAAGAAAAGCATGTGGGAGGACTATGAGCAGTAATTACTGAAGTATATCTGAGCATCTCTTCTATGTATTTGGCATGGACATCTTATTTCCTTCACCCTTTTCCAAGTTGTGTATGTCCTTTATTAGTAGCCTAAAACGATATTGCTTGTCAAATGGCCAACGTATATAACTTCTCTTTAATCTAACTCATTTGCCATTATTCATTGACAAGAATCCTAAAATAAAACATAATTCTCTTGAAGGAACCATAACATTGTAAATAAATGAACAGCATGCTTGTTTCACTTTTGCAAGTGCAGCACATTATTTGATTCAAATGACAAAGAATAGACAACTTAGGGAATTTCTAAAATAATTTTATTTTATTAAATAATTAGTAAATTCTGCTTCAGTGAAGAATATCATCAATTCAATGTATTCCAATGAGAAACAGTATTATGTTGACATATTAAAACTGTGTATTATGTTCAAACAGTGCTTTCCAGTCAACAAATGCATTAATATCAGCTTGTAAAATATATATTCTGGATCAAATTTGTGTATATTGAGGAAAAAGTGTGTTCTAGATCAAAATCACACTTCTAGTGGAAAAAGAGAGGCATAGCTTTGCGGAATATTTTAGTGGTTATTTAATAAAATGTTATTAGCTTTATAAATATAATTATTAGCTTTATAAGACCCAATAACTTATCATAAGGCCTCATTCTAAATTGTTTATAGCATGTTAAAAGTCTTCCTTGTGTAATTGATGCCATTAATGAGTAATGATACAACCAATGCAGCTCCATAAGCTCCACAACTCTCTTCAAACATACAGATGTTCTCAGTCAGTAAACTTGTAATAGATATTCGCTTAAAACATGTCAATAACCTCAAGACAAGAAGATCAGGATGTATACCGTTTTAATGCCTTCCCAGTTGGCAAGCCGGGACAAGATAGGCTGATGCCTACATAAGAATTTAAACAATAAATTTTCAGTAAGAATTAAGAATGTCTACATAACATCAATGCATCATATGCCAAATTAAGGAGAATCATTGTGCAGATACTAAAAGAAATCCATTAGTATATCATTATCTTCTTAGATACGAATGATGCTTTAAGAGATTCAAGTGAATCCAGAACTGATGGAAGATTAATTATCATCGTCATCATCAGAGCCTTATCCCATTATTTGGGATCCGCTACATGAATCCTGTTCCACCAAAGAGAACAGAATTCATGTAAAGATTCGAGTCATTCGACATTATTTTACTGCTGGCTGTCAACCTAACGCAAACCCTCCTCCTTTCTCATCGGGCTTCGGACCGGCCATGGCAGAGTTTGATGGAGGATTAATTACTCCTTAAAAATCTTAAAGAAAGAAGTTGACCTACAATTGGGCATAACCCTTGAGACCGATTGCAAGGGCCTTGTCATAGAGTCTCTGAACAAGTTTGCGATTAATAAACCTGTCACAGACCTGCAGATTAGAATAAAGAGCTCATGTTCATGTCTCAATTAGACAAATTAGCAACTGATGTGGAAAACTATGAAAAAAATGTACAAGTACAGTTCCTCTTTGAAGTGGAGACAATGACAGAAATATATATTCAATAGTGGGTTGAAACAGGAAGATTTGTGAGATGTATCAAGGTTCTCTTTGTGCTAAGCAGTCAAATACTTAATTTAGCTGTATATTCACATGTTCACAAGACATGGGAGATTTAATAGTGTGCAGAATTGGGAAAGCAGTCAAGGTCCTACCCAGACAACCTTAACTCCATGAATTGTTCTTCCACATAGTTACATGTTAACACCTTGTACTTCTCTATTGATCTCCTATCTTTTCCAAGAATGAACTATTCAATATATATATATATATATATATATATATATATATATATATATATCCACAGATAACTGAGCAAATTTGCTTGGCACCCTTCACCCAGACAACCTTAACTCCATGAATTGTTCTTCAACATAGTTACATGTTAACACCTGTACTTCTCTATTAATCATCTATCTTTTCTAAGAATAAACTATTTTAAAAAAAAAATCCACAGATAACTGACCAAAGTTGCTTAGCACCCTTCATGACAAAAATGAGAAATTTATATAATTTAAAATACAATATATAACAGTGTGCTAAAGGTTCAGTCCTACAATCTCTTCTGCCTGGAGATTAGTTGTTCACTTGCATATTAGTTATAATACCCACCACCAAGTCCCAAGGAGAGCAAATTGATGCAGCCCAGCAACAGGAGTGCCATCTCCTTCCTCACCAAGATACTTAACCTGAAGCAAAAGATGGAAGATCAATAGTAACGGCTTATCGTTAATACTAATTCCACTATGGCCATGCATTATTGACAAATAAGCAAAGGTAACACAGAGTCAATTTTTGGATCATAAAAAATAAAAAACTTCGTGAAATGCATCATGTGATTATTGCTAAGAATAGCCAAGCATAGGCCATTTTGATCCTAGCTAGGGCACAACCTTGTTCCCTATTTCCCAGGGAACCATTTCCCCACATCTCCTAGGGGAAATATTTATCTCTTCCCCATGTATCTCACATAACCCCAAGTAATGCAAACATAATATTTCATTTACATGGAATTCTTTTAAAGAATAAAAAATTGTAAAGTGCAAACATGTGATTTTACTCCACCAGAAATGATTTCCCATGAATCTTCATTTTCCTAGGAAACATTTTTCGTTCCATGGGGAATTTGGTCTAGCAGTACTCTACCTTCATCGGTTGCCTAAAATCCTAAATATAACATAAGGAATCCAAAGATCCATTAGACTCGGCATCCTAAATTCAAAGCATAGAGCAGGCGTCAGAACAGTAATGGCAGATCTTCTAGTTTATCATTTAAAGTTTCATTGCAAGTAGGAGCACGAATGAGGAGAATCTAGCTTCTAAGATCCTAAGACATACAAGTATGTGTGTGCGTGTATATATGATACATGACAAAAATCCATGTGCCTACATACATAGACCATATATACATAGACCTGCATCAATGAGGATACGGGAATCCAAGGAGAACTTCTGGAGACCTATAGTAGCGGCTCTGCAGCAAAATGTGAAAGCAGGAAAGTGATGAGGAAGACAATCTTGTGAAAGCAATAACTGAATGGAATAAACTAAGGTCGGGGGGAGGAACCTGGATGTATGAGTAAATTGTATGACCTTCTTTACAACCTGGATGTATGAGGAACCTGGATGTATGAGTAAATCATGGACTTCTTAGTAAAAGCATGGTGCTCACAGATATGCCTCATATTCTGGCTTTTCTGTCAACCTGATTGAAGTATACATGTCGCTATGACAAAACTTGGTGATGTTTATACTGATGATTTTAATGATATCAATTGTCAAGGGTTTATAGATTTTGTTGCTGTGGACATCTAAAAAAATACAGATAAGTTGCACCGGCTAGCCTGATTTCCTCAAGCAAAAGAACCATCAGAAATCCACTAAAAAGCCCATCTGAAGACATGCTAAAGGCCCCCTAAACAGGCCCAAGCAAGGCCCACTCCACAAGGCCCATCTACCCCATGCTAGGAGGTCACCTTAGGCTACCCTTCACCTCCCCACTACAGGTACAAAAGCTGCTGTGGCAGCATGAGCAGGGCGGCTGGAGCAATTCCTTTCACACCCTTTAGCCACCCACGCACAGAGGAGAGCAGGGGAGTCTTCTGGAAGGGGGCAGAGCATCTTCTTCCTGGGGGCTGCTTGGAGAAGGCTGAAGGAGGGTTACGTGAAAAGGCTTGGTGAAGGGGCTTGGAACAGGCTGGGAGCTTCCTGCTTGGGGCTTCTCACTCTCTCTTTCCCTCCTTCCCTTTTGCTGGTCACGCAAGAAGAAGGGAGGCGGCTGGGAACTCCCTGAAGAAGAGGCTTAAGAGAAGAGAGCCAAGAGAAAGAAGAGAAGAAGGAGCAGAGAAGAAGAGAAGAAGAAGCAGAGAGGAAGAGAAGAGGAAGAGGAGGAAGACTCCTCCCAGCCGGGTCCTCCACTTGCTACATTAAAGGAAGAAACAGAAGCCTGCTTAAGAGGAGAAGAAGGTTGAAGAGAGGAGGAGGAGGGGACTGCTACAGCAGTCCCCATGTTCTTTCTTTTTTTCTTTTGCTTGTCTCTTTGCATCCCCTCCTCATTTCTCCCCATGTAACCTTCATTCTAACAGCGAAGGACCAATTTCTTCTACCATGTTATTTCTACTTTGTTCTACTGTTGTTTGAATGCCTTCCCTATCCCCCCTGTTTACTTTTTTCTGCATGACACCGAAGTCTTATTGATGTGTGTGAAACATGTTTTGTTTAGTTTGTTCTACCTCCTTTCATGTGCTCTCTCTTCACCCCTTCTATGAGACCTCAATGTCCTCCTTTATGGGCCATGAGGAGGGCAATATGATGCCTAACCTTATGCTCAAGGGAGGACAACAGCCATGTTGCTGGGCATCCCTTTTGCTCCCCAAGAGCGCCCAATAGGGAGTCACCCACAGCCATGCTTCAGTTCTTTATAAACAGCCCTCTTTTGGATGTGTTTTCTTTTGATTTCTGCACACATTCAATGGAGATTGGGGGCCCGATGCAAGGAGGTCATATAAGACCATATGTGTGCCACCCCTTGTCGGGCTCAAGAACAGTCAAAGCATTGTTTAAACACCCCTTGTTTCTGCTATGTCTCATTGTCCAAATCCTGCCGTATCGGTTTTCCTTCGTGCGGCTTTGAGCGTGACGTTTCGGACTGCCAAAATCTGGGCTCGTTCTGAGTTCATAGATCTGTTCTCCACATCCCAAGGGATCTGTCCCCCAATTTTGAGGCTCAGACCCTTCGCGGATCTCAAGAACGAAGCCCCGGAAGTGCTGCCGGATCACTTTTTCGTGCGGCGTTGAACGTGAACTGGTGGATCGCCAAAATCTGGGCTCGTTCCGAGTTCATAGATCTGTTCTCCACATCCCAAGGGATCTGTCCCCCAATTTTGAGGCTCAGACCCTTCGCGGATCTCAAGAACGAAGCCCCGGAAGTGCTGCCGGATCACTTTTTCGTGCGGCGTTGAACATGGACTGCTGAATCGCCAAAATCTGGGCTCGTTCCGAGTTCATAGATCTGTTCTCCATATCCCAAGGGATCTGTCCCCCAATTTTGAGGCTCAGACCCTTCGCGGATCTCAAGAACGAAGCCCCGGAAGTGCTGTCGGATCACTTTTTCGTGCGGCGTTGAACGTGGACTGCTGGATCGCCAAGATCTGGGCTCGTTCCGAGTTCATAGCTCTGTTCATTATATCCCAAGGGATCTGTCCCCCAATTTTGAGGCTCAGACCCTTCGCGGATCTCAAGAACGAAGCCTCGGAAGTGCTGCCGGATCGCTTTTCCGTGCAGCTTTAAACATGAAGTGCCGGATCGCCGCTGATTATGCCAGATCCGAGTCCACGGATTGGTTCCTTATATCCCAAGGGTTCTGTCCCCCAAATTTGAGGCTCAGACCCTTCACGGATTTCAAGAACCAAGTCCCGGAAGTGCCGCCGGATCGCTTTTCCGTGCGGCTTTGAACATGAAGTGCCGGATCGCCGCTGATTGTGCCAGATCCGAGTCCATGGATTGGTTCCTTATATCCCAAGGGTTCTGTCCCCCAAATTTGAGGCTCAGACCCTTCACGGATTTCAAGGACCGAGTCCCGGAAGTGCCGCCGGATCGCTTTTCCGTGCGGCTTTGAACATGAAGTGCCGGATCGCCGCTGATTGTGCCTGATCCGAGTCTATGGATTGGTTCCTTATATCCCAAAGGTTCTGTCCCCCAATTTTGAGGCTCAGACCCTTCGCGAATTTCAAGAGCCAAGTTCCGGAAATCTCGCCGGATCGCTTTTCTGTACGGCTTTGAACATGAAGTGTCGGATCACCGCTGACTGTGCCAGATCTGAATCCATGGATTGGTTCCTTATATCCCAAAGGTTTTGTCCCCCAAACCTGAGGCTCAGACCCTTCACGGATTTCAAGGACCAAGTCCCGGAAGTGCCGCCGGATCGCTTTTCCGTGCGGCTTTGAACATGAAGTGCCGGATCGCCACTCACTGGACCTGATCCGACTTCATGGGCTTGCTCTTCATGTCCCAAAGGTTCTGTCCCCCAAACTTGAGGCTCAGACCCTTCACGGATTTCAAGAACCAAGTCCCGGAAGTGCCACCGGATCGCTTTTTTGTGCGGCTTTGAACATGAAGTGCCGGATCGCTGCTGATTGTGCCAGATCCGAGTCCATGGATTGGTTCCTTATATCCCAAGGGTTCTGTCCCCCAAATTTGAGGTTCAGACCCTTCACGGATTTCAAGAACCAAGTCCCGGAAGTGCCGCCGGATCGCTTTTCCGTGCGGCTTTGAACATGAAGTGCCGGATCGCCGCTGATTGTGCCAGATCCGAGTCCATGGATTGGTTCCTTATATCTCAAGGGTTTTGTCCCCAAAATTTGAGGCTCAGCCCCTTCACGGATTTCAAGAACCAAGTCCCGGAAATCTCGCCGGATCGCTTTTCCGTGTGGCTTTGAACATGAAGTGCCGGATCGCCGCTGATTGTGCCAGATCCTAGTTCATGGATTGGTTCCTTATATCCCAAGGGTTATGCCCCCAAAATTTGAGGCTCAACCCCTTCACGGATTTCAAGGATCAGATCTCCAAAAGCCTGCCGTATCGCTTTGTTGCACGGTTTTGAATATGAGGGGTCGGGTAATCAATACCTAGACCCTACCCGAGCCTCTGAGTGATGTCCATATGTGTTAAATGTCTTGCTCCCCCCGATTGGATGCTATGACGCTTCACGGATTTCAAGAACTATGCGCGAAAAGGGCTGCCGAATCGCTTAAGCCTAAAAACTGTGATGATACGGCAGGACCGATCCGGTAGGGCCGATCCAGCAGGACCGATCCAGCAGGACCGATCCGGAAGAGCTCCCTGCTGATTCATTTGAATAGTATCCCTGCTGTATCACATGAACAGTACCCTTGCCGATTCGCCCTTGCCGTATCGTTTTGGTTGCCGAATCGCTTTGTCCGCCGAATCAAATGGGTTGTGCATGACGATGTTTGAGCATTCAAATGACCAAATGACTTCAAATCATGAAAAGAGCAATGACAATCAAAACATGTCAAATTCCTTGCATTACTCAAATAAAAGAAAAAGATTGTGTAATAAAATAAGAGAACAAATAAATGAACAAGCATGCAAATTGACTTTAGAAGACGAATAGCATACATACACATCAAAAATCCCTTGCAAATTTGACTGCAATCTTGTAGTTTTATTTTGCGCCTTTTATCGGATGTCCCGACTTAGGCCATAAGACCTTCTATTCTGGCGATTAATCAAGGGTTTTCTCTTTCTAAAAGAGATGTAATTAACGTCGTTGCGTTCAGGCAACGGCGGGATCTTGGTCCAGGACCCGACACTCACTTTCGTTTGACGAAGTCAAACGGTGCGCACAACAGACCTAAAGCCCCCCGACTCTCGGAGGCAGACCATTTATTGTCACCTCGGTGACTGGCACGCCCGTGCTGTGCGAATTGCCGATTCATCTCACGTCGTCATTGCTCGCGTAGCATTCGATGGGATTTGGATTAGCAATACGCATGCATCCATGAGAACATGAGAAACATGATAAATAGAATTATGAATTTTAAATTTTCCATTTCCACAGTTGCATATCTATTTGAAGTAAATCCAGAGAAAACCACTGCTATTTCTTTCGAAAGTAATTGAGAACTGCAGTGTAGAGTTTTTATTTGTACCGATCTATACCGGCCGGTTTTCTAACTCTTGCAATAGTTGACAAGAGAAAACATTAATGCTTTCTTTCCAAATTCACCGACACGATTATGTTAGGTGCAGTTTTTTGTTTTTTGGTTGGATAAAGACTTTAGACTAGTCGAGTTCAGCACAAAATATATAACTTACATCTCAGTAAATAAAAGAAAAACACACGATCACAGGAAAGAGACAGTCAAATTTTAGCAGCCTCTCCAAAGGGCTACAGGACAACCCACAAAACTAGAGGAGTCCCTCCAACAGTCTCTTAGGCCTATTTTTTCTAATTCTTATGGGATATCTTCCAGTCGACATAGTTTAGTCTCATATGTAGTAAAGATAAATAAATAAATATATATATATATATATAAATTATAAGTAAGATTCATTTATTTTTCTTTTAAGAGAAAATTTATTTTTAAAACATAAAATAATTTTAAATAGGGATAATATTTTTTGAGAGACACGTTAAAATTTTACGCATCATCTTTGACATCTTCTGTGGGAACCTATCAAAAGACTATCTACCATATATATACTGAGCATCCTGTCGCTATAAAATCTACACATTTTTATCCTCATTATGGGGATTGTGTAGAGACACAGTTTAATCCTATATTAAATGTAACTTCTGGATATATATATTTTTTATCTATGAAAAGAACCACACAAACCATCTGTACACATATCTTCACTAATCAAATGGCACATACTTATGCATATATGATTTTTATCTAAGAAAAGAGCAACACAAGCCATCTGTACATATACCCTCACTAATTAAATGGCACATATGACTATCCATGCAAGCTGATGGATATTTATCCCGAGAGGGGTGAAGAAATTATAACTAATCACACTGAGGAAACCCATGGAAGGCAAAGGAAGGGTGTTCTTATGTAAACCCATTGAGGCTAAATGTAACAATAACATTGATGTCCAGAGACTGACACAAAAGATGACATGAGAAAAATGCAACAAATCTCTTCTATGAAACTTGAGAATATTAGGCATACTTTTAGTAAAATTATTGGATACACTTCAGACATAAATAAAAAATCTCCAAGTCTCATGCATTTACCTGGTTAGATGGGAGGCAGTTGAGCTTAGCTAGGGCCACCTCGTGACTTTGAATATGAAGAAAAACCCAAGAAAGAAGTCCAAAAGAAAGAAAGGTAAGTAAACAAAGCTAATAAATCCGGAGCTGGGCAAGAACGCGTAGGTGGGGTGGGGGCACAAGCGGCGGAGGTGGGCTGGCGTGGGGGTTGCAGGGGCAGAGGAAAGGGGGGGCACATGTCGGCGGAGGGAGGGGGGAGGGTTGCAGGGCGCAGATGGGGGGGGGGGGGGCATAGGCCGGCGGAGGGGAGGACGGCGACGGGGTGAGGGAGTGCTGGCGAGGGGGAGAGAGAGAGAGAGAGGGTTGAAGGCTGCAGAGGACGGGGTGCACACTCCGGCAGAGGGGAGGAGGGCGACTGTGTGAGGGGATACTAGCGCGCGCGAGGGGGGGGGTTGCAGGGTGCAAAGGGAGGGGGACACAGGCCGGCGGAGGGGTGGACGGCGACTGGGTGAGGGGGTGGTTGAGAGAGAGAGAGAGAGAGAGAGAGAGAGATTTACCGTGGATGGAGATGGCGACGACGGCCGGCAACAGGCGAGCGACGACAGACGGCGACGTATCTCCAGCGATGAGCGAGGGACCTCCGGGAAGAGAAGGGGGTTTTGATGGTTTCGACGGAAGAAGAGAAGGGGGTTTCCACGGAAGGGCGGGGGGAGGGGAAATAAGTTGGGCGGGAAACCAATACATTAGCGACGGAGTAGCGACAACCAAATTTTCCGTCTCTATTCCGTTGCTATATAACGACAGCCATAGCGACGAATCTATTCGGCCGCTAATCCGCCGCCGAAATCTAAGTTAGGGACGGAATCTAGTTTGTCGCTAAGCCGTTGCTACTTAGCGATAGATTAGCGACGACAAAATATCTGTCGCTAAAGTCCGTCGCTAAAGATTGATTTTCTTGTAGTGGGTAAAAGTTGAAAATACTCAGGTGAAGGTTCAAACCCGAAAGGTACCTTTTACTAAAAGCATGGTATGTTTATCATCTTCTATTTATTCCCCGTTATCAAACCTTGAGTTTGTGGGGGAATGTTGGAAATAAAAGGTGTTGAAGGGGCTTTATAAAAGAAAGGTGAAACTCAAGGTTGATAGAATAAAAAAAGGTACCTCAAAAGTTGTGCTATGTTGTCCTCTTGTGTGGGGTTGTCTTTATATGTGGGGTCTTTAGTCCCACATGGGATACCCCTAAGGAGTTAAGGGCTTCATAACCCCTAGTGTCCATAGGACTATGTCTTATAGACAAAGGTGGAGGTATGCTAGACCGTATCACACATGCGCGCCGCCGGGCCGGGCAGGGCTGGGCGCGCGCGCGCGTGTGATGACGCGGTCCAGCCGGCTTGACTTGGCACCTTTTTACTTCTTATTTTTGCGTTTTGAGCCTTTCTTGGGGAGATTAGACCTGTTTGGGCCTGTTATTTGAACCAGCCCATTATTCCGGTCTGCGCGGGCGTTGGGTGCTTCATATGGCGATTAGGTTCCCTAATCGCGGGGTTAGACTTCTGTTCTGAAAACCCGAAGCGCCTTTCGACTCGCACGGAGGAACCGCTCGCCGTCCAGCTGTTCGTCTCCTATTCCCTTTCCGGCGCTGCACCGCCCCGCTCCGGCATCGTCGACCGCGCCTCCGGCCGTCGCCGCTGCGTCGTTCTCCGCCGGTGACCGGTGCATGCTTTTTGTTCCTGTTCCCTTTTCCTGTAAACGAGGGTTAGGCTTAGCGTAGCTCTGTTTGCGAAATTAAGATTAGTGCGGTTCTTAATTTCGTGGTGGTAGTCGTATTCTGGGAGAAGATCGCTTTGCCCGTCGCACTACTTCTGTGGGGGCGATATCTTCTCTAAGGGGAGTCTCCTTAGAGACGCTTCTACTGCACCTTTTACTGTCATTTTAACCATGTATATTTCACCAGTTCATCTCATGTATGTTACTGTTTGGTTGTTGTCGTTTGAACGATTTCCATTTTCCTGTTTGCTATGGTTGTGCATGCATATCTGTATATCCGATTGTTGCCATGGATGTGTCTTGTTCCACGTTTTATATTCAACAAGATTCACATGGACAAAAAAGTCTCTAACTCAGAACTGTCTCAAAACTGCAAAGTCGCCTGACTTGGGAAAGGAGAAGTCGAATGTCTTGACAAATTCGACTGCTGCAGTCGAATGCTACATTCGACTGCAGACAGGCTCCCACTGCATAAGTCGACTGATGCATTCGACTGCTAACTTCAACTGATGCATTCTACTGATGCATTCGACTGCTTCACTTCTGTAAGCCCAAATTTAGCTTCCGGGGGCGCTACCCCCTTGACCCCCGCGACTTGACCGCGCAAGTCGAACCGCGACCTGACCCCTTGTGCAGATCTGCTAGAGAGTTCGGGATCCACATTCTAACATCTAGTCCATCGCCCATCCTGATTCGGGATCACCTCCTTTGATGGGAGTAAGGCGGCAGATGGACACTAGTGCATTTCTAGGAAACCATCTGCGACATGACTCCGCCGATTGGAGAGAGGACGAATCAACTACTGGGTTTTATTAGTGCAGTTAGGAGAAACAGTTTTGTAACACCATTTGGTAATATCATCATTAAAGTTATGCCACATCAGCAACTGAAGTAAAACTATTAAAGCTATGTCACATCAGTAACTGAAGTAAAAAAGTTAAAAATACTTCATAAATGATGAGGTTGTGGTGTACTTTGATTGGTGTGTTACTTTAATGTGTTATCAAATAGTGTTACTAAACTATTTTATGTGCAGTTAGACGTATCACAATATTGTGGTATTAGATGATTACGATATTTAAACATAGTGGATATAAGAGTCATTTGATTCAAATTTTGTTCTGTTATATAATAAATGTTCAAATTATTATGGTACAATACGGATACTGTACCATCAAATTATGATTTTACTTCGATGTGGATATAAACAGATGCCATGGTCTGCATATTTTTCTCTACTTAAAAAGGAAATATTTACCATATATCGACGTGCACTTGTCGAATATTACGCACTAGCTAGCTAATGATCACAAGACCAATCTTTTTTCTTTTCTCTTTTTTTTCTTTTTTTTTTGATAAGGATGACAAGACCTATCATACAAATGAAATTACACTCAACATACAGTAAATATTTCTTTCTTTTTCATACGGAGGTGTGTGCGGTGGTTGTTGCTCACATGGACAGGGGACAAGAGACCCCACTTGTTTTGAGGCCACGCCTGTTGTCCATGGCGACGTTTCGCTTTCAAGTTACAGCCACTTGGAAGGGATAAGCGGCCGGGTGCTCCGTATCCCCGACAATATATATCATCTCTCTCTCTCCCCTGAATGTTAAACTTAATTCGTCTCGCTAGCTCCACTCCTTGATTACATATCTCGTCAGCTATAGCGCTGGCCTCTCTCTTAATTATCGTCTTCGTGTACACAAACAACTTTTCTTTCTTGCTTCTTTTTTTTATTATTAATTGTTATTTTTTAAAGAATCGCGCGAGCTGCTCATGAATCGCTGCATCTCCACTAATTAGTGGAGAGAGCTGTTCTTCTGGGGCAAACGCTCAATCAATCATAACAGAGCGTGCTTCCGCCTAGCTTCGTCGAGCCGTCCCACTTCATGAATTTAATTCTTCTTCCACTCCGCCTTCTATCCGGATCTTGTATCTATGTTATGGCTCCTATCATTTCCAGGGATTTTCCACAGCTCTCAGTACACACTTAATCATTAGCCTTCTGGTACGTATCTGCTTGCTAGCTGTTTTTAAACGCACATATATGAAAATATTTAGTACCCATATATTAAATTAAATGATCTATATAAAATAGGCACATCTGCCACTTTAACTCTTTAAAATTGAAAAAGTTAAGATATGAGATATAATAATTATCATCATCTTTAAAGTGACACACTTTCATTAAATTTATTTATTTTATACACATACGTCATTTGATGTATACTAAATTCTTCTCATATATATATAATGCATGCTCAGCTGGCAAGTTCTGTTACACGTAGATCTGAAACGGGTGCGCACCCATCCATGCGTCTCCATCGGCACGGTCATATATGCACGTACGAGAAGAGTTTACTGTATTTTTCTCATATATTTTTAATGTATTTTTACTCTTCTTATTAAATGAGCACAATATACTAATAGCATATTATTGATTGATAAAAGATGCTCAAAATATACTTAAAAATGTACGAGAAAAGTATAATAAAAAAAAGTCGATCCCTTTGTCTTCTCTTCATCTATCCTGCCGTCATCTTTTTTTCCTCGCTGTGTGGTGGGTTGATTAGCTGGAGGGGGCCGGGAAGAGAACAATTAATGTAATATATTGGTCATGTGTCGTGCTAGGTTTGGGCTTCGCTCATCCCTCGCGTGATCAGTTGCACAAGGCAGACGCCCGCAGCTTTGATTGGTCCTGCTCCCCGCAGTGCGATCGATGATCTTGACCCTGGTTAAGGCATGTATGCACCAGCTAGCAGTAGCAGTTGGTTGGTAAATATATATATATATATATATGTGGCGCGTGTAGTGGGAGGCCAGGCGTGGCGACTTGCGAGGTCCCCATTAATACAGTGGGCCTTAAGACTGCGCTGCGGCAAACGCAGATAAGTTTTCTTTCCTTTTGCCCGGCCGGCCTTTCTCTCGTCTTTATTTGGATCTTTGTGCGGCCGACGCTTTTTGTAATTAATGAGACATCAATGGATAAGGCATCGATCGATGACGAGATAAACGACACAATAATTACACGCGATATCCTCCCATAATTAATTGAGGTTGTCTTTGGACCGAGGGGTTTGAGTTGGGTTTTTTTAAAAAAAAATAATAGGCATTAAAAACTTTTTTGCATAGAGAACCGCTTGCCGCAATTTGGGGTGGGGTTGCGGGCAGCTTTGCGTGAGTAGCAGACCCACAGATCAGATTTGTAAAAGAGAAGCACTTGGTGCAAACTCCTTATGGGATTTTGCATCCACGTGGGTGCAAATCACAATCCATTGGGGGTGGGTTTAGCCCCACCTCAAGTCCCCCCAATGAGGAGCTGAGTTTGTTGCAAACCGTCATGTGGCGGTTTGCAATAAGACTTACCCTTTGTAAAAGAGAAACATTTGGTGCAAACTCCTTATGAAAGTTTGCATCTACGTGAGTGCAAACCACACCCCCATTGAGGGTGGGTTTGGCCCCACCTCAGCTCCCCCCAATGAGGAGCTGAGTTTGTTGCAAACCGACCGCAACTTTGATTGGTCCTGCTCCCCGCAGCGCAATGGATGATCTTGACCCTGGTTAAGGCATGTATGCACCAGCTAGCAGACTTTGACTTATGAACGTCCGGGTGACAAACAAATGCCACGCTGGACCCCTCCGATCTCCCTTTCTCCTCCCCCACCTCTCTGTATCTCTAGTCTCTACCGACGCCGAAGAGGAAAACCCGCTCCGGCACACACACACCCCCCAACCCTGGTCCCCCCCCCCCCCCCCATTTAACGCCTTCCACACCCCTACGATCTCCTCTTACGGCGCCGCCATCGCCGCCCCAGTCTCTGCGCCAACGCTGGCACACATTTTCCCCAGCCGTGGTACTGTCTGTAGCCCCTGCCCCCAACCATTCTGCACTTAGTGCTTGGTGCCAGCAATACCCGACCCGTCTCCAGTCCTCCTGCTGCTGCCCCAATCTGTCCACAGGCCCAAACCCACCCCTGAATCCAGTGTTGGAGAGAGAGAGAGAGAGAGGTGAAGGAGGCGGGTTAGAGGATGGAGACTTCGACGTCATAGGACAAAGAGATGTAGAGAGAGCGAGAGGGAGACCGCAAGAGTAGTGACTCGGGATACGCATACCCGATTTCGTCACCACGAGTATGAACTATGAACTATGAAAGGGCAATTTATTAATCTAGTAAAATGAATAAGAAATTATAACAATTATAATATTTACATGATACAAAGTACAGTAATCTAACACATATTTTTAAAGACATAAAGTACACAAGTAACTGTTGGCACATAAGACGAAGATGCCTCTACATTTTATTGACTTATTTAAGGTGAGTGTTGTACTTGTGAACTCTCATTTATACAAATAGGAGATAAATTTTACGAAAATATAGGTTTAGTGAAGATTCTGGATTCCGCCACTTCACCAAAACAACACTCGAAACATGAAATAGTAATTATGATACAAGTAAGAGTATAATTAAATGGACAAAAGTAAAGTTATAACCAACAAATAGGAAACCGTCGAGCACCATAGAAACAATGCATGCACAATCATAAAGAATCAAACAGACTCGATATCATATGTAGGCAAGTCCAATCAACTTGTGCTAGTCTATCTCTAATTCAACCCCAAACACACAAACCATAATGACAGAAATGTATAGTCTGGTGTCATAACCAAGACATCCACTAATATCTTACCTTTTGACTACGGTCTCACATTTAATCACCTATGTGAGTGAGACATATAATTAAGGATTACAACAAACACAAAAATGATATGAATATAGTAATATGTTAATTGCTATTACTATATTCATTATTGTAGTACTAAGACAATGTAGTGATATTATTGTGTTAACAAATATGCAGAGGAAGTGTATCCTACTTATTTTGTATATAGTTTTATTTCTTTTTAGGTGATAATTCGGTTTATTGTGGTTTGTTTTGAATATTGAGGACGACATTTCTTTTTAGGTGATAATGATGTAATGTCGCGCGTTTTTCGGATCCTCGTGGATCCTTGTTTAACGGGTTTGGTGGCCAATGTGTGGCCCATTAGCTTGTGTTTCAGGTGTTCGCGTGGGTTGTGAGGCTTTGTGGGCCGGTAGATTGGGCCCAAAGCGCTCACAGGTTTTCTGCCTGTGAACGTGACAGGGGTATGCGTCGCGTTCTGAACGCGACGGCCCTGGTGGTCGCGTTTATGTTGCCGTTGTTTGGCGGTCTTCGTCTGCATGGCTGCCGCGTGTCGTGCGCTAGGCAGTTAGCTGATGCATTTTTCATCTTATAAACCATAGATATCATGCTAGGGCATTCATTAAAGCATGAAAAATGAGAATTAAGCGTGTTTTGGAGGGCTTGTGGGGGTAATCCGGGGAGAGGATTCCGGATTAGGGTTCCTGCCTGAGAAGGCGACGAAACCTCATGTCGTGACAAGGTCGCGACAAGCCGACCCGTCGCGTTAGGATTCTCTAACGCGACATATCAGGGTGTCGCGATCTGAATGCGATAGTACCCCACGTCGCGACCTCAATCGTGAGGTCTTTTTGTGCATGTTTTCAAGGTACGATTATCCGATTATTTATTAAGTGTTGTGCATGGCACCAGTTGTGGTGCGTGGACACTCGTAGCGCTCGTAGAGCATGTTGCTCACGAGGTGAGTGTGTTTTTAAGTGGTTAGCATATTGCTTATGTTGTATGCGTGGAGTTTACGTGGTTTAGGTGTGTGCATGGCACACACATTGTTGTAGTGTAACTTTTATGATTCGTCTTGATAGTTGGGCAGTGAGGTTCCGGCGTGAACCTAGCCTCAGTCCTGTGACGTCTTTTATAGGCGGATAAAGATGATTTAACTGGTATTGTTTGAATAAAGTTAAGGGTAGTGTATGATTATTATACATTGTGTTTATGTGGCTACGAAGGTCATGAGATGACCAATGACAGGCCGAGTTGTTAATGTTTAATGCGATTTATGGATATGTCTGTGTAGGTTAGCTTGTGGGTCACGAGTGACCAGGCCAAGCTACTCCTCACACTTGCACTATGGTTTGTAATAAAGGTTGTATATGTAAATATCGTGGTTTGAGCTTGCCGAGTTTGGTGGTCCGGCGCCTATTCCGGAATACCTCTGTAGTCGAGTACCCCAGGTTCTGTGTGAGCCAAGCACGTGTGTTTGTTGTGCTCGGGATTTGTCCCGGTACTTGTGTTGTACCGTCGAGGTCTGTGTCATCTGTTTTGGACACCCTCACTCATGTGTTTGAGTTGTACGTCCGGCTGAGGAAAAGACGACAGAGGACAATGACTTGTGTTTGTGGGTGTGCAGTCGCTTGTAGCGTGCTTGTAGTTGGGGGTACGGACACCAGTAGTCGATACTGGTCCCCAGCTAGTCCTGTCTTCCAGTGCCTCACTTTAGGGAGCTTAGGCCAGAGTCCCTAAAGGTTCCAGGCATGGGCCTGCAGTTGTGTGTGGTCTGCAGGTGTGGTGTTGGTTGGTCTCCACTGTTCTTTGGCTTGTGCTTGTGGAGCGGTAGTTGGACCTTTCGTCCGTGACTGCGAGACTGAGAGGTAGTTCTTGTGTTGTGTTGTCCGGGTTGGATACTGGTGTCATGAACTAGTAGTCTGTTCCCGTGTGGTGGTGTCGTTCCTTTCCGACTCGTGCTTTGCTACTGGTTGTTGTGTGTGTGTAGTGGCTTGTTGGTTGTGGTTTTACCCGTTGAGTTGTGCCCTGGTGTTGGCACGGTTGTAGTTGTGGTTGGTGAGCAGAGACCCGTTGGTTGTGGTTTAACCCGTGTGGTGTGCCCATCGTTGGCACATGTGTTAAGGTTTTGCCCGTGGTGGTGTGCCTTGTGCTAGCACTAGTTCGGTTGTGGTTTCCGTGGTGGTACCTTATGGTGGTAAGTACCGTTGTACATGTACCCTACGTGGGTACTTGTTTCTCGTAATACACAGTGTACCAACCTTTTCAGGTGGTGTGGTGGAACTGTGCTATGTGGAGGTCCTGTGGTAAGACCTTCCACTTGTTGTGTTTTACCCTTCCTTGGATAAACTTCTGAGTAAGGTTACAATGTGTGATGGATTGGCATCATGGTAGCCAGTCCTATTACTTAAGTGTGATATTCGATATATCGTGGTTTAGGGGTATAAAGGACTAGCTCTTGGTTAGCAGTCATGTTACCCATGTGTTTGAGGTTCGTCTGTGAAGCTTGTAGCCTAGACAGTGGTTTGCCTGTGTGGCTTATAGCTTGGACGACCGGTTGTTGTAGTAGTTTGCTTGTGAGGCTTGTGGCCTAGGCATATTAGTTGTTGAGCGGACTAGTGGTGTTGTGCTAGTCCTGTTGTCTCTTCTCCTTTCCAGGATTTGCATTAGTTGATGTAATTATGTTTAGTGGTTGTTAATTATGCTTTGTTGTGAGCATGAAATGGTTTGGCTATTTGAGTTGCCAGTGAGACCCTCTGGGGTTGAGGTTCTTCAGTGTTGTGTGTTGTTTTTTGGTGGTCTCCTACTGAG
Organism: Colocasia esculenta; assembly: GCA_014218235.1. Taxonomy (NCBI): domain Eukaryota; kingdom Viridiplantae; phylum Streptophyta; class Magnoliopsida; order Alismatales; family Araceae; genus Colocasia; species Colocasia esculenta. The sequence goes on along the minus strand of CM024759.1, from coordinate 112,060,863 downwards.
CCTGTGACTTGTTGAGGCTCACTCCCCTACAGTTCTTTTCAGGGCTTACCGTTGGTATGGCTTATGAAGGCGTTGTGACAGACTTGTACCACCAGCAGTTGAGTTGTAGTCGTGTTGTGTGAGCTTGTGCTCCCTCGGGGTATGCCTCAGATAGTTGTACTTTTTAATTGGACATGTAATAATGTAGTGGTACAGTTGTACAAATATGTGAACAGATATGAGCACATGTACTTTCTTGTGTCTTATACTGTTGTGGTTTGTCTTTTATATTCATACTGGACACGTGTGTGAGATATCCCTTGCGAGACTTCGGTCCGTTCGCGGGAGACGGATCTGGATATGGAGCCTTAATGGGCATAAATATCCAGGGCCGTCACAGTTGGTATCAGAGCATGGTCCAGTTAGAATATGAAAAGACATTGAGGGTACAATGTCCCAAGACATGATTTAATGTCCACTGCTGGTAGTAAGTTTGTGGTTTTATGTAATGTCCAGTATGGTTTCCACGTGAACTTTTGATATGAGAACTGTGTGTTTTTGTTTGTTAAACTGACAGTTGTTAGAAATGACAGAAAAATGGCACGATTAATGGTACAGTGATTGTGGCCACATCAGAATGCCAGTTTGTGATTAAAATATAATTGTTTAAAAGGTTCTCAGTTATAGAAATTAAAGGGATTAATGAATTCAGTTATGGAAACTAGTGATAGTGTTTTAGTGAAAACCAGAGTTAGCAGAGACAAGTATAGGGTAATGATGTGATGGAATGGTACAAGAAATAGCATTATGATGGGGAATAGTGCAGTGTGATTAGGGTTGTTAAATGCATGAGTTGCGGCTGAGAACTTTGGCAGAAGTATTTAATGTATTTGAGAATTGTGTGGATAGATATTAAGAAGCAGCGTGATTAAGTGATGTGTCAGGTTTGAAATGATTAAGTGAAGTAGTTCAGCTTAAGATGTGGTATCAGCAAACAGAGGAACAGTAATGTGTGGAAGTCAGATGAAGTGTGTATTTGTGACTAGAAAAGGGTGCAGTAAAGATTTTCAGAATAGTGATGTTACGAATAATGATGATAATGAAAAGTTTGATACAGAGATTTGTGTAAGTATATACAGAGATGAGCAGTTGGGTAAAGAAAGAATAAAAAAGAACACCATGTAGTTAGATTTTTTTGAGAATTTCATAAGGAAGATGTTCACTTAGTAAGTGGCAGTGGGTAAGGATTTCGTAGAAAGATTTACACAGAATTACAGTGTTAAAGATAAGAGCAGTAATGCCTGCATTTATGTGCAATTTATGGGCACATGAAAGTAAATTTTGTGCCAGAGGCAGATTAAGGTCAAGGCAAGGTAAATTGTGAATGGATATTCGTGAGTAAGCTGCAATAGTGAAATTGTTGGTATTCGATAGTGGATCAGTAATGTAGCATAGAGGAGCCAGGCAGAATCAGATATTGTGTTTGAAGGAAATAGTTTCAGTTTATGGTTATGGCAGTATTTCAATAAGAAAGATTGTAGTGAAGATGGTACAGTGAGATTAATCAGTTAGCAGAATAGTTAAGAGGAATGCTTTACAGAAATGAAATTATGCGGTTGGCAGTAAAGTTAACATTTAATATTACTAAATAGATGAAGAATATGGCAGATTATAAAGCAGTGATAATCAAATGAATCAAGGAATGTGCAGTAGGAATTTGTGTAAATAGTAAGCAGCAAGGTGATCCAAATGAACAAATGGGTTTCGTATAAGAATGTCTCCAAAGTTTAATGTAAAGGTCGTGGCAGAATAGTTAAAGAATAGTGAGTAGATTAAGAGGTGGCAAAGCAAAACAGGAAGGATAAGGAAAGGCATGATCAGTTTAGCAGCAAGGAATTTTGAATAAAATGACATCGAGTAAGTTTTGTCTTGATAACAACGTGGCAGTAGTGAGAATAGAAATTGTAAAAAGATATGGGTTTGGTTTGCTGCGTTAGTCAGAAAATATAGTCTGAAGTGAGGAAAGCATATAAAAGGTAAAGTATGTTAGTAGTGATATAGTAAAATTTAGAATTTAGTGTGGCACAAAAACAGTTAAAAATAGAATCTGAGCAGGGTCAGTTAAGCAGTGTAATTATGAGATAAGAAAAGTGCAACGTCAGCCTGGGAATATTAATTAAGGTAAGATGTGTTGACAGTGGTATGCCAGAATTCAGAGTTTAAGTAGATGGTTCGATCAAAAATAAGAAAAGCAGACCGAAAACATTAGTGTTTTCTTCCAGTGGTAAGTGAATAAATAAGATGATTTGGGAAGCCAGTAAAGGTGAAATTGAGGTCAGAGTTATGGTTTTGCCCAGTGTTTGGTGTGATCAGAATAGTGCAGCAGAAACATGGTGGGTCCATAACCCACAAGTCAGACAGTTAAGTATATGAATGCAGCAGAGTATATGAATGCAGCAGAGTAATGGCTAACAGTGACAAGTAGATAATGAAATGGCACCGAGGAATTTGAGAATTTAAGTAAGATTTAGCACGACAGAACATCCAAAGGTAGCGGAATAAAGTGAAAGGTTTTGAGCAAGGAAAATAGCCCAGAAAGAAATGTTGCAAACACAACCCAGAAAATGTGGAAGCAGGTTGAGTCCAAGGAGATAAAGCGCCACCGGCAAGGTAGAATCTGTTGGCCCTTTTGGTACGGCAGCAAGCTAACCTAGAGGGGGGTGAATAGTTTTTCTGAAATCTAAAACAGAAAATTATCACTTGAAAGTTTGGTTAGTTTAGTGTGATAAGAGTAGCAGTGCGGAAGCAAATAAGCAATCACACAAATGAGATAAGGAATTTATCCTGGTTCGGCCCTTCCCACTTGGAAGTCCTACGTCCAGTCCCCAAGCAACCTCTTGGGATTTTACTAACCAAGGGTACAGTCCCCCTCAAGGACAATACAACACCCAGCACCCCAGCTGGTCTTCTTCTCTTTCCTGGGCAAGAAAGCAGCCCACTTCTCTTACAGGTAAAGAAGCCAACCTCCTGGTACAAACCCCAGTGCGGTTTTGCTAAACACAAACCCCTAGCTAGGTTCTACACTGTATACAGTCCTACAGCTAGACAGAAATCTTTCTTAGAAAAGAAAGATCAGACCGAGAGCTATTACAAGATGAACACTAAGAACACTAGCTCACAGTCACAAACTCTCCCCCAAAATTACAATGAGCGCAGAGAGAGAATGAAGATAGAGAGAAGGAAGCTTGAAGGCTTGAATGCTTGAGACGCTTTTGATTGCTTCTTCTTTGGCTCAGGCCCTTTCTCTCTTTCTTTGAGTGTATGTGGCGTTGAGGTTCCTCATTGGATATACACTTCTTGAATGATCTTCAGGAAAGCTCTGTTCTTGTTCTTCAGCCTTGCTTCATCTTTTATATGCGAGGCTTTGAATAGATCCGTTGAAGAGATCCGTTGGAGCTCTTCTAGTTGTTGCTGATCTTCTCTTCATTTGTCTTAATCAGACTCTGGTGGTCTTCGAGGTCTGTAAGCATAGAAGAGAGTACTGTTAGCATAAAACAGTGTTTACAAGATAACAGTGCATGCTACTATGTTTCTGCTATCATACTGAAAATAGAAGGTCATATCTTTTTTTGACAAGCATGCAGCTTTATTTTGTCAGAAGATATTTAACTTTATATTGACCACCAAGATCACTACAGAAGATTATAAGAAATCTATGTTTAAAGAGAAGTGAGTCGATGTATAAGTAACTTATCAAATCGTTATAATGATAAGACTTAGCAAATCGTTAAGAACGACAAATCGTTGTAAGTCTTAACAAATCGATGTGAGCTTTTAACGAATCGTTGTGAGAGACAAATCGTTGTGATTATTAATAAATCGATGTGCGATTTAACGAATCATTATGAAAAGGTAAATCGATGTGAGGGCAAATCGTTGCACTCACTTATCAAATCGATATGGGCCTTAACGAATTGTTATAGCGATCAAATCGATGTGAGAAGCAAATCGTTGTTTCTCACTTATCAAATCGTTATGAGCCTTAGCGAATCTTTATATGAATCGTTCTACTCATTTATCAAATTGATGTGAGAAGTAAATCGTTGTTTCTCACTTATCAAATCGTTATGAGATTGATGTGACACAGATGAAACATGATATTTAATTTAATTACTCATAAATTTGGTTATCACTAAAATACAAGGACAAACAGATAGTGGTTCAACAATCTCTCCCTTTTTGGTGATGACAAAATTTATGTGAATTTTCTGGCAAATACTTAAGCATAGAAAATGCAGAAAATTTATAGAATATACATATTCTCCCCCTTTTTGTCACTAACCAAAAAGGAAGGATCTAGAGAGAATTTCTTATCATTGAGGGGTTCAACAATAATAGACATTTAATGAATAACTCCCCCTTAGAGACGGCTCCCCCTGAGCATGAGACTCCCTCTGAATGTGAGGCAAGTCAGATCTTGTTGCTCTTGACCTTATACATGTTGTTTGTCAAGTCTTCAAGATTTTATTTGCATACATCTTAAAAGAAACTTTCAAACATTGTTAGTAGCAATGTAAAAATTCAATATTTGAGACTACTCCCTCTTCAGATAAAATTTGGATGAAGAGCTGGCAGTCATCAGTGCCTTGAGCATCCTTTGATACTAATGCTCCAAGGCTATCCTGCAAACAACTTATTCAAAAATAGGTACCCAAATCTTTTTGGGTCCTTGATGGTTAGATGCATAAAAGTATCCTTTCAGAATCCAAACTAGGTGCCTTGTTGTGCAGGTATTCACAGTGTGTCCTAATTTATTGCAATGAGAACAACAATGAATGTAATCTATTTTGTAGTTCTTATTGGCTTTGTGATGTTTGTTTAGAACACAATTTTTAGAAACATTTTTCTTTTGATAAGGCTTGTTCATTTCAAAGGCCTTTTTCTGAGACATGTTGGTTTCTTTTACAAATTTTGGCAAAGGATATTTTCCTGGAATTATGACTTGTTTTCCTTTTTCCGAAGGTACGTATCCAAGCCCTTGTTTATTATTTCCAAGTTTTTGACCCTTTTAAGCATAGGGCTAAAGATGTTTTCCCTCTAGTTAATTTTCTAACTTATTCTTTTAAATAGAGATTTTCTTCAGTTAGAGTTTTTAATTTTTCTTCTAACTCTAACTTCTCATTATTCTTGCTTTTCAAATCTTCATTTAAACGATAATTATTATCTTTACTGTCTTTTAATTGTTTTTCTAGTTGCTCCAATTCGGATTTAAGATCAGAATTGGTGTTTTCCAAGCAAGTAGTGTTGTTTTTCATATTTTTTAATTCTTTTACAACACCCTTATGTTTTTCATATAGATCATTAAAGACTTCTTCTAAGTCTTCATACTCTGACCCTGAATCAGTGCATGAATCAAAAAAATGGGTCAGAATGAACCTCATCTAGTCCTACCATGAGGGCTAGACTTACCTGCTCTTTCTCCGATTCTGAGCTTGATGATTCTGAGCTTGTGGTCTCTTCATTTTCCCAAGCAGCAGCCATGGCTTTTCTTTTAAATTTCTTGTGCTGCTTTTTGGGCTTCTCGGTTTGACCGGTCTTCTTAAGCCTTGGTAAATCTGGTCTCAGATGTCCAGGTTTTCTGCATTCGTAGCAGACTGGTTCTTTTTATTTTCTCTCTTTCTTTTGAATCCTTCTTGATCCATTTTTCTTCTTCTTGAGAATTTTCTGAAGCTTGGATAGTACTTCATCTACGTCACTGTCTTCAGAATCTGCATTTTTGGAACTAGAAGAAGAAGAAGAAGTGGAAGGAGTAGCTGCAACTTTAAAAGCATTAGTGAGCTTTTTCTTGGAAGAGCTTTCAGATAGTCATTCCATATTGATTTCATGTGTCGTGAGAGAGCCAATTAATTTATCAATAGAAAACTTAGTTAGATCATGGGCTTCTTCAATAGCTGTGACCTTAGGGGTCTATGAAATAGTTAAAGACCTAAGTATCTTTCTAACATTTTCCTCATCAGATAGATTTTTACCAAGAGAGCTTAAACCAACTACTATGCTCGAAAATCTATTATACATTTGAGTTATATTTTCGTTAGGAAGCATTTTAAACTACTCATATTGTGAGACAAAAATGTATATCCTAGTTTGTTTCACTTTATCCGTTCCTTCATAAGTTATCTGCAGTTTATCCCATATTTCTTTAGCTGATTTACATGCATATACTCTACTAAATTCTCTTTTGGATAATGCACAACATAAGTAGTACAAGAACAATAACATAATCACCTACCTCAATTACCTGCCACAGATCAAAGTTTGTACCTCGAATGAAGCATTTCATTCTCATCTTCCAGTATTGGTAATCTTCTCCATTGAAGAATGGAGGTCTGGTGACTGATTGACCTTCAGCATATCTTTGAGCTGCCATGGATCTTTGCTCTAAGATCGTTGGATCTTCTTGAATGATCAGAGAACCTCTCTCTGATACCACTTGTTGGCCCTTTTAGTACGGCAGCAAGCTAACCTAGAGGGAGGGTGAATAGTTTTTCTGAAATCTGAAATAGAAACTTAAACACAGAAAATTATCACTTGAAAGTTTGGTTAGTTTAGTGTGATAAGAGTAGCAGTGCGGAAGCAAATAAGCAATCACACAAATGAGACAAGGAATTTATCCTGGTTCGGCCCTTCCCACATGAAAGTCCTACGTCCAGTCCCCAAGCAACCTCTTGGGATTTTACTAACCAAGGGTACAGTCCCCCTCAAGGACAATACAACACCCAGCACCCCAGCTGGTCTTCTTCTCTTTCCCGGGCAAGAAGGCAGCCCACTTCTCTTACAGGTAAAGAAGCCAACCTCCTGGTACAAACCCCAGTGCGATTCTGCTAGACACAAACCCCTAGCTAGGTTCTACACTATATACAGTCATACAACTAGACAGAAATCTTTCTTAGAAAAGAAAGATCAGACCGAGAGCTATTACAAGATGAACACTAAGAAGACTAGCTCACAATCACAAACTCTCCCCCAAAATTACAATGAGCGTAGAGAGAGAATGAAGGGGAGAGAGAAGGAAGCTTGAAGTCTTAAAGGCTTGAATGCTTGAGACGCTTTTGATTGCTTCTTCTTTGGCTCAGGCCCTTTCTCTCTTTCTTTGAGTGTATGTGGCGTTGAGGTTCCTCACTGGATATACACTCCTTGAATGATCTTCAGGAAAGCTCTGTTCTTGTTCTTTAGCCTTGCTTCATCTTTTATATGCGAGGCTTTGAATAGATCTGTTAAGAGATCCGTTGGAGCTCTTCTAGTCGTTGTTGATCTTCTCTTCATTTGTCTTAATCAGACTCTGGTGGTCTTCGAGGTCTGTAAGCATAGAAGAGAGTGTTAGCATAAAAGAGTGTTTACAAGATAACAGTGCATGCTACTGTGTTTCTGCTATCATACTGAAAATAGAAGGTCATATCTTTTTCTGATAAGCATGCAGCTTTATTTTGTCAGAAGATATTTAACTTTATATTGACCGTCAAGATCACTTCAGAAGATTATAAGAAATCTATGTTTAAAGAGAAGTGAGTCGATGTATAAGTAACTTATCAAATCGTTAAAATGATAAGACTTAGCAAATCGTTAAGAACGGAAAATCATTGTAAGTTCTAACAAATCGATGTGAGCTTTTAACGAATCGTTGTGAGAGACAAATCGTTGTGATTATTAATAAATCGATGTGCAATTTAACGAATCATTATGAAAAGGTAAATCAATGTGAGGGCAAATCGTTGCACTCACTTATCAAATCGATATGGGCCTTAACGAATCGTTATAGCTATCGAATCGATGTGAGAAGCAAATTGTTGTTTCTTACTTATCAAATTGTTATGAGCCTTAGCGAATCGTTATATGAATCGTTCTACTCATTTATCAAATTGATGTGAGAAGCAAATCGTTGTTTCTCACTTATCAAATCGTTATAAGATTGATGCGACACAGATGAAACATGATATTTAATTTAATTACTCATAAATTTGGTTATCACTAAAATACAAGGACAAACAGAGAGTGGTTCAACAGAATCGCCTACGGTCAAAAGGGTAAGGAATGTCAGATTGAATCTATGGAATGGAGCAGTAATGAAATGAATTGAAAAGAGAATAGAAGGCAGAACAAGTGTGAAAATGAAAAAATGGGTTAGTCAGTACAGATGGTTTGAAAGAAAGATGCAGAGGAAGTGTATCCTACTTGTTCTGTATATGGTTCTATTTCTTTTTAGGTGATAATTCGGTTTACTGTGGTTTGTTTTGAATGTCGAGGATGACATTTCTTTTTAGGTGATAATGATGTAACATCGCGCATTTTTCGGATCCTCGTGGATCCTTGTTTAGCAGGTTTGGTGGCCAATGTGTGGCCCATTAGCTTGTGTTTCAAGTGTCTGCATGGGTTGTGAGGCTTTGTGGGCCGGCAGATTGGGCCCAAAGTGCTCACAGGTTTTCTACCTATGAACGCAACAGGGGTTTGCGTCGCATTCTGAACGCGACGGCCCTAGTGGTCGGATTCATGTTGCCGCTATTTTGCGGTCTTAATCTTCATGGCTGCCGCGTGTCGTGCACTGGGCAGTCAGCTAACGTCGGCCTTGGGAAGGCGACGGCCTCCTACGTCGCGTTCTTAACCGCTGTGCATTTTTAAAGAAGTTTTGGCCGGACAGAGCTGTCGCAAGCTTTGCACGGCCAGGGGAGCTTGCTGCGGGCTCTCTCGGGCGATTTGGCTTGTTTGGGTCGTGTTTGGCGCGCTCTCACCATGAGGACGTCGCGTGGAGCGGGGGAGACGTCGTACCGTGGATGGTTTTCGCGTTCTTCGCGAAGGTAGGGAGATCCCACCTCGTTTTGATGCATGGATCGTGTGTGTGATGTGTTTGATGTATTTTTCATCTTATAAACCTTAGATATCATGCTAGGGCATTCATTAAAGCATGAAAAATGAGAATTAAGCATGTTTTGGAGGGCTTGTGGGGGTAATCCGAGGAGAGGATTTCGGATTAGGGTTCCTGCCTGAGAAGGCGACAACACCCCCTGTCGCAACAAGGTCGCAACAAGCCGACCCGTCGCGTTAGGATTCTCTAACGCGACATATCGGGGTGTCGCGATCTGAATGCGACAGTACCCCACGTCGCGACCTCAGCCGTGAGGTCTTTTTGTGCATGTTTTCAAGGTACGATTATCCGATTATTTGTTAAGTGTTATGCATGGCATCGGTTGTGGTGTGTTGGCACTCGTAGCGCTCGTAGAGCATGTTGCTCACGAGGTGAGTGTGTTTTTAAGTGGTTAGCATATTGCTTATGTTGTATGCGTGGAGTTTACGTGGTTTGGGTGTGTGCATGGCACACACATTGTCGTGGTGTAACTTTTATGATTCGTCGTGATGGTTGGGCAGTGAGGTTCCGGCGTGAACCTAGCCTCAGTCATGTGACGTCTTTTATAGGCGGATAATGATGGTTTAACTAGTATTGTTTGAATAAAGTTAAGGGTAGTGTATGATTATTATACATTGTGTTTATGTGGCTACAGAGGTCATGAGATGACCAATGACAGGTCGAGTTGTTAATATTTAATGCGATTTATGGATATGTCTGTGTAGGTTAGCTTGTGGGTCACGAGTGACCAGGCCAAGCTACTCCTCACTTTTGCACTGTGGTTTGTAATAAAGGTTGTATATATAAATATCGTGGTTTGAGCTTGCCGAGTTTGGTGGTTTGGCGCCTGTTCCGGAATACCTCTGCAGTCGGGTACCCTAGGTTCTGTGTGAGCCAGGCACGTGTGTTTGTTGTGCTCGGGGTTTGTCCCAGTACTTGTGTTGTACTGTCGAGGTCTGTGTCGTCTATCTTGGACACCCTCACTCCTGTGTTTGAGTTGTACGTCTAGCTGAGGGAAAGACGACAGAGGACAGCGACTTGTGTTTGTGGGTGTGCAGTCGCTTGTTGCGCGCTCGTAGTTGGGGGTACGGACACCAGTAGTTGACACTAGTCCCCAGCTAGTCCTGTCTTCCAGTGCCTCACTTTAGGGAGCTTAGGCCAGAGTCCCTAAAGGTGCCAGGCATGGGCCTGCAATTGTGTGTGGACTGCAGGTGTGTTGTTGGTTGGTCTCCACTGTTCTTTGGCTTGTGCTTGTGGAGCGGTAGTTGGACCTTTCGTCCGTGACTGCGAGACTGAGAGGTAGATCTTGTGTTGTGTTGTCCGGGTTGGATACTGGCGTCATGAACCAGTAGTCCGTTCCCGTGTGGTGGCATCGTTCCTTTCTGACTCATGCTTTGCTATTGGTTGTACTGTGTGTGAAGTGGCTTGTTGGTTGTGGTTTTACCCGTTTAGTTGTGCCCTGGTGTTGGCACGATTGTAGTTGTGGTTGGTGAGCGAAGACTCGTTGGTTGTGGTTTAACCCGTGTGGTGTGCCCGTCGTTGGCACATGTGTTAAGGTTTTGCCCGTGGTGGTGTGCCTTGTGCTAGCACTAGTTCGATTATGGTTTCCGTGGTGGTACCTTGTGGTGGTAGGTACCGTTGTACATGTACCCTATGTGGGTACTTGTTTCTCGTAATACACAGTGTACCAGCCTTTTCAGGTGGTGTGGTGGAACTGTGCTCTGTGGAGGTCCTGTGGTAAGACCTTCCACTTGTTGTGTTTTACCCTTCCTTGGATAAACTTCTGAGTAAGGTTACAATGTAAAGGACTAGCTCTTGGTTAGCAGTCTTGTTACCCATGTGTTTGAGGTTCGCCTGTGAAGCTTGTAGCCTAGACAGTGGTTTGCCTGTGTGGCTTATAGCTTGGACGACCGGTTGTTGTAGTAGTTTGCCCTTGAGGCTTGTGGCCTAGGCATATTAGTTGTTGAGCAGACTAGTGGTGTTGTGCTAGTCCTGTTGTCTCTTCTCCTTTCCAGGATTTGCATTAGTTGATGTAATTATGTTTAGTGGTTGTTAATTATGCTTTGTTGTGAGCATGAAATGGTTTGGCTATTTGAGTTGCCAGTGAGACCCTCTGGGGTTGAGGTTCTTCAGTGTTGTGTGTTGTTTTTGGGTGGTCCCCTACTGAGCCTGTGACTTGTTGAGGCTCACTCCCCTACAGTTCTTTTCAGGGCTTACCGTTGGTATGGCTTATGAAGGCGTTGTGACAGACTTGTACTACCAGCAGTTGAGTTGTAGTCGTGTTGTGTGAGCTTTTGCTCCCTCGGGGTATGCCTCAGATAGTTGTACTTTTTAATTGGACATGTAATAATGTAGTGGGACAGTTGTATAAATATGTGAATAGATATGAGCACATGTACTTTCATATGTCTTATACTGTTGTGGTATGTCTTTTATATTCTTACTGGACACGTGTGTGAGATATCCCTTGCGAGACTTCGGTCCGTTCGCGGGAGACGGATCTGGATATGAAGCCTTAATGGGCATAAATATCCAAGGCCGTCACAGTTGGTATCAGAGCATGGTCCAGTTAGAATATGAAAAGACATTGAGGGTACAATGTCCCAAGACATGATTTAATGTCCACTGCTAGTAGTAAGTTTGTGGTTTTATGTAATGTTCAGTATGGTTTCCACGTGAACTTTTGATATGAGAACTGTGTGTTTTTGTTTGTTAAACTGACAGTTGTTAGAAATGATAGAAAAATGGCACGGTTAATGGTACAGTGAGTGTAGCCACATCAGAATGCCAGTTTGTGATTAAAATATAATTATTTAAAAGATTCTCAGTTATAGAAATTAAAGGGATTAATGAATTCAGTTATGGAAACTAGTGAAAGTGTTTTAGTGAAGACCAGAGTTAGCAGAGATAGGTATAGGGTAATGATGTGATGGAATGGCCGAAGAAATAGCATTATGATGGGGAATAGTGTTGTGTGATCAGGGTTGTTAAATGCATGAGTTGCGGCTAAGAACTTTGGCAAAAGTAGTTAATGTATTTGAGAATTGTGTGGATAGATATTAAGAAGCGGCGTGATTAAGTGATGTGTTAGGTTTGAAATGATTAAGTGAGGTAGTTCACCTTAAGATGTGGTATCAGCAAACAGAGGAGCAGTAATGTGTGGCGGTCAGATGAAGTGTGTATTTGTGACTAGAAAAGGGTGCAGTAAAGAGTTTCAGAATAGTGCTGTTATGAATAATGCTCCTGGGAATGACGATGTTTAGAGAGTCTAGGATTTAGTTTGGGGTCATCTAGTTTTTATTTTCACTAGGATTGGTTCATGAGTCTGTTAGTTCTGTCGGTTATGTCATTTCCCTACTTTTGCTTTTCTTTATTTCATGCAATGGATGTCTTTTTTGTAACTGTGTGTACTTAATGATCAATAAATGAAAACACAGTTCTTTGCTTCATTCTTATCCATGAGTGCATGATTTGTCTTTTTGAATGTTGTCAAAAGGGGGAGAAACATCAATTGTAAATTTTATCATCATCAAAAAGGGGGAGAATGTTGGGTTACAATGTGTGATGACATGTGCATAAATATTTTTGATGATGTGTGACATAATGTAAATGTTGGAAACATGACAAATTTGGTCAAGACATGGAAGAAATGAATAAATGAAATAATGTGAAATAATACTTTTATTGATCACCTATGTATTCATTGTATCTCACTTACAATGCCTTTTAATGTAGGTGTGAATGCATTCAAGACAAACAAACAAAGACAAGTTCAAAGACCTTCAAAAGCACCTCAAGTGGTCATGTGTCGACAGGTCCCAAGGCATGTGCGACAGATAGACCCATCCAGAAAGAACAAGCTACTGGAAACACTTAAAATGCAGTATGTGTCGACAGCTGAAATGTACCTGTCGATAGATACAAGTTGCCTGTCGACTACCAGCAAATCGCCTGTCGACAGATAATGTTTTCCAGCAACATCATGGTTCTGGAAACTAGAAGTCTGCAGTAGGTGTCGACAGCTATCAAGTGCCTGTCGACAGACGCAGAGAAAGGTCAGATACGAGAATAAGATATGATTTGTATTGGGGTGTTTCCTTTAAGCACGACTCTCCATACTTGGACACCCTTATATATACATCATATGAAGGTATTTTCGCAGCAAGTGGCCACCATATCAAAACTCTAAGCAGAACCAAGAAGAAGGCTCTCTCTCTGCTACTCTGCTTCAACTCTCCGTTCAACGCAAGGAAGATTCATCTCATGAGCGGAGTTGAAGTCGGTTAGTCCACGGTTCAAGCTTCTCCATCACCTGATCATCATCCATACAAAGCTTGGAGTTCTTCTGGACGACCACCACGAAAAGTTCTCAACTGGATTTGTTTCTAAAACTTAGAACTCTTCTTTCCTTCCACTTTTCACTACTCTATGTGTGTGGTAGTGGTTCGAGTGCCCCTTATGCTTTATCCATGTGTGGGTGTTGTTCTGATTGCGTGTTTGCATCAGACAACATGAGTGTGTGTGTTTGTAGAGTTGAACTCGTTGATAAGCAGTCTTTCTCTCTATGTGTGTGTGGATGGTGGACGTAGGATACATGAGTTGTGTATTCTGAACCACCTTAAATCTTCGTGTCCTATGGTTTGCACATTTTCATGGTAGATGCTTGGTAGGCACGTTGATTGTTCACACGCTAGATAGATTTCTAATCTTCTACTCACATTCAGCACACATATCATAGTTCGAATTCAATACATATCTGTTTAAGATTCGATAAGTCAGTGTTGGATCGAAAAGAAGGTCATAGTGTATTTAATTGGTAGTAATCTATTCAACCCCCCCCCCTTCTAGATTACTGCATTAGATAATTTCGCGCACCTTTCATGGTTTTCCCTGTGAGCTTGGTTTAGGGTTTGGGTGATGAGGGTTTCATGCATGCATGTGAGGTTCTTGGAGTGTAGATGCATATCCTTGACATGCATGGGCATGGATGGGGGTGGTTTGTGCTTGTGGAATGTGTTTACATCGTCTTACATGCTCCCCCCCTCTCCCCCCCCCTCTGTACTTTCCGGATCATGGTTTAAGGCATGTTCTTGGAGGTCTCGGGTGTCTAAGTTTGTGGTCGTGACAAGGTTCTTGTCGCGACCCAAATCGCGATGTGTCGACCCGTCGCCTTCTGATTTGAACGCAACGCTACATCCTATAACATTCTGGTAGTGACAGGGTGACTGTTTCCTTCAGTTCGCGACAGTTCCCATGTCACCTTCAGACCCAGGTCATGACAGATCGGGTGTCGCCTTCAGGTGGAGACAACCCTTGTGTCGCCTTCTGTGAGAAAGCGACAGTAACCTTGTCGCCTTCTTAGACAGACAGTGGCTTGGTGACCTGTTGGAGTTTCCTTCCACTGTGACTCTGTTTCTGGGCACCTGTGATGTTTTCTAGCACGGTCCTACTCTAGTTGTTCGCCCGATGCTAGGCACTTGTGGGCTTGTCCGTTCAGAGGTTGTTACCGTTACTTGAACCCCCCCCTCGTCCCCGCGCATCTGTTGAGGGGGTTCTCCAGGCGGCGGGCGATCTAGAGTTTCAGACTTCAGTAGCAGAGGAAAAAACGGTGGGGACAGCGGTGTAGAGTCGTTTTTAGAGTTCTCTTAGCTGAGTCTGGGACACCAAGGTGGTTTTTGTGTTCTTCCAGCACAAATTAGCTAGTCCTTCTCACTGCCTCACTCTACATGGTTCTGGTACCATTTAGAGGGTCCAGGCATGGGACTGTAGTCCGGTCAGACTACGGCAGTTTCTGGTTACTTTAGTTTTGTGTCTCACTCCGATGGGAGGTGCTAGACATGGACTGGTGGTCGAGGATAAGGCGCGTGGCGCACCTGACCAGTTGACTAGTGGTAGTTGCCTTATGTGGCTAGTGTCTCTATCTAGGCTTCACTATCTGTGTTTGCAGCCTTGGGTTCTTTCCAGTGCCATGGGTTACACGGGTTTCCGGTCCCGATGTTTGGTTTAGACCGATGGTCATGTAGTTACTTTATGCTTCCGCACTTACTCTGTTAGTAGGATAGATTTACTTTTTAATTTATGTTTTACACATATATCTATTCTGCTTGTTAGAACCAGTGGAAGATTGGTAGTCTCTACTGGGCTTCTTCATGAAGCTCATTCCCTCCTTTACAGGTGAGACTTCATAGCAGTACCCTCTGCAGTGGGCTGAGGAGACGGGGCCATAGTAGAAGGCATCTTCCGTGAGCAGTGTTCCCTCGAGGTATGCCCCTAAGGGATCTATTATTCCCTTTCCTACTGCACTTGCACTTTGTTTACTTTGGGACTATACTGGACTCGCACTTGTGTTGGACACTTTTTCTTCACTTGTTGGTACATTTAGTGTTGTTATTGTTACTTACTCCCGTTACATATCTTGTTAGACTGGTCTATTAGCCCTTCCGGGTCTTTGGACCCGTGGGCGGCGGTGCCGATGGTTGGATCCTTGGTGGGAGCTAGGGGTCCGGGTGTCGAGGCCGTTACAAAACGACAGATTGTTTCGCTCCGGAATAGTAGTCGCAAAATCTGGCAAGTCAGGTTAACGTCAACATAGGTTATCGTTTACCATGAGATAAACATCATTAGATCATGTCGTTAACCTGCCTGATCAAAAAACTAAATATTTTAGTAAAATATCAACGACACAGACCTCTGTCATCTACACTAGGTAGACAACACTTGATGTTGTCGTCTACTTTAGCGAACAACAGTGAACTGTGACGTCAAGTTCATCAAAATTCACAGTCCAACACAAATACTGAATAACACACATCATTACGAAAAAATAAGTAAACAAGAGATCTAGGGCACTACACCCTCTCCCTCTTAAAATAATCTTCATCCTCAAAGATTGAATTAAGATACTTACCAAACAATGATGGGTATTTCTTTTTCATCACATATTCTAGTTCCCACATTGCCTCTTCTCGCGAGAAATTTCTCCACAAAACCTTCAGACAGGGAATAGACTTGGATCTTAATTCTTGAACCTTCCGAGCTAGAATCTCTATCGGCTGCTCTTCGTAGGATAAATCTTGAAACTGCATTGGTTCGAAGCTGATCACATGTGTCATATGATGAACATACTTCCTCAACATGGATACATGAAAAACTAGATGTACTTCTGCCAAGGATGGTGGCAAAGCTAATTAGTATGCCATGTTCCCCATCTTTTTCAAAACTTCAAAAGAATCAATAAATCTGGGATTCAGCTTACCTCGTTTCCCAAATCTCACCACACCCTTGGTCGGTGAATCCTTGAGAAATACGTGATCACCAATCTCAAAAGCCAAATCTTTCCTCCTCGTGTCTACATAGCCCTTCTGAAGATCTTGCACTACCTTCAATCTCTACATAATCATCTGGATCTTCATTGAAGTCTCTTGCACCAATTCTGGCCCAACAAGATGTCGATCTCCTGACTCCTCCCAACACAATGGGGATCTACACGGCCTTCCATACAAAGCCTTGAATGGCGCCATGCCTATACTCGAATGGAAACTGTTATTATAAGCAAATTCCACAAGAGTTAGGTGGCGTTCCCAATCACCACTCCAGTCAAGTACACAAGCCCTAAGCATATCCTCCAATGTCTGAATAGTCCTCTCAGACTGTCCATCTGTTTAAGGATGAAATGCTGAACTCAGCTTCAACTGGCTGCCAAAAGCTTGTTGTAAACCTTGCCAAAATCGAGATGTAAATCTCGGGTCACGATCAGAGATGAACGACTTCGGAATACCATGCAACTTCACAATACTATCAATGTACAATCTGGTCAAGCTCTCCATGGACTGCTTCTTCTTCATGGCTAGGAAGTAAGCACTCTTTGAAAATCTATCAACAATCACCCAGATAGAGTCGTTCCCTCTAACCGATCTAGGCAAACCAGTCATAAAATCCATCGTGATCTACTCCCACTTCCACTGAGGAATATCCAAATTTTTCATCAATCCTGAAGGCCTCTGATGCTTCGCCTTCACTTATTGATGTATTAAACATTTTTCCACGAAATCTGCAACATCCTGCTTCATATCGGACCACCAAAATGAACGCTTCAAATCTTGGTACATCTTCTTGCTGCCTCGGTGAATAGAGAACTGAGATTGGTGAGCTTCTTCCAAGATTTCGCTCCTCAGAACCACATCATTAGGAACACATACTTGATGACTCAGATGATCAATGCCATCTTCATCCCTTACTATGTCAGACTTCCCTACCAATTCTTGCAATAGAAGATCATCCATTTGCAAGGCAAGGACCCTATCATGCATAGTAGATGTAATGGTCAACTGAGCCATGAACATGCAACACAATTGTGGCTCCAAAATGGGCAAAGAACTAGTCGCATCATCAATCCTCTTTCAGTCTTGGTGCAATATCTTATTCTTCCTGCTTAAAGCATTTGCCACCACGTTAACTTCTCCAGGGTGGTAGTTAAGCTCAAAATCATAGTCCTTCAAGAATTCGATCCACCTTCGTTGCCTCAGGTTTAGCTCCTTCTGGGAAAACAGATACTTTAGACTCTAATGGTCTGAGAATATCTCAAATCGCACACCACAAAGATAGTGCCTCCAAATCTTCAAAGCAAAGACCATCTCTACAAGTTCCAAGTCATGAGTTAAATAGTTACGTTCATGCTCCTTGAGTTTCTAAGAAGCATACGTTACTACCTTCCCACACTGCATCAGAACACACCCAAGCCCATTCTTCGAAGCATCAGTGTAGATAGAGAAAGAATCCACGCCATTGGGCAACACTAAAATTGGTGTTGTAGTCAACTGAGTCTTCAATTCCTAGAAACTTCTTTCACAAGCTTCAATCCACTCGGACCTAACTCTTTTTCTCATCTGCCTCGTCAATGTAGCCGCAATAGAAGAAAACCCCTCAATATGTCGTCAATAGTAACCTGCCAAACCAAGAAAACTCCTAATCTCGACAGAAGATCTAGGTGATTCCCAATCAAGGACTACTTCCACCTTTGCAAAATCCACGGAAACTCCATCTCCCAATATAACATGCCCCAAGAAATGTACCTCTTTCATTGAGATGTTGTACTTACTGAATTTGGCATACAGTTTGTGCTCCCTCAAGACTCCAAGTACAATCCTTAAATGCTCTCGATGAGACTCCTTGTCAAACGAGTAGATCAACACATCATCAACGAAAACCACAACAAAAAAATCAAGATAATGCCGAAAAACCATGTTCATCAAGTTCATAAAAATAGCTAGAGCATTCGTCAAACTGAAGGGTAAGACCATAAATTCATAATGGCCATATCTTGTCCTAAAAGCTGTTAAGAAGAATCCTCAGGCTTGATCCGGAGTTGAAGATAGCCATAATGAAGATCAACATTAGAAAACACATAATCCCTCTGCAACTAATCAAACAAATCGTCAATACGCGGCAATGGATACTTATTCTTAAAGATCACCTGATTCAACTTGTGTTAGTCGATGCACAGCCTCATCGACCCATCCTTCTTCTTCACAAAAAGAACATGCGCTCCCCAAGGTGACACGCTCGGTGGAATAAAACCCTTGTCCAGCAACTCCTGAAGTTGCCTCCGTAATTTAGCCAATTCTATCGGTGCCATACGGTAAGGAGTAATCGATATAGGTAAAGTACCAAGTGTAGACGCGAGATTTGGCCCATCCCCGCGTGGTTCCATGGCCCAATAAGACATGTTTGACCATTTGTTGACTTGCCTCGGATCCCATGTAGACGGCAGCATTGACTGCCACTGACCACATGTTGACGGCAATCCCCATGGACGTTGACTATTGTTGGCGGCCATCTATGTGGACGTCTGCATGGCGTTAGCGGCAACATCGTTGGATGTCAACCTGGTTTACCTGGTCTGCGCAACTGCCCGAGATTCCAGCCCACTATGCACCCTCTCCTCGCCCATGCAGCGCATGGGGCCGTTCCCAACAGGCAAATGGGCCACCTTGGCACCCCCTTGACCCAGTAAAAATCCTATGTGGCCCCCTCTCATTGGTTTAGGCCTTAATACTTGGATTGCCACTTGTACAAGTGTGTTTCTTCACACTTGAGCATCCAAGGCTCCTCACCTCCGACCCCACTGCCTATATAGGTAGTCCTTAGGCCTTCTAAGGAGGGGGGGAGATACTGGACGTCCATGCCATGCTACTTGGAGAGAAGAGAGAGAAAACCCACTAAAAGCTTCCAACCCTTGTCTCCTCTCTCCCTCTCAACTCTTTGAACGTCCGGAAGGCTTCATCAAGTGCTGGAGGAGTCCACTAAGGCGCCATCAACCACAGCAACGAGTATCATCTCCCTCCTCTTTCTCTTTCCCTTTTCTCTTTCTTAGTTCTTGCATGTCACTTACACACTCACACACACCCTAGGCACGTAGGGCACCTTCCTACACACCTAGAAAGGGGTTTCCCAACCAAAAACGGAGGGAAGAAGGGTGGTCATAGCACTTGGCCACCCCTCTTCTCAAGCCTGTAACCGGTACGGGACTCTCCTTTTGGGCTTTTTCTCTTCGTTTTGGACGTTCACTACACTTCTTAGAGTCTAATAGAGTCTTTCTCTTATGGCAGGAACACTTGGACAAGACCGTGGAGCTTCCTTTCCTTGGCCGGCTGAAGAGAGGAAAGTTGGAGCCCTATCATCGTCCGCTACGCGAGGCAGCAACACCGACGTGATCACAACTCTCCTTGGGCACAGATAAGGCCCTGGCGATCGCAACTCTCCCTTTACTTCACTGGTTTTCTTCTTCTTCTCCTCAGTCAACTCAGTCAAACGGGAGTCAAAGGAGTCAACCAGTACCCCTTCATCGCCAACGAGGGAGCGGCGACGTTCGTGCACCTACCAGAGGATCCACAGTCATCGGGGTGCGTGGAACGGAGCGTCCACAGCTCTTCTTTGGCAATCGCGATGGGACAAACATTGCTGCCACGGTTTCAGTCTATAACCAGGTAAACGGCAAGTGATAGTTCATTAATACAGGTTAACGTCCACTCTTCCTGTTGTTTATTTAATATTAGCGTCCATATATGTTGTCGTTTACTATCTATGAGCGTATGTCGATCATGCCGTCAATTGTTTTCTGATGAACTGAGCGTCCATGTGCTTGCCGTTTATTTCACAGAAGCCTATTTTTTTTACTGTTTTGATTGATTTTATTTTATGATTGCTTCCTGTTTGTTCTCTAACGGTCCTCAGTCACGGAGGGGTCCTTACTTCTTCTCTGTTCTAGCCTCCCCACATATTTTATGATAGCCCCTCCTTGGTTCACAACCTTTTATCCGAGGATTCCCTCTCGGGTAAATTGGGTTGGCTCCAAGGAGAACTCTATAAGTCCCTAAATTTCGTGGATTCCCTCACGGTACGGGGCAGGAGGACCTTTACCTTCCCATTTAGATTGCCTATTCACCCGGTTTTGAGTAAGTTTGGAGAGAACCGGCCTTGTCAAGTCAAGTTAACACACAACTTCAACTTCTAAAATTTTGGGGACGTTATTTGATAACATTGTTTGGTAGAAATTCATATTTCTCCTAATAACGGTGAAGTTAATCAACTTAATCCTCTTAAAATCAGTAG
The DNA here is from genome assembly GCA_014218235.1 of Colocasia esculenta. Classification (NCBI taxonomy): domain Eukaryota; kingdom Viridiplantae; phylum Streptophyta; class Magnoliopsida; order Alismatales; family Araceae; genus Colocasia; species Colocasia esculenta. Next base: position 112,040,378 of record CM024759.1, on the reverse strand, counting down.
GTTGTGTGTTTCTAAATGGACTCTTGGTTGAACTCCGCCAATATGACTAACAATCTGGCATTTGAATATGATGATAACATTAACGATGAATTTGTCGGAATGGTGAATTCTAACATGGAGCCTGAAGAGTCTATCCAGTCTTCCTCTCAGGCCGACAATGAGGGGAGTGTGAGTCTAAGGGTCAACCCCACATATGCCCAAGATGTTCAAGAAGACCCTGAATTCTCCAAACTCCTCTCCCGCTATTCGCCCGAGGACATCATCTCCATGCTTTCTAAGCATACCGTCCGGGCAGCAGACTCTCATTCCTCTCCATCCCCTACTCCTTTCCATGCTTCCACATCTAGGCCTGCTCCTAGACCCGGCACTCCTTTGCGGGTTCCTATCTCCCCCATTCCCATTTCCACTTTGATTCCTCCCACTCCTTTACCTACTTCTATCCCAACTCCTCCTTCCGTCTATCCATCTCATGTTCAGCCCACATCCCCTGTCCAATCCGAATCCATCTCTCGGTCAGAGATGGAGGGCCTTGTTAGGAGACTCTTGGCTGAGTCTCTGTCTCTCTCCAAGCCTCACTCTCTCCAGAACTATTGCAAGCTCCCCAATGCCTATTTTCCTCCGGGTTTCAAGGCCCCGAAATACCGCAAGTATGACGGGACCACCGACCCCCAATTCCACCTTGCTGGTTTCACTATGGATTCCCATCGGTGGCTATACGATCGAGTCCTCTTAGTTCACCTCTTCCAACAATCGTTAGAAGGGGAGGCTTTGAGGTGGTTCACCGCTTTACCCGGATCGGATCTTATTAACTTTGACATAGTCTCCGAACGCTTCATCTCTCATTTCTCTTACATGGCCACTCAAGTCTCTACACTTCCCGACTTGGTGGCAGAAAAGATGAGGCCGAACGAAGACTTTGTCATGTTCGCTAACCGATGGAGATCCATGGCTTCAAGGGCCGACCTCCCCATCCCGGAGTCCCAAGCTATAACCATGATAGTCACCAACACCACCCCTTTGCTCAGTTCTATATTGATGCTAAGTGACTTCCCCTCCTTTGCACATCTCTACAATCGAGCTAGGGTGGTCCAAAATCAAGTCAAGGACTCTTCTCTTCCGCCATTATTTGAAGGGAAACCCAAGGGACGCAAGGCTCCCGCGGCACCTACCACCGAGGGGGTGATTGTCGATGAGTCCATTAATGCTTGTTGTCAGCCACTGAGGCCCCCTAACAAACCTTCCAATCCTGTCTCCGATCCTCAGCAGTTCACATCACATCCTTCTATGCCCTATTCAACTGTTCCTCCATCATCTGGCTATATTCTCCCCGGTCCCAGGAGATCATACTACCCTGCTTTCCCAGAATCCCTTGGGGACATCTTCTTCGCCCTCATGTCTTGTGATGCTATCCAAATCCCACCACAAAAGGAAGGTGTGCATCCGAGGGCCGATACTTCAAAGTATTGTCCCTATCATAGGGCCCCCGGTCACGAAATCCACAATTGTTTCACTTTCCGTGACTGGGTGTATGATTTGAATGAGCAGGGTAAGATTAATTGGGATGATGTCAAGGTTGCCATATCCAAATCAAGGTACACAGGACGAGACCTAGGTATTGTGCAAAACTCCCTCCCCAACCACAACAACAACAACAACTTATCCTCCTCCAAGTCCCAGGAAAGGGTCAACACTATGACACGTCCAGAACCTCGGGTTGTGAGGAGAAAACAATGTTGGGGGGTTGAAGGTTTTGAGGATTGGTATCCCTGCCCTTCAGAAGAGTCCCAGGAACCCTCTACCACTGAAGAGGTACCTCGTGAAGAGAAGGGGCATGAAGCCAGAAAGCTAGCCAAGCTAGGGGCATCCAGTCATAGCTCAACTCAACCCCTCTCCCAAATTTCCAATCCAAACGCCAAGCCTTTGCCAATCCAGCTCATTTTATCGCCTACCTTAAAAGCAGCTTTGCAGATCCCCAATCCTCTCCTGCTAGAACTTGAATATCCGAGACCCGTAGGATATGGGGCCATTGTTCCATGGCAATCTGCTAAGGTTTTCTTAAGGATTGTTCTTCCCGCTTCACAGGAGACCAAGCCAATTTTGCTTAGGCTGATGTGCCATGTTAGCTTGTTTGCAAAGCTGGGGCCCAGCTCATTCCCTGCATTGCTTGGTCCCCTTCCTCTCGTCAAGTCAACCCCTTTAACTGTTCCTCGAGTCCCTCAATGTCATTCATATTCAAGAACTCAAAGTGATTTGTCCTTCACTCATATCCTCATAGTTGGCTTGTCTTCCAAGATCAGGGGCAATCTTTTCATTCCAGCTAGATCCATTTACCTCATTTTCAAACAAGGCACTTTCAGGGGGCACGTTGGTTACTTCATTATATGCTTTGGCTTTGGCTTCAGAGGGCATGATGTCATTTATATAGTTCGTTGTCTATTCTTATACCAACTTCATATCGGACCATCTTCAAATGATGGAATCTTTGTGAGGTGCAATTCAGCTCAAGTTTGGGGCACACCATTTCAGCTCCTCACACTCCTATCTCAAGGCCAATCCATGCTGGTTAGGAGAACCTCATCTCTATCAAGCTCATCTCCATTCTCTATGCTTGAGGGGGATCCCACTTCACTCATTCTTCCTAAGCCTCCTGACTTGGTGAAGTTCACTTCTTCCCAACATTTTTCCTATCACCAGGGGCATTCCTTCCTCCCATGGACCTTGTTGTTCATGGTGTGCTCCCTCATCCTTCCATTTTTGTATATTCCCTTATCTTACCTTACTCGATTCACATCCATCTTTATCACCATCCAATTCTTTCTTCTCGCCATCAAATCCTTCCTTCTTGTCTTCCCTCTCACCTCTCACCATTATCATTCAAGGTGGTCGCGCAAGAAAGGTAAGTACTGGTTTGCAGGTACCTCCCTAAGGGCATATCGCCTGAGGCCATTCCGCTTCATAAGGCTTATCTTCGATAATAGCTAGAAGGCTCAGGTAAGATCTCTGCCTAGGGGCATTTCGCTTGGGATGATCCCACTCATTGTACATATCATTTTCATAATTGTTCAATTTATGTACCTATTTTTTCTCTTATGTCAAAAAAAACAAAAAACAAAAAAAAAGGTCAATAGATTGGCAATTGTCATGCATCTCAAGTCACATGTTAAGGAGTAAGAGACACATGAGTGAACCAAGGACCTTGGTCTAGCAAAGTCATGGAAATCTTTTGTCTGACATCTTAATCAAGCTTTTGAAGGACAAATCAACATTCACACATCGCACATCTCAAAATTTGAGTCGTCACTCCAAGACAGTTATTTGTCCTAGGACACAACAAAGGTTACAATCCTCCTTCTTCTTCCACTCGACTGATCAAGACACTCAGCACCCTTAATTTGTTAAGCTTAGCAGTCAAGGCAACTTCCCCTAAGGTGAGACTAAGACACCAGAGCACGTGAAGAGGGCAGTGTCCCCGTAGGCAAACAAAAAAAAGAACAAAGAAAAATCAATCAATAGAAAAGAAAAGGAAAAGAGCCTGGTCGTGACCGTGCCTGGAGATAAAATCCCTCTATTCACTACAAAGTCAAATGCTACATTATTTGAGTTTTTTCCCTAGCCGATTGTGGTAGGGCAATACGGGTGCTCGGCAAAGTAGGGGTTGCCAGGTTCTGACCCTGGCATCCACGAAACACCTCACCTTGAGCCCGCTAAGCCACACATGGCCAGGTTCTCTCATCCAATTAGCACCTTGCAAAAGTCTAGGAGGCAAACAAGTCAAAAATTTGATAGTCTAAAATCACCTGAAGGGGCATGTTGTCAAGTCTATCTCAGCTCATCAACTTAACGGTTTTGTTGTCCCTCTCGTGAAGTTTATCCCCTTATTTCTTCCTTTCTCCCTTGAGGATTCCAAACCTCTAAGGTGTCTAAAGGACACGTTTCTTTTGAGGATGACAGCTCCATTTTTAAAATCACACTTCATGTTCATCTGTTCACAAGGGGCAAGGTTATTGCCATGAAAAATCTCCATGTTTCTGTTGGGCTATTTTCTCGTTACTTCTTCAGCCTCGTGCTCTTTCATTGCTTAAAGATAGTTGCTAGGTGTTGACAAACTCAAAAAAAAAGGGGGGGGGGGGGGGGAATCATTCAAGCACTATTGCACAAATGCCCTAAAATGGCCTTCTAATTGCTATGTTTTCTATTTAACCCGTTGGTAGATTAACGTCCACATCGTTTGACGCCGATGTATTATTGACAGCAGCCTATGTCGACGCCTACCCATGTAGACGGCGCCTCAGGTTGACGTCAACAGGGTATTGGCGGCATTCGATCTGGACGTTAACATCCCGGAATTTTCAAAGCTTCATTGTTCCATATGGATTATTTCTATATCTTGTGCTTCAAGTTGTCTTGCAGATATTTAAGCATAAGTCGCGCTCCAATTTCAGAACACTCATGCGACCGTGAGTGTTACACAGGTATGTCTAACATAGGACCCCACCAGAGGCGAATAACTTGGCGATCGTGAACCCAGAGTTCCCCTTTATCAAAAACTATGACGGGTTTGCGATCTCTCAGTTATTCGTATGGCCTTATAATTTTCCTCTGGTTCTAACTTGCATTTTAGATAGGAAACTCACACCAACATGCATCTAGGATTTCACTGCTAACATTTCTCAGTAACAAAAAAAATAGAGATTTTCCTCAATCATTCTGTGGCTCCCCAGCTCAAGTGGCCTACCGGGTCAGCAACTATTTCTTGAATATCTGAGCCGATTTCGGGTCTTTGCTGCCCCCCTTCTCCACTTGCCCCACCGTGCATATCACAAGTTATCATTCCAGTCTTATTGAGTTCACGTGAACCATTCGCCAGTCAAAGCTTAATTCTGGACTTTCGACTTTCCAAACATTGATTCCAGTTAGAATCTTTTGATAATCCTTTGAGAGATCAATCAATCCCTTGTCTCCACAACCCCTAAATCTGGACAGACGTCCTAATTAGGTCAGCGAGTCCAGACGGACTCCGGTTATGAGACTCCCTCAATTCAACCGTCATGTTACAACTCCTTTGACTCAGACACACCAGAAACTAGTCAAAGTTAAACACGGCAATGCCAGGGACCCTAACGTTGGGTTGCAGTTGTAGTTACATGGGTAGATCACTCTCCCTCTTATCCTCATTTGTCTCTCAGGCGATTCATCATTTGTTTCTAGCCTAAATCTTTCATATGGCTTGCTAGAATTCCTATCCTCGGAGATGGCCCTTCCATTAAATCTTTGCGTCCTTTGTTTATCGAGACACCAACCTTTCAGTCCGCTCTGCTCCCCTGCAAGACCGGATGTCTCGAAGGGGCATTTGTAGACGCGAGATTTGGCCCATCCCCGCGTGGTTCCAAGGCCCAATAAGACCTGTTTGACCATTTGTTGACTTGCCTCGGATCCCATGTAGACGGCAGCATTGACTGCCGCTGACCACATGTTGACGGCAATCCCCATGGACGTTGACTATTGTTGGAGGCCATCTATGTGGACGTCTGCATGGCGTTAGCGGCAACATCGTTGGATGTCAACCTGGTTTACCTGGTCTGCGCAACTGCCCGAGATTCCAGCCCACTATGCACCCTCTCCTCGCCCATGCAGCGCATGGGGCCGTTCCCAACAGGCAAATGGGCCACCTTGGCACCCCCTTGACCCAGTAAAAATCCTATATGGCCCCCTCTCATTGGTTTAGGCCTTAATACTTGGATTGCCACTTGTACAAGTGTGTTTCTTCACACTTGAGCATCCAAGGCTCCTCACCTCCGACCCCACTGCCTATATAGGTAGTCCTTAGGCCTTCTAAGGAGGGGGGGAGATGCTGGACATCCATGCCATGCTACTTGGAGAGAAGAGAGAGAAAACCCACTAAAAACTTCCAACCCTTGTCTCCTCTCTCCCTCTCAACCCTTTGAATGTCCGGAAGGCTTCATCAAGTGCTGGAGGAGTCCACTAAGGCGCCATCAACCACAGCAACGAGGATCATCTCCCTCCTCTTTCTCTTTCCCTTTTCTCTTTCTTAGTTTTTGCATGTCACTCACACACACCCTAGGCACGTAGGGCACCTTCCTACACACCTAGAAAGGGGTTTCCCAACATAAAACGGAGGGAAGAATGGTGGTCATAGCACTTGGCCACCCCTCTTCTCAAGCCCGTAACCGGTACGGGACTCTCCTTTTGGGCCTTTTCTCTTCGTTTTGGACGTTCACTACACTTCTTAGAGTCTAATAGAGTCTTTCTCTTGTGGCAGGAACACTTGGACAAGACCGTGGAGCTTCCTCTCCTTGGCCGGCTGAAGAGAGGAAAGTTGGAGCCCTATCATCGTCCGCTACGTGAGGCAGCAACACCGATGTGATCACAACTCTCCTTGGGCACAGGTAAGGCCCTAGCGATCGCAACTCTCCCTTTACTTCACTGGTTTTCTTCTTCTTCTCCTCAGTCAACTCAGTCAAACGGGAATCAAAGGAGTCAACCAGTACCCCTTCATCGCCAACGAGGGAGCGGCGACGTTCGTGCACCTATCGGAGGATCCACAGTCGTCGGGGTGCGCAAAACTGAACGTCCACACCAAGTACCAACTCAATGCTGAACTCAATCTCCCTCTCAGGTGGCAAACCAGACAAGTCCCCGGGAAATACATCACTGAAGTCTCGAACGATCTCAATTATCTTCCATAATCAATGCCTTCTTCAAGTCAGCTAAAATCACAACACTGGCAAGAAAACCCCTACAACCTTGGTTCAGCATCAGAATTGCCTTCAGAGTCGAGACCACAAACTTACCTACCATATTCTTGGGTAATGGATGGAAAAATTCATCCACACTAGGAATGCGGAAGATGATTTTCCTCTTCCTACAATCCGTAGGGGTGTAATGCTCCTCCAGCCAGTCTAAACCCAAAATGGCCTCGTAGTCTTTCATCTTCAGTAGATAGAAACTACTTGGCAAGTCTTGCTCCTCGATACACACATAGAGAGAGGGAAAACATTGCTTAGTCAACATGGCTCCCGCAGGGGTGTGTACCGACAAAGGAACATCTAAGTCCTCAGGAACCACATTAGACTCCTTCAACAAGACCCTTACAAACTTTTCAGAGACAAAACTATGCATAGCGTCAGTATTAAACAAAACACGAGCATGCATACCCATAATCAAAATCGTACCTTCCGTGATGTGCTCTACTTGCTCAGCCTCATCTCTCGCTAAAGCAAAAACCCGAGCCTGGCCTCTCAGTCTCCCTACTGCTCTCCGTGCGGGTCTGGCTACTACTGGTGCCGCTACTGCCGCAGATTGTTGCGCCTCTTCGGATAGTCACGGATCTTGTGGTTCTTGTCACCACACCTCAGACATCGACCAAAAGTCACCCAACAGACGTCTCCTCCATGACGCTTTCTGCATTGAGAACATAACGGCTTCTCTGCAACTGTACTACTATCAACGGTCGGTGTAGCTACTCTTGTTAGTACCACTGCTTCTAGCTGAAACATTGTAGTCTTCTTCTGCCTATCCTACCGCTAGAATGCTGATCTAGGCCTCTTCAAAGAAGCCCTCTTCTCTTCCAGATATACTTTCATCTCTACCTCTTGCATGCATGCAGCTGACAATGCCTCATCCATCGAACGATGTTCGAGAGCCACGAGTCTGATCCTCAAGGACAGCTTCAATCCCATCACGAACTTCTTCACTTTCCTCCACTCGTCAACAATAATATGAGGTACATACTTTGACAGTTCTGCAAATCTACCCTCATACTCTAGCATACTCATTGACCCTTGGGTCAAAGTCAAGAACTCCTGCTCCATGTGGTTTTAAACATGCTCTGGAATGTACTTTGCTCTGAACAGGAGAACAAACTCAGTCCATGCAACCTCAACAACTCCGATGTCGAACTGTGTGCGTATTATAGATGACCACCACACGTCGGGATGCTCCTACAAAAGAAAGTAAACAATTATAAGTGTGCCCTTTAAAGTAGCACACAAACTCCTCGAGGATTCACCATTACCTGCAGCATGTAGGAAGCTAGAGTCACCCGCTCCTCTTCCGCGCATCGTATAGCATGAAAGATATTCTTCGTGTTATGCAACCAGCTCTCCGCCATGAGTGGGTCACTCTTCCCCTTAAAGGAGGGTGGAGCCATCTACCTGAACTGCTCCATCATCGATGCACCCCCAATACCTGCCTCATGCACAAGCGCTTGCGCCTACATCCAAGCCAGTTTTTAGTTGGACTCTTCAAATCAACAACCTTAAAATTACACCAAAAATACAAACCTCGGCCTGCACTTGCACCTACAAGGCAGCTGTCATCTATGCCTGGGTCTACAACACGTACACAAGTACCTGCATCAGTGGCCCATAGTCCATCGGTGGCGGTGGAGGTGGTAAGGGTACGCCCGGCTGAATTGGTGCATGTTGATCTAGTGCATGTTGATCTCTAGCTGGCACATCACCTCGGGTAGAACCTGCTCCTCTACGACCACGGCTAGCCATGCATAATCTGTAAAATAGGCATTTATTATAATCACATATCATACTAAGTAATCTTGGACATGTTCTTTATACAGACTTAGGGATGTGAATACATTATTGATAATCCATTTATATATATACTCAACCTGGAAGGCTCTAATACCAATCTCTGTAACACCCCTCTTAGACACGGTATAGTTATACTAACTCACATCGAGGCCAAGGATTGTGCTATAGTGGAAACATCCAACATAATCGGTTCAAGTTGAGTTATACACAAATGACGATCTATATCACAATAATCATAGCAGCGGAATGATAATTTCATTTCCATCAACATTGTATTCAAATACCAAGTCTAGAGCATAAATAAAGTAACTACAGTAGTCCAATAACAACAAGTCCCACAAGTCCATAAATGACATGATGTTCGAAACACAATTTATTCTCACAAATAAGTTCACTCAAACAACTCTAACAACAATCTAAGCCTCCACATCCTCACGCTCAGAGTTAGTGTGGCCTAACTCCTTTGTGCCAATATCCTCAGCCTCTCCTAAAAGGTTAATGAAGTGTTAGTCTACAAAACTTAGCAAGCAACAAGGAAAAACAGTTCTAAGATCTATCATATAGCAACTTTTAAAACATGGTATACATATTCCAATCACTTAGCCTTTGTACAATATAGTTTCTTCCTATCAGTGTATTCTAAATAATTTATCAATCATCATTCGCATTTTCAAAAAAAAAATAGTAATACAAGATGATCACTTAACAAGTAAAGGAAACATTCATAACGAAATCATATGTCCAACATTCTTGTGAATTCACCCACGTATAGCATCTTAATAGTACAAAAATAAAAACATCTGTAATGGAATCATTGTCATATGACATTCTCAATTCATGTACATTTATTACTTCATGAGGGTATTATCATGTAACATGCAAACAATTCATATGGTATGTAAAAATGGCATATAACATGTAGACAATATCATGTAGTATGTAAACATGGTCATGTAGCATATAAGCATGGTCATGTAGCATGTAGACATTATCATGTAGCATGTATAGTTTCCAAGACATAGCCCCACTATTAATAGAGATCATGTAGTCATGTAGCATTCACTTATCACCTAGGTAAAATAGTGATGAAGTCTTAGTCATTATGCAATATCAGAGGAATCCCTCCCCACCATTTCTAGTAGAACATGTCTACCTCCAGGATTTCATCTGTTGGCCACGGATTCATATAGTCAAATTCATGTAGTTGAACCATAACCATAGGGGTATTCTATGGCATAGTTCCAGGTAGGAATCTCTATAGTAGCAATGTCTTATTTGCCATATCATTTTATGAATCTCATGAACATGCATTTATGCAATCAACATATATATTCTAACATGCTTTCCACAAAATTATGTGTATGTGCCAATTCATTTAATAATAAGACAATAATATATGCTCATACAACACGTTACCATCATTTCTGAAATCGTCATATCTATTGTACATCAGTGGTCTATCATGATACTACAATGACTATTTAAATCAAAATTCAATATTCATGTACTCTTTTTTGCATTTAATAATTTCCATGTATACCTTTATATGTTCAGAAAATTATAGCAACAAGCACAATATATAGAAATCTTTGAAACTTTGCCAGTAACTCTCTTCCTAGGTATGCATTATCCATACAAATTTTCATATTTTTTGAGTCAATCATCATTTCTTATGGTTATTTATCATTAAACTTAGATTAGTTAGCATGATACAAAAAGTTTACAGAAAGCATGCATTTATTGTACGAAAACTGAGCATGATGAATCTGTATATTTCAATATAACAGTAGTGAGAAATTCAAACATGACCTCATAGTATAGATCAAACACCCATTTATTTTTCTTTGTACTTACATTATCAAAATCCTTAAAACAATATGTATAACCCATGAGACATTGCCGTAGCATTTTTGTTGTATAACAATACTTATTTACACAAAACAATGTGTGACAGAAACCCTGTACAATCATCAACCACAACTTATAAGCATTTAAACAGATCTGTAGAAAAACTGCACAGATGAACTTACGGCAATGTTGGTTGTCATTTACACAAATTAACGGCAATCAACATTGTCATTAGGAATAGTTGACGGCGGAACATAGTGCCGTTAATATATATAAATGTCCAGTACTCCATCATTTACATGAATTAGACGGGGATCGAGATTGACATTAAGTTCATAAGGTCAGAAAACCCAAAAAACTCACATGAAATACCGAAACTTTAACCCCTTAATTTGATCTTAATCATGGATTTAAAAATTAATAAAAATGGCAGAGTCTAGGATCCTAAATCATTCCCCCATGTTACTTGCCTCTAACCCTCCTTCTGGAGTAGCAAATAAAGAGTTGAAGACGCCCGCCTCGGCAACAAGGCAATCCCCTTCGTCGCTTTCATCTGCCCGATCTGGCCTTCAGAATGATGCCCTCGGTCGGAGATCCTTTTGAGCATGATCCTCCAAGTCACCACTACACCTAGCTTGCCTTGATCTATATGGATCGCCGCACAACAACCCTTCTCTCGGCCCTCTATTCTCACTACTAAGCCATCAAAAAAAACCCTTCCTAAGAGCCAAATCGGGGTCTTTTAGAGGCCACTCTCGGTTTACCCAACTCTAATCCTGGCCCTTGAACTGGGAGCGTCACGATATATCAAATAAACATCAAGGAAACAGCCAATTGTTTCGCTCCAGAATGGTAGTCACAAAATCTGGCAAGTCAGGTTAACGTCAACACAGGTTGTCGTTTACCATGAGATAAACAACATTTGATCATGTCGTTATTCTGCCTGACCGAAAAACTAAATATTTTAGTAAAATATCAACGACACAAACCTCTATCGTCTACAGTAGGTAGACGGCACTCAATGATGTTGTCTACTTTAGCGAACGGCAATGAACTGTGACGCCAAGTTCATAAAAATTCACAGTCCAACACAAATGTTAAATAACACATCATTACAAAAAATAAGTAAACAAGAGATCTAGGGCACTACACATATTCCATCTCTCTATTAATTTATCTTGTGAAATCTCTAAACTACCCTCAACTTTACTGTCACCCCCTCTAGCTCGGCTTTACAAAATGATGGAGAGCCCTTCTCCCTCCCGATCGGCCACCACCCAATGCGGTTGTCCTTCGGCCCTCTTCCACCACCCCTCCTCTTCCAACAAAAGGCCCTTACTGACCCTCTTCCCCCCACTTTGGACGGCAAGCACCCACCATCCGCAGAAGCTCCCACGGCTCCCACTGGCCCCACCGACTCCCATTGGCCCCCGTTAGCACTCTACGAGGGATGCCTCCGACGGTCTGTGAAGAGCACTGGCACAGCCTAAATTTCTTGCCAGCACCATTTCATCTGTGATCGTCCTCGTCATTCAAACTTTTTAACCTAATAACGAGCTTCACCCGACTCCACCTCTTGCGAACAAGTCGTAGCCTCGCAAGGGATATCAACACAAACGTCTGTGGAAATATAAAAGAACACATTAAATGTAACGTCGCGACTGTTTAGATCCGGGTTTAATGGTTCTGGTGTGGTGCTCATGGCCAATGTGGGGTCATTGAGCCTTGTTTGTGGCCTTCGTGCCTTGCGTGGGTGTTGTAGGCTGGAAATCCGGACCCATAAGACCCACAGGTTTTCTGTTGAAGAAGGCGACGGGGTATGTCATCGCGTTTTGAATGTGATGGCTTTAGTGGTTGCGTTCTTCATATCGGCTATTGGATCGGTTATGGCGTTGTTCTTAAACGCGTCGAGATGGTACATCACGATTTAATAACGCGACGGTTGCCTACGTCGTATTTTAGGTATCATCTTTCTGGCGAGGTTTTTGATTGGTGACGGTTCTGTACGTCATGTTTAGTGTTTAAACGTGACCTCTGCTTACGTCGCGATTTAGGCTTTGCAAAGGTGGCTCTATCCGACTATGGGGAGCTGTTGTGCGGCTTCTTCTAGCGTTTTCAACTCCCAGGTGGCTCGTCCGGCGCGGGGTCCACGCGAAGAGGGTGTCTAGAGTGGGGATATGCCGGCGGTGTGGTGTTCTTCGCAAGATTTGGGTTCTTCGAGTTGGTAGGGAGACTACCCTCTTTGTTTTTAGTTGTTTAAATGGTTAGAGCTTTGAAAATCATGCTATGGCAATGTATGGTAGTTTAAATGGTTTCTGGATTGATTTTCTGGGAGGAGATGGGGGTTCAGCCGTCTGCCTGATAAGGCGACGGTTTGCACCGTCGAGTTTTGGTGAGAACGCGATGGAATAGTCCGTCGCATTTCTCTTCCGATGGTTGGGTTGTTATCGATTTGTGTAAACGTGACGATGAGGTCCGTCGTAATTTACACTTCGACTGTACTAATTGGTGTAGAGACGACGTATTGGGCCGTCGCATTTCTATAGCGACTTTGGGCCCTATCACGATCAACTTATTGATGTGACCGGTGGGGTCGTCACGATTTTAAAGGCGACGTCTGTGTCCATCATGTTTCAGCTTCGGAGGTGTGCTTGTGTTGGTTGGGCAGTGATGGTCTTATGTGGGCCTAGCCCTAGTGATTTAATGTGAATTGTAGATATTTAAGTGTGGTTAACAATAGTAAAGCATGATATTAGATTAATGGTTTGATGTATGGCTAGTTAGTGAGTTGTGTTAGTTATAATAATTATGTTAATCATATTAAGTCGTCATTATATTAAGAGTATTATTGTTTATTTGTATAGTAGTGTGTGATTGCTATGGAGGTCATATATTGACCAATGACAAGCATGTTAGCATGTCAATATCATGGTTTATGAATATAAGTTCGATAGTGCGTTAAGTGTTCAGTGTGGCTTGTGTGTTGCCGAGTTTGGTGGTCCGGCACCTATTCCGGAATGCCTCTTCAGTCGGGTACCCCAAGTTCTATGTGAGCCAAGCACGTTGTGGTTTGTTGTGCTTGGGGTTTGTCTCGATATTGTGTGTATCGTAGAGGTATGTGTCGTCTTTCTGGACACCCTCACTCCTGTGTTTGAGTTGTACGTCCAGCTAAGGGAAAGACGGCAGAGGAGCAGCAACTTGTGTGTTGTGGGTGTACTCGGTCACTTTTAGCGCACTCGTGGTTGGGGGTACAGACACCAGTAGACGTACTAGGCCCCAGCTAGTATTGTGTTTCCAGTGCCTCACTTTAGAGTGCTCCGGCCAGAGTCTCTAAAGGTGCCAGGCATCGCCTGCAGTTGTGTGTGGTCTCCAGGTGTGGTGTTGGTTGGTCTCCACATGCATTTTGTTGACCTTTGCAGTGTGGTTGTGGAGCCACAGTTGGACCTTTGATCCTTGACTGCGAGACTGAGAGATAGTTCTTGTGTTGTGTTGTCCATGTTGGATATTGACGTCATGAACTAGTAGTCCGTTCCCGTGTGGTGGCATTGTTCCTTCCGAATCGAGCTTTACAGCAGTTGTGGTTTGGTTGTGATACCTTGTGGTTTCAGGTACCTATACCCTTCGTGGGTTGCTGGTTGTTGTGGCACGTTGCGTGCCAATGTTTCAGGTTGTGTGGTGGAGCTATGCTCCGTGGAGGACGTGTTGTATGACCCTCCACTTGTGGTGTTTTTACCCTTTAGTGGGTAGTCCTCCGATGTGTTGTTCTCGTGGGTTGTGGTGGACTGATTCTTCGTGGTCAATCCTGTTACCCTTCGTTGGGGGTTGGCCTGTGTAGCCTGTGCTTTACTTGCAGTTACTGCGGGGGACTGACTCCCTGTTGTCAGTCTCGTTACCGCATGTTAGTAGTTGGCTTAAACGGTTTGAGGCGTGGTGGTTTCAGTTAGTGTGGTGGACTAGTGCTTCTATACTAGTCTTGTTATTTCCTTTAGTTTATGTGAGCTATGTTAGCTGGTGTGTTTATATTTAATGAAGTATATTTATGTTAATTGCGAGCATGTTTTACTTCAGTAGTTCTCCTATTAGTAGTGCCAGTGAGACCCTTTGGGGTTGAGGTCTGGGTCCTTGCATTGTGGTTGGTCGTTGTATTTTTGGAAGGTCCCTGCTGAGCCTGTGACTTGTTGAGGCTCACTCCCTTACAGTTTCTTTCAGGTGTTAGCCATGTGTTTGGTGTACGGCGGCGTTGTGGCAGACTTGTACCACCAAAAGTTGAGTTGTAGTAGTAGTAGTTTTGTGAGCTTTGCTCCCTCGAGGTATGTCCCAGATAGTTGTACTATTCTTTTGGACATGTAATAATGTATTGGGACAATGTAAATTGTTGTAAATGAGTATAAATGCATATACTTTCTTGCCTGTTATGCTCACGTGGTTGTCTTTTATATTCTTACTGGACACTTGTGTACGGTATCCCTTGTGAGACTTCGGTCCGATCGCGAGAGGCGGACTTGGATATGGAGCCTTATTGGACATAAGTATCTAGGGTCGCTACATTAAACATATATAAGATTGCACATCTCACACATATTTACATGAGAATTACATAGCAAGTGCCCAACTAGAGTCAAAGTACATAGTACAACAGCCTGGGACATACCCCGAGGTGAAACATAAAGTAAAATTACACCGCTGGAGGTGCAGACCCAACTCCACTACAGTGTAGCTCCGAACTAGACGAGGGACGGGAACCCTCCTACTCTCCTTTACTTGAAAGGAGTAGAGGTGAGCCTCACAAGTCACTGGCTCAGTAGGGACACTCCCTCAAAAGCCGAAACAACCACAATCTTACGAGAAGCAGGAGTCAAGAACTAAACCAAATAATTAATAGAGTTGCCTACACTTGGTACTATTACTATAAACAAATAAACAATTATAAACTAATAACATGGATCAACCATCAATAAATAAACGGCAAACATCGCTTGAGAGTACGAGCTAAAGAAGGGTGACGCCACACTCGGGCCATGAAAACTGGTTTATGACACCAACTACCGACCCGGACAAACCACACGGGACTACCTCTCAGTCTCACAGCCACAAACAGAAGGTCCAACTGCCGCTTCACCTCAATAGTTCCAATAAACTATGGAGACCAACTAACACCACACCTGCAGACCAGACCATTGCAAGCCCATGTCTGGCACCTATAGGGACTCCAGCCTGAGCTCCCTAAAGTAAGGCACTAGAAAAGAGGACTAGCTAGGGACCAATACGTCTACTGGTGTCCGTCCCCCAACTACGAGCGCGCTACAAGTGACCAAACACAACCACAACCCACAAGTCATTGCCCCATTGTCGTCTTTCCTTAAACCGGACGTACAACTCAAACAAAGGAGTGAAGGTGTCCAGGAAGACGACACAGAGCTCGACGGTACACACCTTACCAGGACAAACCCCAAGCATAACGTGCATGGCTCAGAAAGAACCTGGGGTACCCGACTCGAAAGGCAACCACTGAAGGCGTCATACTACCCAACTTGCCACGTACACACAAACCATACAAACCCGACATTCGTAAACTCAACACGTGCCAACGCACCGCATTCATATTTAAAATACATAAAATTACAACCACACAGTCACATAACATAAAACAACTTATTTCCCTTGGGTGCAAAGCTCAGAGGGTCGGTGGTTGCTTTTAAAACGCAACGTACACAGACGACTCTATTTAAAAGGCAAATCGCGACGGGACAGACCATCTCCTTCAAAAGATGAATCGCGACGGATCATGTCGTTGTGTTCAAAACGCGACGACTGGGTCCATCGCCTCCTCAACCAAAGTCCCTCAACCTGGACTTCTTCTCCAAAAAACCTACAAAACGACCTATTACAGTGGTAAATCCTAAATACATGCATTCTCACAGTTACCTACACATGCTTGCTACTGAATATAAAACAGTTACATGCGTCAAATACTTCAAACTTAATCCATACAACCATAAACGAGAAGAATTCCCCTACCAACATGGAGAACACGAAGAACAGCGTTGCCCTGGCATTTCCCATGCTCTAAACAACCTCCTCACAATGGAAGCACGCCGAACCGCAAGCCACGAACTTCGAATCGCCCGAAAGCCCCGCAACAGCCTCTCCCCCAGCCGAGCAGTGTCTCTTGCGTTGTTTGGTCAAGGTTCGAATGAAACAACATAAAAATCAAAATCGCGACGTTGCAGGAAATCGCGTTCAAATTCCGACGTCCCCCGCTGTCACATTTAAACCTCGATGTCCCTGCATTTGCCACGCAGCGCGCATGCAACCGCGCCCCATAGATAAGCGACGACGAAAATGTGACGTAGAAGGTGGTCACATTTCCAAAATGCAATGTTGTACTCCGTTGCATTCTCAAAAAGAGAACCAGGGGTGTATTGGGTCCGGATTTCAAGCCCACTACCCCACCCAACCTGCTAAGCAAACCCACACACTACTTATAGTCCACACATTGGCCACCAAACCCATTAAACCATGATCCAAACGGTCACAACATTACATCATCATTCTTAGGTTGAACGATCAACATATAGTAGTGGCACAAGAGCAATCATATATTTCCCATGTCTGAAATGGTACGTCTTTCTTTTGCTGGATTATTGGTGCACCACAGGTGTTTGATCATTTGTCCATGTGAAACACAATCGTCAAATGCAAGTGAAGTGTAGCTTTCTCGTGGAGGTGCCTTCTTATCTCGTCTGCCGTCGATGGAATGCAATTGTCTAAGTGCCAAGTGTCGGGTTTATGTTTCGAATCATGAGCAGTTGAAAGGGAAGCGCTTCTATTGTTGTCTGTATGTGAATACTGACGGAGATTGCGGATTTTTTAAGTGGGTTAACGATGCCACCTATAATGTTGTGGATGTCATATATCAACTGATGACTATGGAAGAAGGTGTAGGAAAGAAGTTAGAAAGCATGGAGAACCAACTGACCTAAAATTACTCATGTATTTTGTCATGTTTGTGCTCTTTTTTATTTGCTTATTCAAGAGAATGTCGCATTAAGAGAGTTGCAATACGAGTCCTATGTAATGCAAAACATGATATGTTATGATGAATGAATTTCATCTATTTGCTATATCTGACATGTTATTGTGGTGAGATGTAATTGACATTCACAAACTTCTATAGGCAATAGCTATCCAATAGAAATTGTAGCTATGCTAAAACTTTAAACTAGCAAAAGAGGACATCTAAATTCATCTTTATGGCTGCAAACTTTAAAGTGACAGATGTTAGACTCACTTAGACAATCTGTACAAGATGAACTTCTAGACCTAGATCTCTTTAGTTATTACCACTAAAATAAAAAGAGCTAACCACTTGATATATAATGCTAAAACTATAATGAAGATCCACTCTCGTATATAAGTAGCATGGATGATAAAATATCATTCATTCATTACCAAAAAAATCCTTGAAGACTCACATACACATACACAAACAAACTATTCCACCAAAAATCAGCATATAAAATATAGATACAAAAGATCAATGCCATAGTTGTCGAACACATCAACGCCATAGTTGTCCATAAAGGCTACATCAAGGCCATAAAACATGGATACAAAAAGATGGCTACATCAAGGCCATAGTTGTCCAGCACATCAAGGCCATAAAACATAGATATAAAAAGATGGCTACATCAAGGCCATGGTTGTCTAGCACAAACATCATCCTTCCTAGCAGCATATCATTGTTGATGACTAGAGTCGTGCACATATTGTTGAGAGGGTTGTTAGAGGGATATATAAAGAGTGATTTTTGAGTGGACCTAATATATGCAATTGTAAACTCACAATTAGGAGTATTTTGTTGGAGGTTGAATATGGAAGACCTTGACTGTCCAAGTTAATCATTGTATGCACACGAATGTCTCCACTGCTGGTGCTTGTGGAGCCCCTAGCCTCGACTAAAACTATGTGATCTACATGGTTTATAAATGTAACAATGTGGTCATTCGCATTCAAGTTAATTTGGTAAATTATGTGTGGTGTTTGAGCCAATGTGTGGTCATTAAGACTTGGTTTGAACTTTAATGTGTTGTGTGGATGTTGTGGGTTGGAGGTTTGAGCCCACAAAACACACAGGTTCTTTGTTTGAGAACGCCTGAATTGGCCTCCACCTACGTCGCGATCTCAGCACTACATGTTTTGGAGTTTTGTCCACTTGTGCGATGTATGGCGTGCGTCGAGTTGCCGCGTGGCATTGTATTTATGAATGCGGCGGCCAGGCATGTCTCGTTATAAGCACTATGGGTAGCTTTGATGCGTTCTTAATTCCGAGGGTTTTAAGTCCGGTTTGTCAGCCAAATAGGGAAAACGACCTTGCTCGGATGAGGTGAGCTTCCCAAAGGTGGCATGCAGCGATTTCGGTCGGGGAGGTTGGGCTTTAGAGAGGTTTATACATGAGGAAGGCGTCCAGAGCCTGGAAACACCGATTGAGCAGCGTTCTTCATGTTCTTCGCATTGGTAGGGAAATTCTTTCGCACCCTTGCGTTGTTTATATGGTTTTATGCATGAAAAGCGTGGTATTGGCATGTATATGTGATTTCTGGTTGAGTTAGTCAAGTAGCAGAGGTTTATAACATGTAGAAATAGTGTTTTCCTAAGGTTTCTGGGTGAGAATGAGGTTTCTCCTTTTTTTCTAAGAACACGACAGGTCAGGTGGTCGTGTCCAAGTCACGGTCTTTGACACCCAATGTGTTCTCATCCTGAACGTGGCATATTGGACTGTCGCATTATTAACGCGATTGCGACCCCGTCGTGTTCTACTTTCTGAGGTGTTTAGCTTTGTGATTGGTAATGTGGGTCCTGTAGGGCCCTAATTTTGGTGTTCTCCTACTAATTAAGTGTACCCGAGCAATATTTAAGCTATTCAGATGTGGTTTATCATAATTGAGCAGCTTATTAATAATTGAAGAAATTTGAGTATTATTTATGTTATTCTATGTAGTGGCCCTGGATACCTACACCTAAAAAGACTTCACATCCATATCCTCCTCCCGTGAACAGAACGAAATCTCGCAAGGGATATCATACACACGTGTCTAGTAAGAATATAAAAGATAACCATACTGGTATGAAGATACATGATAAAGTACATGATCTTATACATATACATAGAATTACATTGTCTCAATATATTATTACATGCACAAAATAAAAGTATAGAAGTTTGGGACTGTGGTGGTCAAATCTGGCCACCTAGGCCCATGATGGCCCGTTACGGCCCTCTCATGTTCTGTCAACGGACGTGGCCCCATTTCAAGGTGCCACGCCCTCATCAGGATAGTTCAGAGGCCTTCAAGGCGTAACCCCCATGATCGGGCTTCGCCAAGCTCCTCAACAGCATACTTTCGAACAGGACACCGGTCCTTTTTGCACCGAACAACTACAGATGTTACCGAACAGCACGTTCGATTCCCACGCGGGTCACCTGCTCGGTACTCATGTCCAGAGGTCGCCGAACAGGCCTTTGTGTCCGCACGACGGTTATAACCGTCGCGGGCCACGCACCCCACCATCAAGAGGCGCGTTAACTGCGTGGCATCCCAACGGACATCTGAGCGCATGAATCCTCCCGTTATGCGCGCCTGTCAAGGCGCCTTTCCAGGCACGATCTATCAACGTTACGCACGACTGCCTTATCACCTATGCCTATAAAAGTACAGGTACAGGACCATGCACTGGTACGTTCTCTCTCATGCGAACACACCCTTACATACGAAAATCCCCTGCCTTTCAAGCCTCTCACTGACTTAGGCATCGGAGGGTTTTCCCCGGTCTTCACCGGGCCCCCGTGATATTTTCTGGTGATTGCAGGATCCTTCGTCCGCCTCCGGCGACTGTCGTCTCCTTTACACAAGTGTTAGGTCTGATCCGCTCCGGCCCAACAAGGAAAAGGTCTTCACACTTTTGGCGCCGTCTGTGGGAACGACGTAGCCATGGCTCGCGGACGAACCTCTTACCAAAACGTAGGGAGTAGGGCGACGAGATCCCGCCAGTCACGAGCGGACTCTCGCCGGCGATCCCCTCCCGTCGACATCACACATCGCCCCTGCTGGCGCTAACAACGACGTCCCTTGCGCCAGCGATTGCCGCGCAACCTGCCCTGGAAATGGCCGAACTCCGGGGGTAGATGCAGTAGTTTACGGGTTGTCTGCCCTTGCCCTGCAGGCTCAGCTGGTTGGACCACCAGCCCGGCGGTTCCCCTGCTCGAGAGCGGCAGGCGGAGTCGTCGCATCGGCGTTCTCGCGTCCTCCCGGCGCCTCAGGATCAGCAAGCGGACTCACCGCGCCGGTCACACCAAGCCCTGTCCGAGGAGCAGGCACCGGAGCGCCGCGGGCGCTCACCCCGTCGCTCTGTTGTCTCCCCCCCGTCCACCGTGATCGGTTGTGGGAGCCAACTCCCACGAGTCCGGTCGAGGGGGCCCCGCCAATTCCGAACAGGAGCTCGCTAGGCACCTGCGACGAGTAGTTGACCTCGAACGCCGCGTGGACGCGATGGTTCAGCGCGCAGAAGGAAAAGCTCTGGCGGATGATGATCTGGACTTCTACTCCCCTTTCAGCAGGGAGATCCTAGAAGCTCGGGTCTCTCCCAAGCTCCCTCTGCCCACCATCACGCCTTACGACGGCACCACCGACCCGGCCGACCACATCCACGGCTTTGAGTCGCAGATGGTGTTCCATGGAGCATCAGATGTGGCCAAGTGCAGGGCTTTCCCTGCGACCCTCAAGGAGACTGCCAGAGCCTGGTTCGAGACCCTTCCGGCGGGCTCTATCTCCTCCTTCCGCCAACTGAAGAAGTCCTTTCGGGACAACTTCCTTGGTGGGAGGTCACAGCCGCGAACAACGGCTTCCCTCCTGGCCGTACGCCAGAAGAAGGGCGAAGCGCTCTGGGACTTTGTAAAAAGGTTCCGAACAGAGGCGCTTCGCATCTCGCGCCTGGACGTCCCTCTGGAAACCAGTGCCCTTATCCAGGGCACTCACGACGGCTTCTTGCAGAGGACCCTTGGCGTCCAGCAGCCCGCCACCCTCGCCGAGCTACTTTCCATCGCACAATGCCATGCGGCTTGCGAGGAGAGCCTAGCAGCGGGTAGAGCGGAGCAGGGGGAGCAGTCGGACAAGAAGAGGCCTTCCAACAACAGTTCCGACCGTGATCGGAAGAAAGGACGGCGCAACGGCGACTCTCCGCGCCGTCCGCGCCCCTTCACCAACTACACACCCCTTACCGTGGCACCCGAACAGATCCTGGCGGAGATTAGGAACGAAGCATACGTTCGGTGGCCACAGAGGATGCACTCCGACCGCTGGAGGCGCGACCAAAACAAGTACTGTCGCTTTCATCGCGACCACGGCCACGACACCTCCGAGTGCCGCCAGCTTAAGGACGAGATTGAAGACCTTATCAGCGCGGCTACCTTGGGCGTTCGTGCGCCGGAATGAAGACCACCCCACGCCGAGAGCGGACTCCCGAGCAGCCGATCAACAACGAGCCCAACGGCAGGAGATCAATGTGATCGCGGGAGGCTTCGGCGCAGGCGGAGAAAGCACTCGAAGCCACGCGATTACGCAAGGCGAGTGCAGTTGTAGATAGCCTTCGGCACCTCGGCCGACTCCATATCCCACCAGTCCTGCACGCGCACCGCCCGAGGAGGCCATAACCTTCTCGGACGAAGACCTTGTAAGGGTTACGACCCCACACGCTGATGCGTTGGTCATTTCGGCCACCATCAATCATTGTAATGTGCGCCAGATTTTGGTGGATAATGGAAGTGCCCCCGATGTCTTGGCTTACGATTGTTTTGTCCTCATGGGCCTGAAAACCGATCAACTCGCCCCTGTAAACTCGCCTCTGTTCGGCTTTTCGGGAGTTTCGGTGCAGCCCATGGGAAGAGTTCGCCTCCCGATTACTTTAGGGACAGCTCCAAGGATCGTGACCAAGGTGGTCGACTTCTTGGTCATCAACAATATGCCTGGATACAACGCCATCCTCGGCAGAAGTCTGATCGGGCGCATCAGAGCGGTACCTTCGTCACTCCATCAGAAGATGAAGTTTCTGACTCCGAGCGGAGTCGGCGAAGTGCTCGGGTGCCAGCGCGAGTCTCGCCGTTGCTATGTCCTTTCTTTAAGAGACAAGCAACCACTCGCAGATCCGGCCCCGCCAACGTCTGATCAGCCCTCCACCAGCCGAGGAACGCCCGCTGAAGATTTAATTCCCGTCCAGGTAGACGATGACCCCGAGCACGTCTTGTACATTGGCGCCTTGCTGGCAGAGGCCGAGCAGCAACGCTACACAGCCTTTCTTTTAGCCAATTTGGACGTGTTCGCCTGGTCTGACGACGAACTTCCGGGTATTCCCCCGGAAGTAATGGTGCATCGCCTCCGTCTGGACCCCCGGGTCCCACCGGTTCAACAGAGGAGGCGACCTGTGAATCGAGAACGGCAGACCGTGATACAGGACCACGTTGTCAAAATCCAAACTATTGGGCTCCTCCGAGAAGCCCAATACCCAAGATGGATCTCCAATGTGGTCCTCGTACTCAAAGCCAATAGTAAATGGCGTGTGTGCGTTGACTTCAAGGATCTCAACAAAGCGACGCCCAAGGATAATTTCCCCCTGCCGCGCATTAATCAGCTGGTGGACGCTACTTCCGGGCACGAGCTTCTCAACTTTCTGGACGCCTACTCTGGTTACCACCAGATCAGTATGCATCCTCTGGATCAAGACGCCACTACGTTTGTCACAGACCTGGGGTTGTATTGTTTTCACCAGAATGCCTTTCAATCTGAAGAACACTGGCGTAACCTACCAGCGGCTGGTCATAAAATGTTCGAACAGCAGATTGGGAGCAACATGGAGGTTTACGTTGATGACATGCTGGTCATGATGCTTCCGAGCATCGACCACATCTCCGACCTCCAGGAAACCTTCGCAATTCTGCGAAAGTACAATATGAAACTCAACCCTGCCAGTGCGCGTTTGTGTTGGTTCGTTCGGGTAGTTCCTCGGTTTCCTCGTGTCAAATAGAGGAATAGAGGCAAACCTGGAGAAAATCCAAGCCGTGCTTGAGATGAGCAGTCCGAAGACAGTGCGCGACGTCCAACGTCTGACGGGGCGTCTTGCGGCACTGAACCGGTTCATGTCCCGAGCAGCAGAAAGAAGTTTAACTTCTTCAAGTTGCTCCGAGGCCTAAAAGCGCCTCGAAGCAAGGGGGGCAAGTACGGTGGACTGAGGAGTGCAAGGCCGCCTTCACCGAGCTGAAGGCGTATTTGGCAGCCCCTCCTGTTCTCTCAAAGCCTGTGCTCGGGGAACCTTTGTTCGTTTTATCTTTCGGTTACCGAACACTCCATCAGTGCAGTCTTGATCAGAGAAGAAGGAGCGGCGCAACATCCAATGTATTACATCAGCAGGGTCCTCCAAGAAGTTGAAAGGAGGTACCCCCGAGCAGAAAAACTCACCCTCGCTCTTGTCACGGCTGCCCGGAAGCTTAGGCCCTATTTTCAGGCCCACTTCGTTACGGTTCTAACCGATCAGCCGCTGAAATCCATCCTTCAGCGGCCGGAGGCTTCTAGCAGGCTTATCAAATGGGCAATAAAGCTTGGCGAGTTTGACATCAGCTTTCGCCGAAGGACAGCAGTCAAAGCGCAGGCATTGGCAGACTTCGTTGCGGAATGTACTCTCCCTACCGAGCAGGATCCACCGTTGGCGGATGAACCCCCATGGGAACTCTATGTTGACGGATCCTCTTGCGTTACAGGGAGCGGAGCTGGCCTGGTCCTCACCTCCCCAGAGGGGATAGAGTTCCAATACGCCCTCAGATTCCGCTTTCCAGCCTCCAACAACGTGGCTGAGTGCGAAGCTTTGATGTCCGGTATCCGCATGGCTAGGCACCTCGGATCCCTTCGGCTTAGGGTCTTCAGTGACTCCCAATTAGTTTCCAGCCAAGTGAGCGGCCAGTTCGGAGCAAGGGAACCCCGCATGGCTCAATACCTTCAACAAGTCAAGAGCCAAGCAGAGGGTCTCCTATACTTCAAAGTCATACATGTCCCACGGGAGCAGAACGCGCGAGCAGATGCACTCGCCAAATTGGCATCCTCGGGTGACATCGCCCCTTCCCGCTCCGTGTTTATTGAAGAGCTCGCCTCGCCGAGCACTGAAGTAGACGTTGCAGCCGTAGAGACGGGCCCACCAACTCCGAGCTGGATGGACCCTCTCTTGGTGTACTTACTCCGAGGTGAGCTTCCGCCCGAACAGAGCGAAGCTCGGAAAATCAGGATGCGTTCTCAGCACTTCACCCTCGTAGAAGGTAAGCTGTAACGTCGCGTGCCTTTCGGATCCATGCGGATCGTGTGTGTTGTGGTTGTGGCGGCCGTTGTGAGGCCAGTGTGAGTCGGTTGTGTGGAATGCATGGTGTGGATGTGTGGTTTGAGCAGGTGAAGAGCAGGGTTGGTCCTGAAATGAAATAAGACCTGCTGCTGTTCAGTTGAAGTTGGCGGCCAGGGGTGGTCGTTAACTGTTGGCGTCCAGCTTAGTGGACGTTTACTGCATGAACTTGGCGACAGTGGGGGTTGACGCCAACCTGAGAATGGTGCAGGTTATAGGCTCACCCGAGGGCAGCTCTCTCAGCTCACTCTCTTTCCCTCTTGCCCCAACTTCGCGCCCCGGTGTTTCTGAAGCTTCCAACATGTACCAAGGAGTAGTTGGACGAGCGTAGAACGCGCGGCATCGCTGAATTGCGCGAGGAAACGTCGCGGCGTGGTGCAATTCCCGTAGGAGCTCGCGGAGGGCTCAGCGTGAACCGGGGGATTGCAGGAGATTCTAGCGCGTTCTGAGGTAGGGGATGAACCCTGGTAGCTCCATAGAAACATTAAAACTCATCATAACCACCGGAATTAACATGATAATGCATGTTTGGATCAAGTTGCACCATACGGGATAATGGGTGGTTTGAGTAGTTTAATGTACGAAGCATGTTATAATGGGTTATATTGGGTATTAGCATGCTAAAGGAACTGCATTTGCATGTTTTTCAGTAGTTAGAACTGTTAGAAAGCCCGCAGAGCCGGATTAGGGTTTCTGCAGGGTTTATGGCCGGAGAACTTGGCGTCAACATCGTTTGTCGCCAAGCTCCTCAGCCAAGATGTTAACGGCCAGGTCCCTTGCCGTTGACTTGGTATAAGCGGCAATCGATGTTGCCGTCAGCATGTGTGTGAACAGAAACAGTTAATTACGGCTTTTATCGATAATGCATGTGTGTTGACGCATGAGGTGCACTGAGTGCACTTGGTTCTTGTGTTTAGCATACAAGGTATGCAGTTAGTTGCTTACTTCGGTGACTGCGTGTTGTTTACGCGAGTCAGTTGGGTTCACGTGTAGTGGACCATGGTTACTTGTGGTTTACGTGAGGTTTCACGTGGTTTGTGTGTGACGTGCACGTGGTTCTGTGTACGTGGCGAGTAGTACGACGCCTACCATGGTTACCTCTCCAGTTGGGTGCCCCAGGTTCTTTGTGAGCCAGGCTGTTAGCTCGGGGCTTTGTCCCGGTACTTGTGTTGTACCGTGAGGTCTGTGTCGTCTGACCTGGACACCCTCACTCTTGTGTTAGAGTTGTACGTCCGGCTAAGGGAAAGACGACAGTGGGACGGTGACACTTGTGTTGTTTTTAGTCACTTGTAGCGCGCATCGTAGTTGGGGGTAACGGACACCAGTAGTCGACACTGGTCCCCAGCTAGTCCTTTTCCAGTGCCTCACTCTAGCGAGCCCAGGCCAGGGTCTCTGGAGGTGTCAGCATGGCCCTATGACCGTGTGGTCTGCAGGTGGTGGTGTTAGTTGGTCTCCACAGTTGCTTGACCTTTTACGTGGAGCGGCAGCTGGACCTTTCGTCCGTGGCTGCGAGACTGAGAGGTAGACATGTGTTAGTTGTCCGAGTTAGTTTCTGGTGTCCGCAACCAGTTCACGTGGCTCGTGTTGGCTATCTCTACTTTAGCTTGTACACCTGTACGGTTTGCCATTTAATTATCACTGTTGTTTCTCGTAGTCGGCAGAGGTGAGTACTTTTACAGCTTTACTTACCTGCTTAGCGGTTCTATAAATTGTTGGTATTGTTTACTGCTTTCGTACCTGTGGTTTTTGGTTTGCCGTCGGTTTGGGGGAGTTCCCTACTGAACCCGTGACTAGAGAGGCTCACCCCTACCCCCACAGTGAGAGCGAGGAGGACGTTTCTCGTCTGACGTCCAGTTCTGGGCCGCGTCGTAGCGGTGCAGGGTCAGCACCTCCAGCAGAGTAGCTTCAGCAGTGTAGTTTTGTAGTTGTTTACTTTCTTCAGTTGTACCTCGGGTATGCCCCCAGGCTCTGTACCTCTTTATAGTTTTTTGCGGAAATTTAGCTATGTAAACTTGTGAATTATATGAAATGTGTGGTGTTCCTTTATGTTACACGGACTGTGGTTTGGTATCCCTTGCGAGGCTTCGGCCCGTTCGCGGGAGGTGACTCGGATCAAGTACTTATCGGTTTAAACGGGCTTGGCCGAGCGTTCCGTCACATAAGCTATACCGACGGTCCCTTTCAAGACCTCTTCTACGGTGCCTCAGCCTGAGGAGGCCCTAGCTGCCACCGAAGAACTCCATGAGGGGCTGTGCGGAAGCCACCTGGGGGCAGAACGCTAGCACGCAGCATTATCCGAGCAGGGTTTTGGTGGCCTTCTCTTCAGAAGGATTGCATGTCCTTTGTCAGGAAATGCCCGGAATGCCAAAAGTTCGGACAGCTCATCAAGCAACCCGCCGAACAGCTTCATAACCTGTTCGAACCGCGCCCTTTCGCCAGATGGGGCATTGACATCTTGGATCCCTTCCCAGAGGCCCAAAGTCGGAAGAAGTTTCTATTCGTGGCCATCGGCTACTTCACCGAGTGGATCGAAGCCGAACCTGTTGCCACGATCACCGAACAAGCCACGTGGAAGTTCATCTGGAAGAACCTCCTCTGCAGGTTTGGCGTCCCAAGAGTGATCACCTCCGACAACGGGAAGCAGTTCGACAGCACCTTCCTCAAACAGAAATGTGCTGAGATCGGAATCTATAACCACTTCACCTCCGTGGCGCATCCCCAGACCAACGGCTTGGTAGAAAATGCCAACCGAACGCTGCGCATGGATCCGCACAAGAGTGGAGGCTGCAGGAGGTTCATGGATTGACGAGCTCCCTAACGTTCTTTGGTGCCACCGAACAACGGCTCGAGTAGCCACGGGCGAAACACCCTTCCACTTGGCTTACGGCTTAGAAGCCGTTGTGACTCTGGAAGTAGCTCTTCCCCCCATTCGAACAACCCACTTCGACGAAGCCGCCAACAACGGACTTCTTCGGGAAAACTTGGACATGCTTGCGAACGACAGAATGCGCCAGCATTCGCCTCGTTTTCTTATCAGCAACGGCTTGCACAATAGTATAATGCGCGAGTTCGGGAAAGGCGGTTTTAACGTGGGAGATCTGGTTCTGCGCCGCTGTTCGGCTTCGGATCCCCGAAGAGCAGTCGGCAAACTTGTCATCAAATGGGAAGGACCTTATCAGGTCACCCATGTCCTTGGGAAAGGCTCATACAAGCTAACTACCCCTAGTGGCGAAGCCATACCCAGGACTTGGCATGTGTCCAACCTTAAGGCTTATTATCTATGAAAGCCTTTGATCGGCATTCTACTTCTCTTCTCCCTATTCCTATGGTGCGCCTGGGATTGGGTCTGAAACTATCCATACTTCAGGGTTCTTTAAACTCAAGAGGGATATGTGGACCCTTCGGGACAGATAAGCGTTAAGCATTCACCCCCGGTTTAGAACCTACCCGATTCCAATGGACCTGCGCGGTACATGCAACGCTAATAAACCAACGAGCTCTGGTTCGAACAGGAACACTAGCAGAAGGGAGAAAATAGAAAAAGAAAAGCCATAGTCAAACTATAGAAAGGGAAATCTTCATTCACAGATTTTTTCTTACGAGCGGGTCCCCTGGACCACGGTTACAAAAAAAAAAAAACAAATACAGGAGATCATGAGCGAGGAAACTAAGGAGCATGTTCGGAGGGCCGCATCTTCACCCGAAGAAGGCATCCGCCATATGGAATTGTGCGAAGCCCACACCATCCAACGGGGCGTCATGGTGCGACGCCGACACTCCCTAACACCGACCTCAAAGGCCTCTCGGGCAATGTTCACCCAAGATAGTCGCTCCCCGAGCTCCTTCCCATCGTTAAGGCCCACTCTGTAGCAGCGGACCCCATACGGCTCCAGATCTTCTTTATAGTCTGGCCCAGCCTTGTATTCTGCAACGGCACGGACCCCCGCATCTGCTACAACCTTGGCAAGGGCATCCTTCTCGGCCCGTGCCAAGGCAGCATTTAGCTCCGAACTTGGAGGGCGGCTTTGAGGTTCTTCACCTTCTCCTCCAACGCTGCCTCGCGAGCCTTATGTTTAGCTGTGAGGTCCTCGCAGAAGCCGTATGCGCCTCACAGAGATTATTTTTGTTTCTGGCCCCGAGCAGCCAGGGCCTTGGATACCCAATGACTTGGATATCCCGTCCGAAGAGCCTCCAGCTCGACGTCGCTCATGCCGTCATCCTCTTGGCCCTCCGGATGATAGCCTTCTACTGGTCTCTCCGGAGTCTGCTCGAAGGGAAGATCCAGGCACCTCGCTACTGGTCGAGATGAGAGGCGGTGGGCTCGCGGACAACTCCCTTGGCACGTTTTCTATACGGTGAAGTGTCGCCTCCAACGCCGCCACTGAGGGAGCCTCAGGAAGCCTCTTCAGTAGCACTTCTTTAAGGGGCATCCGGTCGTCAGCGGATTCCTCAGCCCGACACCGCCCCCACTTCCACTGCCTCCCCTCCAGCACCATCAGCAAACTTGGCGTTTGCAATTACATTAGCAACCACCTCGTTGGGGGCATGGGGACAGGTGCCCCCAGTTTGTGGCAGTGATCTCCTCAACGGCCCCGTCATTACGGCCGCTTCTTCAGTGGCCCTTGCGGCAGGAACCACTTCCTTTCCTCCGGACAGGGTCACGTGTGGCACCGGAGCCACCCTCGATGCTCGCCAGCATCTCACCAATGGCGGAAACCTCCGTCGCACCCGGCGTCCCTCGTCGGTTCTGGCATTCTTCGAGGCGAAGATCCCCTCAACCTCCCCAGCAACGGCGGTTGCTGTGGCGACCGTCCCCGGCGCTTCGACAATCAGAGGGTCCTCCTCCCCCCGAGCAAGGCACCGCAACTCCTCCGCTCCTCCAGGTAGAAGCTTCTACAGTATTGCTGGTGGCACCGTGCTCGACACCACCAGTGTTTGAAGCATCCGAGAGCTCCCTATCCCTCGAGCAGGTGGAGCCCCTTGTCTCTTCTCTGGCAGGGCTTTCCGACCCATCGCTCACCGCGACGAGTCCTAGTTCGGTCGCCATCTCTGCGCGACCTCCGGACGTACCACAGAGGACATCCGCGGTGCTTTCTAATCGGCCGACTCCACGGCCTTACGCTTCTTGCGCAGCAGCAACTGCGCCTCTTCAACCTCCTCTTCAGTCCCCTCCTCGCTGTGTTGAGGGCAGCATGGACCATCCTCTTCTTTTTCCGAGCACGGAGTTGGTCTGCGTCCTCCGCGTCCTCGTCAAGCAGCATTGGCCTCTTCTTCATAGAAGCCAAAGGACGAGCCGTCCCGTTTCCCTCCTCGAGCGGAGTCCGAGCTCCCACTGAAACCACCTTCATGGTGGCCTTCTTCTTCAGGCGAATTTTTTCGGGCCCCTTCTCAGGGACCCGTGCCTTTTCTGGACGCTCCTTGGTGGACAAAGGAGCTACAAGCGTTGTTGTTACCGCGGCACCAACCCTCACAGCAGAGGGAACCCGAACAACGGCCGCAACGTCATCACCCTCGTACACCATATGAACCAAAATAGGGATTTGCTCGGCGAAATCCTCGTTCGCCTCTAGATCCCTTCCAGCCTCCAACTCCGCAGCAGCTGCACACAAAAAAAAAAAAAAAGAAGAAGAGAAAGAGTTAGAGCAGGGTCCCAAATCGACAAGTAAACGACCAAAATTTGCATACACTCCATGTTTTGCTCAGGCCATGCTTGACGAGCGAGAATTCGGTCACATAGCCTTCTCCATTTCTAACACCTGCTCGGAGAAGACTATCTGG
This sequence comes from Colocasia esculenta, assembly GCA_014218235.1. Classification (NCBI taxonomy): domain Eukaryota; kingdom Viridiplantae; phylum Streptophyta; class Magnoliopsida; order Alismatales; family Araceae; genus Colocasia; species Colocasia esculenta. The sequence goes on along the minus strand of CM024759.1, from coordinate 112,009,749 downwards.
CCCTTGCGGACGACCGTGGGGAATCCCCACTCTGCACCATCCCGGTGGCGCACGAAGAGCAACCTGTCCATCCAACCTTTATTGTTGGAATATTTGTTGGACAGTTGTATGTGCATCCTATCTATTCGGTGCTTGGCATAGTAGATATCCGCTCCTGACGGCCGAGAAGCAGAAAGCTTGAAGTGAGCTCGGAATACATCCGCCGAGCCTCGGATCTCCTTGATGTTATAGATGACACCGAAGATACAGATGTACCTTCATGTGTTGGGCGTCAGCTGTATCGGCGAGACGCCCCAGTAGTTTAGAAGCGTCTTCGCCACTTCCGGCAACGGTAGCCGGAATCCTGCCTCCAGGTGATCTACGGAGAGGGGGAAACAACCTGGTTTGTTCACCAGGAACGATTCCCCTTCCTTTGCATCAATGATCTCGTACTCGTCACCGATACGAAAGCGTTCATGGAGCCCGCTGTAATGGCGACATCGTGGCCCACTGGACGCCGCAACGGTGACCCCGCTCGCTCCGGAAACCGTGACCTCCTTCCCTTTTCCTGCCATCGTTGTACAGCATGGAGGAAAGCAGCGAACAGGAGGAAGCGCGAGGAAGAAGACGATCACCTAAGGGGGGCACGAAAACCTCTCGAACGAAGAAGGAAGGAAGCTTGAGAAGGAAGAAAGCTTGAGGACTAACCGCTGGAAGGGTTTTCAAAGGCGTGGCTCCCGCCTTCGCCCCCTCCTTTCTTTATAAAGAAGGAGGGGCACTGAATTCGAAGTAGGTCCCAAAAACACCTCTCCTTCCAGTTTTCGAAAATTCCTCCTCGATCGCACCGCTGGTGGCCGTTCGAACGCAAAGTGCGACGCTCCTGGCTCGACACGACCTCGCACCCATCATGATGGGTTAGCCATTCGACAGGGCTCCAGGCGACGGCACCACATAGCTCCCTACAACGGGCCATCGCATTAAATGCTAAAGCGACGCCCTCGAAGTGCTCGTGTCACCGAGCCACTCGAGAGCGTGGGGGGCAAGTGTAGTGGCCAAATCTGGCCACCTTGGCCCATGATGGCCCGTTACGGCCCTCTCATGTCCTGTCAACGGACGTGGCCCCATTTCAAGGTGCCACGCCCTCATCAGGACAGTTCAGAGGCCTCCAAGGCGTAACCCCCATGATCGGGCTTCGCCAAGCTCCTCAGCAGCATACTTCCGAACAGGCCACCGGTCCTTTTTGCACCGAACAACTACAGATGTTACCGAACAGCACGTTCGATCCCCACGCGGGTCACCTGCTCGGTACTCATGTCCAGAGGTCGCCGAACAGGCCTTTGTGTCTGCACGACGGTTATAACCGTCGCGGGCCACGCACCCCACCATCAAGAGGTGCGTTAACTACCTGGCATCCCAACGGACATCTGAGCGCATGACTCCTCCCGTTATGCGCGCCCGTCAAGGCGCCTTTCCAGGCACGATCTATCAACGTTACGCACGACTGCCTTAGCACCTACGCCTATAAAAGTACAGGTACATGACCATGCACTGGTACGTTCTCTCTCACGCGAACACACCCTAACATACGAAAATCCCCTGCCTTTCAAGCCTCTCACTGACTTAGGCATCGGAGGGTTTTCCCCGGTCTTCACCGGGCCCCCGTGATATTTTCTGGTGATTGCAGGATCCTTCGTCCTCCTCCGGCGACTGTCGTCTCCTTTACACAAGTGTTAGGCCTGATCCGCTCCGGCCCAACAAGGAAAAGGTCTTCACAGGGACATACCCTAGGTGTACAACAAGAGCAAAGCTCACATTACTGCTAGTGGTACAGGTCCGCCTCCACAAAACCATACTCGCTAAACACTTGAAAGGGGGGGTGTAGAGATGTGAGCCTCACAAAGTCACGCGCTCAATAGGAAAGCTCTTCAAAACAACAACAAATATAACTCATGTGCCACATAAGAGAAACACAATTAACATAATTCTACCAGTCAATTCACATATATCAATTTAATGAAAACACACCGAAAGTTGTAACCTAAGTGTGCTTTCTATTCAACACTGGTAAACACCACACCACTATTCACAAGTAAATAGCCAAGTATTTATAAATGTTTTTATTAACAAGAATAACTACAATGCCACAATTAACCAGAAGTAAACCGTCAACTGAGAGCTACTTAAATCTGACAAGCACTGGAAGTGAGCTACGGAAAGGAAGTTAGGGAAATAGTAGACTGGCAGTGCCAACAAATGGTACAAAACCAAACTGAACCACACACACTACTGAACAGGTCAACTGACAGAGTCAGATAGAACGACGCTAGCACTCGGATCATGATTATTGATTCATGACGTCAGTATCCAATCCGGATGCACATATATCAATTTAAAGGAAACACACCGAAAGTTGTAACCTAAATATGTTTTCTATTCAACACAGGTAAACACCACACACTATTCACAGTTAAATAGTCAAGTATTTAAATATTTTTATTGACAAAAAATATACCGCCAAGTAAGAACTACTTAACTTTGACGAGCACCGGAAGTGAGCTACGGAAAAAAAGTTAGAAAAATTGCAAACTAGCAGTACCAACAAATGGTACAATACCAAGTTGAACCACACACAACTGAACAAGTTAACCGACAGAGTTAGAAGGAACGACGTTAGCATTTAGATCACGACTACTAATTTGTGATACCAGTATTTGATCCAAACAAATCAACATAATATATATATATAGCTCCTTTTTATATATTATTGTCCGAGTTTAAGTATAGCTAGCAACACGCGTGGGTGTGGCTCCCTTCCTCCTTCGGCGACAGTTGTTTGAGGATTGCTGCGTGGCGTTGCTTTTAATTATATATTCTGGGAGCTGCTCCTCGGATCAGTACGGACGACGAATATGCAATCCAATGCACTGAGGCCGGGACAACAGATGAAGACGTTTATGATCAGTTGGACCTTGAAAAGGAGAGGGGCATGCAGGGGCCGGACCGGGGGGGGGGGGGGGGTGGCTTGAAGCCGCCAGCCTCTTCGATCTGCATCGCCTATACCAATTTTTATATAGAGAAAAATTTATTATATTTATATATTGTATTATAAATGTAATATAATTAAGTAACAAATTCATGTGGTATCTAATAATTAAATTGTTATTATCATATTACACTTAAAATATAATATATAAGTGTAATAAATCTTTCTTATCTTCTTTTATATATATGTGACGTACAGCCAAAGCCCCACTGAAGTGATTGCGATCGGAGGCGTACACTGGTAGACTAATGGATTTATCATCTCGATCATTGGTTGGGGTTTGGATCGGATCATATCTTCGTTCCCCTCCGGGGGATACGGGTGGTGCATGGTGACAGAAAGTGATCTAAAGGATCCCCGTCCACGCTGGTGAGGTCATGGTGGGAAATAAAGAGGAGGGCCGGTGTTAAATCAATGAAGCATCGTTGGTCGACATCATCATCACTTGGCTGCTTGCTGTATGATCTCCAAGCGACAAGCAAACATGTATATACGACAGAATATGTCCCCTTCTACAGAAATGATCTCAACAAGGCCTTCACATCGCATAGATATCCAGTTCTCTATCACCATCAGCCATACAGCTATAGCTTAATGATGACGCACATGTGAACTGCTGAGTTCCTAATTAAGTTCCATCTCATTCATGCCTTTGTCCATACGTGTACATGCATGTGAATCGGTGTCTTCCTTTCCCTGCAGATCGATTTGTCGACTAGTTATTCATCACCATCAAAGTGGCTTTTTCTTCCTTTTAGTTCGAGCACCTTCTCCCTCCATATATATGTACGCCCTGTGGGAATTATGCCTTCGATATCTTTTGATGTCAGGGGTGGGGAACCGTGTGCTAAGTGCGATACCATGCCTTTTCACGAGGGTGGGGGGCTGATATGAAGCATCTGATCACTGCCACCCCCACCAATTATATGCCCCTCCCGTCCACCCACATATTCATATATGCCCTAGCTATCTGTACAAAGATGCTCTAGCTAGTTAACGCACGCACAGGAGTTAGGATGAGTCATGAGGGGATCGATAGTCTGCACACTGACCAAGTGAGCAACGCTTTTTATTCTGTGTTAAAGCTCGATGAGAAGGTGAAAGGAAAGAAACGTGACAACCAGATACTCTAAAAAGTCATATTTTGCGAGCGTCGGTCACACTCAAACTTCTTGTTGTACTCTCAATCTAGAGCATCTTTTAGAGTGCTCAAACGCACCAACTATATTGATCAGAAGGAAGAAGCTTTGGAACCTTATTCTCTTTTGGAGATCAGAGAATTGTTGTTAATGGGAGAACTCTCTCTCTCTCTCTCTCTCTCTCTCTCTCTCTCTCTCTCTCTCTCTCTCTCTATGGCTGGCTGACCGAGTATATATCAGGGAAATTGGGGTGGGGTGAGTGCAGCTCAGCGCATCAAATCTGCTCTTGGGGAACGATCGGGACGGTGTGGTTGTGAGGGGATTTTTTTGTTGGGGGGAGGATCGAATCGAAACAAGTCCCGTCTACACTCCTGCCGCCCCTTCCGGAGAATAAAAACGTTGGTCGGCCGAAAAGAACCAGTTCCTCGTGCGCATCATCTACAGCTCCAGCTTCCATGGCAGTCAATGTCCAGGCGTACGTGGGCTTTTTGCAGGCCAACATGCATGCATGCATGCTGGCGGGAAGGAATTTAAAGGTAGAAGAATCGACCGTAATCAATGGGTGGGGGAAGAACCTGATGCTCTTTGACGGCTCTGTTTCTACCAATCGATCAACGGATAATTTAAATGCCGAGGCATGATGTAAAGGCATACATTTGTGCCATGCACAAAAGGATAAATATTATATGAGATTATTAATAATTTCTACATGAAAGGTAATCATAAAAGAAAATTGACATTTTACTATTATTTTACACGGGATGTGACACCTTAACGCCTTGAATATTAGTCACTCTTATACAGAATTGTGACACTTTAAATATTATTCTCTCCTGTTTTGATTTTGAGAAAAGAAGTAATTAGGTATTTCATTAGATGGGAGCTGAATATTTATACCTGAGTACACAGTATAAGTTGTACCCTAGGTACACTATAAGATAACTACAAAAACTACATTGACACAATGACAAATAAGCCCATACTGAAACTAACTCTAACACTCCCCCTCAAGCTGGAGCATATATGTCGAACATGCCCAGCTTGCAGCAAAGAGTAGCAAATCGAGAATTTCCAAGAGCTTTGGTAAATAAATCTGCAAGCTGATCTTCTGTGGGAGTGAAAGGAGTGCATATCCGCAATGACATAACAGCATCCCTTACAAAGTGACAGTCAACCTCAATATGTTTGGTTCGCTCATGGAAAATGGGATTTTTTGCAATGTGAATAGCAGCTTGGTTGTCACAGTGCATCTTCATGGGTTCAGAGTAGGTTACACCAAAATCAACCATCAATCTTTGCAACCACATCATCTCACATGCTGTCTGAGCCATAGCACGGTACTCAGCTTCAGCACTAGACCTGGCAACGACATTCTGCTTCTTACTCCTCCAAGTAACCAAATTTCCCCCAACATAAGTGCAGAATCCTGAAGTGGACCTCCTGTCTAGTTTAGACCCGGCATAGTCTGCATCAGAAAAGGCTTCAATTTGCAAATGACCATGCTTCTTGTATAATAAACCTTTTCCCGGAGCAGCCTTGATATAATGTAAAATTTTCAGAGCAGCTTGCCAATGACACACTTTTGGCTTCTGCATAAACTGACTAATAGCTCCCACAGCAAAGGAGACATCAGGTCTAGTGACCGTCAAGTAAATAAGTTTCCCACATAATCTCCTATATTTTGCAGGATCATCAAAACAAGGACTGCCCTCAATATCAAGGTCTTGCTGAGAAACAGTGGGTGTCTCAGCTGGTTTACACCCAAGTAGACTCATTTCTTGAAGTAGATCAAGAGCATACTTTCTCTGAGAGAGAGAAACACCATCCTTCCCATGAGCAATTTCAATACCCAGAAAATAGCGTGGTCTTCCAAGATTTTTAGTGACAAAATGTTTCTCTAGATATTTCCGAACTTCTTCAACACCACCTGTGTCACTACCAGTGAGAAGCATATCATCGACATAAACAATTAAAATGACAACACAAGTAGAAGAATGACGAATAAAAACAGAGTGATCTGCTTGACTTCTTTTCAATCCAATTGCTAAAGCAATTTGACTAAACTTGTCAAACCAGGCGCGTGGACTTTGTTTCAGCCCATAAATAGCTTTCTTCAACTTGCACACTAACTCCCCCTGAGCAACGTACCCTGGAGGTTGCTCCATATACACTTCCTCATGAAGGTCTCCATACAAAAAGGCATTTTTGACGTCCATCTGCACCATCTGCCACCCTTGATTAATAGCCAGAGAGAAAAGCACACGAACGGAATTCAACCGTGCAACAGGAGAGAATGTTTCAAAATAGTCAACCCCATAGGTTTGTGTAAACCCTTTTGCAACTAATCTAGCCTTGTACCTCTCAACAGTCCCATCAGGAGAATATTTCACATTAAACACCCAACGACAGGAGACAGGAGTAACATTAGCTGGTCGAGGTACCAGGACCCAAGTATCACGAGAGATTAAGGCACACATTTCATCATCCATTGCAGCTTTCCATGCAAGTTGTGAAAGGGCCTCAGAAACAGACCTGGGAATAGAGATGGTTGAAATAGACAAGGCAAACTGATAGAAGGACGGGGCCAAAGAAGTGTAGGAAACAAAATTGCCAATGGGGTGTTGATAAATACTTTTACAAGACCGCACCCCTTTCCGAATAGCAATAGGAAGATGGAGATCTGTAACAGGTGGGGAAGGGAGCTCACCAGAAGGAGGAGGATCCACCGCCGAGGGAGAGGATGGTGGGGAGACAGCTGCTTGAGGTGGTGCACGGCGCTGATAGACCTGTCCATAGAGTTTATCTATAGCATGTGGCATAGAGGCTTCATTGTCAGTGGGAGGATGTGAGCCAGAAGGAAACAAAACAGGTGGAGTAGGAACATCAAGAACAGAGGGAGAGGCTTGCACAGTTGATTTAAGAAAAAAAGGTGTAGTCTCATAAAAAGTAACATCAGCGGAGACAAAGGACTTCCTGGACCGGGGTTCAAAACAACGGTACCCTTTTTGGGTTCTAGAGTATCCAAGAAAAATACAAGGAACTGATCTGGGAGATAGTTTATCACGACCCGGACCAAGTAAGTGAACAAAACACTTACACCCAAACACCCTAGGAATAAGAGGAAATGGCGCCTTTTTAGAGTGTAGACATAAAAACGGTGATTGTCCATCTAACACTTTACTGGGAACACGGTTGATAAGATAACATGAGGTAAGAACAGCATCACCCCAGAATTGTTTTGGAACATTCATATGAAACATAAGCGTCCGAGCAACATCAAGAAGATGCCTATTTTTTCTCTCAGCAATGCCATTTTGCTGGGATGTATAGATGCAAGAAGTTTGATGAACAATCCCATGAGACAAGCAAAAAGACGCAAAAGAAGTCTGAGTGTACTCTAATGCATTGTCTGTACGCACAATTTTGATAGAAGCAGAATACTGAGTTTTTATTTCAGCATAAAAATGTTTAAAAGTATGAAATACATCAGATCTAGATTTGATAAGAAAGACCCAAGTCATACGAGAAAAATCATCAACGAACGTAACAAAATAGCGGAAACCGAGCCTAGAGGAGACAGGAGACGGTCCCCAGACATCAGAGTGAACAAGAGCAAAGGGAGTAGTGCTCCGTGTATTCTGACTCAAAGGAAATGAAACTCTATGATGTTTGCCTAATTCACAGGCATCACACTGAAACTTATTAACTGTGGATGAAACAGGAACAACTCCACGAAGCACAGCAATTGAAGGATGACCCAATCTGCAATGCCACTGATAAGGAGTCTGACTGGCCGACAATGCTTGAGAATTTTGCGGTCTATCAGCAGTGATATAATAGAGTCCACCAGATTCACGACCCCCACCAATCTTCTTCCTCGTTCGAAGGTCCTGAAAGATACAATAAGATGGATAGAATGTCACAGAACATTGCAAGGAACGAGTCAACCTGCTAATAGAAAGAAGGCTAACAGGAAACTTGGGAACATAGAGAACATTGTCCAAAGTAAGAGTAGCCAACTGAACAGTGCCTTTTCCTGCTACTGAGGAATAAGATCCATCTGCTACAGCAACAGGTGCATGTGAGCTAGAAAAATCAAGAGAGGAGAAAAGGAATTCATCACCTGTCATATGAGACGAGGCTCCAGAGTCCACTACCCAAGAAGAGTTATGAGCTGCAAGGGCTTTACCTGAGGGTGTAACAGCATGGAACGAGGATGAAGAGGATGCAGAGCCTTTAATAATGTTTTGTATTGCGTCATACTCTTCCCGAGATAATGTTATGCCTCCCTCTTTTGGTGTGCCATCTGTCTGTGATTGTTGCAATAATGTACTGGAGACTGTGGTTCCCATATCAGATGCAACTCCAAGGTTTGCAATGGGTTTCAACTTGCTTCCTCCTTTGCCATACTTCTTCCAGCAAAAATCTGAACTATGGTTGGACCGTCCACAATGTGAGCATGGCTGACGACCACGTCCACGTCCTCGACCACGACCATTTGCTGCAAGGGCAGAGGTATTACCTAGATCACTAGTGACATTTAATGACTCACCTGAAGATCCACTGGGATCAGAATGGGATGCAGTGCTAGCCCGTAACAAGCGCGAGAAAGCATCTGTCAGCTTTGGAATAACTGTATCTGCTAGCAAATTATCTCGAACATGCCGTAGATTATCATCAAGACCAGAGAGAAACTTTGCAACAATAAATTCATCACGTTGTTTCTGAATCTTTGCCGCATCTGTAGTAGTTGGTTGATATAGCTGAAGTTCATTCCACAATCCTTGCAATTCCGAGAAGTATAGAGCAACATGTCGACCATCTTGCTTAGTCGCAAACAGTCGAGAATAAAGATTATAGATGTGGGAAATATTTGTCTGGCCAGAGAATGTATTTTTCAGAGAATTCCACATCTCCTTTGCGGTTTCTAGAAAAAGCACATTATTAAAAATATAGGGTTCACAACTATTCCCAATCACCGAAATCACCATCCCATCATCCGCCTGCCATGCTTCATACACTTTCGGATCTGATTTATCTGGCGGATCTTCGTCAATATGAGAAAGTTTCTTCATCGACATCAACAGAAAACGAAAAGCCCTCGACCACTGAGGATAGTTGGCGCCATTCAGTTTGACAGAGGTAGCCACCATGTGGTAGTTTTTGCCTTCTGCGGGGAGAATAGATGTCGAGGAACTCCTATTTGCTGAAGAATCGCCCATAGCTGCAAGAACTAGTTTCACAAGAAGATGTACATGGACGTCGCCGAGCAGAGGTGATCAGCACATAGAGAGAGAGAGAGAGAGATAGTCGAGTTCCCTTATGTGCGGATCATAGAAGATGAACGAGACTCTTGCTGGGTCGTCAGTGATGCAGCGTCCTCCAGAGCATCCCCTGTTGCGACGGTGGGCTGAGAGAGATGAAGCCCCAGAACATACGGCCTCCTGGGGTCTTCCAGGCGCCCTCCTTATGGTCTGTCACAGGAAGATAGGAGGAGGAAGAGGCAGAGGAAGAGAAGGATGGAGGTGGAACGAGGAAACGTGGAGGATGGAGGCAGAAGAAGGCAGAGGAGGAAGGAAGGAAGGAAGGGGGTGGGGCAGCGGCTTGAAGCCCTAACCAGGGATCTGCCTCTCTGATACCATGTTTTGATTTTGAGAAAAGAAGTAATTAGGTATTTCATTAGATGGGAGCTGAATATTTATACCTGAGTACACAGTATAAGTTGTACCCTAGGTACACTATAAGATAACTACAAAAACTACATTGACACAATGACAAATAAGCCCATACTGAAACTAACTCTAACACGTACGTCCTGAGATATTCACACACTATATATAGCTGCCAGCTTCCCACACGTCGACGGATCATCACCACGAAATGAGTTAAAGTCCTAGTTTGACCACATCAGCATATGGACTCGGCATCTAAGTCGTGGACGTGAGCACACACCCATTCCTCACATGGCGCCGTCACATCTACTGCATGGGGCGCCAGGGCGGGGTACCAACAAGGGAGACGCGGCATACGCCCATCCCCAGCATGTTCACAAAGAGAGAGAGAGAGAGAGAGAGAGAGAGAGAGAGAGAGAGAGAGAATATTTCAGCTGTTTCCCATGTATGAGGTGCATGCTGTGGCCGGATGCATGAAAAGAAAACAAATTAGCTAAGCAGTTAAGTGAAGTGAGCGTCTGTGCGCATAGATATCATGCAACATGTTTGGGTGGAACCCGTGCATGTGATTCGGATCCGCCCGAGTTATATCTACGTACGAATATCATGATATTTATGCACACGAACACTCGTCATTTCTGAAACAGTTAATTAGATTCTTTCACAGTGCTTCGATTCCAACAATCTGAATCATCCAATCGAACGCATTTTGATCAGTGTATATACATATAATTGCAGTAGACATATATAATCTCCGAGACATAATGAGCAATGGAGCATGCACGCATATTCATGGGGATGGGGTCGAAGCCGCATGGGGCCGGCTCAGTGGGAATATCTTTTCATGCATACAATTAACTGTTTATCCACGATCACTTTGAGCACTAGCTACCTCCATTTCCCGAGCAATTAGTCGAAGCCTACGTGTGATCGATCATCTAAGGCATGGATGTGATTCCGACAAGACGCCGATCAATCCTCATCATTAGCTCTGATTCACATAAGATCATATGATCTACGAGCAAAATAATGATAAATAGCAAATGAGGCCGTCCTGAAGCGAAGGGGGCCGGTCATGATGCTTCGAGCAGCACTAGCGTCGCATCCCAATTGGGCCAGGCACCAGCTCCTTCCAGCTGTCTCATATTTAATTGTCAGATAAGGCGGACTGGAGAATCTGCACCCTGTGGCACTCTGAGCTTTCTGTCTATATGTGACAATTAAACGATGACAGAAGTTAATCATCAGGTGTGATCACTTTAACTTATATATCGTAATTACAAGAGTCAGAAATGGTTGTAGGCCAGATGCGCTCCACAATCATCTGAGACGAGAAATCCAATTGATCAGCGGAGTAGTACCAAATCAAAACTCAAACTCTCTCTCTCTAGATCTCTACCAAGGACATTGTACAGTGAGTAGAGTGCTATTTTAATCGCATAATTATTTTGATGCGGCAAATTGCGATGCAGTGCACAAGATCTCATGTATGAAGTGAAAAGGGAAATGAAGGAGAACATAGTTCTTAGTATATACGTAGAGGAATACTTGCTACAAAAAGAGTCTTGCAATAAGTTCTTAGAAGTGAATAGAGGAATACTTGCTACAAAAAGAGTCTTGCAATAAAATTGAAGTGAATGGTAAGCAAACAATTGTATTGACTCAACAGATAAAAGTACACGTACGGTACCTATTATAGTAGCTCTTAGTCAATAAGATTATCTTCTTACATTTCTATCACAAAATTCCTCTTACAATAAACACTTATCTTCCAAGTAATGAGCACTCATGTAGAAGGGGATGATGCTGCCCAAGGAAACCAGAACCTCCCAAAGCAATTGATGCAGGCAACAACCTATAGGTCCAAACTACCAAGGAGCGAAATTTTCTCAAGGGGAGTATCTTCAGACGGCACTATTTCACACCTTATTAAAGATTCACAAATGCATCTACTATACCTATTACTTTCCTTCCTTGACTTTAAGTTGCTCATCGTAGTCTACTGTAATGCTACTATTTTACCCATCTAAAGGTACGGTAGATTTCTTTTTTTTTTTCATTTTTTCTTGGATAAATTAATTAGAAATCTCTGACCGTAACAGAAAGATCTTTACAGTAACAGGACTTAACGTATACTGTAACAGATAATAACACTAACTGTAATGAATTACAGTTCTGTTAGAGATTAACAAATAAATCAAAAATCTGATAAGAACTCTTAATTAATTTGCCCTTTTTTTCTTTTTAAACTGTTGTGTAGCTTGTCTAGTCTGATTATTCAGAAAACAACATGCCTAACGAAATATCCCCGGAGCTTTTAAGTGCCTCGCTGTACAACTCATTTTGTTGGGATCATACTTTTGACGATGATTACCATAAGCATGTTAATCACGCCTGCCCTCCTGGCAAGGAATAGGGCTTTTAGCCTCATACCCTTGACAGCGGCAAACAGTCGAAATAAGTATGCACAAAACAGATCAGAATAGTTTATTGTTAAGTCACGCGAATATACAAACCAATGTGCTAGCCACACGCCAAAGCAACTAAATTCCTCCTTTGCTGTACGCTTCAACTCATTAGCTAGATAGCAATCACACATACAAACACAATACCAAGCACGGAGGTGGACACAACACTGAAGGGCAAGCATGACCGGCACGCACAACACTGCAGGGGCCAATATCCACTTCCAGTTGCCACCGCTAAGTTCGCCCATCAACAAACTTCAATGTGCCGAAATGGCATCGTCTCCACTCGAAAATGACTGAGTCATCCAGAGAGCAAAACATTGTATTCACGTCTTCTGCATTAGGAGACCAGACTGAGTACAGAGATTACAGTTACCAGACACATAAAAATTCCTGAATTTTTTAATGACATTAACAAAGTGAAGGACAAACTAAATTAGGGAAAGGGCACAATTTCTCATGCAGCGACCAAGAAAATCCAATGAAATCTGGTAGCTGTTAAATATCCAGAAGGTAAACAATTCAGTACACTGCAGCAAGCCAAACAGAGGACTTGCTGCCCGTGCTGGGGCGGGCAGTACCCGCCCATCCCAGCACTGGCGGTAATGTTTTCTCATTCAAAAGATGCAGAATGAGTTGCCGATTAACAAACTTGGGTAGAACCTTGCAGTAAGTTTTATCCACTTGCTAAGACAAAATGCTCCAAACCCAAGTTCCTCTTTTCAAAAGGAACTTTCTGACCAAATCAAAATGAATGTCGCACCACCAGGCACCAGTCCAGTTTCACAGGTAGACAGAAAAATCTCACACAACAGTTACATTATAGGTTATGAAGGTAGGCATGCTACCATGGTTGTTAAGGCGACCAAGGTAGTGGCCCACCACCTTACTACTTAAGCGCCAAGGCGAGGCGCCTAGGCAAAACCTAGTTTATGTAACAAAGTACCTAGAAATCTACATTTTATACCATGTACATTCTCTATTTATTAATATAAAAGTGCTAACCACAAATATTTAGCACATATGGGTAAGGTCATATAATAGAAGAAATAACAAATGTTAACAAAATGATTAATAGTAATAAGGCAATCAATTGGAAGATGAGCATATATCTATCAAGTGTCCACAAGTCAAAAGTTTTAGTTAACCTGAAACATTGCTAGACAAATAATAAATTGAGAGAGAGAGAGATAAAGAATGACTATACAATATGTATAATTAAGGCATCCAGCAATAAAAAACACAACAGGGGGTGCTATGATTCATGAATCATGCAGATGTTTAGTCTTGTACAGCTGCTCACCTAGGCAACCACTCGCCTAGGCGGTTGGCCAGTACCTTGTCACCTTGGTGATGCTTAGGCGTCATCTAGGCGACACCTTAAAAACAATGGATGCTACCCCTCCCTCAACCGAAAGGTTCCTGTAAGAAATGTTCCTGGTTTCCTGCAATGTCTCCTGAAGAGGTGAGGGTACTACAGGAGAATTGAGATTTGCAGATGGCTGTGATGGCTTCAAAATCAAAGCCGTCTACGAAAAAGATATTTCTAGGCGGCTAGAAGTGGCAGTCTACATATCTCACAAATGTAAACTGTTATATTCAGCCGTCTACATATGTCTACATATTTGTAGACGGCTACAGGTAGCCATCCACATATCTCGCTTATGTAGACAGCCATACTCAGCCATCTAATTATGTCCCAAATATTTGTAGACAGGCTAAGAGTAGCCATCTACATATCTCAAATATTTGTAGACGGCTGCTGGAGCCGTCCACATATGTGAGTTATGTAGACAGCTTCCTCTAGCCATCTACATATACCCAAAAAAGCCCAACCCCCGTCACACCCCCCCCCCGCCATGCCCTCCCTCTTTTCCTCTCTTTTCCATCTCTTCTTTCCTCAGTCGCTCAGCCCCCTCCACCGCTGTCGCTGCCGCTGCTCGGATCGTCACTCATAGAAGCTAGTTCGTACCCTTTTCTCTTTTCCCTCTGTTTATCTTTTCCTTCTGTATGTCGGAGGGGAGGGGAGGAATCAGACGGTGGGGCCAGCGGTGGGAGGGGGAGTTGAGGTGGAGGGGAGGGGGTGGTGAGGCAAAGGGGAGGGCATGGTGAGGTGATGGGGAGGGGAGGGGAGGAGGTGGTGGACTCCGCAGTCCACATGGGGTACAAATCAGAATGACCTACTGCTCAGCTGCAGCTGCAAGACGCTGCTACTGCACTCTGCTCCTTCCAGTTCGTCTAGATGTCTAGGTCAGGGTTCATGGCAACTAGCTTCGACTTCTGTCCTCTGGTCTGCTTCCTCCCAGCACAGGTGGTATTGTCCTCGGCAATAAAGCAGTGATAAGTGTAACCATCCATTTGTGGCCTTGAATGTCCTTTCTTGGGGAGGAGAGAAGGCAGTTGAAGAGGTATTTGGAATTGGAGCTTTGCAACATTTTTTATATACTTCAGGATCGCATCGTTCTCAGTTAACTGATGATACATTTTTCTTGTATCACAAAAAAAGAGGGAAAACGTGAGTCAACCATGCTTACTCCAACAGATCCTTATTCCTCCTCAAATCATGTCTTATTGCCTGAATGCTTAGTTAACTGCTGCATTTTTCTGTTTTCTGGTTTTTTTAATTTCTTTCCTCTGATTTTGATGTTATCTCTCTTTCATGATAGAAGTTGAACTTTTAAGTATTTTGAAGGATGTTGAGTAATTTCTCTTTTAAATTCTATCTTCTTCAGCACTAACCTGTTTGGTCCACGGTTTAGCTACCCATGTATTTGTTAACCAAAAATTAACCTATAAAAAAATTGAAAAAATCTTACATATTTCACAAGACAAACAGTGAAATATGTGTAAAAGATTGTACAATATGTTAAAAAAATAAAAACATTATCTTACCCATTTTACCCCACCTCCCAAGCATGGGTAGGTTAACCGTGAATAAAAGAGGTTTAATTTAGTTAGACAGGGTTAGGCAATACAGCCTAACCAAAGTCAGTTAATGCTTAGCCCAACTTTTTACCCAGACTTACCCATCCTTAACCAGGGAAACAAAGAGGCCGGAGTTAGCAAAGTTGGATAGGAAGCTCAAGCTAAACTAATCTCTCCTTGAAAACAATGTAGTCTTTAAGAACATATAACTCATTGCGGTGCTTGTCATTCATTACTTCTTAACATACTGGTGCACTCATCTGTATTTAATCAGTATCCACCTTGATTAACTGGGTTATAATTCTTACTAAGCAGCCATCTATATTTAATCAATATCTACCTAGATTAATTTGGTTATAATTCTGAATCACCCTTCTCTCATTTACCTGTCAATGAAATGAATTTTGCTTGCTACAAGATATGCCTATTTTAATATGTAGAGTATTCTGTACATGTTTTTCTGGCCTTCTGCAGAAGCTATTTGATGTTTTTCCTTTGAAATTATTGGAGTCACTTTGAAGAGGATGGCCATGTTGAGGTGGGAACCTAGCTTTTATGTTGGGGCAGTTTTGTACTGCTCTTGTAAGCTCTGATATCCATTACGTTCAATGGTCCACTGTAAATTTCCTCTTTGATACATGTATTTTAGTCTCTCAAAGACATGTAATTGAATCTTAGCACCCAAAAATATTTTAACATGAACTTATTCATGTTCGAGGAGTTTAGAACTATGTTTCACAATTAAAGATACCTCATTTAATGTATAAGTTTAAATGACTTTTACTTTTTCACTGGCATTTATTTTCACTGTTTTCTCCACTGCTTTTTTTTTCATTAGAAAGCTATCCTCTTTTACATATTTCTATCCCTTAACATTCATTCTGATTTTGACAAAATAATGTTAAAGTAACCAAATACCTCTCATATGACAAGGTATGATGCCTTCTACTAAAACATGCATAATATAACCAGAATTCAGAAAATGTCTTCTACTGAAACATGAGTTTATTGCTTTTTCTAAATTCACCTCTACTCTGAACAGTTGTTAGCAGTCTGTTTAACTCTGGTTACCTTTTAAGAGATCCTCACTTATACATTTGGTGATTTGCTAAATTTGCTGTGTAAGTTATTGAAAGAGATCACAGGAGCACATTGCATTAATATGAAGAAAGGAACATAGGCCAATGCTAGCACATCTATGTTGGGACAGGTTGAAAGTAGTTATTAAGCTTCCCTAACTGTGTTTTTTTCAGTTCTTGTGTATTGCTTATGAATGTCAGAATTTTTAGCAGTATATTTCTGATCTATTATATGGAATGCATTTTATAGATGCTTTTGTTTTTCTACATGTTCAGCTTCAAACAAGGCTTCAGCTAGCAGTGATCTTTATGGTCATAGGAATGAGTTATTATATATTAACAAGAGAGGTGACCGTTAATATACATAAACCTCTTGTTAGTTTTATCTGTGACATGAGCTTTCACGTTGTTTGACTTAACAAGAGAGGTGCCTGTTAATTAGCATAGATTTATTTCGAAGGTTACTCTAAAGAAGTAACAGAAAGCCTTTCCATGATTCTCCAGATTATACATTTGAATAGTACTTCTGGCTTCTTGTGCATAGCTCAAAAGGGAAGCCGTATGATAGGGCTTTAAGTTTACATATAGAAATTGTAACTTGCTTGAGCATGTTGTTTATGTTTATGGTTTTTTTCCAAGTGAGCCATGAAAATTGGAAAATTTTAGCAGAACCACTAGAATTCAATTAAGTTATTTCATTGACATACTTTAATACAAAAGCCCAACAGATTCTGCATTCCTGCCTTTGTCTATGATACTTTTGTCCTGTTCCTGTCTGCCTTTGTCTATGGCATTCATCTCTTGTAAGTATGTATTTAAGTGAGCAATTTTAATTTCATAGTGAATCTTCATGCTGAAAGAATATGTAGAGATTAGTTAACTTGTTAATAATATCAATCTTTTCACAAATGAGTTCAGACAATGGATCAAGGGTTCATAAAACACAAACCATGGGCAGCGTGACAAATCATACCTCTCAGGCCATTGTTCCTCAGGACCATCCCACTCCTCAGTCCCATCTTGCCTCTCAAAGGACATCTTCAGCTGAGTTTGTATCTTCTACTGTACAGATATACTTTAACATCAGTAGTGTTGTAATTACATTTATTTTTTTCATGAAATCAAATATCTTTCTGATGCGGGACGAAGGCAGCAGCGGCGGCGGCGGCAGGGTCTGTCTCATAAACTACTTGCTCCTGCTCTTCACACTTATCACCCAAGGCGGGATCTGTCTCATAAACCACCTTTTATAGTGCAGTAGCAAACATATCACATAACTCGCGAAGATCATTCTTGACACTGATCCAAATGGGGTCTTTGGATGGCCTTCAATGCACGCTCGAACATTTAGCAACCATCGTCTCTGTGAGGCCACTAGCGTATCAGGTGAGGACCTCAGCTTGTGAGAACAAACCGATGCCCCAAGCTCTGATACCAAAACTGATGCGGGACGAAGGCGGCAAGGGGAGGCGGCGGCATCGGGGTGCCCGCGTGGGGGCGCAGCGGCGTTGGAGGACGGGGCGAAGGTGAGGCGGGTCTAGATGAGCCCCAAAAAGGGAAAGGGGGCTATTTAGCCTTCGTGCGAGAGGAGGGTGGGGGGGTTGGCGTGGGGTTGGTGTGAAAGAGAGAGTGAGCGAGTGAGCCGAGGGAGAGAGATGCAAGGGAGGAGGGGTGAACGTGAGAGAGAGATCGGCCGGGAGAGAGGGAGCAGTCGGGAGGGGAGGGGAAGCAAGGCGCAACAGCAGTGGGGGGAGGGGTGGCGTCGTGGCAGGGGGAAGAGAGAGAAAATACAGAGAGAGATGCCAGAGAAGAGAGAGGGAGAGATGCAGAAGAGAGAAGAGAGAGTACCGTGAGAGAGAGATTCCAAAGAGGGGGGTGAGAGGAGAATTGGGGTCTGAGAGAGGGGAGAAGAGAGACGATCTAAGGGGAAGGGGAGGTCGAACAGGGAGGGTCAAAAGAAGAGAAAGTAGATGAAGGGAGGAAGGAGGGAGAGGCAGAGGAGGAAGATGAACAGGGAGCTCTCAACATGGCTTCTACATTTTCTTTTGTCATTCCTCCTTTTCAAAAGGTGAGTACATAGGGTATTTAATGAGGGTCGAACCACAAAGACCCTTCTCACCTATCCACAATTTAAAAAACCAAGATGTCCTTAAAACTGTAGATATGGTGCAACATTTGAACCAAAATTACATAAAATTAAAAGACCTGATATTAGCTCTAAATGAGCCCCAAAACTATAAAACTAGACATTTACTTTACCTAATTAATTGAGACTCCACTAAAAATAAAAATACATAATAAAATAAAATTAATGTCAATACATCTCCGAGCGACTAAAGTCTCGAGTCTCGCCCCGCGTCCATCACGAGTCACGGTCCCCGTCACTTTCTTAATGTATATATGTTCACAGGGAGGCATCTGGAGCACCAACATGGGGTCAAGGTACTAGTCCTTGAGGTCCCACTAAGGGAGGAGGTTATATCCAGCGCAAAGGTGGAATGTTAGAGTGGTCAGTAGATATAGCGTAGGCAAACAAGGGACAAATTTTGTGAGCCGCATGGGCAACGTCATTAGGGTGCATTGCATACCATGGCAGAAGAATTTTTCAAAACTTCCTGAAGCGGCGAAGAATGTAATATTCAGAGATCTTAAAGTAACATAATAAATATTTAAAGTTGATACACCATCCTTTATGTGAGATATTAAAATGGATTTGATAAAATGTGTGTAGGGGGCATGCCAATGAGATCGGACTCCTCAAAACGGACAAGGAGATGCTACAGTATATGAAGGTCATGCATAAAGATTGGCGTGGGATGTTGAAGTCAAGAGTAAGTCATTTTTTCTAAAGTAATATTTGATTAAGGCTTCCTTTTCATACTACTACAATGAAACTTTTTAACTTTGTAATCATCATTTGCTAGTATTACAAAGGGAAGACTTTTAAGGAGGCTATTGCCTCCATTCCAGTCGGCGTTGATCCGTCAAATTGGTGGACGATGTGTGAAAAGTAAAACACAAGAGAGGAGCAGGTAAAATAATATGATTTAATTATATACATTACTTACGATTTTTTGTCTGAAATTTGATCAAATATAACTATTATCTTCTTCTTTATAGGATATTGTTAAGCGCAGTAGACAGAATCGCTCCCATTAGACAACGACATACAGACGAGGCAGAATGAGTATCTATCAATTAAAAAATAATTTTGTAAGTTTTTAAATATACTAAATGTAATTTTCTTTTCTTTTTCTACGCGTGATGAATATACAATTTATTTGAGCAGGTGAAGACTCATCAACGTGAACTCGATCACATTGAGGTTTTCAGGATAGGGAAATGCAAATATCTTCCTGATGGTGCCTAGTACCGAGTAGTGGGTTGATGAATGTAGCAGCCGCTATATAAGTGTATTTGTCCTACATAAAATACTTTTAATAAATAAGTTTATAATTGAAAATTAATTGTGTTGTCACTTAAATGTTTTTTTTTATGCAGTAGAGAATGAGTTGATGACCTCGGGCCTCAACAATGATGCCCATACCTCTCCCGATGTAGGCGAGAACACCTTTGAAGCTATCATGGGACGAGATAGGTCTGGCTGTGTTCGTTGCATAAACAAGGTTGAGACGCTCCACAGTTGGTATGGCAAGAGAGAGGGATCGAGCTCCACATGCGGCTACCACACTATGGTGCAGCAGTTGCAGCAGTAGTTACAGGAGCAAAGCAGACAGATGGAGATGTTATGTGCCCAACACGCTATGGAGAGGAGCATAGATCGAAAGGAAATGGAGGATATACGAATGCAGATGGCGTAGATGTGAGCCCTTATGGATCAGTTGGCCAACCAAACATCACACGCGCACATTGCCTCTGAGCATGAGGGGCTGATGGAGATAATGGGTCTAGAAATGACTTTGATGATGGTGATGAGCAAGAGTAAACACTATATTGTTATTTCTTGAGATACTTTGTATTTGTTGTGGGATAATTTGTGTATGGATAATTGTTGAGATAGTTTATGTTTGTGTAGCATTAGGTTTTTTCCCTGTCACAGGGGGTTTCCTAGCCATAGACCTCATATTTATACATAGGAAAATCTCTACTATTCATCACTCTACATCAAGGATCTGGAGTCATAATACTTTCTTCAAATTTTTTAGAACTTAATTGGTAGGATATACGGACGGGCAGAGCCGACCAGACCCGCTCACCTAGAGGAGAATAGAGACAATGCCCAACCATCACTCCGCTTCCTGGTGGCAGCCCATGTTGAAGGAATGTCATGGGCTCAGCCCACCAAAGCCTAGTCTCCCTGGCCCCTTGGGCCACTGGCCTCTAGGCCCAGAATAGGCGAAAGTGGCCCCTATGCCCGTCATCCCCAAATGACTCTCTTCCCGCCAAGGCCAAATCTTCGACCCCCTGAGCCACAGTAGGGCTCACCACTCCGACGTCAATGGCACAGCCAGGTCTATAGCCAGGCATGCCCCTACAATGTGAGGGTAGGGCCTCACCTACTGTTCAGCATGCCTCTACCCTGCCAGGAGATGGCCTCTCCACCTGTCTAGCACGCCCTCTCTCCCTGAGAGACCATTGACGGTAGCATAGCTTTGTCCATACCTCGCAGGCAAAACGAGACGGCACTCCATTCCTCACTTGAGGTCATGTCAATTTGGCATACACCCTCAACTACCCCCAACGCCAAGTTGCATGGCTCGGGAGGGGGAATAGACATGGAGGACTCTAGACGTAAGCTTAAAAGAGATGGAACAACATACAAGGGAGGTAAAAGAACAAGTTCTGGACTTTCACACTCATACACAGGAGCACCCAGGTTCTCCCCTCCCCCCCCCCCTCCACCCTAGTTCCAGCCAATTCCATGATATAAGAGTCGCAGGGTTCTCCCCCAAGATCATTCTCAGGCACCTTTTCCTTAAAAACAATGCTAAGTAACCCCAATCAGCCAGGACGTGAAGGATAAACCCAAAAACATAAGCCAAAAGTTCATCTTACTGCACCACCCAACAAGTAGCCTCCCTATTTCATGTCCAATTATCCCTTTCTATACAATCATAAATTCATAGTAAGAGGGGAACCAAAACTCATGGAAACATATGAATATTGAAAGACAAAGGATGAATTGATATGAAATTTACCTCTGAAATGAAGGGAAATATCTAAGAAGCATTTATCAGACCAAATTTTCAGAAAAATGTTTGACATGCCATTTTCTGTTGGCATTTTGCCTTCATCTGTCCTCATGTATGTCTTGTCAATTTCAGAAACACTGTGGCACATTTCCTTCCATATTTTAATGGACTAAGACATTCAACCACTGTGCTTATAGGTGTCTGACTGAGTAGTGGCAGACTATGTTGGCATCATTGGACTGATTTAATCCGAAGTCCAATCCAGTTCCAAAACAATTAAATTTTCCACAGACAACTAGCAGCATGAAGTACAGTTCAACTGATTTATTCATCTGATCTTTTACAAATTATCCAACTTTTCCCTTGTGCAATCATCAAGTACAACCACCATGAGTGAAACTCTATTTCATTTTCTCTTCCTTGGCCAGGCTTAAGTGCAAAAGGCAAAGAAACATTTGCAAATGATGTCTCTAGTTGACAAACTTTTTGCTCAGATCTATTTCCCTTTCCATTTCTTCCCGGATTTAGGGGTGTCCATTATTCCGTTTAGGGGTGTTCACAGTTCGGTTTGGACCCCTTTTTTGAAAAAACCGAACCGAACCGAAGTTAAAGTCAAACCGAACCGAACCGGTTCGGTTCGGTTTGAACCAAAAAGGGCAAAAAAAGTGAAAAACACGCTTAATGGGGGGGGTTGTGAGCATCGAATTCACAACCTCCCCTATGGTAATGGCGCCTCCAACCACTGCGCTGTTGTTTGTTTGTAATATAATATATTATTTATATTATATATACATATGTTCAGTTCATTTCGGTTCTCCAGTTCCAAACCGAACTGAACTGTGATGCTCTCCAAACCAAACCGAACTTTCGGTTTGGACCGATTTTTGAGCACCCCTAATTCGGTTCAAACCGAAAAACTGAGCAGGACGAACTGGTTCTGTCCGGTTCGGTTCGGTTTGAACACCCCTTTTGGTTCAGTTCAGTTGTGTAACTGGACTAAAACCAAATTATATAATTATATTAGTATTATATAATAATATATTTTAAATATTACAGAAATAATTATATACATACATTTAAATACAAATACATATATTTTTTGACTTCATCATTAGTTTAAATACATAAACATTAATATTTTTATCATTATTATAAATGCATAAAAAATAATAAAGATCATTTATATTTAAATTAATATAAAATTTCAGTTTGGGTTCGGTTCAGGTTAGGGAGGGGATTTGGTTTGGTTCGTGTTGCCCAAAAAATGGGTTGAACTGGGTCGAACCAGCCCATGCACACCCCGACCTGGATTCTCCTTTAACCTTTGACCAAAGCTTCCTTAATAAGCTGTGGAAGCAACATTTTTTGGCACCCAGTGTCTTGCAGAGCAATAAAAAAGGTATCTCTAGAGTTTTCCTACCTCCAGATACTCACTTCTGCAAGTGGATTTCTGTCATCATCACATCTTCTGGAATATTAGATGTGGGAATCAATCAAAAGCAAAGATGCTGCAGACTTCAACATTTACATTGAAATTGTGATTTTCATACTTTATTTATTCATTTTTAAACTTTTATAACTTTTATGTTAAAACAATATATAATTTCTTGTCTTTGAGTTCTTTTCATACTTTTGAATTCTTTCAGGCAAGGTTCAAAAACAAGGGGATCGGGGCCGGATCGGCCAGCCAAAAACCGATCCGATCGGCCGATCCCGATCCGGGCCGATCCTGGCTGAGCCAAGGGTGGCTGGATCGACCACTTATATAGGTGTATATCTTATTTACCTGAACATCATTTAAGTAAATGTTATTATTTGTAGTTTCATTTACTTAAGATATTACATGTAAATAAGGAAGTACCCCCCATTTGAATCCAATAAAAATATCAAAAAAATCATATCTCTTATCAATAAAAAGTCAACTCTCCCATCGAAGAAGAAAATCGTGATTTCGGTGATTTTAGCGAAATGCTAACTTTCTAATCTCTCATAATTTAGCCTATCTAAAAATTTGATAATCCAAATAAACCATATGGAACACTAAAAATCTAAATTTCGGTAAAAAAAAAGTCAAACGTGCATATGACTTCTCCAAAGGAGCCACTCTCCTACTGACAGCACTTAGTCTGCTTGAGATCTCTCAGAATTTAGTCAAACTTAAACTATCATCACTCAAAGTCACGAGAACTGTCACTTTCTAGTTTCTTTTCAATTAAAAAGTGAAAAATCTCATGAGTTTAGGTGATGATAGTTTAGATTTGACTAAATCCTGAGAGGTCTCAAGCAGACTAAGTGTTGTCAGTAGGAGAGTGGCTCCCTTGGAGAAGTCATATGCATGTTTGACTTTTTTTACCGGACTTTGGATTTTTAGTGTTCCATATGGTTTATTTGAATTATCAAATTTTTAGATAGACCAAATTATGAGAGATTAGAAAGTTAGCATTTCGCTAAAATTACCGAAATCGCGATTTTCTTCTTCGATGGGAGAGTTGACTTTTTATTAGTAAGAGATATGATTTTTTTGATATTTTTATTGGATTCAAATGGGGGGTACTTCCTTATTTACATGTA
Source organism: Colocasia esculenta (assembly GCA_014218235.1). NCBI lineage: Eukaryota > Viridiplantae > Streptophyta > Magnoliopsida > Alismatales > Araceae > Colocasia > Colocasia esculenta. The sequence continues at coordinate 111,985,720 of CM024759.1, read as the reverse complement.
ATATGTTAAGTAAATGAAACTATAAATAATAACATTTACTTAAATGATATTCAGGTAAATAAGGCCTGAAATCGGAGTGGACTCAGCCTGAACTCAGCCCATGACAAGGTTGAACCGGATCGGCCCGGCTCGGGCCGATCCGCGTGCAGGGACCGGTTGGGTTACCCCGGCTCGGATCGGGAGGGCCAAAACCGAGCCGACTCGGCCGATCCGACCGATCCGGCCGAGTTTTTGAACCTTGCTTTCAGGTATGGGGTACGACTGGGGTTAGGGTCGATCCTGGCCAACATAGATTGGCTCAAATCAACTTGGATAAAGTCGAGGTCAGTTGACTTGGATCATTCCAAGGCTTGTCATTGCTGAAAGCAAGTTCGATCGTTTATACATCATTTTAACATTAAATCCATCAGAACATAGGCTACATAGACTTACCTTAATATCTTTGGTTCATAAACCCAACATCGGATGTACCAGTTAAGCAAACTTTCTTGCTTAGGTGAACTTGCTCACTTGGACCCAGCTTACATTGCTAATACTCAAAACAATAGGCTCATACGAGTCAGGATGGACTCACAGAGGACAAGTTCACTCTAGCCTACCCAATCTAAACAAACAAAAGTTTAATCAATGGTCCATATTCCATTCCATGAAAATCAGAGGAATACAAGTGCCACACATTTTTCCTTCTCACCTTTGCCATCCAATCCAAGTCAAGCAGCCCATGTGAATGACTTACAATTCAGCGCTCCCAATATTGGAGAATCAAATTTAAGTTATTATTTTTCGGTTGCTCAATGTCAAATCAGACAGCATAGCATTCCTCTTGTGTACTGCATTATATCAGTTCAATTTTGTTTTGAGATAGTAGCTTCTATTTTGTATCTTCCTTTGGAAGAAGCTTCAGAAAAATTTCAAACTGAGAATAAAAAATTTCAGTGATATGTCTTTACAATCATCCACAACACCAACATGTCTACCTTAAAATGAACAGCGCCAAACACAACAAAGAACGGGCTAGACATATTAGAGATTGAGAAATTACAAGGGAAGATAGATAGATGGGATCTAAGGAAATGCTAACAGACTGCAATACCATATGTTTAATTGAGACTGAAGAAGAAAATAAACGGAAATATAGATATAAATGTAGTACGGTACAACAAAATTTCGAATTCACCTTTTGTGACTTCATAGAATACTTTGCATATCCTTCTCTCCCATTGTTGTTGTCCTTCCATTAATTATCATCTTCACCCTGTTCTCTTTCATCATTCGCCTTATCACTTTCACTTGCTGTTTCCCATTCAGAATCATCAGCCTGTTGACCATAAACATCTCCAGGATCACTATCACAATGAACACCTCCATGCTTTACAGCTGCCTCTCTAAATAACCATGCAGCACGCATCTGCTTCTTGACTAATCGTTCGGCATAATCAGGAACCTTGTTCTGTTTCAATGAGAGATCAGGATCATTTGACTGCGAGCACTCATTTATAAATAGTATAGCATCCAACAAGCTCTCCTTCGCTAATCCAAGCATATCATATGCCTGAGCCCTTCTCCACAAGCTTTTGGCATGACGATTAACAGGGTTATGTAGGCACAGTGCACGAGTAGCATCATTTATGGCCGCTAGAGGAAGCTGCAAAAGAAGATGGCACTGAGCCCTATTACTGAACAAAACAACTCTCTCTTTCTTTGACCTGATAGGGCATAAATCTAATGCTTCGGAGTATTTTGATGCAGCACCTGCTATATTCCCCGAAGAGAAAAGAGAATTTCCTTCAAGCTTCACGACCAGTGCTGCTGCATGTTTTATATGAAGATCCTCCTTTGGCATCTTCTTCTCCCATTTTAACCGTTCTCGGGAATTTATAACTTCGTCAATCTGTTTTTTCATGTTACTACTTATGGAGGCACGTCCATTTCCTTGTGCCTGAATGCATTCTTGCAGAACACAGACAATCGTGTCCCCAAGCTTCTTATGGTCACCCAGTGTCGCAATTTCAGCCAAGTCTATTAGAGCAGGTGCTACCTTATCAACCACCTGAAAGAGAAAATACAGTTGGAATAAAAGAATACCAATCATCAAAACTATACATTCTTTCAAATGGAAAAACATGTATCCCATATGATGGCCAGAAAAAGGTTGAATTTTGATAATTGGAAAGCAATTTTGAGATGCTGATTCAGATTTCTCAACATGATCCTTTGGAATGCTTTGACAGGGCAAAAATCAAAAGAGTATCAAGTGATATGCAAGCAGCTGTCTCCCCTTTGCATACCTTTGCTCTTATCCAATGCTACAACAAAGACCCAGAACTGTTTAGGAAGTTGACAGGAAATCAAACTTGGAATCCACTCTACAGGAGTGTTGATCTACTTTATTAGGAAATTGGTACTTTGGTGTCTTCATAAACAAAGTGGCAATTCAAACATACCACAGTATTAGGCATATACACAAAGGATAGCCATCCTGACTCATCCATAGGTGCCAGCTAGAGGTCCATAGCTAAGCAGTTCTTACTAGACAGAACAGGATACCCATCCATCTCCACTAAAATGTGTAAGGCATGATAGCTATCTTTAGCAATGATGAACTGGTTAAAAGTAGTGATTTTTAATTTCATACCTTGTGACAAGTAGCTGGATCTTGAAGCAGCCAGAGCAGACAGTCAATAGCCATGTATTGCCAGTCATCCGCAGAGCGAGCAATATTGCATAGTGCTTCAATTACACCTGGTAGATTAGCAACAGGCCCCCTACCAAGCTTATGGTGACAAATTGTTCGCAGTAAACCAATACCAGCTGGTGAATTCTCATTAACAAGTCCTCCCCACATACCAGGTAACTTTAATAAAAATTCAGGCTTACATATCACAGAAAGAAACTCAGGCTTAAAAGCAAAGCAATTAATCAACTGAAGAGACCAGCACTGTAATTGGCTTGCCCATTCCTCTGCCTTCCTGGATTCTATCTCTACTCCACCCATACCACGTGTCAAAAGATCACAGTGGTAACTAAGCCTTCTGTCTGGATACTGATAAAAATGGGAGTACACAATCTCCAGGGAACTCAGAGCCAGCTGAATGGAAAGCTCAAGAACTTCTCCATGACTTGCCACTGCAGGAAATGTGCTGGCATACGTAGCCAAGTGTCCAAGGGCTCGGACTGCTACTCTTTGCTCTACCCAGGTTAATCTTCCTCTTAAGAGTTCAACCAGAGGAGGAATTACTCCAGCATGAACAGCACTTTCAGCAAACTCCTCCATATTCATAGTGTAAGATCCAACTATATGAGCTGCATAATATGGAATATATATGTTCTGATCATGAGCAAGCCAACGTCGATTTTTCAGGCCCTTCCATATCAATGCTGACATACATTCAAATATTCCAAGGTCAACAAACTCAGGATCATTCGGATGTGCCATAGCAGTGTTCCAAAGCCCGCTGATAGGAAGAACCTGGCCATCATCATCCTGGGAAGGAAGTTCTCTAAAGAACTTGAGTATACTTGTTCTGCGTTTATTTGGATTTCCCTCCTTCATGACACAAAAGAAACACCCAGGGTAAGGGCAATCCTGAGGAACTTTTTCCATGTTCAGCTAACGGATTATTTCTTAGAGTACATGAGATCAATTCAGAAGCCTAGACACAATATTTGGTCATTTGAGCTGCATTAGAAAGAAAACGAAACAAGGTTAAATATTGCATAAGTTCCCAGAAGCAAGGCCAAATAGGATAAATGAATGCTTTGCAGGTTAATTGTGCAGAAAAATTCTACGGATTTTGGAATTCATTCTTCAAAAAACATCTAGCTTATTCTTTTAGAACTATGGACAACATCAAACCAAATATAACATTAAGAAACATCATAACAACTAAGCAGTAGGATGGAACCCAAAGAGGGGCTTCATATGTAAAGAAAGCTTAGTGGAGAATGGGCAGAAAAGTGTGAACTTTTACTTCAGAAACATACAGATGGTATCATGGTAAAGTAGAATGTTCAAAGACTCTGGACTTTCTCAACTCTTCTCAGACAAATCACAGAATCCATCATTATCGTAGATGAGTTTCTATAACAGCTACAACAATATAAGACTATTTACAAAGAAGTCAATAGCTAGTTGAATAGATGACAAATACAACTTTGTGGCCTGCAAAACCATTTGCCTGGTTTCTACAAGGATTGATAAATCATGTCAATCAGGTCAATTCTGTCATAAGTTTTGAGGACCAGGTCAATTTTAGGTTTGGTCATTTTGTCCCAGATTTCCAGCCAGGCCAATTCTTTCCTCAAAGGACATCTACTAGAGTTTTCACATCTTCTGAGAGGCCTTCCACCACATCTGCAAACTGCCTGCTCTTCACCTTGAGGGGTGCCACCTTCCCCTCAAAATTAGGGTCATTCAAAGGCACCAGGGCGAATGGTGAAATGTGGTACATATAATTATAATGACATCAACAAAGGCCTGTGACGCCTGTCACATCACAGTTAAAGCTCTCAACTAATCAAATACACAAACTTGTGTTACCAATTAAACTTGCATATGCTTCGTTGTTTAGCTTTAATCATCTTGACTTCATGGTTCCAAAGGGGTCTAGAAAAGACAAGTCCACAACAGGATATTCATCCTGATAATAGTAACCTTTCTTGACCATCCTAAAGTCAAGGAACTGACACTGAGAAGGAACATATAGGATAATAGGAACATCGTGTGTACCAGCAAAGGGTTTAATTTTCAGTCTTCCTGATTATGACCATGTCTGATAAACAGTTGACTAGATCATAAACAGTTGAAAAACACCCTGCTTCAGGCCAGTGGTTCTAGCCAGTTCTAAATAGCAACAGCTGATCCTGGTCCATTTAATGAATATATCATGACCAAGTCATCAGGATACAAGTACAAGGCAGTAAGAACTCTTTTGTGAGGATATGATTGATTTCACATAATTTTAAAAAAAAAATCCAAACATATGAATGGCATAAGGGCTCGCAGTGGATCCGGTTCCAATGGGAGGAAATGGGCAGAACTAGCCACTTTTTGGCCAATCAATCCTTGGACCGTTACTGATGCGGGACGACGGCGCCAAATGGGCCGACAATTGGGCGAGCTCAGGGTCATCTCACTCCAAGGCCTGAAATGGGCCAACTGGCCTGCTGAACATGGATGGCATAGTCGGGTCGACTCCATTGGAGTCTGGCCGATCCAGGATCGGCCAGCTTAAAAATGATAAAAATTGTAAAAAATGAGGGAAAATCACAGAAAAATCAGGAAAACTCCTTTAAAAACATATAATAATAGACCATTTTGGGTATATCCATGGTCTAGTTGCACATATGTTCATATTACAATACAGAGCAACGATAATTATGATACATTATTTACCTGAACATCATTTAAGTAAATGTTATATTTGTAGTTTCATTTACTCAAGATATTACATGTAAATAAGGAAGTACCCTCATTTGAATCCAATAAAAATATCAAAAAAATCATATCCCTTACCAATAAAAGGTCTACTCTCCCATCGAAGAAGAAAATCGCGATTTCGGTGATTTTAGCGAAATGTTAACTTTCTAATCTCTCATAATTTGGCATATCTAAAAATTTGATAATTTAAATAAATCATATGGAATACTAAAAATTTAAAGTCCGGTAAAAAAAGTTAAACGTGCATATGACTTCTCCAAGGGAGCCACTCTCCTACTGACAGCACTTAGTCTGCTTGAGACCTCTCAGGCTTTGGTCAAACCTAAACTATCATCACTCAAAGTCATGAGAATTGTCACTTTCTAGTTACTTTTCAATTAAAAAGTGAAAAATCTCATGAGTTTAGGTGATGATAGCTTAAGTTTGACCAAACCCTGAGAGGTCTTAAGCAGACCAAGTGTTATCAGTAGGAGAGTGGCTCCCTTGGAGAAGTCATATGCACATTTGACTTTTTTTATCGGACTTTAGATTTTTAGTGTTCCATATGGTTTATGTGAATTATCAAATTTTAAGATAGGCCAAATTATGAGAGATTAGAAAGTTAACATTTTGCTAAAATCATCGAAATCGCGATTTTCTTCTTCGATGGGAGAGTTGACTTTTTATTGGTAAGAGATATGATTTTTTTTTTTTATTGGATTCAAATGGGGGGTACTTCCTTATTTATATGTAATATCTTAAGTAAATGAAACTACAAATATAACATTTAATGGAATCGTGGTGGAGTCGGCCTGAGTCGGCCTGATTCCACCTTATACTATAGGTGGGTGGTTTGTTAGAATGTGGAGCCCGAACTCTCTAACAGATCTGCACAAGGGGTCAGGTCGCATTCGACTTATGCAGTCGCAGTCAGAAGTGAAGCATTCGACTGCAGCAGTCGAATGCATCAGTCGAATACATCAGTTGAAGTCAGCAGTCGAATGTAGCATTCGACTTATGCAGTGGGAGCCTGTCTGCAGTCGAATGTGGCATTCGACTTCTCCTTTCCCAGGTCAGGCGACTTTGCAGTTCTGAGGCGGTTCTGAGTTAGGGGCTTTTTTGTCCATGTGAATCTCGATTATGGGGCCCTAACCTCCCAGTATATAAAGGGGGGTATATTCTCTTTGTATGTGGGTTCTGGTTGTAGTATTGAAAGCTGTTGTGGCCGTGGACGTAGGAAGGCTCTCGCCTCCGAACCACGTAAAATCTGGTGACTGTGTGTTCTTCTTCTCCCTTCTTCCATCTCTTCTCCAAACTCTACGTGTGAGTTGTCTGAGAGAGGGCTGCCGATCGGGGGGACGATTCCCCAACATGGTTGTCCCCCCCCCCCAAAAAAATCGGGTCGCCATTGGCCGATTCCGCTCCGAGTCGGACGATTTTGTCATCCATGTTGCTGAAAGGTGACTGGCCAAGCAGAACAAGACAGAGTTTGTGCTGGGCCACCCCAATTAGCCAGTGGGCTCCCGAGGGGATGCGATCCCTACCCAGGTGGGCCCGCACATCCCAACCTGCACACAACTGGGCGGTGACCGAGCTGGAGGCGGGGTGCTCCCAGCACAACCCTTGGGTGGCCATGGCAGGGCCTAGGCAGTGCCAATGTAGGGTCACCGTTGTACTGATAGGCACTGGTGGTTGGGCGGCGAAGCGCCTCCTTCTATGGTGCCAGGCAAACAGCAGCAGTGGCGAGGAGGACAGGGAAGAGAGGGGAAAAAAAACAACTGGTGAGAGGGAGATACTACAGCAGGGAGATAACGGAGAGAGAGATCCGGTGGAGAGAGAGAGAGAGAGAGCTCTAGTGGGAGAGACAGTGTTCTGGAGGGGGGAGAGAGAGAGAGAGCTAGTGGTGGTCCTCACCGTTTGAACCCACTAAGGATCCGATCCGACTCTGCCAACCCACGAGCCACAAAATTTCGAAGGGTAAACTCAAGAAGTGTCTGATGAGAATAACACATGATCTTATACATGCTCAATAAAAGATTATATTGTCCTAGTACATAACTTAAAGTTCCAAAAAGAAAAGATACATCAACCTATAGCATATCCTAAGGTGCACAACTCACAATTGCTAGTAGAAGGGGTCTGCTCTCACTGCTATGGTGGATCGGTCTGGGGTTAGGAACTTGCTTGCTCTCCTTCACCTGAAAAGGAAATAGGGGAGTGAGCCTCACAATTCCATTTGCTCAGTAGGGAGACTCACAAAACGCAAAGAAGTCTAAGCAACTCAATTAGACAGTTATACATGCTGAAAATAAATAAAGGCTACTGCTGAAAAGAAATAAATCACACCAATCCACCTTTCGAATTTTCAAACAAAACATAAGAGTCAGAAGGTACGACACTGCCACACGGATCACGATAGTTGGCCCGTGAAAGAAGAACCTAACCCAGACAAGAGTAAACAAGTGACCTCACAATCTCGTAGTAGTCTGAAACACATTCTAACCATGGTATGCAATCTCGCGAGAATCTCGGTCTCGGGCCCTTCCCGAGAAACGAGAAGGCCGAGATGCCTCTTCAGGCAGGGTTGTCAAGATCTCTTTATTTACACTCCATATCATTTAAGTAAATGTTATAATTTGATGTTTCATTTACTTAAGATATTACATATAAATAAGGAAGTACCTCCATTTGAATCCAATAAAAATATCAAAAAAAATCATATCTCTTACCAATAAAAAGTTAACTCTCTCATCGAAGAAGAAAACCGTGATTTCGGTGATTTTAGCAAAATATTAACTTTCTAATCTCTCATAATTTAGCCTATCTAAAAATTTGATAATTCAAATAAACTATATGGAACACTAAAAATTTAAAGTCCGGTAAAAAAAATCAAACGTGCATGTGACTTCTCCAAGGGAGTCACTCTCCTACTGACAACACCTAGTTTGCTTGAGACCTCTTAAGATTTGGTCAAACCTAAACTATCATCACCCAAACTCATGAGAATTCACTTTCTAGTTTCTTTATTTATTTACCTGTGCTATATTAAATATATATATATATAATAATTCTATGCAAATCAGACTAATTCCATACGAATCGGATCGAATCAAGGCGAACCCGATTCGGTCCGAATAGCCGCTCCAGCAAACTATGATATGGACCTATGTCATCCATAGTTGAGACTTGGAAACGTATGCAATTATCTATGTTCCTTAAGGAATTATCTATGTGAACCTATGTGATCCACACTTTTATATTATCCTGATCTCCCGAGATCTCTTCGAGATCTCTTCTCTTTGACCCTCCCGAGACAAAGCCGAGATCCGATATGGCAAACCTTGATTCCAACTGCCGCACCCATGCCGAAAAACTACCTACTGACCAGAGAGGCTGTGGAGTCTACAACACATACACCTACAGTTTGGTCGGACTGTACTCCCACTTATGTAGTCAGAGGCGTGAGGCGACCCCTTGGTCGCCCCAGCCTCAAAGGCCTACGCGATGGCCTAAGCGCTTGAGGCGATTCATTATTAAAATAATATATAGTTAAAAAAACATGAACTATATATTTGAATGCCACATAAATATAAGATGAAAACAAATATATTTCACAAATTTGAGTTTCTATGGGCCAAGTTATTGTATAACCAATTAAATATATTCATTTACAAACTAAATTGTAAGTAAACAATTAAAATGCATTCACACATACATGCAAATATGAAAAAAAATAAAAAATACAATACAAATTGCAAATAAGCAATTAAAACAAAGTCATACATGTCTACTGAGTGCACTTGTAACATCAAAAAAAAAATGAGAACAATGTCATTTATATGTGATGAGGGACCTGTTTGGCCCCCCTTCATTGTGTCACTGTGTATCATGTGTTACACAGTGACACAATATCTCCTAGAGAGGAGAGAAAGAGAGAGATGTGTATGTGACCGTGTGTGCGATAGAGAGAGTCAAAGAGGGGGAGAGAGGGATGTGTGTGTGACCGTGTGTGCGAGAGATAGAGTCGAAGAGGGGGAGAGAGGGATGTGCGTGTGACCGTGTGTGCGAGAGAGAGAGAGAGAGAGAGAGAGAGTCGAAGAGAGGGAGAGAGAGATGTGCATGTGACCATGTGTACAAAAGAGAGAGAGAGAGAGTCGAAAAGGGAGAGGAAGGGATGTGTGTGTAACCATGTATGAGAGAGAGAGAGAGGGGCACAACCATGGCTCGCCGGAGAGAGCGAATCGAAGAGGGGGAGAGACCTCACTAAAGCACGTCCAACACTCGCCCTCGCTAGAGATGTCCGCTGCACCGCTCACCCTCGTCGAAGAAGTTCACCGCGTCGCTCGCTCTTACCGAAGCACGTCCACTGCTCATTGGGGGTCGGTCGATCGCGCTTCAAGGAGAGAAGGGAGAGAGCTCAGAGTCGGGGAGTCGATCGCGATGGTATATAGACTTTTAGGGTTCTGAGGCGGTTTTATGGGTGGGACCGAACCGGGTCAAATCCAATCCGGTTTGGCTGGGCCAAGCGTTTAAAGCGCCCAAGGCCAGAGCGCCCAAGGTGATCACGAAAGCAACGGAGGCGACCGCCTCGGCGCTCCTGGCAAACACAAGGCGCCAGACCAACGCCTCACCTCATTGTCGAGGTGATCACCTCCGTCGCTTTTGATAACATAGACTCCCACGCCTAGTCACACATCTACAGGTTCCAGCACCCGTAAAGTGAGACAAGTGGGAACAAGGGATTAGCTAGGGACCCGCACGTCTGTTGGTGTCCGCTTCCCCAGCCAAGAGTGCACTCAAGCAACTAAACAAGAACCACAAGACGTCCCAACGCCGTCTTCCCCTGCGTGAACAAGGAACTCAAAAGGAGTCCAAGAAGATAATAAAGACCCTTTCAGTGCACACGATACCGAGACTAAACCCCTGTTCGCACACAGCGCAAGGCACACAGTATTGGGATACCCAACTTGTGAGATATTGGACAAGTCACCAAACGTCGATACCGCCGGACTTGGTAGAAACACTTCGAATAATGATTTACAGCTTAATGCCACACCATATACGAAAATCCTAGCCACTGCCTGCACTATAGTTTAAATGCGCCGAATACAATCACCGCGAATAAGAACGCACCATACGCTAAGGGCACGTCTTGAAATCCAAAACACGTTTGTAGATGCTGGCGCGTTTAGAACGTGCTAACCTCCCATGGTGTGTTCAAAGACAGAAGAACACTAAGACCCTATTCAACTTAGAAAAACCACTCAAACCTACATTTCATGCATCATGATCACACTTTACACATGAAGAACTACAAAAAAACACCATGGCATGTTTTTAGAGAAAGAAATGTATATAAATAACCATCTTAAATAGGAATCCCTATCTATAATATCATGATTTCTAGCTAATAAATAGGAGATTTAAGCTATTGAATCATTTGACAGCTATATACATCGACGGAAACTCACTCAATACAACCCATTCACACCAGGAATCATAAGAATTCACAAGAAACACGAAGGAGGTAAGTCACCCTACCAAGAAAAGAAGAAAACACCCGTTACGATATTCTTGTGATCTAGCCGTCTCCACGCAGAAATCACCTCCAAAAACACCTCCTAAACACTCGAAATGATCGAACAAATCCTAACACTCCACTGGGAAACCCTTCTAGCAAAATAGGGTAAAAACCTTGTTTTGCCAACTCTGACTCACTAAATGTGTATTGGAAACAAAGACATGCGCCCTCAGCATGGTGCGTCCATAGTTGCACCAACTCAAGCCCACGAAACAATGAAACAGTGCCACATGTCACCCTGAGGTGACACCCATCCAGCACTCAGTCAAACTATCAAATACTAGTCGCGCTCGTCGGTCATCACGCGAACAAAGTCGCATGTTCAGCCTCTGGCGTGTTAACAAAAAAATCGACTTGGACATGATCAGAAATCAACTACAAAAGACAAACGAGAGTCGACTCCGAAGACCGCTATCGCAACAACAGTCACTTGTGTGACAAGAAGAGTCAATTCATGTCACACCAACGACTATTTGGGCAGCAAGGAAAAAACGATTCCCAAACACAACGTGAAAAACAACCCAGGACTCCTGTCACGCCATGGATGACAAAATCGGCCGATTTGGAGTGGAATCGGCCTATGGCGACCCGATTTGGGGGGGGGGGGGGGGGGGTGAACAACCACCCACCCACAGTATAAGGTGGAATCAGGGTGGATCGATCGGAAACGGGTGGAGTCGAGCCGACTCAGCCCGACTCTGAGAGCTCCACCCCGATTCCATCTGATGTAGGCCAATTTTCTCAACTTACCTTAACTACATCTGATCCCCTTCACTTACCTTATTTACCTGAACATTATTTAAGTAAATGTTATATTTGCAGAGTCGACTCCGAAGACCGCTATCACAACAACAGTCTCTCGTGCGACAAGAAGAGTCAATTCATGTCACACCAACGACTATTTGCACAGCAAGGAAAAAACTATTCCCAAACACAACATGAAAAACAACTCAGGACTCCTATCACGCCATGGATGGCAAAATCGTCCTGACTCGGAGCGGAATCGACCTATGGCGACCCGATTGGGGGGGGGGGGGGGGGGGGCGGCGCACAATTTAAGGTGGAATCGGGGTAGATCGATCAGAATCGGGTAGAGTCGGGCCGACTCAGCCCGACTCTGAGCGCTACACCTCGATTCCATCTGATGTAGGCCAATTCTCTCTACTTACCTTAACTACGTCTGATCCCCTTCACTTATCTTATTTATCTGAAAATTATTTAAGTAAATGTTATATTTACAGTTTCATTTACTTAAGATATTATATGTAAATAAGAAAATACCCCCATTTATATCCAATAAAAATATCAAAAAAATCATATCTCTTACAAATAAAAAGTCAACTCTCTCATTCAAGAAGAAAATCGTGATTTTGGTGGTTCCATCAAAATAGCGACTTTCTAATCTTTCATAATTTGACATATCTAAAAATTTCATAATTCAAATAAATCAAATAAAATACTAAAAATTTAAAGTCCGGTAAAAAAAAGTCAAACGTGCATATAACTTCTCCAAGAGAGTCAGTCTCCTACTGACAACAATTAGTCTGATTGAGACCTCTCATGATTTGATCAAACCTAAGCTATCATCACCTAAACTCGTGATATTTTTCACTTTTTAATTGAAAAGAAAGTAGAAAGTGACAATTCTCATACGTTTGGGTGATGATAGTTTAAGTTTGACCAAATCCTGAAAGGTCTCAAACAGACTAAGTGTTGTCAGTAAGAGAGTGGCTCCCTTGGAGAAGTCATATGCACGTTTGACTTTTTTTACCGGACTTTATATTTTTAATATTCTATTGGGTTTATTTGAATTATGAAATTTTTAGATATGTCAAATTATGAAAGATTAGAAAGTCATTATTTTGATGGAACCACCGAAATCGTGATTTTCTTCTTAGATGGGAGAGTTGACTTTTTATTTGTAAAGATGTGATTTTTTTGATATTTTTATTGGATTCAAATGAGGGATACTTCTTTATTTACATTCATGTAAACAAAATATCATAATTATCGTTGCTCTGAATTCTAATATCAACATATGTGCAACTAGACTATGGATCTACCCAAAATGCGCAATTTTTATATGTTTTTTAAAGAATTTTCTCTGATTTTTCCTAATTTTGTCTTCATTTTTCACAATTTTTCTTCATTTTTAACCTGGCCGATCCTGAATCGACCAGACTCCCATGGAGTCGGGCGGATCCTCCGACCCAACTCGACTCGGATCGAGGTCGACTGGGTCCGACCCAGCACCCCGATCCAACTATGCCATCCATGTGTCAGGCAACTCTGACAGTTATTTGCACAACAGCAATCAGAGCCTCACAAAACCTGTGGTTTACAGGTAAAACACCCTGCTCAAGCCTCACAATGGAAACACAACCTACTGGGGAATCCGAGAATCAAATATGCTACAGAGTTACCCGGTGAGAGAGAGAGGCAATTAGAGGAAAGAGGAGGAGAAGACCCAGTGTGTCAGAGCCTCACAAAACCTGTGGTTTACAGGTAAAACACCATGTTCAAGCCTCACAATGGCAACACAACCTACTGGGGAATCCGAGAACCAAATATGCTACAGAGTTACCCAGTGAGCGAGAGAGAGGCAATTAGAGGAAAGAGGAGGAGAAGGTGTGTGTGTGAGAGAGAGGCAACCCGGTGGTGCAATGGTGGGCTGGGCAGCGGCGATGGACAAATGATGGCAGGCCATCCCCCCCTCACAGGGAGATTACCTCAACACGAAGAAGAGAGAAGGGTGCAATGCGGTGTAGAGCAACAATGGCGGTAGAGTTAAATGGTGGCGACAACAAAGGTGGATGGTGATTGCAATGATCGGTCAGCCAGTCAGTCAGGGCCCTCTACCCCTCAACATGGTTGGCTTGGGTTCCCTCTCACAAAGATCCCGATAGAGAGAGAAAGAGGGAGGGAGGGACAAAGGGGACAGAGGGCGGCACCCTCGAGGCAAGCTTAAAACTCACTTTTCATTTCATCATGCATCATGGAACCCTACAGGATACATCCACCCTTTTTAAAGGGGATGGGCAACCCTTTTTAGGCTCTTGGGCCCAAACTACCTAAGCCCCATGGGCCACATACTAACTAAAGACTCAAACAAAAATGCATGATAGATATAAATAACTCCTAATACTTTAAGTACATGCTACTGAACCCATATAAAACATATACAGCTCTGCCCAAAATCCACTACTAGCCCAATAATCAAATGGTCCCAAACACAAAGGAAGGCCCCACTATGCTCCCGCACCAAAATGAAACTAGCTAGGGCCAATCTGGTTTTATTCCCTGGGAGTGGTACAATCTGCCCTCAAAAGGATTATCCATCTACTCATCCACCATGCACCCTACGAAAAGAGGACGGAGAAGAGAAGTTGTGTCCCATTTACTCATCCACCCTGCAAAAGATCACCCTAACCTTCCCAAAATAGATCAGCCAATGACACATCTTTAAGGGCATGTCTACATCTTTAAACAACTTAATGAAAGTCTAATTGTTCCTTGCATCATGAAATGATTGGCATTGGCCAGTTCATGTGATTTCCCAAAGGCCTCCTCAATGGTTCTTTCAATGAACAATAAAAACTATGATATCTAATACCATGACCAATACTCTCCCAAAATGTGGAGACAAGGAATCTATAATATCCAGATCTCTTAGACTGGATTGACCTTCCTGACTTGTCCTCTTTGTCGTGATCTAGGGATCGAACGCCTTCTTGAGGCATCTGCCCAGACTGACGCGTTATCGTGCGACGTAGGGGTCCGACGCGTTAAGGGTTCCCAACCGTTGTGTTGGCTTGTCGTTTTGCGATCAGAACAGTCATATCGTCTGACAGGCTAAGACTGTCGGGTTGACGCGTCTTGTTAGGTTGACGAGTTCTTGGCAGTTCACCTGTAGCGGTGTTGACCGACTTTTGGAGTCGCGTCAGGGTGGGCAGACGCATTAGTGGTTGACGCGTCGCGTTAGACTGACGCGTTAAGGATTAACACGTCGGGGTGCCTTGACACGTTCTTGGGACTTTCGGTTCAAAATCGAGGCCAGCACCCATTACCCCCTCCCCTTCCTCTTTCTTCTTTTCTTCTTCTTCTTCCTCTGAGCTTCCTTGCTCTCTCCGACAGTTTCTTGGTGTTTTGAGCTTCGAGGTGAGCCCTCCTCCTTGTAGGTTAGGGGTGTTCAAAAACCGGTCCAAACCGAAAAATCGAACCGACCAATTCGGTTCGGTTCCGTTTGGAGGGTTTCACAATTCAGTTCGATTTGGGACTGAGGAACTGATATGAACCGAGCATATGTATATATAATATAAATAATATAATATATCACAAGAAGGACAATAGCACAGTGGTTGGAGGCACCTCCTACCATGGGAGGTTGTGAGCACGATGCTCACAACCTCCCATTAAACCCTTTTTTTCCCATTTTCGGTTTAAACCGAATTGAACCGGTTCGGTTCGGTTCGACTTTAGATTCGGTTCGATTCGATTTTCTCAAAAAAGAGATCCAAACTGAACCGTAAACACTCCTATTATAGGTGGCTTGTGCTCATAGTTGTCAAGGCGTCAAAACAACCAAGGCGTAGTTGGGGTCTCGAATCGCCTAAGCGCTTAGGCGCCTACCTAAGCGTTTAGGCGTCCGCTTAAGCGGTGCCTAGGCATTTAGGACGGAACCAAGTATGAGCTATTTTCAAGTGTCCCTCTTATATGAAATTTAGGTCTCTAAAAATATATATGATGATGAATATTCAATAAAAAATATCATAATATGACAAACATAAAGACAATGACATATCATAATATGGCAGATATATTATTACAATAACACATAAACTTGAGAAATATAGATAATAGCTATGTATCAAAAAAATTGCAAAAAAATAAAATGTCACAACAAAAAGGTCAAAATTATATGAAAGCAACAAAAATTAAATTACAAGTAAACAAACTCACATTATATATCATAAAGTCATAAAAAACCTTAATTGACATCTTCAAATAAATAAGCACACAAAACAAGAACAAGAAGTGCAAATATCATCCTATCATCAGAAAACTAATTTCTAATTTTTAAAACAAACCAGTAAATACACATACATATAAATATGTTAAATAAAAATAAGAAGTGCAATATCTTAATACACTTAAAACAAGTAAAAATTAAATGAATCTATTACATAATCCCACAATATGTCCAAAACAATAAAAATAAAAAACTAGAAAATGACAATTCTCATGAGTTTGGGTGATGATAGTTTAGTTTTTGACCAAATCCTGAGAGGTCTTAGATACACTGTGTTGTCAATAGGAGAGTGGATCCCTTGGAGAAGTCACATATACGTTTGACTTTTTTCATCAGATTTAAAATTTTTAATATTCCATGTGAGTTATTTGAATTATAAAATTTTTAGTTAAATCAAATTATGAGGGATTAGAAAGACGCTATTTAGATGGAATTACCAAAATTGAGATTTTCTTCTTGAATGGAAAAGTTGACTTTTTATTGAAAAGAGATATGATTTTTTTGATATTTTTATTAGATTCAAATGGGGGGTACTTTCTTATTTACATGTAATATCTTAAGTAAATAAAACTACAACTACTAACATTTACTTAAATGATATTTAGGTAAATAAGATGTTTCCTAAAATCGGGCTGGACTCGGCCCTCGGCAAGGTTACCACGGGTCGGATTAGATACCTAAGAACCGACCCAGATTTGCTATCTAAGCGGGATATCGCGGACCCCTAACAAGTCTAGGCGCGCCCAAGCGCGCCTGGCGTGCGCCTTGGCTGCTTTAGCGGCGCCTTGGGGCGCCTTTTTTACTCTTAAAAAGGTGATGTGTTTTTAAGCGGCTAAGGAAGTGCCTTAGCGCTTAAGCGGCGCCTAGGCGTCCGCCTTGGCAACTATGCTTGTGCTTCGTGGTTGGAGCGAGAAGGAGACGGTCACTCATACGAGAAGGCCCCAACGAGTCGTTTCTACTCCTTGAGATACGGATTCCACAATTCCCTCCTAGTTCTAACTAGGTTTAGGATGTTTTCCTCGTTGAGCATGCTTTCCTCGTTCTATTTTCGAGTTTCTGGTGAGTGAACCACACTGGTACATATGAGAGGTTTCCTTTTGAGTGTAGATAACTCTATTGACATGCATTGGGGTGATTCAAGGGTGGTTTGACCTCTATTTCCTTCACATGTGTATGTCACATGCTCCCCTCCCCCGAATGGCGTGGTTTGTGTGGCTTTTGGGAGACTCGTGAGCAGATTGCACCGGCAGTCCCCCTGCCTAAAAACACGTATGGGTGGCTAGACACCTCACTGTCGCGTCGCATGCCACAGACGCGTTAGTATCTGCTAACGCGGCGGGCGAGGACGACGTGATAAGAAGGCGTGAGCACTGGGCGACGCGTTAGTAGATAGAAAGTAGGTAAGTTCATACGAAGCTCGATTTCCATCGAGTCTTCACCGGTTACTAGTTTATTTTGTATCTGTGGCACCATTACTGTTCTTAGCACAGTACTATACTAGTCAGTTCGCCGGGTGCTCGGCACTAGAGGGTTTGTCCCCTTGAGAGGTTGTTACTGTTCCCTAGGACCCCCCGTCCCCGTAGGCCTGTTGAGCGAGTACTCTAGGCCATGAGCATGTTCGAGTCACTAACCCTGGAGCAGAAGGGAAAACGGTGGTTAGGACATCGGCATTGAATCGTTTTCAGAGCTCTCGTGATTGGTCTGAGACACCGAGGTTGTTCGAAGTGTCTTCCCGACGCAGACTAGCTAGTCCTTTTTTCACTGTCTCATTATACGTGGTCCTGGAACCACCTAGAGGTGCCAGGCGTAGGACTGTAGTCCAGCCAGACTACGGTCGTTGTTGTTGTGGTTACTTTCTATTCCTAAGCCTCACTCTGACGAGAGGCGACAGGCCAAGTCGTGCGATCGAGGGTAAGACGCGTGTAGCGCACCCGACCGGTTGACTAGTGGTAGTCGCTCTCGTAGCTAGTGTCTTCTGTCCAGACAAGGTTACCCTCTATTTGTGTTGCGGCTGTGTGGTGGTCATGGCGTGCAAGTTGCACGAGATTTTCGACCATGTGGTGTTTCCCCGACCAATGGTATAATAGTTAACTCTTTTTCTTTGTACCTTCCTGTGGTAGAATAGAACTTTATTATATGTTGTCATTTACTTCGTTTATATTATATATTATGTTTGTTAGAGCCAGTGAGAGATTGGTAGTCCCTACTGGACTTCCATTAAGAAGCTCACTCCCTCCTTTTTCCAGGTGAGACTTCGCAACAGCGATAGGACTCACGTCGGGCAGAGGAGGCGAAGCGTTAGTCGTCGCTCCCATTTCTAGCTATGGTTCCTCCTTCTTTGTGTACTTCATCATTGAGGTATGTCCCTTAAGGGTTCTATCTTCTTCCCTTTTTACTTATACTTGTGGCATGGTTGAGACACGTACCTAGAGTTGTACTCCGTACTCTCGCTCTTCCTTTCTGCTTCCACATACACTTCTAATTCAGTAGTTGACGTTTATTTCCTTTACATATTCTGATAGACTTGTCTTTTATCCCTTCTGGGTCCTCGGATCCGTAGGCGATGGTGCCGGAAATCGGATCCTCATCGAGTATAGAGGGTCGGGTTCCCAAGGTCGTTACAGAATCACTTGTCTCATAGATTTCACTCCATCTCTATTCGCCAAACCCTTGAGGGACTCGAGAAGAAGGCAATCATAGGATATAATAGCAGAGCCCTCTCCACTCATCACCTTAAGGTTTTGACTTGGATGGTCCAATCCAATAAACTTTAAGATGATATTGAAGCACATGTTATAACTTGGTAGATACACCCCAAATTTCGCATGGTCCATGTAATAGAACCTAAAATCAGCCTATACGTGAGGACTGAGGAGGCATGTAGAGATTATGCCTCATCAAGTGGTGACCAAAAAAAAAATAATAGTGCTCATAATAATGGTGCTATTTGCACTCATCACCTACATGGTTTGAGTTGGATGATCCGATACAATAAATTTTAATGATATCAATGTTGTTCATCTCTAGATTACAAAGATGTAGCCAAGTTCCAAGGTGGAATTGTGTTACGAAGACCACATGATATTATCGTAGTGACAATCACAGCTTTGTGATCCTATATAGAAGAACTTTCACAGCAAGGACAGACTCCTGATAAAGCCACATGGTGGACTTCTCTTGGAAGGTGGTCATAAAGACCACAATTCATTGAAAACCACATGCGACCTTTTCATGAGGAATATTAAAAACTGTACCTTAGCATCCACAGCAGTTTATGGGCCATCTCCTCGTCAAGTAGAAATCAAGAAAAAGGAAGAGTCAAAATGCTTCTGTCAATGGGGTTAAATCAACCATGCAATTACTAGCTTCAGCTCTATAGAACCACAAAGATCCTTGAATGATCATAAACTCAGACATCCGATTGTATACTGTGAAATGTATTTTAAGCAAAAAAATTACTTTGAGACAGTATGAAGAAGGTTCCAAATTAGACTTTGCACAAGAAGGTCAGTAACTGCTGCTGCTTAAAGCTTAGCTTTTCTTTATGATCTCTACTGATGCATATTCCTCTCTTGCTGCTTGTTACTCCGTATTATATACACATCTGGATGGATATTTCCTGGATTGAGTGTTCCAAGTCATCTGTTTTTCAGTGAGTGCTTTCTTGTGTAAGAAGGGGTATACTTGAAATTAGTAATGAGCAAAAGTAAAGTAAATTGCATATTGACGAACCCCTTAGTTGAGAGGCAGTATCCGTCCATGTGGGATCATATGTGACATCATGTGTAACGTGCAAAGACCACTCATTGAAAGTCATGGCATGAAGAATGAGTGGGTAATTTGCTTTTCTGAAAGCACATGCAACAGCTGGATAAAAATCAATGCATAAATAAATCAACAGAATGATTTAAGAGCAAATACATCATTCAAGTTGAGCTACAAAGGCCAAGACAATTTTGTCATTCATCAGAATTTTTCACAGAACATCCATAAGCATGAGCGTTGATGCTTTCGAACCAAAGTAGATGGCTCAGGTTGATGTCTAAAAGGAAAGGGTCGCGTTCACAAAGGCTGATTGTTGCCGGGTAACAAAAATCATCTAACTAAAATCAAACGATTGCCGTCGTAGGAAGAAGTGAAGCCATCCCTCAATTTTCAAGTCTTTATAATCACAATGTGGAGAGTCATTCTTTTTCTTAAATCCACTGGGGAAGCGTCAGATCCAAAGAATCGATCGGAAAGTTACCGCCTTGACAAGAAACAACCAAATGTCAGGGGGAAGGAAAGGCGCCGGAGAATCAAAAACCAAAAACGAACGGGAAAAGGTGGATAGAAGGAAAGGTGAAAAAGGAAAATGAACCAGCAAGCAGACACCATCGCATCTAGCCTGACAAGCTGGGCACCCTCAGAGAGATCAGCAGGGAATAAAACGCGGACAACACCGAGTTGACGGCGAAAGATAGGACCATCCGACGGTGCTTAACAGTTTTGAGTGAAATGAAGAAATGAGATCAACCCAGAGGAAGAAGAAGAAGAGAAAGGAAGTTAAGCACTTCGCCTCTTGTTACTTTTTCCTGGAAACACAGAGAAGAAGTGGAAAAACAAGGAAAGATGAGAGATCGGAAGACGGCAAAGAACCAAGTGGCAAGGGAGAGGGGGGTGAGCGGGCAGTCAATCCATTGTGCAAATGTTGGGATACCTAGGGAACGTAACAGGAGGTCGGGGAGAGAGAGGGCGGGGCGAGAGCGCACTCGGAAGAGTCGGTGTTGAGGCGAAGAAGCCGAAGCGCCCAGTGATGAAGGAGAGGCAGTTCATGCCAGAAAAGCCCCGCAACGATCTGGGATAGGATCTTCTACTACGATTACTACCATTGCCGCTGCTGCTGCTACTGCTACTATAAGACAGAGAAGGGAAGACTATTATGTAAGAAAGAGAAAGAGACGGCCCAAAGAAGAATCCCGGAAGAGGGGGTCCTGATAAATGCCTGGCAATTAAAAGCTATATATTATTATTATTATTAAGTGTGTGTTTTGGCTTTGAAACTTATTTTTACAGAAAAATATATATATATATATAAATTTGTCCTCTTTAAATAAATATGGCTTAAAAGATGACTGCTAGTAAGCCTTCGACTGGCCAGTCTGCCTGCCCCACTCTCTTAAATTCTTGGGCAAAACACAGAACCCAACCCGATTCTATTCAACAAAAAGTAGAAGCTAATGAGCGTAACCAAACAAGAAGCTGGGGATTAAAAGAAAACACACAGAAGCGAACCTAACGAGCATTCAATGCCCAAGGGACGGATTGAACGAACCAGCCGCTCCTCGTTCGAGCACCCCCTGAATCCAGGTGCAGCGGCAACGCCCCACCGGCCACCCCCGCCCCGGCGTTGGCCGTGCACACAGCAGGCCTTTCTCTTTTGTCCCGACGCGTGGCATGGATGCCAGAAAAATTAAAAAAAAAAAAAAAAAGACTCTGACTGGACTACTGGGGCGGCAGATGCAGCAGCGGTGCACCGGCACCAGCAAGAGGGAGGAGGTGGGCCGGGCGTGGCCCGGCATCGCCTGTGATGTGTCCGAATTATTTTTTCGACGATAGAAACTTGGTGTTCATTCACTCAAATAAGGAAAGGGTACACAGGGTAAAGAGTACCATCATCGCATCCCACACACATGAGCCCTAAAACAAAGGACAACCAATAAATAAAGAGAAAGGTTTAATGTACTTTTTTATTACATTTAAGTGTAATCTAGATACTAAATTCATGTGACACCTCTTTCGTAGAAAGTGATAAAATGGCAACCTAATTATTAGGTGCCACATGAATTTAGTGTCTAGATATAAAAGTGCACTAAACTTTTTTCATACACAAAAGCGATAGCATGGCGCAGCACAAACATGCTCTAGAGAAGGAAAGTCAACATGGACGCAAGGTCCATACAAGTTGAAAAGACACCCAACCACCCACTTGGATAACAGAAGAAGCCAACTTCGACCATCGCACAGCTTCGCCGATGGAACCCGTCAGAGAACATCGACGGCAAATTGACATGAATACGCAAGCCCTGGATAGCCTCGTCGTCGAGGGGAAGCTCGATGGTGGAGGACAGAAGGGGTGCTTCCAAGAGACTTCAAGAGGGGCGCAAATAAAAAGTCTCATTAGCAAAGACAAGGCCTATCTCCTTAGTTGCACAAAAGGGAGCAAAGATGGGAGTCGTGGAAGTGGAGAACTAGTATGCCCCAAAGGGACCAACGAAGAAGACCACCTTCTCTAGGAATCTTGCCAACCTTAACTCATATGAGAAGAGAAGAAGAAATCATGGAACACCAACACCAAACACGAAACAACAAAGGAAGATACTAGACTACAGCCGATCTTTGATTTAATGGGACTCCATCGCACCGGCAAGGACACATAGGGTAACGTTTGCGCAAAGGAGATAAAACCTCCTACTAGGTAGGAGACCAAACTGGGAAAGGCTTTCCTGAGAACAGGAACGAGCACCTCCGATTGGAGACGATGGCGGGGGCCCTCTCTAGTGATAGGAATAAGGACAAAAATTGTGACGGTCCTTGTCGTTCGAACCCGTTAACCCAATAACAAGCTTGACCTAACTCCGTCTCCCATGAACCGACCGAAGCCTTGCAATGATATCAACACACACATGTTCGTAGAAATATAAAAGAACACGCAGAACATATATGAGATTCTATATCTTACACATATTCACATGAAATGTACATATTCAGTTCTGAACCAAAGTCATAGTACAGAGTACAACTACCTGGGACAAAAATCCCAAAGCACAACAGAAAGAAAATTACTCTACTGGTGGCGTAGGCCCGACTCCGCTACGGTGCGGTCCCGAATTAGAAGAGGGAAGAGAACCCTTCTGCTCTCCTTCACCTGGAAGAAGAAGTGGTGAGCCTCACAAGTCACTGGCTCAGTAGGGCAACTCCCCAAAAGTCGAGAGAACAATAATCAAGCAATAATATAAACAAGGCATAAACTCAATTAAAAGGTAATACTACCCACGCATGGTACTACACCTGTGAATAAATAAACGACAACTTACTTACACGTGTACAAGCTAAAGAAGGGGACACCACACACGAGTCACGAGAACTGGTTCGCGACACCAACCACTGACCCGGAAAAACCACATAAGACTACCTCTCAGCCTTACAACTACGGACGAAAGGTTCAGCTGCCGCTCCACCTCAACAAGGTCAAGAACTGTGGAGACCAACCAACACCACTCCTGCAGACCACACAGCTGCAGGCCCATGCCTGGCACCTTTAGGGACTCCGGCCTGAGCTCCCTAAAGTAAGGCATTGGAAAACCAGACTAGCTGGGGATCAGTACGTCTATTGTTGTCCGTCCTCCAACCACGAGCGCGCTACAAAACGACTGCACACCCACAAACACAAGTCGCTACCCATTGTCGTCTTTCTCTCAGCCGGACGTACAACTCAAACTCAGGAATGAGATGTCCAGAAAGACGACACAAACCTTGACAGTACAACCATACCGGTACAAACCCCGAGCACCATGTGCTTGGCTCACAATGAACCTGGGGTATCTGACTCAATAGGTAATCACGGAAGGCGTTAAATAACCCAACTTGCTATGCACACAAATCCAAGCAAACTCGATGTTTCTAACCACGATATGAGCCAACACACCCCTTACATGCTCTACATTACTTAACCAACACTGCACAAGCAATGCACAATAGAAAACAGACTGACTGACCACAGAACCCAACAGCTCGGGTGGCCACATTATACAATGCGACCAACACAGTGGACGCCATTTGAAGCATGAATCGTGACAGACCAACCCGTCGCCTTAAAATCTGAATCACGACCAAACCGGTCATTGCATTCAAAATGTGATGTCTGGGTCCGTCACCTTTCAGACTAAAAAACCCTACCTTGTTCTCCCATTCTAGAAATCACACCAAACAGCTATACATGATTGTAAAGCATGAAATAACCATTCACATGATATCATAAGCATGCTTACTACCAAATATAAGTAATACTACAATTAAAACACCTCTAGCATAATCCACACAATCAAAACAAGGAGAAAGTTCCCCTACCAATGGGAAGAAAGCAAAAATAACACCATCCCGGCGTTGCCCGCGCTCTGAAGCACCTCCTCGCACGGGAAGCACGTCGGAAAACTCTTCAAAACCCCTTAATCCCCAGAAAACTCCCCCACAACTCCCCTACGGCTGAACAGTGCAACTTGCACTATTTAGCCAGGGCTGGGAGCCCAAACAAAACGCAGGCTAAATCGCGACGTATCTGGCCGTCGCGTTTAAAATGCAAGGTACCTGGTTGTCCCAATTAAGCCCCGACATCCCTGCATGTGTCACGCGGCGCACATGCATCCACGCCCACGTAAAAGCGGTGCTAAATTGCGACGTAGCAGATGGTCGCGTTCATAAAGAATCGCGACGCTTGTGTTGGTCGTGTTCTTAATGAACGCGCCAGAGGTCTGTTGAGCTAGAATTTTCCAACCCTCCAGCCTCACACCCTGCTACACACAACATCAAACACTCGTGCACACATACAAACTCAACTAATGGGCCACACATTGGCTCCCAAACTTGATAAACTACGATCCGAAAGTTCAGGATATTACAAAAAACTTTCAGGGACGGTCAGAGCAGACACACGAACAACACCCTTTCACAAGTTAAGCAATATGTGTCTGAATCATAACTACAGGGACTGAACTGTGACTTTCTCTTTTTATTTTTTCCAACTTTTAATTATTAAATTTAAATCAAATCGATGCAATACAATTTATATCGCATCTGAAGATCTTCGATCCAATCCGATCAGACCCACCTTGGTGGAAAGTGGACACTATTTTTTTACTTACTATTTAATCACTACTAGTATTATGATTAGAGATGGCAATTGAGTCGGTCGAGCTAAGCTAGAACTTAATAAACATGAGCTCGACTCGATTCAGACATGGTGCTAGCACTTTGTAGTTTGGAGTCCCCAAAATTTTTTTTTTTAAGAAATAAAAAGGAAGAGGCTCTCAACTCGGATGGCCCTGACCATACAACACGTTGTAATAAAAGAAACTGGAACACAAGCAAAAAATGAAAAAAAAAATCTATGTACATTCCAAGTATTACTATGTAATCTTCATAATTCTTGCAAATTTCTTCAAATCTTCTTGAATAGATAAGTCCCTGAAATTAGTTATCATCAAAAAAGAATTTATGATTGGCAATTTTCGCCTGAAATAATAGTAAATGATTTTTAGGGCAAAATTACCACTACCCTTGAACCTTTGACTGCCATGTCTAACGCATAGCGTTGTGTGTGTTATGAAATTCAAGCATATGTAAATTGGAAAGTACAAAAAATATGAATTCGCAACTAATGTTACCCACAATCCTACTGATGAAGTCACTTTCAAGGGCTTTATGATTTATGAACCAACTTTATGGGTCCGAGATAGGGAGATCAAATATGAGAAAGATAGGAAATTAAAGAAATTTATGCCAATGTCGAGAATCTGATTTTTATTGTTGTAACTCCTCGTGGACGGGAAAGATAGGATGGTTATATTATATAAAGAGTACATCTTTCTTGTTCAAAAATAATAATAAACTCCTCGTGGATGAATAAAGAGAGATACATTGCACGCGTTTGCAAAATTATGGTCCAGCCACTTACTAAAATAGGTGCCTGAGGAAGGACGGAGAAGGATACAAGATGTCACCTCTAGATTGTCTTACATTTAAAACGATGTTTGCATCATCAAGATTTTTTTTGAATATTTAGCTTTGTAAATAATTTTCTTATGTTCTACAAACACATCTAATTGTTAGTATACCCTCCGACTTGTAATAAGTCATGTCTAGGGCGAAGGTTTTCAAGATTGATTCCCTAACAGTCAAGTCAAATATCGACGTTATGAAGATGATTAATAGAAACTAATATATATATATATATATATGTATAGATATATAAGAGAGAGAGAGAGAGAGTAGGTGTGTAAGTTGGACCGAGATTACTAATTAAGATATGGAACTTAAACCCCCTTATTTGTGGTGATGGAGCTACTTTTATAGGCGAGGAATTGGAGTTCAACCATGATTATTTAGGTCAGTTGGTCTTAGAGAGATCTCAATCCGATTGCGACTTCTAGCAACAGTATTCGAAAAAACTTTTGGTAATGTTTTCAAAGATGGAGATCAAGTAGTGATAAACTTCGAAGTTTTCCATGAAGAACTTTTAGGTTGGATAATGATTGTCCTACATATGCTCGCAGTTCAAGTTGTAGGCTTTATCTATTTAGGTCTTCTTCTCTCTAGTCTGACGCATAATCGCAATGGTTGGCACCATTATTAGGTTGGTGTCGATACAATGCAGACCAATGCCCTTATTAGGCCAGCGAATTTTGGCCAATTATCGAAACTCATCACTTATTGATAAATGCCACAAAATTATACGAGTTGAAGGTGTAAGATGGTGAACCTCTCTTATATGTATCCATATATTTTGGTGATACTAAACTCATAAATATTGTGAATATATTTAATAATATTTTTAAATATATTTTTCTACAAAAATAATATAATTTATATCGTTGTAAAAAAATTACACTAAAAGTCTATATCGATTACAATTTAATGTATATCGATTAGAGATTAAAGTGCTACATCGATTACTGAAGAAGATTTCTATCGATTAAAGAATAAAAGGAAACTTCTATCGATTAGAGAGTAAAATTTATATCGATTGATGTTTAAATATTATTCCGATTGGAGAACAGAAATTTCTATTGATTGACGTTTAATTGTTCTTTCAATTTGAGAACAAAGGTTTCTATCAATTATGTAACAAAGTTTCTATCGATTAAAGAAGAAATCTCATATTAATTACTGAAGAAACTTTCTATTGATTAGAGAACAAGTATTATATTGATTACTGAAGAAGTTTATATCGATTAGAGAAGAAAAGCTTCATATCAATTTTTGAAGAAGCAGTGTTCCAATTGTAGAAGAAACACTTGTTCCGACTAGTGACATATCACATCGATTACTGAACAAATGTTCAGTAACATTCCGATTAGTGTTATTATTGTTCAGATTACTGAACAAAGGTTTAGTAATATTCTGATTGGTGTCATAAACATTCCGATTATTGAACAAATGTTCATTACTCATTCCGATTGATTTATAAACATTATGAGTGGTGAACAAATATTCATTACTCATTCGGTTTGTAAACATTCTGATTGATGAAAAAATGTTCACTTCTATAAACATTCTGATTAGTGAAAAAATTGTTTTAAATATTTGGATGCACTGATTACTGAACATATCTTTCAATTACTTTGGCACAAAATATTTTTGGCACATATATTTGAGTTCAAACATATTTCAAATCTTGCCTCATATCTATTGTCTTGAAAATTGAAATGTGTGCACGACTTCTCAACATCAAATGTATAGTTTGTGGATACTCTGATTAAAGATCACCTTTTTGCATAAGTTTTCTTTCCTACTAGACATAAAGTTCTTACTTAGTATAGCAGATGATCAACAGAAAATGCGGATGGTAGGTAGAAGAGGTATGAGTGTTGGCCCTTTTGATACGGCAGCAAGCTAACCTAGAGGGGGGTTGAATAGGTTTTCTGAAATCTGAAACAGAAATTTAAACACAGAAAATTATCACTTGAAAGTTTGGCTAGTTGAGTGTGATAGAGAGTAGCAGTGCGGAAACAAATAAACAATCACACAAAGAACACAAGGAATTTATTCTGGTTCGGCCCTTCCCACATGGAAGTCCTACGTCCAGTCCCCAAGCAATCTCTTGGGATTTTACTAACCAAGGGTACAGTCCCCCTCAAGGACAATACAACACCCAGCACCCCAGCTGGTATTCTTCTCTTTCCCGGGCAAGAAGACAGCTCACTTCTCTTACAGATCAAAAAGCCAACCTCCTGGTACAAACCCCAGTGTGGTTCTACTATACTTAAACTCCCAACTAGGTTCTACACTGAGTACAGTCCCTCAGCTAGACAGAAATCTTTCTTAGAAAAGAAAGAACAAAACTGAGAGTTTTACAAGAATGGACTCTAACCCAGAAACTCTCATCGAAGGACTCTCCCCAATAATTACAATGACCACAGAGGGAGAGTGAAGAGAGGAAGGCTTGAAAGCTTCGAAAAGTTCTGCTATGAAAATGTAACGTCGCGCATTTTTTTGGATCTTCGTGGATCCATGTTTAGCAGGTTTGGTGGCCGATATGTGGCCCATGAGTTTGAGTTTCAGGTGTTTACGCGCGTTGTGAGGCTTGGTGGGCCGCCAGATTAGGCCCAAAGCGCTCACAGATTTTCTGCCTGTGAACGCGACAGGAGTGTGCGTCGCGTTCTGAACGCGACGACCCTAGGGGTCGCGTTCTTGTTACCGCCGTTGAGCGGCGATGTCTGCATGCACGCCACGTGCCGCGCGTTGGGGGGCCTGCTGACGTCATGTTGTTGCCCAGCTAGCTAGCCCAGAGGGGGGGTGAATGGGTTATTAAAACTTCGATCTTCGATTAAAACCTGTTTACTGAAAGGATTGCACAACTTAATAACAAGGTTAGAGTTAGAGCAAACAAGACAACAATCACACAAAACACATCCACAAGACACAAGGATTTTATCCTGGTTCGGAACTCCTCTCCACAGGAGACCTACGTCCAGTCCCTGAGCAATACCTCAGGATTTTACTATCAAGGGTACAATCCCCCTTAAGGATCCTTACACCCAGCCTCAACTGGTCTTCCTTCAGCCTGAAGGGAACAACAACCACCCTGGATACCACCAGGTCTTCCTCGTCCAGAAGGGAACAACAACCACCCTGGATACCACCAGGTCTTCCTTCGTCCAGAAGGGAACAACAACCACCCTGGATACCACCAGGTCTTCCTTCGTCCAGAAGGGAACAACAACCCTGGATACCACCAGGTCTTCCTTCGTCCAGAAGGGAACACAAACTAATCAGAAAAAGGGTGTGAAAACAGGCTTCAGATTCTAGCTTGACCAGCTACAACCTGAAGCTCCTAAGCCCCCGAGAGAGAAAGAGATTTAACAAGGTTTTTCTCTCCAAGGACCACACAGGCTCTTACAAATGAGAAGATTCCTTTTGAGCACAGAGAGCTAAGAGCTTAGAACAAGGTTTGGAGTGGAGGCTTCGCTCTTCTTCAAAGTTCTAAAGATTCTAAGAGATGGATTTCTTTCTTCTTCTAAAATCAAGCGCTGTTGCACACCTCTACTCTTTTCCGTCTTGAGTCTTCTATTTAAACTGCTGATTCAAATTCGAACGTTGAAGTGTCCGTTGTCTCTTATCCTTGTGTACGTTAGACTGGTCACTGAGGAAGCTTCTGATCGTCAGTCTTTTATCCTTGTGTACACGCCAAAGAGATGTCATAGAACTTTGTATCTTGTGTCCAATGTTGTCCAGATGAGTCTTGTCAGATATCTGTAAGCATATCATCAATAAATAGAAGACAGCTAAGACTGCTGTCTATTGTTAGTTGAGATGGAACAGATATTGCAGTATATAGCAAAGCTCCTTTCTGTCTAAAAAAGTACGTAGACAGAGTAGCATACAAATGGAAGATATTGTCTGCATGCATGGGAGATACGATCAGAGAGCATTTAATGCATAGCAGTCAACGGACAAGATATGACTTTGACTTTTCAACGCTATTAACAGGCATTATATTGATGCATCAAGAAATTCGATAAAAAGAATCTTGCTAACTTATGAAATCGTTACAACAAGCAGGTCGTTGTGAGTTCTGAAGAAATCGTTACAAGAAATCGTTATGACTATCGAGTTGTAAAGAAATCGTTACACGAAATCGTTATGACTATCGAGTCGTAAAGAAATCGTTACACGAAATCGTTATGACTATCGAGTTGTAAAGAAATCGTTACACGAAATCGTTATGACTATTGAGTTGTAAAGAGATCGTTACACGAAATCGTTATGCAAAGCAAGGCGTTATGATCAGTGAAGAAATCGTTATGAACTCCAAGAGATCGTTATGAAGTCTAAAGAAATCGTTATGACTATAGAGTCGTTGCGAATTCTAAAGAAATCGTTACGAGGTCTAAAGAAATCGTTATGACTAAAGAGTCGTTGCAAATTCTAAAGAAATCGTTACGAGGTCTAAAGAAATCGTTATGACTAAGAGTCGTTGCGAGTTCTAAAGAAATCGTTACGAGGTCTAAAGAAATCGTTACGGCTAGAGAGTCGTTGCGAGTTCTAAAGAAATCGTTACGAGGTCTAAAGAAATCGTTATGACTAAAGAGTCGTTGCAAATTCTAAAGAAATCGTTACGAGGTCTAAAGAAATCGTTATGACTAAAGAGTCGTTGCGAGTTCTAAAGAAATCGTTACGAGGTCTAAAGAAATCGTTATGGCTAGAGAGTCGTTGCGAATTCTAAAGAAATCGTTACGAGGTCTAAAGAAATCGTTACGATATCGATTTGTTTTGAGTTTTCCGATCAAAGAGAAAATCGTTCTGCTTATCAAAGAAGTCGATACAAAGACTTGGATAGAAGTGATGAGACTTACCAGATTGTCTTGAACTTTCATTTTTCTTTTATTTCCTGTACTTAAGGCTCAAGAAATCCATTAGTGTTATTTTGTTAATCATCAAAATTAATATATAAATAAATGGAAATATTTATTATGGGGACAGTTTGGTCATCAATCTCCCCTTTTGATGATGACAAAATATACTAAACATCATACAAAAAAAATGAAATGTTTTTCAGATTTACGTTAGTTTTCTCCCCCATTTTGTCATTAAGCAAAAAGATAAGCGGTGAGACAAAGAAGAGAGAAAGATTTATATTAGGATGGAGAAAGATAATACAGAGGAGATAACAAGGAGGCATGCTGTGAGACAACAGCCCATGCCTTGATCTCAAGATCCTCAAAAATTTGCAGAAAAACGCCAGAGGCAACTGAGAAGGAGGGTCCCATGGAAGGGATGTTCCTCTGAATGTAGAGTTGCCTTTGCTGCTCTAAAAATTCTCCATACTGAGTTTTGTCCAAAATGAATCTGAAGTAAGTACTCTTACCAAAACTGGCCCTATGGAGAAATCTGTCCAAGGAAATTGGATAGTGAATTGTTGATTTAACAGATCCTGCTTTAAGGCATAGAAAGCAGAATATCTAGATGCCCATACAGCATAGAGCTCTGGTATGGGTGCGATGGAATTTAGATCCATAAAGGTTCTGCAGAAAGAGCAGGCTCCTCTGACTAACTAGATCTTGATTGATAGCTTCCAATTGCTGATAAGAGGCCCGATAGAGAAGCTCCCATTCTGATGAGGTGAGTCGTTCACACTCAGAAATGAGTGGAGCTAAGGTCAGAGCAGACATGCGGCCAGAGTGATATTCTCTGAAGATGAACCGCAAAAAGGAAGGAGATCGGCCCTGCTTGGCTGACATCCGGCCCAGCTGCCTTGCAAACATATCTAGAGCATGAGATCCAGCATCTGAATTAAACACTAAAGAGTGCAGCTTCGGCAGAAGAACTGGAAAATCAACCTTGAAGGAGACAAAGTCTACTTTAAGAGGAAGGTTGAGAGGGGTTTCTGATTTCAGCACAGTAATCTGCGAATTGAACTGGCAAAACTGAACTTCTGGAATTTTGTTCAAGTAACAGAAGTCACTGTACAGCTGAAAGGCTCTGGCAATGCGAATTTCCTTCAAAATGAAGGATCCCCAAGAGTTCTTGTGCTGGAAGATAAACCACTCAGAGAAGGTGAGTGGGTGAGCTCTGAGAGAGAGGGATTCGGCCCTTGCAGTCAGGTATTTTGCATACTGAGCTTTATTTCCTTTGATAACGGCCCACTGATCTTCAGTCTTGAACTCAGTGCCCTCAAGGATTTTGGATTTAAAGCTTGAGATATCTGAGTAAAAGGAAGAACAATGTCCAGGTGTTCGGATAGGTTGAGAAAAGGAATACCATAAATGGTAGAAAGAATGCATTTCTGGAGGTATTCTTTGTAGATAGGTCTTCTCTTAGGATCAAGGGTAAGAGAGTACCATAAAGGAGGATATAGAGGAACAGAAGGAGTGCTTAGAGATGAAGAGGTTTTTCTCTTTTCAAGGCAGGACTTGGAGGGTCAGTCCTGTGAATGTGAGAGGCTGTGGAAAGAATGGTGAGGAGGGTGTTCCTTTCAAAATTGTCTGGAACATTGGTGTCAAAGATACCAAGAGGCAGAGGTTTATCTGGAGGAAAGATAACAGAATTAGGAGGAGTAGGAGGATAGAAAAAATGTTTAGGATTAAAGGAAGAGGTTGGTTGAAGAGGAGATGTTTGAATTTTAATAGGTGAAGGTTTAGGAGTTAATGAGGATGGAGCTGAGATGTGAACTGGAGTAGGAGAGAAGGAGGGTTGAGATGAAGTAGAGGATGAGGAAGGTGGGTGCGAGGCATGGGATGTTTATGGTTGGTGGAGCAGGAGGTGCAGTAGGAGGAGATGAAGGTGTGGAGAGGGTTGGAGTGGCAAGAGATGAAGTATCAGTGGCCTGGAGACTGACACAGGCTCTTTCCCTTTGGCCTGACTCTCTCTGACTGCTGAAGAGGGTCCTGAAGACCCTGAGGCTGCCACTGGTCCGGGTGACCTTACAACTGATGGCCCTGATGGCCGAGAGACTTCTGCTGGAGGCACTGGTGGCCTAGGAACTTCAGCTGGACTGCTCTGAGTAGGTGCAGGAGGGACACCACTAGACCTGGAAAGATTAGCCAGCAAATTCTTCATATCGGACATTTCTTTATTGAAATACCTCATTGCATTTCTTATTGAGGATACGTCAGAGGAGGTTGAAACTTGATTTGAAACAATTCCTTGTATGCCAGACTGAACTGATGCCAAGATTTCTCCTTGGGCTTTTAACAAGGCCATAACATGCTTCAACTTTACTTTCTATGGCCTTTCCTTGACCTCCTGTGAACAACTCTTTCTGCTTACCTTGCTGAGAGACAGGCTCCTCAAGATTTATAGTTGTACTTGGGCCTTCACTAACATCAACCATGGTTGGAGTTGGAATTTCCTGAGTAGGTGCAGCTTTCTCAGAAAAAGCTTCATTTCTGGCTTTCAATCTCAGCATGCTCCCCCTGAATGGGAGCAGGGACTTCAATACTTTCTTGCTCCCCTGAGCAGGAGCTTCTTCCAAGACAACATCTTGTTGAGTACCTGCTTGTACCTCAACATCTGCAACTAATCAGACTGAACTTCAGTATGGCCTGCTGCCATAACTTCTTCATCAGGTCCACCTGCCTTAGAAGAGACTGAGATGGAGGGAATGGAGTCCAATACCTCTCTTAAAATAGAGGCGACTAAGGTGGTGGGCAAGGAATCTGCCACACCAGCTGCACCCTCTTCCAATTGAGCTTCGGATTGGCATCCCACAGCTGACTCAACTGGTTCTTGCTCTGCTTGACTTGCTGCTGCTTGCTCTACTTCTACTGCTTCTGGAATATCTGCAATAACTGCTTCTCCTTCAGCCACAGAGGATTTTGACCAAACTCCTTCTTGCACTGAAAAACCACTTTTTTCAGGTTTCTGGACCTTATAGACTGGCCCATCTTTTCAGCTACCGCACCTGACAGATCTACTCCAAAGTGCTTGAAAATCTTGGTCAGAAGATGGGCATACGGAAGGGAAACATTCAACTTGCTCTTTGTTTCCATAACTGAGCATGTGCAAACATCATTCGCTCAATCATCACTGCGGCCAGGTTTATCTCTTTGTTCTGGATTGCCCAGAACATTATGTCCGAATCTGCCCTAGTGCATGAGGAAAAGGTAGCACTACGGGGTACTAAGATTTGGCAGACTATAAAGTGAAGCAATCGATTGAACGCGGACATCTGATTAATATCAAGCTTCCCATCCTTCAACTTAAATCCTGGACCGATAATCCCGAGACCTTTGACTTCATCATTCACAGAGTGAATGCCACTAAATCCAGAGGTCTTTACTCCAAACAGATCACGCAAAAGCTCATGGGTTATTCTGATTTGGATGCCCTTGACAGAGGAAACAAGGGACCCATCTGCTTCTGACTTCAGACAAATGTAGAATGCTTTTACCAGTCCGGGTAGCTTACCTCACTGAAGGTGACCACATCCATCCACTGCAATCTTCTTAGAGTATCAACTAGCCTGGCCAAGCCATTCTTCAAGATTCTGAACATCCACTGCCTTATTTCCGCAAATCTTCGTCTTCACAAACGTAAATCTTTCTTGCTCCTTGGGGATAAATACTCAGCACTGTAGCCCCAACACTTCCGGAGATCAACGGAGCGGCCATGGGTGCAGAGAAGAAAAGATTCTGGAAGGGAGGATGATGGAAGGGACGGAAGTTCTCGAAGGAATTCTTCGCGGGAAGAGAAGAAGGCTTCGAAAGTTGCAGAGAGTCGATCCCAAAATCGTTAGGGCATCAGCTTTGGGTGAACAGATAGAGAATAAAAAGGGTAAAGGTGGAAGACGAATCGATCTCAAAGCGATTTGGGTAAAATAATATTACTTTATTGAAAGGAGGAGCGCCAAAAGGCGGCAAAGGTAGAAAGCGACAAAAAGTTTGACAAGTCAAACAACTTTCTACACAGAAGCGGTCAAAGCATATAGATAACTGAGTTTTGCTTAACTTTAAAGGAGAGAGAGAACTTTCATTTAATCTGAAAATTTATATGTCAATAAAATCACAGAAATTCTTTCACAAATTGCACATCCCTAGTTCCCTTCTAAGAGATGTAAATCTTCTTCAGGTAGGGCTTTTGTGAAGATATCTGCCAATTGACCATTTGTATCTATAAACGAAATTTCTAAATTACCACTAGCTACATGGTCTCGAATAAAATGATATCTTACCTCAATGTGCTTCGTCCTTGAGTGTTGAACTGGATTTTTGGTGAGGTTGATGGCACTTGTATTATCACACAATAGAGGAATTGATTTGATGTGAATGCCGAAATCTTCAAGTTGTTGCTTTATCCAAAGAAGTTGTGTACAGCAACTTCCAGCAGCAACATATTCCGCCTCAGCTGTTGATAGAGCTACTGAATTTTGTTTCTTGGATGTCCATGATATTAAGCATCCTGCAAGAAATGACAACATCCACTGGTGCTCTTTCTATCTACTTTGCAACCAGCATAATCAGCATCTGAATATCCTATTAGATTTATCTCACAAGATCTAGGATACCAGAGACCTAAATCATGAGTTCTAGCTAAATATCTAAATATTCTTTTTACAGAGATTAAGTGAGACTCTCTAGGGTCTGCCTGATATCTAGCACACATGCATACACTGAACAAAATGTCTGGTCTACTGGCAGTAAGTAAAGTAATGATCCTATCATACCTCGATAATTCTTTTGATCTACCCTTTTACCTTTTTGATCACTGTCCATTCTGGTTGATGTGCTCATTGGAGTTGATAATGGCTTTGCATCTTCAAATCCAAATTTCTTCAACAGCTCTTTGGTGTACTTTGCTTGACAGATATGAGTGCCATCCTTCCCTTGCTTGATTTGCAATCCAAGGAAGTAGCTTAACTCACCCATCAAGCTCATTTCGAATTCTCCCTGCATAAGCTTTTCAAAGTACTTGCAAAGAGATTCATCAGTAGATCCAAAAATAATATCATCTACATAGATTTGTACAAGAAGTATATGTTTAACCTTGGATTTTTAAATAATGTACTATCTACTTTACCTCTAGTGAAACCATGATTTAATAAGAAAGTACTGAGCCTTCATACCAGGCTCTAGGAGCTTGCTTTAAACCATATAAAGCCTTATGTAGTTTAAATACATGATTTGGAAATTCAGTGTCGTCAAAAACTGGAGGTTGTTCAACATAAACTTCCTCCTTGATGAAACCATTTAAAAAGGCTGATTTGACATCCATTTGAAAAAGTTTTAAATCAAGTGCAGATGCATAAGCAAGTAAAATCCTAATGGCCTCAAGTCTAGCTACAGGTGCATAAGTTTCATCGAAATCTATGCCTTCCTCTTGGGAGTAGCCTTGAGCCACCAATCTGGCTTTGTTCCTTAAGATTATTCCAGACTCATCCAGTTTATTTCTGAACACCCACTTGGTGCCAATGACTGAATGATTGGATGGTCTAGGAACAAGTGACCATACTTGGTTTCTCTTGAACTGATTTAGTTCATCTTGCATGGCTAATATCCAAGATTCATCAGATAAAGCTTCATTGACTGTCTTAGGCTCTACTTGAGAAACAAATGCTAAATAGTCGCATGGAATTACATTACCTCTAGTTCTTACCCCTACAGATGGATCACCAATGATGTTTTCAGGAGGGTGATCTTTCTGATATCTCCATTCTTTGGAAGATCTTCATGTTGGATTTCTGTTTGCTGCAGTTCTTCCAGAGTTGGATCCTCTTTGTCCTTAATTGAAGTTCTTTAATTTTCGGACAAGTCATCTGCATCATCAATGTCACTAATTTCTTCCTTTTTCAAGGAAGGGTTAGATTCATCAAAAATAACATGTACTGATTGTTCAATCAATAAGGAACGTTTATTGAAAACTCTATAACCTTTGGGTTTAGAAGAGTACCCCATGAAGATGCCTTCATCTGATTTGGCATCCAACTTACCAATGTCCCTTTTTCCATTGTTATGGATGAAGCAAGGACATCCAAATATTCTGAAATGGCTAATCTTTGGCTTCTTTTCTTTGTAGAGTTCATAAGACGTCTTTTTCAGAATTGGCTGATCATCACTCTATTTTGATATAACATGCAGTGTTGATAGCTTCGGCCCAGAAGTATCTTGGCAGATCATATTCTGACAACATGGTTCTTGCCATATCCAAAAGAGTTCTGTTTTTCCTCTCAGCTATCCATTCTGTTGAGGTGTCCTTGGAGCTGAGAAGTTGTGCTCAATTCCTTGATCATCACAGAACTTCGTAAACTTTTCATTCTGAAACTCACCACCATGATCTGATCGAATAGAGACAATTGAGAATTTCTGATCTTTCTGAACTTTCTTACTGAAGCTGACAAAATTTTCAAATGTGTCATCTTTGTGCTCTAAAAAGGATACCCAAGTGAATCTTGAATAATCATCAACTATTACAAATCCAAAATTCTTTCCTCCCAACTGGTAGTCTCATTGGCCCAAATAAATCCATGTGAAGTAGTTCTAAGGGCTTTGAGGAGGTTACTACAGTCTTTGATTTGAAGGAGCTCTTGGTGTGCTTTCCTCTTGCACAAGGTCTGCAAACGCTATCCAATCTGAAATTTACCTTTGGCAGTCCTTCAACTAGTTTTCTCTTTCTGAGCTTGTTCAACCCATCCAAGCTGCAGTGGCCCAATCTTCTGTGCCACAGCTCAGTTGATTGATCTTTACTAGCTGCCAAACATACATCTTGATCCTTGAGTTTCTCGAGATATAGAACATACAAATTTCTTTCTCTGTAGGCTTCAAATATGACTGCACCATCCTTTAAGATACTGCATTTTGATTCTTGAAACTGAATTTGATGGCCTTTGTCACACAACTGGCTGATGCTGATGAGATTGTGCTTTAACCTTTGACCAGCATTACATCTTCTATAATGATTTTCCTTTGATGTTCACAGATCGCTTCCTATCACAGTCCTTTTCCATTGTCTCCATAGGTGACTGTACCTTCTTCAGCTTGGAGATCAACAAATATCTTCTTGTTGCCTGACATATGCCTTGAGCACCCACTATCCAAATACCATTTGGATGCTCGAGGGTTAACCTGAAATGAGAACATCAAGCTTTAGGTACCCAAATTCTTTTGGGTCCTGATTGGTTAGTATCATCAACTTTACTTTTAATATCCATTTTTATGTCTTGTTGGACATGTAATTTTAATATGTCCTAACTTGTTGCAGTGACTGCAGCAGGATAACTTAGTCACTTTTTATATATTTGAAATCAGCTTTGTATGCTATATCTTGTTCGGGTACAAATTTTGGTGTGGATATGTTTTAGGGTATATTATGGTTTCTTCATTGTCTGGGGGTATATATCCTAATCCATTTTTTTTTTTACCCGATTCCTAGCACCTTTAATATTAAAGAGTTTTACCGTTGGTGAATTTTCTAGTGTGCTTGATAGATTATCATTTTCTTTATTTAGTTTCTATTTCTATTTTAAATTCACCTAAGTCTTCTTGTTTTTCTAGAAGATTTATTTTCTTATTTTTCTCTTTTAAATCTTCACATAATAATTCTTCTTTTATGTTCAGTAATTGTTTTTCAAGTTCTTCATTTTCTGTTCTTAGGTCTGAATTTGTATTTTCTAGACAGATTATATTTTTCTTACTAGTTTTAAGTAATTTGCATACTTCTTTGTATTTATCGTAGAGTTCATTAAATGCACTTTCCAAATTATCCGAATCTGAGTCATTACAGGAATCGAAAGAGGAATCAGATGTTACCTATCCTCGGTATTTGCCATAGAGCCAGGTTGGCTTCTTCTTCTTCACTGCTGGAGCTTGACTCACTGTCTGAGTCGCTGCTGTTGTCCCATGCAGCTGCCATGGCTTTCTTCTTGAATCTTCTGAACTTCTTGGAGCTGTCCTTCTTCTGTGATCATTTTCTTTTGCATTGGACAGTCTGCCTTGATATGTCCAGGTTTCTTGCATTCATAGCAAAGTGGCTCATTCCTCTTCTGATCTTTTCCATCTGGTCTCTTGAGATCTTTGTTTTTCTTGAAGTACCTCTACCAGACTGAAACTTCTTCTTCTTTGCCAAGATTCTCTGCAATCTTCTTGAGAGCATGGCTTCTTCATCATCACTATCTTTGCTGTCTTCACTGTTATCTAAGGATTCTTCTGATGAGTCCCATTAGCTTTAAGCGCATTTGACTGCTTCTTCTACTGGAGGATTCTCCTAGTCTTTCCATGTTTATCATGGGCCATGAGAGACCCGATGAGTTTTCTACTGACATTTTCTTAAGATCATTAGCTTCTTCGATAGCTGTGACTTTGCCGTCCATGAAGATGGCAAGGATCTGAGAATCTTCTTACCATATCTGCATTCTCATATGACTTTCCTAGACTTGCTAGGCCATTAGTGATGTCAGTAAATCTACTAAACATTTGGGTAATAGACTCACCTGTTGCATTTGAAATCTTTCATACTGAGTGACAAGAATGTCGATTCTTGTTTCCTTTACTTTGTCTGTACCTTCATATGTAATCCTTAACTTTTCCCACATTTCCATGAGGATTTGCATGCTGAACTCTGTTGAACTCCTTCTTGCTTAGAGCACAACATAGAATGCTCTTAGCTTTACAGTTAAGGAGATTTTCTTTCTATCTTCATCTGTCCATTGTGCTTTCTCATTTGTGACGACCAGATCACCTTCTTCCACTATTGACCAGATTTGATAATCGTGGCCTTGTAGAAAGTATTCCATCCTGGTCTTCCAATACGTATAATCTTCACCATCGAACAAGGGAGGCTGTGACTGACTGACCTTCGAAGTACTTTGGGCTGCCATTGATCTTTGCTCTTCAGATCGTTGGATCTTCTTCTTTGTCGAAGAGACTTGCTCTGATACCACTTGTTGCCCAGCTAGCTAGCCCAGAGGGGGGGTGAATGGGTTATTAAAACTTCGATCTCGATTAAAACCTGTTTACTGAAAGGATTGCACAACTTAATAACAAGGTTAGAGTTAGAGCAAACAAGACAACAATCACACAAAACACATCCACAAGACACAAGGATTTTATCCTGGTTCGGAACTCCTCTCCACAGGAGACCTACGTCCAGTCCCTGAGCAATACCTCAGGATTTTACTATCAAGGGTACAATCCCC
The DNA here is from genome assembly GCA_014218235.1 of Colocasia esculenta. Lineage (NCBI taxonomy): Eukaryota > Viridiplantae > Streptophyta > Magnoliopsida > Alismatales > Araceae > Colocasia > Colocasia esculenta. Next base: position 111,945,807 of record CM024759.1, on the reverse strand, counting down.
CTTAAGGATCCTACACCCAGCCTCAACTGGTCTTCCTTCAGCCTGAAGGGAACAACAACCCCCTGGATACCACCAGGTCTTCTTGTCCAGAAGGGAACAACAAACACCCTGGATACCACCAGGTCTTCCTTCGTCCAGAAGGGAACAAACCACCCTGGATACCACAGGTTTCCTTCGTCCAGAAGGGAAACACCACAGGTCTTCCTTGTCCAGAAGGGAACACAAACTAATAGAAAAGGGTGTGAAAACAGGCTTCAGATTCTAGCTTGACCAGCTAAACCTGAAGCTCCTAAGCCCCGAGAGAGAAAGAGATTTAACAAGGTTTTTCTCTCCAAGGACACACAGGCTCTTACAAATGAGAAGATTCCTTTTGAGCACAGAGAGCTAAGAGCTTAGAACAAGGTTGGAGTGGAGGCTTCGCTCTTCTTCAAAGTTCTAAAGATTCTAAGAGATGGATTTCTTTCTTCTTCTAAAATCAAGCGTTGTTGCACACCTCTATTTTCCGTCTTGAGTCTTCTATTTAAACTGCTGATTCAAATTCGAACGTTGAAGTGTCCGTTGTCTCTTATCCTTGTGTACGTTAGACTGGTCACTGAGGAAGCTTCTGATCGTCAGTCTTTATCTTGTGTACACGCCAAAGAGATGTCATAGAACTTGTATCTTGTGTCCAATGTTGTCCAGATGAGTCTTGTCAGATATCTGTAAGCATATCATCAATAAATAGAAGACAGCTAAGACTGCTGTCTATTGTTAGTTGAGATGGAACAGATATGCAGTATATAGCAAAGCTCCTTTCTGTCTAAAAAAGTACGTAGACAGAGTAGCATAGAAATGGAAGATATTGTCTGCATGCATGGGAGATACGATCAGAGAGCATTTAATGCATAGCAGTCAACGGACAAGATATGACTTTGACTTTTCAACGCTATTAAAAGGCATTATACTGATGCATCAAGAATTCGATAAAAAGAATCTTGCTACTTATGAAATCGTTACAACAAGCAAGTCGTGTGAGTTCTGAAGAAAGAAACGTTACAAGAAATCGTTATGGACTATCGAGTTGTAAAGAAATCGTTACACGAAATCGTTATGACTATCGAGTCGTAAAGAAATCGTTACACGAAATCGTTATGACTATCGAGTTGTAAAGAAATCGTTACACGAATCGTTATGACTATTGAGTTGTAAGTAAAGAAATCGTTACGAAATCGTTATGCAAAGCAAGGAGTATGATCAGTGAAGAAATCGTTATGAACTCCAAGAGATCGTTATGAAGTCTAAAGAAATCGTTATGACTATAGAGTCGTTGCGAATTCTAAAGAAATCGTTACGAGGTCTAAAGAAATCGTTATGACTAAAGAGTCGTTGCAAATTCTAAAGAAATCGTTACGAGGTCTAAAGAAATCGTTACGACTAGAGAGTCGTTGCGAGTTCTAAAGAAATCGTTACGAGGTCTAAAGAAACGTTACGGCTAGAGAGTCGTTGCGAGTTCTAAAGAAATCGTTACGAGG